>OY728142.1:420937938-422187938 GCA_963277665.1 Viscum album | reverse complement strand
GATTTCATAACACCAATAAGGTTGTGTGAGTGACTAAACATGATACATTATAAACACTGGCCCTATGAATGGGGAATTACCAGTCAAAAATCTTATGGTCATGTGTTCACATGTCTTCAAGGGTACATATCCAATTATTCATGCTAGACAAGGTTGATATTTCTAGGGGCGTCTGACAGACATGTTCAGGGTGTTTGTACAACATGTATGAGGTTTTTTCCTGACATGTCTAGGGTGTTTCTTTGACATGTTTTTGGGTATTCCTAACATGTATGAGGTTATTTGAATCATTGAACCCAACACATCTAGGGGTGTTTTACATGATCTAGTTGACATGTTTGGAGGAATTTTCATGATCTAGATAATATGTCTTGGGTACTTCACGTGACCTTGATGACATGTCTCAAGGACTTCACATGACCTGTATGACATGTTTGGAGGACTTCTCATGACTTGGATAACATGAATAGATGATATCTAATGATATGGATACATTTTTGGGGGACTTAACATGACCTAGATGACTTGTCTATAAGACTTCACGTGACCTAGCCGACATGTCTGGAGGACTTCCTGTGACCTGGATGAAATTTCTAGAGGACTTTTCATGACAAGGATGAGATGTCTGAAGGTGTAACAAACTAACCTAAGTTAGACAAACCTTACACCTGATCTGACCATCACGTGGTGAGGTGAAGCAAGAAAACAAAACAAGTCTTGTATATAAGGGAAAAATTCATTCAACTAGAGTAATAATAGAAGAAAAAGATACATTCAAACACATAAAATACAAGAAAAATCAGCCAAACCCTAATGTATGAATATAGAAAGTCTAGAATTTTACATGTGACCAATAGTCACCTTCAAACCAACCTAAACCAAACGTAAAGACTAAAGGATAAGATTACATGCTACAAGATGACATTCCCTTTACTTGTATCCTGTAATAAAACATCTACAACTGCCCAAAAGAAAAAGTAGTGTGTGATCAAAAAACCTTGTAGGATACTATCACATAATCTATACAAGGTTTGATAAATAGAACGAAACAGTTATAGATTTTAAAACAAAAATAATTTTACAAAGAAATTTCATAAATCAAATCCATTTGTAAATTATTTTCCCTTTGATTTTCCATAAAATCCTTTAATATTATTAAACCATAAATATGAAATGTAGAAGTGATATAAATAAGAAATCATATCCATGCATCAAGAGGTAAGAAACTAAACACATATCCATTAAATTACCTATCATGAAATACTATGTGACGCAACCTCATATAAAACTTGTGAGCAACAATCCATGATAAAAAAACCATGTGATAAATAATCGAAAATGAAAAAAACCTCATATTCGGCCCTAGAATAAGGGATAATACATACCAGACACTCAAGTTCCTAAATTAGAATAATGTTGGATCCATCCAATATCTAGTCTTTCCATGGTCCATTGATATCGAAATTTTTTCCCTCTAGTGGTTCCACACACACTAAGGCTACCTGTTTCTCATTCCAAATGCTCCCAAGGTTACCAATGTTCCAATTGTCAAAATAAATTTTCAAAACCATGCTAAATAATTTATAAAAACTTTTCACCAATATGCCTCAGTGTTTGAAAACATATTTCTAAATCATGAAAATACTTTTTCAAAGAAAAACCCTTTTTGAAAATATTTTCCTTTCCAATCAATACCTTTAAAAACACACATCACTTGAAATAAATTAACAAACGAAAGAAATTTACTAAGAACAATAATAAATTTATTTCATTAACCCATTTTATAGAAACACCCACCTCAAACTGGTATAAACCTAGGTACCTTCAACAATGGTGATCATAAAACAAAAGAATGACCTTCAAAAGAAATGGCTTGACAAGAAACTAAAAACGATCGAGTGGAGGATAGGGCATGAATATGGAAGTAATAGTGAACCATTAGTTACCCAGGAATCTGTGACGTCTCCACTAGATGAAGATGCACACACCACATGCGCGACGAATTCTCTAGGGTTTCCACTACGACACGATGAAGGTCCAGAGGTCGAGTTCTATACTATAGTCTAAAGGTTTTAGAATTGTTTTCGCATCATCTATGGGTGTGAATGGGAGGTCTGTTGCGGTCTTGAGTGCAGTCGTGAAGGTAGTGATGAGAGCAGTTCTGGATTGTGGTGGGATCTTTCTCCGACACGTGTTCGAGTGTCTGGCTTTCTGGTGATGGTTTTCATTTCTTGGTTTTTGATTTGTTTCTGTTTTGGTTGTGATCTGTTATGTGTTTCTAGTCTTTTGGTGAAGTTTTGTGGTTTGTGGATCTATGGGGGTGTGTGACGGAGAAATCATGTTATGATGGGCTCTTCCTACTACTTTTCATGTGATAGTCTTGATCTGCTTGGATTCAGATATTAATGATCTATTTTGGAGAATTCTGCCTTGTTATTGGGTGAATCTGGATTTTTAATTACAGTGAAATATGTGTTTGTTCTTTTTTGGTGGATTGGATTTTGTGGAGGTGAAAATTAAGGTGCATTGGTGAAGGTGTTATTGACATATGGTTTATATTTTATCTGGTGGAATGTTTTTCAGAATGGAAGATTTAGAGGGTTTTGAGCAAGAATCACATATTAAATTCTGCAGAAAAATGGTTCAGGGGATGCTTCTTTCAGACATTCTACAAAGAAATGATTCAGAAGAGGATCAAAGCATGTTTCATTCACCATTTATGGCTATTAATATTTGGAAGTTTGAGAGAGTATGGGGTTGCCATCAGTACTAGGCCTATGCATTACTGCACAAGACAACTTGCTGAGCAGTCATGCAATGGTAGAGGCTTTCCATAATGATGTTGATGATGGGGAGGGGTATTCCTTAGTAGTCTTGTTATGGGATTATTGCGACCCTTTTTTACATTTGGGTTTTGTTTTTTCTCTATGTCTTTGAAGTCTATGAGGTTTTTCCATTTTACCCTTAAAAGGGGGTTTATCCAAAAATGAATAAAAATTTAGGCCTTCTGGCCATTCAGTCAATCACAAATATGAAACCTAATCACAAACAAAACAATAACCATGACCAAATTAAATAATAACTAGAATGAAAACTTACCCATAGAGAAGTAACCTGACCACAAAAATGATCAATCTTTGAATGAAATGATTCAAAAGGGATGGAACCATCCAAAATTTCCTAGGGTGAGCTTTGGGTCAAGAAAGGTAAGAGTGAGGGAAGAATGAAATAAAAATAATCTGTGTACCACCATAAAAACCACAAATAATGACATTTACACGGTGTAATCCCACTATACATCATGTAATCCAAGAAGGATAGAGTCTCTAGAAAATGTGTTTTCTTTTTATTAAAAATTTGATTTTTGATAGTACACGACATGAACTTGATACACAGTGTGTAAAAACATCAAACCTTGAATCTGTTTCATGATATCTTCTTGTAAAACATTACACATTGTGTAATACTTACATGACATGTAATCACTTAATAAACTACATAAATTGTAGGTTTTAAGAAGAAAAACTCAAAGACCCCACTCTAAGTATTCTCTGAACTTGGGAAGAACCCTACTAAGTATTTGATACATTTATACCTGGACTCAATTAATTAAAAAAAATACATACCTAAACTTTAGGTCTTTTTCCTATAAAAGTATCTACATCCCTGAGAATCCCGTAAACTTAGCCAAACAAGGATGATAAACAAAGCATAAAGGAGTACCTGAAAAAAGTAACATGGAGTTAGAATGTCACCACTATAAATGATTTATAACCCAAGAAATCCCTCATATTCCTATACTCACAAAAAGTGAAGTTCACTACTGTCTCATCAAAAATTCCCTCTCCTATGTCTTGTGGATATGCTATACAATCTTCCATAGTACTTTGACTAGATGGATTGTTTTACCGTACAGTACCTTCTATCAGTGATCCAAAATCTAAACTGGCTTCTTAACCAAATTGATGTTAGTCTCAAGATTAACATCCTCCCATCTAATCACATGGGAAGGATACGATATATAACTCCTCAGCTAGAAAATATGAAACACTTTGTGGAAAGAAGTAAAACCGGAGGGTAAGTTCAACCGATAAGCCACCTTCTCTAATCATCCAATGATATCAAAGGGGCCCACAAACCTTTGTGCCAACTTACCCAAATTACCCAACCGACGATGTCCCAAGTGAGGTGAAACTCTAAGAAAAACTTGATCACCAACTTCAAACACCAGCATCCACCACTGATAGCCCACATAATATTTTTGATGACTTTATGACGTGATCAATATTCTCTAGGTCAGCTGCACCATCTCTTCCATCTTCTAAATGAGACTCATCACAACCAAGGAATTCTCTCCCAAATCTACCCAAAAAAATGGATTCCCAAAAAAATTCTCAAAGGTATCCATCCTAATCTCTTACTAATAACTATTATTATAGGAAAACTCAACCAAAGGTGAATTATTTTCCCAAGATCCATGAAAATTAAGTACACAATCACGGATCATATAGCAACCCTACTTTTTATTACAAAACTATTAAATAATTTTAAAAATAAACAACATAAAAACATTACACAACCTATATAAAATGTTTTAGTGTCTTAGGGAAATTATAACTATACACAACTTTTACATAATACAACATAAACATTTATTTAATTCCTTCTTCTTTAACCTCTTATTGGTCCTTATGTTATATTTAATATAAGTAATCACCTGAGGATATACATAAAAGAAAGGGGTGATATAAAATCACATTAAGAGGAAATATAAGAACATGGATCAACATAACATGGGGTGAGCATAATCATCATCATTATAACATAATCATGGGATCATCATCATAATCCTTAGAGGAAACTTTAGATAAAGGTATGGAATATGGAAATGAAAAAAAATGAATCACCGTGTCTTAGTGGTCAACTACCAAACATATTTGTGAAAAAATATAGCATCATGATCATTAATATTTTACTTTATAACACAATATTTACCACATTACCCAATTCATTGGAGCACTATATAATTCCAGGTTCACCCGTCACATCATACCATTTTACATTATCACACATGCCATATAGGAAAAATATCAATATTCGACATATAATAACCCATGGAAAGAAATGGGTTTAATTTAATAAATAATAAATTCATAAACTTTGGAGTTCCCAAGATAAAAATGGTATAAGATGCTTGATATCAATATTTATTGAATAAGAAACAATCTCATAAAAAGTAAAAGATGTGTTTTTTGAAAGAATAGTTATTTTGAAAAAACATTTTCATTTGTCACAAAATCAGATTAGAAACATGAATATTCTAGAAAATTAAAGGTTAGTAAAAAATAAATTATATTTATAAAATAACATCTATACTAAAAATGGAGAGAAAGAGAGAAAACCCAAAGGAAGAGATTTGGGTTCGATAATTCCCCTTACATTATGTCCGAATGATTTCTTCCATTTAATATCCTATATAATAAAATTAAATTCATTAATTTAAAAATAAATAAACTTTTATAAATAATTTTTATTAATTATAGTTTATTAAGTTTATTTATATGATTTTCTGTGTGTTATAGAGTTTGATATTATCATTTGGGAGTGTTCTTTTTCTTGGTTTTCATGATCGGTTCACTTGTATATAAGTATGGAAGTTCATGTAAAATTGGAATAATTATACAAAATTAAAATTATAGGACATTGATGATGATTTATATTTTTAAGTGGTTATATATATCATTTGGTTATACGGTATGAGGATAAATCATTAGATATGAAATTAGTGACAATTGTTTCGATTATTACGACAATTTTTGATCACAATGAACTCATTTTGTTTTATCATTTAGTATTATGTAAATATGTAACTTATAGAAATTAAAAATGGTTATAAAATAAAATTTACAATATTTTTTAACCATTAAAATGGTTTCATGACCACCCTTAAGGTAACTAATGAAAAATGAAAACATGTCATCCTTGAAGGTGATAAATCAACACCTCAGAGGCGATGCTTTCATTTTAAGAATAAATGGAAGAGGAGAAGGGATTTGATGATGGATTATTACATTATCATAACAACATTACAGTATATTTAAGTTAATGAATTTATCATTCTATTTTAATTAAGGTAGTAGAGGAGAGAATAAGAAAAGAAAATAACATGAAAATAAATTAAAATAAAAGAAAGATAGTTTTACCTCTTGAATCTTTCTCATTGAGAACCTTTTTAGGGAAAAGGTTGATGAGACCAAGAGATCATAGATGAAGGGGAGAGGATTGAGGAGAGTATTGGGAATAATTTAGAAAAGGATAAAATATTTTAAGGTGGGAGGAGAAGAGGTGGTGAGGAATGGTTTTTATAGGGGAGGAGTGGGGTGTTTTCTCATTATTTTATTCATTATTTTATTATTTTGGATCAAGAATATGAATAGTTTGATCACTATCACTGAATATATTAAAATAATTAAGTGTAGTTTGATATTATGATTCTTACATTAGTGACGACTCAAGGAATAGTGTATTTTACTTGTAATATATATTTACCATAAATTACTGTGTTATACTATTCACCAAAAGTTCAAGTATTTCAAAAAAATCCCAAAAATAAATCCAAACATTTTTGAATTGTGTATAATTAACAAATGAAGTCCATTTTATGAAAATAATTTTCTAAGTAGGATAAATTAAATTTTTAATTAAAATCATCATTTACTTGGGAAATACCGATTTTCAAATTATAACTGATTTTTTGACACTTTGAAAAATTAATTAAGATCCCATAAAATTATATTATATTTATATGAAAACAAAATATTACTATATAAATAATTTTTTTTAATATAAAATTTCTTTTAAATCACTATATTAATTTTAAAATTGTAATTAAACATTTATGACTTAAAAAAAACCAACACTTAACTAATAATTTAGAATACATTTGTTTAGTTATACTATGATATAATTATATAATATTACCATTTATAAGATGCTTAAAATTTATTTATACTTTCGTGGGTGAGTTTACTATTCTATTGGCCAAATTACTATTCTTAATGGTCACATTACTATTCCAATGGTCAAATTACTATTCCATCAGAATAGGTTCATTAAATTCTAGAAACACCTATTATTTCATTCATTATTCATTTATAATGTTTTTATTATATTCTTAAAGTGATTTTATATGGTTTATACTATATGAAATAATTATAAGAAGGGAATTTCCGTTGATAAAATTTTGGTTCATTATATTCTTCCCCCTTATGAAATTTCACCCTTGAAATTTTGTTTCACATACTAAGTTGAAAACATGTGAGGTTAATTCTCTTTCATAACTTCCTCTTGTTCCCATATTGACTATTCATACTTATGATTTCAATAAAATAGTTTTACCAGGTGAGTAGTCTTGTTGCATAGAACATTATCTCTATAGTCTAAGATCTCAACTAGATTCTCCTCATAAGAGAGATCATTTTCCAACTGCACCACCTATAGATTAATTACATGTGATGGATTTGGTATGTACTTCCTTGAGAGGGATACATAGAATACATCATGTACTTGAGATATAGTAGGTGGAAGTGCCAGTCAATAGGCCACAACTCCAACTCGATCAAGAATATCAAAGGGGATAATGTACCTGGGACATGGATTTCCCTTCTTCCCAAATCCTATGTTCCTCTTCCATATAAATATGTAGAAGAATACCATGTCTCCAACCTTAAAATCATGGTCTCATCGACGATTGTCAACATAACTCTTCTGTCGACTTTGGGATTCCTTTATATTCTACTGAATGGTTTTCACCTTTTCCACCATTTCTTTAACCATTTTAGGTCCTAGTTTCTTATGTTAATAAAATTCATCCTAGAACTTCAATGTTCTTCATATTTTCCAATAAATGGATTCATATGGATCCATTTGGATGATCGAGTAGAAATCGTTGTTATAAGGGAACTCGACTAGAGGAAGATGTTAGTCCCATCCTCTTTTGAAGTCCATAGAACACTCCCTAAACATGTCTTATAGTGTCTGGATAGTTTTGTTAGATTGACCATCAGTTTGAGGATGATAATCCTTACTAAGTTCATATCAGTTTTTAGAGCATGTTAGAGACTTTTCCAGAACTTGGAGGTGAATCTTGGATCTCAATCAGATAAAATTGATAGTGGGACTACATGCAACCTTACCACTTATTCGATGTATATTTGTGAAAGTTGATCCCGTTTGAAGTCCTATAAAATTGTGATAAAGTTATATATCTTTATAAGATGATCCACAACAAAAATTATATCATTTTGTTAGGCCCACTAGGTCGAATACCCTGAGAGGGGGGGGGGGGTGAATCAGGGTGTAACAGATTAAAACATTCTCCCATTCAGATCTTGTTTTGTTGTTAGAGAAAAATAAATTCTCTCTTCCTACCATAACAATATATGAATAGTTATGAAATCATGCACAGGACACATCGATTTTTACTTGGTTCACCCTCAGTGAGCTATGTACAAGGAGCATAAAATGACAATGTTCCAATGTACCAAATTCACTAAGGCTCACTACCAAGAATGAGTAAAATGATTGGGCTAGATCATTTATTCCTAAGATCAATGCCTTTACAAGATTTAGGGTCTGCTCACTTCATTACGAAGGTTCACTCCCTAAGCCTCTTTATCTGGCTCACTGCTAGTGGAAAGGGTCACTGTCTTCCTCTTCCTTCACCCACCGCTCTTGGAAAGGAATCCACACACAATTTATCAACATGTAGGTCAATCATAGTTTATGGACATGTAGGTCATTTAATTTGCAGAATTCCTGCATCCTCAACTATAGTTAGATGCTCTGTTGAATTCCCTTTTTCACCCAAAGATGAAGTCCACCTTCCCATGCACTTTTAGGTATCATAAAATCCATTTGTATACTGATTTGAAGCTTTTTCAAGATTCCTTATACAAATTGAAAACCACCTAATCCTCCTACGTACTATGTACAAGGTTTAGTAGGAAGAAAACCTCCTCAGTGTACTGGTTCTTCTACTACTAACCACCCTTCATTCGCGGACTGCCTCCGACTTTGCGATCGTGTACCACTGCCGTGTACTGATTCCACGAACCTCCTCTATGAATCCCATCCTGTCTACGAACCGTTTTATATTCATGGAATGTCTTCTCTTCTGAATACCAGATCACCCCCCTCTATGTACCGCTTTCAGAATTATCTCTTTCACATATTGGAGATTCCTCCTCTGTATACTGATTTCTATGCGGGTTACAAATCTCCTCTTAAATCCTTCGGTGGAATCTCTTCCGCACAAACCACTTTAGCCTTCACGAGATTATCCCTTGCAAAATTACTTTGGACATTTCCAAAATCCCAGATCAAAAATATGTCCTCTAATGATATTTGATCTCCATAGTAAATGGTGGGATTGGAAATTCTTATATAGGAAAAGATATCTGCAAAAACCTCTAATCCATGATTTACCAAATCTTCGATTCAACCTTCACCGCATACTGATCCTTCTTCCACTGTGAACCACATGTCACCCACGAATTGTCTCCCAACAAATCTGTGTACTGTATTTTTTCCTACATGGTCTATATCTTTTGTTGACATAAACCCATCCACATACTGAACTAACTTCTGTCATGAAGCATTTCCAGTTTCATGAACCGCTATGGCTCACCATTCCCGCAGCTCCGCGTACCATTCTCGGAACATGGTACGCGGACCATGAATTATGGTACACAGTTCTAATTCTTTTCTATTTTTCTTTAATGTTATTCATACCATTCACTCCTATCAATAAATTATTCCTTTTCCAACATCAAACTTCCGTTTTTGAGGCCCAAAAAATTGGAAGACACAGGGAAACTGCATCACCTCAAAAACCTATCTTTCAAAAACACCAAACATACTCATTTGTAGTCATCTAGATTTTTCAACAAACACAATCACACCCAAAGCATACCGAGTGGACTCCTTGAGGGATTTTTTCCCAACACATTGTTTCTTATGGATATCTTTGGAAGTTTAATGAAAAAGTCCATAGTGATGTTTTTCCACTTCCATTTTGGTATGGGTAATGGTTGTATCATCGCCTTATAATTTTTTCTTTTAGACTTCAGTTTCTGAAATAAATTCCACTTTGATATATATTCAGGGATATGTTTCTTCATACTATCCCACCAATAGTTCTCTCAAAGATATCGATACATATTTTTTCTCTCTGGGCGAATAGAGATGGTTGAGCTATGCACATAATTCCTAAGATGCTTATTTACCTATGGATTGGATGGTACACATAATCATGACCCAAATCTTACAAATCCTTCCTCATTAATTTTAAACTCTAAGGATTTCCATTTTCTCATATATTCCACCTCTTCATAATTTCTACATCATTTATTTGAGCATTCTTTATTTTCTCCATGAGGGATGATTGAGTAATCATTTGAGAAAAAATAAATGATGTTCCTTCCTTAATGATTACCATGTCCATACTTTTAAAATATAAGATGATTGGATCCTTATCAATTCTCATCATTAATAATGTTTTAGGATCCTTTATACTTAGAGCATCCACCACTTTATTCACTTTGCTTAGATGGTAGTGTATTAAGTAGTCATAATTTTTGATGAGATATAACCCTCTTCACTTATGCATATTAATCTACTTCTATGTTAATATATATTTTAGGCTCTTATAATCAATATATATTTCACACTTCTCCCCATAGAGATAATGCTTCTATATTTTCAATGCTAAGATCAAAACTGCCAACTCCAGATCATGCATATGATAGTTTGCACATGAATTTTTAACTGCCTTGATGCATAAGCTATCACATTATCATTTTTCATCAGTACACAACCTAATTTATTTTTTAATCATTGATTTATACTACAAAGATTTTTCCACTTGTTGGAAGTGAAAGTAATGACACGACGATGAGCCTCTTTTTTTAACACTTCGAACCAATATTCACATTCACTAGTACAAACAAAATTTTCTCACTTTCAAGAAATATTGGTTATTGGATTTGAAAATCATTATAAGTTCTTCAAAAATCACAGATAATACCCAACTAGACTAAAGAAACTATTTAACTCCATTACAGATGTTGGCCTGACCCACTACTTGATTGCCTTTGTCTTGTAAGGGTCCACAAATATTTATTTACTGGTGATAACATGCCCCAATAATGATACTTACTCTATCTATAACTCACATTTATTATACTTTGAGTAAATTTTATCCCTTAAAAAAGTCTTCATCATAGTATTTAAATACTCTTTGTGCTCCTCCTTTCTCTTGAAGTATATCAGAATATCATCAATAAATAATACCACAAAATTTTCTAGGTATCTCTAAAGACTTTATTCATTAAGTCCATGAATATTTATGGAGTATTAGTGAGTCTCAAGGGAATCACTATGAACTCATAGTATCCACAACTTATTTGAAAGGTAGTATTGGGAAATCTTCTTTCATCACCTTTAATTGGTGATATCTCAACCGAAGGTCCTACTTAGGAAAATACTTGGAACCACATAGTTGACTGAACAGGACATCTACCTGTGGAAGGGGATACTCGTTCTTTTAATGATTTTTTGAGCTCATGATAATCAATTCAGGGGCACATTAATCCATATTTTTTCTTTATGAAGAGGACTGGTTCACCTCATGGTGAAGCAATCAGGCGTATAAAACCCTTGTATAAATTCTATTATAAATGATTCTTCTATTTTTACAACTCAATGGAAGCCATTATATAAGGTGTATTTGATATAGTTAGAGATCTAGGAATAAGTTAAATTGAGAAAGAAACAAATTGTTCAGGTGGAAGACTAGTAAATTATTTTGGGAACACATCAGTGTAGTCCCTCACAATGGAAATGTCTTAGATCATGATTCTCTCATTTGTATCAAATATTTGAACCATATATGCTTGGTCATAAGGAAATAATATCCACAATTTAGATGATGGATCCAAAGAAGATTCATCCTCCTCCTTAAACATGTATAAAATTGGAGGATGCTTTCAGATGTGAAGAGTGATCTCCCTTTCTCGACAGTTGATGTTGGTGTTGTATAAAGATAAACAATCTATGACCAAAATTAAATCAAACTCCACTAAAAGAAGTAAGAAAAGATTTGATGGGGGGTTAATTCCAAAAAAATTTACCAGGGAGGAGTTATATACATTGTATGAAATAATTTCACCATTTTTTATAGATAATTAAACCTCCATATTTTGTGGTGGTGTTCAAATAGTTCTACTAAACTTTCAAGATATGAAAGAATGCATAGAACCATAACCAAATAGCACGTTATCTATTCTTTCATGAATAACCAACATACCTATCACCACATCACTTTTAGGATCCACCTCAATAGTAGTGTTGGATTAATACATCCCTTACTCTTTTTTATTTGGTGATTGATGACATAGATTACCCTCTAGGACTCAAGGTTGAGTGCATTGGATTGTATAATTCCATTCCTCCCTATAGTTGAAGCATTGAACCATGGGTGGTTCTCTCCTTTCCTACACAACATTTTCCTATTTCCTAATGTATCTTTGACATTCAGGAGATTTATGGACTTATCTCACACACTTATAGAATTTCCACATCCCTTTGAGGTGATTACCATGATGCTTCTTACCACATTTTTGACATGTGGGTGGTTGAGTTTTCTTTCCACCTTTCTCATTATATCCTCCATCTTGAAACTCCATCTTTTATTTATTATCACCATATCCATGGGACCATTCTACAGAACTCCATATCCACTTTGAGATCACATCAAACAACTTCTTCATAACTCCCAAAGCCTCGAATTTCTAGATCCTTTTGAAGGTGTGGTTTAAAACCACTAAATAATATATCAATTTTACTATCATTTTTGATAATAAAGCCCGAAGTGTACCTTAAAAGCCTTTTAAAATTTACTTTATAGGCCATGATAAATTCACCTTCCTTTTTATTCATCTCTATGAATTCTCTCTATATATTTTTATGAATAGTGCTAGGGAAATACCTTTTAAGAAATATTATCTTAAAGTATTACCACACCATCTCTTCAATTTTATCCTTTAACTTGGTGTTCTTAATCAACACCCACCGTTGGTCGACCTATTCATATAGATGATAAATGAATAGAGTCACCTTTTATATATTAGAATAGTGAATTACAAAAAAAGATATTTTCTATTGAGTTGACCTACTATTCCACAAATAGTGGATTAAAAGATCAACTAAATGTTGATGGTTGATGCTGTATTAAAGACTCGATATCCAATTTCTCCCTATTAGGGGAAGAAGGATGTTCCAAATTATTTAGGTAATTGTTCATAGCCTGAGATAGATGGGTAATAATCACCATGGAATTTTTAACTCCACCTCCCAAGGCATTGGTGATGTCATTTGGGAAATCGTTGCATTATCCCTCTCATGAGTTATTAGACTAGTTTCTCCTAGTTCCCACTATTTACTAAAATATAAAAGGTTAGAATAAAACATAAGTAAACATTTCACGAATAAATAATTTATTCCTTTTTACAATTAACTCTAAAGTAATATCCTGTGGGATCCCTATGTTTAAAATTTTTATAAAACAAATCTTCTTGGGTGCTTATTTATACTTAGTCTTATACTCATGGTTTTCACTAAGGTTATCTAATCCTAATTCCCAAATTAACAAAATTTTTCTTTGATACAAACTATATTGACCCTACTTTTTCTTGCAAAACTATTACATCATTTTAAAAATAAACTACATAAAAGTGTTACATGACCATGATCATAGGGTTTAGTGTCTTAGAAAAATTAGGACCATACACAACTTTTACATAACACAACATAAAAAATTTATTTAGTTCCTTATTATCTATACTCCTAGTGGTCCTTGTGTTCTCCTTAGTACAAGTAATCACCTAAGGATACACATAAAAAAAGGTGTGATCTTAAAGCCTAATAAGAGGATATATATTAACATGGATCAAAATAACATGGGGTGAGAATAATAATCATCATCATAAAATAATCATGGGATCATCATCATAATCATGAGAGGAAACATTAGATAAAGGCACGAAATGTGAAAATACATAAAAATAAAACATAATGTCTTAGTGGTAAACCACCAATCATAGTTTTGAATAATTATAACTTCATGTTCATGAATATTTCACTTTATCTCATGAGATTCATCATATTAATCAATGTTATGGAGTGCTATATAATTCTTGCCACACCCATCACATCCTAACATTTACATTATCATGCATAATACATATAAAGTATATCAATTATAGATATAAAATAACACCTGGAATAGAATGGGTTTCATTTCATAAATCATACATTCATAAAATTTGTAGTTACCATGATAAAAATGGGACAATATTATTGGTATCAGTCTTGATTGAATAAGAAAAAATCTCATGAGAAGTAAAAGATGTGTTTTTTTGAAAGAAGAGTTATTTTGGAAAAATATTTTAATTTTTCTTCAAAATATATTCAATAAATGTATATCCCAAAAAATAAAAGTCAAGGAAAAATAAATTATATTTATAAAGAAACATCCATACTGAAAATATAGTGAAAGCGGGAAAACCCAAATGAAGAGAGCTAGGTTTTAGAATTCCACTTACCTTATGTCTAAATGATTTATTCACTTTAATATCCTGGATAATTAAATTAAATTTATTAATTTAAAAATAAAAAATCTTTTAGTCATGAATTTTATTCACTATAATTTTATTAATTTCATTTATGATATTTTTGATGTGTTATAGAGTTCAATTTCATCGTTCGGGATTATTCGTTTTCTTGGTTCTTATGATTGATTCACTTCTACATAAGTATAGAAGTTCATGTACAATTGGAATAACTCTCTAGAATTTAAATTATTGGTTATTAATGATCATAAATAAGTTTAAATGGTTATATATATCATTTTTATATGGTATTAGGATGAATAATTGGATAAGGCATTAGTGGTAATCTTTTAGATTATTAAGACGATTTTTGATCACAACAAAATATTTTTGTTTTATCATTTATTATTATGTAAATAAGTTACTTAAAGAGAATAGAAGAGTTATAAAATAAAATTTAAAATCTATTTTAACCATTAAAATGGTTTCATAACCATCCTTAAAGCTGTTAAGGGAAAATGAAAACCTGTCATCCTTGATGTTGATAAATCAACACCTCATGGATGGTGCTTTCATTTTAAGAATAAAAGGGATAAGAGAAGGGGTTTGATGATGGATTATTCCATTTGAATAATAAAATTATAGTATATGTAAGTTACCAGAGTTATCATTCCATTTGGATGAGGGGAGGTGAGGAAAAAAAATAACATGAAAAGAAATTAAAAGAAAATAAAAATGATTTTACCACTTGAATCTTTCTCCTTGAGAGCCTCCTTAGGTAAAAGGGTTTGGTATTTTGATGAGAAAAAGAGCTCATGGATATGGGGTAGGGGATTTAGAATATTATTTTTTATAATTTGGAAAATTCTTAAATCTTGGAAGGTTTGAGGATAAGAGATGGCAAGAGGTGGTATTTATAGGGGAGGAGAGGGGTGTTTTCTCATTATTTTATTCATTAGTTTATTATTTTGAATCAAGACTATAAATAGTTTGATAATTATTATTAAATATATTAAAATAATGAAGGGGATTTGGATATTAAAGTGCTTACATTAGTGATGACTCGAGGAATAATGTTTTTAACTTGCAATGTATATATACCATAAATTACCATATTTTACTATTCACAAAATTCAAGTATTTTAAAAAAATCCCAAAAATTAACCCTAACCACATTTTGATGTGTAGAATCCAAAAATGTACTCCATTTTATGAAAATAATTTTCTAAGTATGATAAATTTATTTTTTAATTAAAGTCATCATTTACTTGGTAAATACTAATTTTAAAATTATAAATCCTTTTATAAAACTTTGAAAAATTAATTAAGGTTTCATAAAAATTATCTTATAATCATAAGAAAAAGATATTAATTTATAAAAAAATTTTATGATGATAAATTTTCTTTTAAATCATTATATTAATTATAAAATTGTAATTAAATATTTATGACTTAAAAAATACCAACACTTAATTAATAATTTGTAATACATTTATTTACTTATACTATGATATTATTATATCATATTCCATTTTATAAGATGCTTAAATTTTATTTATAATTTCATTGGCGAGGTTACTATTCTATTGACCAAATTACTATTTATAATGGTCACATTACTATTCCAAAGGTCAAGTTACTATTCCATCAGGATAAGTTCCTTAACTTCTAGAAATACCTGTTATTTCATTAATTATTAATTTATAAAGTTTTTATTGTGTTCTGAAATTGATTTTATGTGGTTTATACTATATAACATAATTATAAGAATAGAATTTCCATTGACAAAATTTTAGGTCGTTATAGAGCATATCCTCAAGAACCTGGATATACCCCTCTATCTGTCCATCACTCTATAAATGATAAGTCATGATCAATTTAACCTGGGAACCCATAACTGCCTGAAAACCTTTCTAGAACCTGGATATTAACCTCAATTACCTATCAGATACAACTATAGAGGAAACCCAATGAATTCTCATAATATATCAGACATACAAGTCCCTAATCCATTCCACCTTCTTCCTCTTCTTTATAGGGAGAAAATGTTCTTATTTTATGAGTCAATTAATGATCACCCAAATTGAATCCTTACTACCAAGATTTTATGGAAAAAATAAAAAAATCCATGGAAATATCATCCCACTTCTATACTGGAATGGGTAAGGGCTTCAACAAACCCTTAAGTCTCTGGTGTTTTGCCTCAATTCTCTGTTGTATAAGACACTGTGATGAAAAATACACAACCAAATACCGCATCCCCTGTCACCAATACCGACATCTCAACTCATGATACATATTGGTATCCCCAGGGTGTATAGACTAACAATACTAGTTTCCACCATCCAACAACTACTGCCTTAGGGAAAACAGAACAACCAACCAACCATGGAACCAAAAATCACTATTGGGAGACCAAGACCACTCACTCAATGTCTCCCCACCATAAATGCATTCACTAATGTGTGGGAACTTGGTGTATACCAACTTCTTGAGTTAAAGTTTCTCATTAAAAGACAATCCAGCTTTCATCAAAGCCATGAACATCTCTCCACCAACCTCTTCCACTCCCAAGATCATCTCAATAAAAAACTCATCAATGACCACTACTCAATCGATTCCTTCATAACGTGTGTTAGTAGTTTTCTTCTCAAAGAATCAAAAACAAAATTTCCCTTCCTAGGGGTGTAGGAAATATCAAAATCAAAAGTATTAAGATACTATACCTAGCGTCTCTATCTCAATTTTAGATCCCTCAGAGTAGAAATATATTTTAGGATATTATGATATGAATACACTATAAACTACTCCCCAAATATACAGTGACACTACATTTTGAGGGCAAGCATGACTGCTTCCAACTCAAGATAATTGGTGGATTTTTTTCTTCTCATGATGGTGTAACTGGAATGATCCATAAGCCACCACATTTTTCCCATACATTGGGACACATCCCAAACCCATACTAGAAGTATCAAAAAAAACATCATAACCCGAACTTGGTTTTGGAAGAATAAAAATTTGTTTTAAAGTCAACCTCATCTTAAACTCCTAAAACTATCTTTCACATTTGTCATTCCATTCAAACTTTACACCCTTATAGGTTAAACCAATCATTGAATATGTGATCTTGGAGAAATCCTGAACAAACCATCTATAGTAACCAGCCAAACCCAAGAAGCTATGGGTATTAAACACATTTCTGGTCTAATATTAGGATATCACTACCTATATCCTTTTAGGATCTATTGATATTCCCCTCTTAGATACCAAATTCCCCATAAATTTCATTTACTAGATCCAAAACTCACATTTGGAAAGCTTACCATAAAGATGATGTTCCTTCAAGATCTAAAGAATGATATCAAAATGGCCTCTATGATTCTCCTCTGACTTGGAGTACACCAATATATCATCAATTAACACAAAAACAAAGGAGTACAATAAATGATGAAAAATATATTTCATCAAACACATAAACACCTTAGGATCATTAGTTATACCAAATAGAATAACCAGAAACTAAAAATTCCCATACCAGTTCATGGAAACTGTCTTAGGTATATTCTATTTTTATACCCTCAACTGGTGGTACCCTAACCAAAGGTTGATTTTTGAAAACCAACATGCCCCTATAAGATAGTAAAAAAGATTATAAATCCTAGTAAAAGGATATTTTTTCATAACAGTACTCCGATTTAACTTTCGATAATCAAGAAAAAGTATGAGGCTCCTATATTCCTTTTTATAAAAGAGGGCTAGTGAACCGCACAATGACACACTAGGATGAATAAATCCTTTAGCCTCTGTGCTCTCAAGCTAGAACATATGTTCCACTAACTCAGTAGGTTCTATTCGATAAGATGGAATAGAAATGGGTGCCATACTAGGGAGAAGGTCAATATAAAACTTGACCTCTATCTAGGGCTGTAAACCAAATAAATTACTCAAAAAGATATCATGGTACACTCTCACTACTATAGGAAGTGGACCAACAAAACATGGGTCCAATATATCAAGAAACATCTTTGACAATTGACATTATATTACCCCATCATAAGGAACAACATTCCCTACCCTTCTCGGTCTAGAGTGCCACTAACCCTGAAAGACATGAGTGGCCCCATAAATAAAAAATAACTGTAACTGATGATGAAAAAATATTATATCTAGGAATTAACATTAACCATCCAATCCATACAAATAATCAATTCAAAGATTTCAATACATAGAACTAATAAGTCCCATTCTATCTCAAAGTCGGCTGTCATCACTCGATATGTGAGACACTTGAAACCTTATTTGTAACTCTTTCTGAAAGGCATGGAAAGATCCAAAAAGTTGTAACTAATTTCCAATCGTAAGCCCAACAAATAAACTAAATTTGAATATATAACATAATGATTAGTACATATTTTAAAAAAATATAGCACCATCAAATAAAAAATAAATATTGTACCTATAACAGTAGTTGACCCTACTTGAGATTCCTCTTTCACATACTTAATAACAGAAAGATGTATGGTATTAGCCTCATTAACACCCCCTTGTCCTAAGTATTTGACCCACCACCCTTGGAAGCATCGTTAGGAACCCACAAACCTTTGGTGAGAGTGGATCCTGCCTTACTACCCCAGAACATCTTTTCACAAAAATGCTTCAAATGGACCGATAATCCAAAATGATGAAAAGTACTTGGAGACTCTATAAATTTAGGCCTCGAATGACCATATCACTCTCACTGATAGAAAAAAATCTTCTACTATCTTAAAATTCCCCTGAAATAGGTTTTGAAGAGAACTAACCACCCTTATGTTTCCTCTTATAGCTAGAAGATGCACCCTGTCTAACAACTGCACCAACTAAAGCTCCACCCAAACATGTATTACCAACTATGTTTGAATTAACTAAATTTTTCTTATCATAATCCACTAAAAATTTTGTAAGGAATACGGGAATCAACATAAACTTAATATCAGGCCTCATCCCCAACTTAATCCTTCGAGCCTTAAGTTACTCATTAGTGATAACCTCTTGTTCTAGATGCACCAACTCAGTAAAATTGGTAGAATACTCCAGAAAAGTATGCTCCCCCTTCTTTAGGCTTATAAACTCCTGGGTCTTTGCTGTAAGTAATGTACCGGGGTAAAACTTATGATTAAATATCTTCTTGAAATAATCCCAAGTTAGGTCCTCATGCAACTTAACTTTAATAATAGAGTTCCACACTCTCCTTTATGGTCCCTCAAGAAAATATGTCGAAAAACACAAAATTTATTCTTTAGGAGTCTTCAAGAAATTTAATATCCTATAAAGCCACACAATCCACTCCTTATATTCCTATGGTCCTTTTTCCCTACATAAGATTGGTGTATGCTGCTTAGTAAACTCAACACCACAATCCACCACACATCCTAAGTTCCTGACACCCACTTGACCCATAGTCTGAATAGTATGGATAAAAACTTCTACCAATAAAGGTTTAGTTGGAGGATTTTCCATCATAACCTATCTTATAGTTTCCACTCTCAGATTTATAAGATCTCTTCTCAGAGTCATTGTCTAATAAACAAAAGAAAATAACAAATTAGATCATGGGTACATTCCAAAAATCATAGGACCACTTTTAGAATTCAAACCAATTATTTAAAGAAAAAAAATTTAAAGTAATTAATAATCCTTATCAACAAAATAAATTTCCCAAAGGAATAGTTCGATTAAAATAAAATTCCCATACAATTCATTCAAATGACCCTAAACCCCAAGAATCTAACCTAGTAAAGGTCCCTAACCACCCATTAAACTCGAGTTTAGTCACAAAAGTGAGCTGGTCGGGACCCTTTTCTGCACCTACTATCTGAATTCTAAAGGTCCTAACTATTGTCTACCTAAGACACAGAACCAAAATCAAATAGTGTTAACACACTTTAGGATAAACCTACCACTAATACAAATTCTTAATAGACCAACTAGGGTCAACCAGACCTTACACTTGAGCTAGCCATCACGTGGTGAGGTGAAGTAAGAAAAGATAACAATTATTGTATATAATGAAATAAGACATACAACTAGAATACTAGAGAAATAAAAAGATACACCAAAATACATAAAATACAATACAAACCTTGTAAACCTGTAAGTATGAATAAATCAAAACAAAAAAATCTCCATGTGATGAATAGCCACCTCCAAACCAACCCAAACCAAAAAAAAATACCAAAGGAGAAGTTGACATGCTACAAGATACCATTCCCTTTACTTGTATCCTATAATAAACAATCTAAAAACAGCCAAAATAAGAAGTAGGGTGTGAGAAAAAGACAAGTAGCATACCACTATAGAATATATACAAGGTCTAATAACAATAATTCAAAAATTCTATATTTTAAAACAAAAATAGTTTTAAAATCATTTTCTTAAATCAAATTCATTTCTAAATCATTTTCCCTTTGGGTTTCCATAAAATCATTTCATATTATCAAACCATAAATATGAAATGTAGATGTAATATAAACAAGAAATAATATTCATTAATTAAGAGGTATGAAAGTAAACAGATATCCATGAAAGAACCTATTATGTAAAGCTATTTAATATAACCTCATATAAAACTTATGAGAAATAATCCATGATAAAAACAACCATGTGCTAAATAAGTATAAATGAAAAATCACTTCATTCTGTTCCCTAGACTATCAAAAAATAGATACTAAACACTCAAGATCCTAAAAACGCATAATGTTGGATCCAAACAATATCGATTCCTTCCACATTCCATCGATATTCAGAAGGTTACATCCTAGTTATGCCACTAACAATATGGAGACCTGTGTCTCATTCCCCTCATAACCAAGGTTCAAAATGTTCCAATTTTCAAGAATAAAACTTTAAAACCATGATCAAAATTTTATAAAACATTTTTAAAGACAATACAATCCACTTCGGTGTTTGAAATCCCATTTTCAAATAAAAAAAATCCATTAAAAAAAACCCTTTTTTGAAAATATTTTCCTTTATAATCAATCCTTTTAAAAACACATATCACTTCAAATAAAATAATAATTTTTTTTACCAATAATAATAATCAATTCATTGAATTAATTCATTATATCGAAACACTTACCTTCAACTAGTATAAACCAAGATACCTTGGACAAAGGTGATTAGAAAACATGAGAACAGACTTTGAAAGAAAACGAATGACAAGAAACTGTAAAGGTTCAATAGAAAATAAGAGTAAGAATGAATGATTACTTATAAAGAATAAACCTAATCAGAATAATGATAAATCACTGAACAAAACAATCTATAAGGAAGGGAACCACAAAAAATCGCCTAGGGTGAGATCTGGTTTGAGAGAGGTAAGGTTGTTGGTCGAATGAAATGAAAATCATCTATGCACCACCCTAAAAACAATAAATCGCAACATTTACATGGTGTGTAACACCATTACACATTGTGTAACCCATGAAGGCTGGAATATCTAGAAAACACATTTTCCTTTTTTTTAACACAATTTTTGATAGTACACGACATGAACCTAATACACAACGTGTAAAACCTTCACAACCTGAATCTGTTTCATGAAATTTTTACCCAGTGAACATTACATGGCATGTAATTTACCAAAATATTATAGAAAATATAGGTTTTAAGAAGAAAAACTCAAAGACCCTACTCCGATCATTCTCCAAACGTGGGAAGAAACCTACCTAGTCTCTGACATTTTTGTAATCAAAATCCATTAATTCAGACAAACATACATCACTAAAATTTAGGTCATTTTCCCAAACAAATGATCTTCATCCTCGAGAATCCCACAAATGCACCCAAACAAGGATGATAAATAAATCATAAAGAAGGATTACCTAAAAAGAGTAATGGGGTGTTACAAAAGGATTTCACCTGACCTGGATTTCATGTCAGGAGGACTTCACATGATCTAGATACTTTTCTGGAGGACTTTTCATGACCTATATAAAATATTTAGAAGACTTTTCATGACCAAGATAACATGTTCAGATGACTTCACATGATCTGGATGGCATGTTCAGAAGATTTCGTGTGACTTGGCTAACAAGTCCAAAGGTCATTTCATGATCTGGATGATATGTACAAAGAACTTCACATGAATTGGATGACATGTTCATAGGACTTCACATGACCTGACTAACCTATTCAGAGGTTTTTATGTGATTGATGAATATATCACACAAATTGAATGACCCACTTACATGAAAATCATCATATCCCTCTTCACATGAATATTCTACCATTTTCAAACTTTATCACAAAAATTCATCAATGTTTATCAAGAAATGGACAATTGAGGCCTCACATGATCAATTCGACATGAAAAAAATCATTTTCATGATGTTGATGGCATGTCATAATTCCTTCATGTGATCAATGGGGTGATCACATGAAGCACATAATTATACTGCATAATCCCTTAAGTCATTCCCCATGCCTACCTAGTAGAAGACTCTTGTGATTTCAGGGTTCTCTACTACGTAAAGTGAACTCTCACATCTTCTCCCCTATCTACGAATTTTTGATATACTCAGGTGGGTATTTTTAGGTATCAACACCCTAAATCTAAACCAATTTTCATGGAAGTTAAATAAAATATATGAGATTGAGTCAGTTGAGGGAGTGTCACATTACGTGTCTTGCATGCTATAATTTTGGGTGACCATGACATCATATTTGAATCATGTGATAAACAATTACTTCATGATCATTCCATAATTTCTATGTTATTGAACCCATATATTTCTAAGGGATTTTTTCTATTTAAATAAACATGTTGAACATACTTTATGAGATGAAATCCAAATGTTTGATATCCTTTTCATGATTGAGTTGGCATGTCAAGGGGCCATCACAAGATCAGGCCAACATATCTAGGGACCATCATAAGATAAATATGGCCTATCAGATGGACTTCATATGATCGATAATTGATCATGCGAATCACATAACCTATTTTCATGAAAACATCATAACTATATTTACATAAAGCTTCCACATTTCTCAGATTTTATTTTATAAAACTTATGAATTTTTCCTATTGGATGTCCATTTCGGAATTTCATGATCAGATAAACATATCATATGTCTTTTTCTTGATTTGAGTTGACATGCCAAGGGGCCTTCACAAGATCTATCTGACATGTTAGAAGGTCTTCTCATGATTAGTATATTGATCACGTGAATTGAATAACCCTTTCATAAAAAAATTTCATAACTCTTCTTCGTGTAAATCACATACATCACATCATTCAAGGTTAATCAACATTAACCCTCTATCACAATTCCTAATACACATACCCACCATTCCATTAATTAATTCAACAATTAATTAATCACATCAATTCTATTAATTAATTAAACAATTAATTAATCAATTCACAATCTCAAATTCTAATAATTAATTGAATAATTAATTATTTTAATTCATAATTAAATATCCCATAATTAATTAAATAATGAATTATTCAATATCAAAATCTTAATATCCCAATAATTAATTAAAAAATAATAATTATTTAAATCAATATCACAATCACAATCATCTCATTAATTAATTCAAATATTAATTAATCACATTAACTACATTAATTAATCTAAAAATCAATTAATCAAATCTAAAATAAAAAAATTCCCATGATTAATTCATAAATTAATTTTTTCAATTCAATAATCCCAATTTCAAAATCCCTAAATTAATTAATTTACCTAATTAATTAATTCAATATAAGAAAAATCAATTTCTAATCATACCATATAAATTCTATAGTTACATAATCCTAAATGAAATCAAGACTATGGGATTGAAATTTAGACCACCTACCTCAATTCGATGATGAACGATCTCCCAATAAAAATTCCCAATTTGAGCAGAATAATGTTGTAGAATGAGATTCAAATATTAAACCCTAAATGAAGATAAAAAAAATTAAGATCCCACAATCCTAGATCTATATCTAAAAATAATAGACCTAGATCCAATAAAACAAAG
Organism: Viscum album; assembly: GCA_963277665.1. Classification (NCBI taxonomy): domain Eukaryota; kingdom Viridiplantae; phylum Streptophyta; class Magnoliopsida; order Santalales; family Viscaceae; genus Viscum; species Viscum album. The sequence continues at coordinate 422,163,245 of OY728142.1, read as the reverse complement.
GATATCTTCCCTCTAAAAGATGAGGGAGAGATGAGAGAGAAGAAATAAAACACATGGAAATAGATCCTATTACCAGGTGTGGTGCAGATATTCAATACAACCTTTGAATAACCAAAAAATGTTGGTTAGGAAGGCTTATAATGTGTCCAAGAACCTCTAAAAATGATAGAAAAATAGTTGGTCTGAGTGGGGGTAGATTTTGGTTAATTTAGGGGTTTCAGTTATTTTAAATATAATTTTTAGATTAATTAAAACCATACACATGGTTTAATGGGAAGAGTTACGTAGTTTCCCCTAACCTTGCATATTAACTATCTCCATCTTCTTGGGGGTGCACATTTTCTCGATTTAGGGTGCATGGTTTGAAAAACAACACGCCAGCCATGAAAACCCTCTCTATCCATGGTTGCATGGTTTGTTGGGCCATGACGCATGGTTAGGGAAAACCATGAACCAACTATACACTTCCATCTTTCTTCCATTTTTCTCAAATTTCCATCCAAACACACCCCATGGTAAAACCCAAAAAAAATTACTCAACACAAGGAAATAGTGTAACTATAAATGAGCCTGAGACTTCTCCAAAAAGGCCAGGATCTTACAATCTCCTTACTATATAACTATTTTTCCTCAATCTATACTCCCAACCACCTATAAGATTTCAAGTAAAAAATATCCTACTTTAGATCCATCATATCTACTTATCTCTCCCAAGTTTCCACCTAAACACATCCAAGTTTCCATAATAAATGAATAATCGACACAACCTTTCCCCACAACACATTCTCACTATGATCCAACACATGTATCAGAAGATCCTCAAACAACACATCTATCTCAACTCAACATCATCCACATCGACCACATGATAAGGGTCTAGGTGATAACACCATATTTGTGACACATGGAAAACATTATGCATAGGCCTATACCTTTGTGGAAGATCTAATTGTTATGCCACCAGTCTGATTCTCTCCACAACCTCAAACGGTCCAACGAAACTGGGAAACAACATTACCTACCATCGTATCCTATAGTGACCCAATATATATGACACCCGAAGGAATACACGATAACACTATATAAAATCTAGGGGTCTTAGACTTCTATCAACAATCAACTTATGTCTAGTCTGATCCCTAACCAAACGTTTCTGAATCAGTTGAACCTATTACAATGTCTCCTGTACAAGACTCAGTCCCAACAAATCTGACTCACATGCCTTCATCCAACATAGAGTTGATATACATGAACTTCCATAAAGAGCCTCGTATGTTTCCATATTTATAGTTTCCTAAAAACTATTGTTATATGTAACTCCCCAAAAATCTAATGTCAGAACATTTTATTCAATAGCGCGTATGACATGAAACACCAAGAACGTAAGAGAATGTAATATCATGAGAATTTATAATATTTACTATTTTAAATAAATTAGAAATAATTTATAGCTTGAAATTTATGCAACACTGATTTAGCATATGTCACATGAAATAATGAATTTCTTCAATGGCTTGTGTTACAAGCAAGACAGAGTTTTACCGAACAATAATATATTATTAAAATATTATTATTTAATATAATAAAATATAACCCAGTAGTTACATTAGTAGTTATGAATAGGATTAACTAACTTATAAAAATATGTGGTTCACACAAATATGGAATTAATTCATTGGTTATAAATGAATATAAGAACCAATTGAATATAAAGGAAATATTTTTATTGAAAAATATTTTTATGCTCACAAAGCTATTTAATCCTATTAAATTAAATTAATTACAATTAGTTGGTGATATTAATGTAATATATATATATATATTATATTAAATAAATTATTTTTTATATTCATCCAATATATTTGATTGACAAAGGATAAAAACAAACCCAATATTATACATAAAAACCTATATTTTTATTAAGACACTTTTACCGCCTTTTAATAGAGAACCTATTTTAAATACAATTTTTTGAACTTTTATAAATTATATACATAAAAATAAACTTAATATTTTAAATTAGAGCATAAAGATTAGGTTATGGTGATTTTTTGGTATTATTCTGTGAAGTTTTATTTTTTTAATGAATAACTAAAAATACTGAATTTTAATTCAGAATTGCTTCTTGTTAAAATTTATTTATAAGATTAAATTATAATTTTAAATGGTTTTAAAGCTTAATTAGTTAATTTTTTATTAATTAATAAAATTTAGGTCATTTTAATAAATTTCTCTTTGAAATTGTATATAAGAACATAGAAATTGTTTGAATTTTTTTACTTTAGAAACCCACATTGTCATCTCGTTCGCATGATTAATTTTAAATTAATTTCTACTAATTTTTTAATTTTAATTTAGAAAAATGGATTCCATATTTTGAATCAGATTAATTTATAATTTTTAATAAGGTGAACTTAGTTTTTTACCAAAAATATTAGTGAAACTAATTAAAATTAATTATAACGTTCAAGGTAAAATTAAGCTTAATAAGGAACTTAACCTTAAACCTAAGGACCAAAATGATCTATAAAATTTTCCAAAATCCATTTATGACCATATATAGACCCTATCCTACATTTTATCAACTTTTGACCATTATTGGAGCCACTTTCATTGTAAAAGACTTAGTTTGATTCTCATTTTCCAAAATTTACAAGAGTACCACTCCTCCTCCACTATAAAAAGGAACTCAAGCCTACTACTTAATAAAACCTATCAATCAAATTTTTATCAAAAAATATATACCAAAATACATCCTAAAAATACCTCCCATTAACCTGGAATCATCACCTTGGTCATAAATTCATCCAAGGAATCCCTTTGGTTCAAACCAAAAGAAGTTACCCGATTAAAAGGTAACATCTTTCCTCAAGCTCTTCAGTTTTATTTCATTCTACACCCCAAAAAATATCCCAATTAAATGATTATATAACAACAACATTATCCTAAATAGACTGATATATTTTAATTAAAATGGTTAAAAAATCACTTACACGCACTTCCATCTATTGCGTAACGAACGTACTATTTATGTGTACAGTGAACTACCGCCTCTTGAAATAATGATTATTTGTTATTACTTTACCACCTCTCATGGTGGGAATTATGATGGAAAATATAATTATATATTATATATATTATATTTATGATGCATTTATACTTATTTAATTCTTTTATAATATATACCTTTAATAAATCATTTTTTTGTAAATATGATAACATCGTTTGTGGAAGTGTGGACTACCGGCCCCTCAAAGCAATGTGATTCGTTCACACTATACATGGAATGTATAAGAATGATTTTAATAAAAATATATAAAAAATATGACATAGATATTACAACATAATTATAATATACATATATATAATTTTCTTTCCATTCTTATAATACGACAAAGAAATGAAAGTAGCGTTCATGCGTACGTACGACCTACCATGTCCATGAACGATGAATTTTATTTATAATATCCAAACAATATATATTATTATAAAAAAATATATAATGAATATATATGATAATTAAATAATGTTTTAAATTTTTGAGATAATGAAACCATTATATGAACAACAAGTAACAATTTAAAACATACTAGAAAAACTAGGCAATTAACACCCAAAATAGTGAAAATAATGAAAGATTATTAACAAGAGAGTAATAAGATTTTATAAGAAGATAATATATGATATTATAAATATTAATATGGTTATTTAATAAGTTATTAACATGTCTAAAACCCTTATATATTATGTTAAAGGATGTTCCCCCAAAAAGTAAAAGCAAGGTAAGGGATTTCATCTCAATTTAAATTCTATTAAGACTTATTTGTTGTTATAAACCTAATTTATTTGATATGGTGTATGTACTTACCTTTTAAATGTTATATAATTAATATAATTATTATTATTATATACTAAGATTAATTTAATTTTATTCCTTCATGGATATTATGATTCGAATGTTTCAAAGTGGTATGAGACACTTTGGAATGTTTAAAGATTATTCACATAAAGAACTTTTTTAACGATCGTCTTTGTAATCTCACTTCATTTTGTGATTGTTAAGTTTATCTTGAAATAATAAATTTATTTTTGTGCACCTAATTTATTATATACGGTGCACATAATTCCAATTCGACTTGTAATATCACGATTCGTTCATTCTTCATGGTATTTTGAATTTTAATTTCAATTATTTCTTCTAAGGCGATTTGACTTAAAAGTTATCCCACTGGAAAAGAAATTTGATAACATGACTCTTTTTGATTGGGTTATACTGCTTCCTAATATTAATTAATATTCTGTGATTATGTGTATAATGACTTTGACTATCTATTGATTTATTTCCACTTCCTTATGTGGATTTACAGTTGATACACATAATATGCTAATTGATTGATTATCACTTCATTGTTATAATATTTTAAATTTGTTTATTTACAATATCATTTTGTTTTGGATTGTTTACACTTGAATTTTTGTCATAATAGACTAAGAAACTAAGATAAATAACTAAAAATAATCCCTAGTAGTAGATAAATAGAGTGCATAATTAGTTAATATAAGTAGGGATGTAATAAAATGGAATGAAGTAAAGGCTCGAATGGCTATGTCATATATAAAGCATTGATGACCCATAGGTCTGATACCATATGCAATATTAAATAAAAATATTATAAATAAAAGTGTATGTCTCTAATACTAACTCCAAGATAAACCACATACCTGTAACATCCCAGCCTGGGTTTTACATCCCAATGCCCTGAGCCGGTCGGTTTCATGACCTCATGCACACTTCCCTATATTCCAGAGGCTACCAACTTATAGTGAGGGTATAATATTGATCATGGGGAGTCTATACCCTCTTTATCCAAGTATCAAAATAAAAAAAATAAACAATAACCAAATAAAATATAACCATAACCATAACAATACTAGTATCATAAGATAACCAAAAATGGAATTACATAACAAATTGAATAATAGATATTCCATGCTAAAATACATGTAATGTGTCAAAATTAAAACCCAAAAGTAAAGATACTAAAAACTCCCAAGTAGGCCCTGAACCATATCTGGTTCCCTCATAAAAGACCAACCCAAATTAGCCATCTAACAAAGGGCCTTTGCCCTTATCCTATACTGTAAACATAAATTATATTTGGGAACTGATCAGGAAGCCAATGTAGGGTGTGAGTACATATCAGTAGGACACCTCCAATAGTTTCTAAAAACAATATCAAGTTAATAATAGTGTATACAGTTGTATAAAAAATAACTAAAAGTAATAAAGTAAATAATTTACATTTATTTAATTACTCTTTATTTAACAATATAACCCCCGGGTTCCCAAGTACACCTAAACCAAAATACATGCTTTGTCCATTGCTGAAGTCTGAACCATATCATTTATTCAATTAAAAAAATCATTATATCAGATGCAATTTCATTATCCATTTCATTTAAATCCATATAATGGATAATTAGAACCATAGTTCAAATCCAATTAATGCGTGTAGAATTCCATGTCTAGCACCCCTGTGAGTATTTGGAGTATGAGTCCCTATCCCACACCCCACGAGTATTTGGATAATTAGTCCCTATCCCATAAAATAATATTTTCATGCTTGAATTTGTGTCTATAAGGCCATGTCTAGGAACCCTGTGGGTATTTGGAGCATCAGTTTGTGTCTCACACCCCATTTCTCAATCAAACACATATAATCACATACATAACATCATTCAATGTTAATCAACATTAACTCTATATCACAATTCTCATGCACATACCCATAATTTCATTAATTAAGTCAATAATTAATTAACCACATCAATTTCATTAATTAATTCAACAATTAATTAATCAATTCACAATCACAACTTCTAATAATTAATTAAATCATTAATTATTAAAATTTACAATTCAATATCCCACAATTAATTAAATAATTAATTATTTAATTTCAAAATATTAATATTCCAATAAATAATTTAAAAATTAATTATTCAAATCTATATCACACTCTCAATCATATCATTAATTAATTCACAAATTAATTCCATTAATTAATCCAATAATTAATTAATAAATAATAAAATCAAAAAAATCCCCATAATTAATTCATCAATTAATTATTTCAATTCAATAATCCAAATTTCCCAATCCCTAAATTAATTATTTTACATAATTAATTAATTTAATATAAAAAAATAAATTTCTAATCATTCCTTGAAAATTATACAATTATATACACATACATGAAATGAAGACTACGAGATTGGAATTTAGACAACCTGCCTCAATACGTTGATGAACGACCGCCCAATGAAAATCCCCAATTAGAATAGAATTATAAATTATAACTAGATCCTAAATCCATATTGAACTATAAAGATCCCAAAATCTAATATCTACATCTAAAAATCCTATATATATATATATATATATCGAATAAATAATAGGGTAATTTCCCTCCAAAATATGAGGGAGAGACGAGAGAGAAGAAGGAAACCATGTGAGATTAGATCCTCTTACTAGGTGGGGTGAAAATATTCAATCTTCCCTTCGAATCACCAAGAACGGAGGCCAAGAAGGATTGGAATGCATTAGGGAACTTCTAAAATTGAGAGAAAATGAGTTAGTCTGAATGGGAGTTGATGTTGGGTTAATTTTGGGGTTTGAGTATTTTTACATAAAATTTTTAGATTTATTAAAACCACACACACAGTTTGCTGGGCAGAGTCGCACGGTTTCCACTAACTATGGACATTAACCATGTGCCTCTTCTGGGGGGGTGTAAAATTTATACTTTTTGGGCACACAGTTTGACAAATCATTCACCATCCATGAAAACCATCCCTATCTAAGGTTGGAGAGTTTGTTGGGGCATTGAATAGGGTAAGGGAAAACCGTGTGCCAACTATACACATCCCACTTTCTTCCATTTTTCTTAAATTTCCACCCAAACACACCCTAAGGTAAAACCAAAAAAAATTCTCAATACATAGAAAAAGAGTACCAAAAAACGAGCCCGAGTCATCTCTAGAAAAGGTCAAGATCATACAATCTCCCCACCTTATAATAGCTCGTTCTCAAGCTGTACTCCCAAGAACCTCTAAGATTAAAATTCAAAAAGATCAGGATATTGAGCTCTCATATTTGATTCTCTCTCCTAAGTTTCCTCCGGAACACAACCATGTTGCCAAAATACACAAAATATCGACATCGTCTTTCCCTACAACACTTTCTCCCTGCGATGTAACATATATATCAGATTCCCCTCAAAGGACACATCTATCTCAATCTCAACATCATCCACATAGATCACATTATAAGGTTTGGGGTGGTACCTCCATAGTTCTGACACATGTAAAACATCATTCATAAGACTATATCTCCGTGGAAGATCCAATCAGTATGCCACCAGGCCGATTCTCTCCACAACCTCAAACGGTTCAACAAACCTGGGTGCTAACTTACCCAACCCCCAAATATTGTGGTGACCCAATCTAGGTGACACCTGAAGGAATACACAATCACCATATATAAACTCTAGGGTTTTCCGACGTCTATCATCATATAATATATATCTACTATGAGTCATAACCATGCCTTTCTGAATCAATCAAACCTTCCCCGATGTCTCCTGCACGAGACTCGGTCCCAATAACTTTGACTCACCTACCTTCATCTAGAATATATGTGATTTACATGGCCTACCATAAAGGTCATTGTATGGTTACATATTTATAGTTTTATAAAAACTATTTTCATATGTAACTCCCCAAAAATCTTAATTAGGAACATTGTATTCGATAGCGTGTATGACACACAACACCAAGAACATAAGGGAATGTAATATCATGAGAATTTATAATATTTACTATTTTAAATAAATTCATTATAATTTATAGCATGCAATGTACACAACACTAAGTTATTGTACATCACACACAATAATGAGTTTCTTCAATGGATTGTGTTACATTAAAGACATAGTTTTATAGAACAATAATATGTTATTAAAATATTATTATTTAATATAATAAGATATAACCTAGACATTAAATTAGTGGCTATGAATAAAATTAACTAACGTAGAAAAATATATGGTTTAGACAACTATGAAATTAATTCATTGGTTACAAATTAATATAAGAACCAATGGAAAATAAAGAGAATATTTTTATAGAAAACTATTTTAATGCTCACAAAGCTATTTTATCCTAATAAATTAAATTAATTATAATTAAAGTGTGATATTAATGTAATAGATATTTATATGTATTATATTTTTAATCAATTATTTTTTATATTCATCTAATAGATTCTATAGACATAGTATAATAATAAACCTAATATTACACATAAAAACCTATATTTTTATTAAGACACTTTTACCGCCTTTTAATGGAGAACCTATTTTAAATCCAATTTCTGGAACTTTTATAAATTATATATGTCAAAATAAACTTAATATTTAAAATAATAACATAAAAATTATGTTAGGATGATTATTGGTATTTTTTGGTGAAGTTTAATTTTTGTAATGAATAATAAAAAATACTAAATTATAATTCAAAACTGTTTTTTCTTCTAATTTATTTATAAGGTTAAATTATATTTTTAATTGTATTTAAAGTTTAATTATATAATTTTTTTATTAATTAAAATAATTTAGGTAATTAGAATAAATTTTACTTTGAAATTGAATACAAAAATATAGGGAATGTTTGAACGTTTTTTACTTCAAAAACCCGCATTGTCGTCCTGTCTATAGAGTTAATTTTAAATTAATTTATACTAATTTTATTATTGGAAATTGGAAAAATGGATTCCATATTTTGAATAAACTTAATTTATAATGTTTAATAATGTCAAATTATTTTTTCAACAAAAATATTTGGGAACGAAATTATAATTAATTACAACGATTAAGGTGAACTTAAGATTAACAAGGGAATAAACCATAAAATTAAGGGAACAAATGAACTATAAAATTATCCAAAAAAAATAGGATGGAAATATTTAGAGAATAAAATTCATTTTAACAACTCTTTCCCATCATTGGATCCACTTTAAATGGGGAAAATGTGGGTGGAATTCCATTTTCCAAAATTTACAAGATTGCCACTCCCCCTCCACTATTAAAAGGCACTCAAGCCTCATACTTTATCACATATCTCAAGAAAATTTTTATTGACCAATATCTGTACAAATAAATCCTAAAAATCTGTACCCTTAACTTATATTACTCACATTTTTCATAAATCCATCCAAGGAAGACCTTTTATTCAAACCAAAAGGAGTTACCCGATTAAGAGGTAACATCTTTGCTCAAACTATTAAGTTTTATTTCCATTATACACCCCTTCATATATCCTTATTCAATGATTATAAAAGAAAAAAATTATCATCAAGATATAGAGATTTTATTGATAAGGTTTCTAAAAACACTTACAAACACTTCAATCTAATTGGTAAGGAACTTACCATTTATGTGTACAGTGAACTACCACCTCACGAAATGATGATTGTTCATTCTTCCTTTACCACCTATAATAGTGGAAATTATAATGAAAAATATAAATATATATGTAATAAATGATATTTATAATGTCTTTACACTTATTTAATTCTTTTATACCACATAACTTTATGCACTCCATTTAGTGTAAATATGATAACATCATTTGTGGAGGTGTCAACTACCGGCCCCTCAAAGCGATGTGATTCATTCACAATATACATGGAATGTATAAAGGATGGTTTTAATAAAACTATATAAAAATATTACATATATATGATTTTGGAATTTTAATATATATATATATATATATATATATCATTCCTTCTAATATGACAAATAAATGAATGTATCATTCATATGTACGTATGACCTACCATCTATATGAATGATGCATTTCATTTTTTATCTCCAAACATTATAAATTATTATAAATACATATATAATGAATATATATAATAATTAAATTATGTTTTACATTTTATAGATAATGAATCCATGATTGGAACAACAAGTAATGAGTCAAAACATACAAAAAAACTAGACAATCAACACCCAAAATTGTGAAAATAATGAAAGATTATTAAAAATTGAGTAATAAGATATTATAAGAAGATCATATATGATATTAGAAATATTAATATGGTTCTTGAATAATTTAGTAACATGTTTAAAACCCTTATAAATTAGCTTAATGGATGTTGAACCAAAAAAATGAAAGGTGAGATATTTCATCTCAAATTTAATTCTATTGAGACTTATTTGTTGTTATGCAAGTAGTTTATATTATATGGTGTATATAATGACCTTTTAAAGGTTATATCATGAATCTTATTGTTCTCATGATATCCTAAGTTTCATTAAATTTTACTCCTTCATGGATATTATGATTCAAAATTTTCAAATTGGAATGGGACACTTTGGAATGTTTAAATATTATTCTCCTCAAGAACATTTTTAATGCTCATCTTTGCAATATCACTTCCTTTTGTGATTGATAACTTTCTCTTGAAATAAAAAATTTATTCTTGTACACTTAATTTATTATATATGGTGTACATACTTCCAATTTGACTTGTAATTTCATGATTCATTCATTCTTTATTGTATTTTTAGTTTCAATTTGAATTATTTCTTCTTAGTGGATTTGAGTTAAAAGTTACCAAAGTGGAAATGAAATTTCATAACCCAACTCCTTTTCATTGGGTTATACTACATCTTCATTGTAGTTAATATTATATGATTATGTGTATAATTAATTTTCCTAACTATTGATTTATTTACAATTCTTTATGTGGATTTATAGATTATTCACATAATCTACTCATTGAATGATTATCACTTCGTCATTATAATGTTTTCAAGGGGTTACTTTAAAATATCATTTTGTCCAGGATTGTTTACACTTGAATTTCTATTAGAGGAAATTATTTTATCAATTTATAACAAACCATTTCATTTTCTTCTCATTTTTTTATTCATGAACTTTTCTAATTAATAGTACAATTTTTATACTCTTTGTCACTCAAAATGTTTTAGAAATGTTTAAAAAAAATGCAACTTCATATCTATTTTTAGTCAGAGAACATTTTTTCTTCTAAAAACCCTATTTTCTAAAAAGGTTTTAAAAATGTTTTATCCTTTAAAAAATGATTTATTAAGGTCATTTTTACCCTTTTTGTCTTTTATAAATGTTTTCAAATAAATCTTCATGTCATTTTCCAAAGAAGGAATTTTTATTAAATTTTTATGGTGAAAAAGGAATTTTCTTTTTACATCATACGAAATGTATAGATTTACCTATTGTAATTTATTTGAAGCTTCCTTTTCATGTTTAAAAGGTTAATTTTTAATGAAAATTTCCTCAAAATTTATTTTCAATGAAAATGTTTTTCAAACCAAAAGGATTTTTTCTTCAAGATTTTTTTAAATTATCTTTTTATAATATTTCCATTCATCAATGACAAAAACCATTTATTTTAATTCACTTGGGATATGTTGTATTTATACAATCCTTAATCATTATTTGGATTGTTTATGATTGATTTATCCAAGGATAATATTCATATTCAATTACTTGATTCCATTTATTCCCCTTGAAACATTCAATTTCCTATAATCTTTTGACATTGAATTTCCCCTAAACATCCATATCATTTTTCATGGATATGATTATTTTCTAAATAGTATACCAATTTCATATAGTGTTTACTTTACAATTTATTTGATTATTTTGGGAAAAATTGATAAATTTGTATCCTTTATTCAATATGGATATTTTATAAGGCATATTGTTCATTAATTAAATAGATCATTGAATATATGAGTAATTCTTAGGAGATGCAATAAATAGTTTGGGGGACATTTATGACAATACCAATGGGTTAGGGACTAGTTAATGTAATCCCCACAATGCATCGATAGTCTCATGAAATAGAATCAGTTGGTGAAAAACCATTTCAGTTTGCTTCTAAATCAGAATAGTTTAAACTATCTTGTCAATGGTCTTGGTGGCAATGGTTCCATGTACCTAGGAAGAATGGTGTCCAATAATTAGGAATTCCCCTCATTTATTTTTAGTTACTATTTATCCATGAGATTTTTTGTCAACATATCTATGGATACATTTCATTTCAGTTCATTGATTAAATGGTATGTGTTTCAGTTTCTTATCCTTTTATATTGATTTTTACTTATCTAGTAATTTTAATGGCATGTGTTTCCATTTATTTACATTTCCATATTTTTTACACACTTCCTTTTAAGTTCATTGATTACATGGTATCTTTCTTTATTTATTACCTTTCCATATTGACTATTCTCAAAGATTCATTATTGCTTTCACTATACTTTACCCTTATTGATAATTTGAGATCACCCTTATTGTGTTTCCTTTCCATAGGAATCCAGGAAGTGTAATAATAAATATATGAAAGGATATTATAGATGGAATAAATTTTTTATCCCCAAAATAAAAGAATTATGTTGTAATTAGTCTATTCATTTGTAAAACAAGACTCATGTATGTATCTAGTTTACGAAGACTGCTAAGCTGTTCGGTCGTTTGAAGCATGATTTACTTGTATCTTATGAAAATTTAATTGATTTTAGACACTGAGTCTGTGATTTCTAGGGTCGAGTCACTATGTTTTGTATCAATGAAAGTTTAGTACAAACCTTGGGAACTAGATTTAGGAAAAAATATATTAGATAATATAACCTTATGATAGAATTTGTGTATAGGTATAGAATAAAACCCTTGAATTTTGGTAAAGTAGAGATTATTTGGGTATTACTATAAATACATTCCTATCTGGATACTACAGGTGGACATGGTTCTGGAACAAATGTACCCAAGAGTAACAACTCTAACAAGGTCTGTTGGGACTAACTTGGCATAACCTGGTACATGAAAATGGGCCTTACTGTGCACTTGGTTTGACACTCTTGGGGGATACGCTTAGGAAAATTTAAATTTTCTTTCCAAAAAATTATGAAGGATTTAAATAGATATTGAAAATTAATTACACAGGTTAAACATTAGACCAAGGAAGGACCTATATGGAAATAAATGGATGAAGTATTTATCTATATAGGTTGAATTGAAAACATTAGTTAAAAGGTTACTTATTGATTAACCTTATTTCAAGGATGTCCATCATATTTATTTTTGAAATTATATTAATATGTTTTTAAAATTGGACAACTTGTATGCCTGGTGAAAACCCATCTTGTCTGAAAAGGCTATGGGAATTGAATCCATGACGAAAGGTTGATGAGGGTTTCATGCCTACCACTATCCTACATTATGCCCTTAGTAAGATTTAATTATTTTTAGTTAAAAAATTTGATAAATAATTTTAATGATGAACCCGTAGTGTTACTTTTTAGGTATATAGATTAATGCATTTACCATATTGGATTAAGAGAATAGTTAGAGACCAAAAGTTATACTTGTTAGTCTTATATGGGCATCATGATCTACTAAAAATTTATTTTAGTGCTTCAGGTATCAAAGTTAAATTTTGAATATGAATGTCTTGAAGTAATGGATAAATTAGAATTTGATCAAAGTACAACCAAAATATGGAATTGCTCATATAAAGTTAAAAATTATCATGTAAGTAAATTTCCTTATATTCTTAGGCAGAAAAGGAATTCTCAACATGAGGAAAATGATCTTATAAAAAATGTTGTCCTAATACCTTAATTTTTTTTGAAACGATAGTCTTCTAAATCATCACATATTTATGGCTTTGAGGACCCCAACTTTCCATTAAACAATAAATTATTTTGTTATTGATGACCTATATCACACCTAATAAATATTTGTGATTTTCATCCAAGTAAATATCTCTATTTTCCACTAATTTTATCATAATTATAGACATACTTATATGTTATTCCATGTGACCATTATACTTCCCATTCTCTATTTTCTAGAGGATTTATTAAGAACCCTTCTCAGGATGTGGGATTTTAAACATAGAAAATATCAAAAAATATATCACCAAGATCATGTTTAAATTATGAGGACGTAATTTAATTAAGGTGAGGAGAATGTAACACCCCAAAAATATAAAGTAGGGACATTGTATTCGATAGCGTGTATGACATGAAACACCAAGAATGTAAGAGAATATTATATCCCAAGAATTCATAATATCTACTATTTTAAATAGATCCGATATAATTTATATATTTCAATGCACGCTACACTGATTTAGTGTTCGTTGCCTGCAACAATTATTTTCTTCAATCGATAGTGTTACACGCAAGACTCAGTTTTACCGAATAAGAATATATTGTCAAAATATTATTATTTAATATAATAAGATATAAACTAGCTGTTAAATTAGCGGTTATGAATAGGGTTAACTAAATTATGAAAATATATGGTTTACAAAAATATGAAATGAATTCGTTGGTAACAAATTAATATATGAACCAATTGAATATAAATGAAATATTTTTATAAAAAACTATTTTTATTCTCAAAAATATATTTTTTCCTAATAAATTAAATTAGTTACAATTATTGAGTGATATTAATGTAATATATATATAATATTAAATCAAATATTTTTTATATTCATCCAATAGATTCAATAGACACAGGGTAAGATCAAACCCAATATTACACTTAAAAACCTATATTTTTATTAAGGCACTTTTACTGCCTTTTAATGGTAAACCTATTTTAAATCCAATTTTTGGAACTTTAATAAATTATATAAGTCAAAATAAACTTAATATTTGAAATAATAACATAAAAATTTGGTTATCATGACTTTTTATTATTTTTCTGTGAAGTTTCATTTTTTAATGAATAGTTAAAAATATTGAATTTTAATTAAAAATTGATTTTTTGTTTAATTTATTTATAAATTTATATAAAATTTTAATTGGTTTTAAATTTTAATTAGATTTTTTATTAATTAATCCAATTTAGTTCATTGGAATCAATTTCACTTTTAAATTGAATATAAAAACCTAGCAAACTTTTGGATGTTTTTTACTTTAAAACGCCCGCACTATCATCCTATCCGCAAGATTAATTTTAAATTATTTTCGGATAATTATGTGATTTAAAATTTTAAAAATGGATTCCATATTTTTAATAATAATAAATTGTAAGGTCAAATAAGTTAAACTTAGTTTTTTACAAAAACAATATTAGTTAAAGTAATTAAAACTAATTACTATAATTAAGTTGAAATTAAGTTTGACAAGGAACTAAACCTTAACATTAAGGGCCTAAATGACCTATAAACTTGTAAAAAATAAATTTTAAGAAAATATTTATACCCTATAAAAACTTTCATAGAATTTGGATCATTATTGGAGCCACTTTCAATGTAAAAAATGTTAGTGGAATTCAATTTTCGAAAATTTACAAGAGTGCCACTCCTCCTCCACTATAAAAAGCAAATCAAGCCTCCCACTTACTCACACCTATAAATAAAATTTGGATTGAACAATATATTAACAAATAGATCCTAAAAATACATCCTATAAACCTATAATCCTCACCTTGGTCATAAATCCATCCAAGGAATCCCTTTGGTTCAAAGTAAAAGAAGTTACCCAATTAATTGGTAAGATCTTTCCTCAAGCCCTTTAGTTTTATTTCCATTATCCACCCCCTAAAATATCTTCATTAAATGATTATATAAATAAAAATTATCATAAATATAATAATAATTTTTTATGATAAGGTTTCTACCTACACATAAACACACTTCCATCTGATGGGTAACAAACTTACTGTTTATCTATATGGCGAACTACCGCCTCACGATACTATTATTGCTCGTTCTTCCTTTACCACCTATCATGGTGGTAATTATGATTTAAAATATATTTATATATATTATATTTGATATTTATAATTTAATTATACTTCTTTAGTTCTTTTATAACACATACATTTATGAACTCTATTTTGTGTAAATATGATAACATCATTTGTGGAAGTGTCGACTACCGCCCCCTCAAAGCGATGCGATTCATTCACACCATACATGAAATGCATAAAGTATGGTTTTAATGAAAATAGGTAAAAATTGTGACAAATATATTATATTTTAATTATAATATACATATATATAATTTTATTTTCATTATTTTAATACGAAAAAGAAATAAAAGCAGTGTTCATGCGTACGTACGACCTACCGTTTCCATGAACAATGTATTTAATTTCTTATCTAAAAACATTATATATTAATTTAAATACATATATAATGAATATATAAGATAATTACATAATTTTTAAAATTCTAGATATGATGAAACAATGATATTAATAAAAAGTAACAAGTCAAAGCATACTATAAAAACAAGACAATTAATACTCAAAATAGTGAAAATAATGAAAGATTATTAACAAACGAGTAATAAGACATTATTAAAAGATAATATATGATATATTAAAAATTAATATGGTTCTGTAAAAAGTTATTAACATGTTTAAAACCCTAATATAGTAGGTTAAAGGATGTTTACTCAAAAAGGTAACACAAGGTAATGGATTCCATATCAATTTAAATTTCATTGAGGCGTATTTGTTGTTATGATCCTAGTTTATTTTATATGGTATATATACTTCCCTTTGAAATGTTATATCACAAATCTACTTATTATCATGATATTATAAATTTTATTAAATTTTATTCCTTCATGGATATTATGATTCAAACGTTTCAAAGTGGTATGATACACTTTGAAATGTTTAACGATTATTTTCCTCAAGAATGTTTTTATTGATCACATTTTCAATATCAATTTATTTTGTGATTGTTAGCTTTCTATTAAAATAATCAATTTATTATTGTACACTTAATTTCTTATATATGGTGTACATACTACATATTTGAATTCTAATTTCATGATTCATGGCATTTTGAGTTTTAATTTGAATTATTTATTTTATGGGGATTTGAGTTAAAAGTTACCCAAGTGGAAAAGAAATTTCATAACCAGACTCCTTCTCATTGGGTTATACGACTTCCTCATTGTCGTTAATATTCTATGATTGTGTGTATAATGACTTTGAATATATATTTATTTATTTCTACTTATTTATGTGGATTTATAGTTGATACACATAATATACTTATTTATTTATTATCACTTCATTGTTATAATATTTTCAAGGGGTTACTTTAAAATATCATTTTATTTGGGATTTTTTACACTTGAATTCCTATCAGAGGAAATTATTTTATCATTTTATAATAAACCCTTTAATTTTATTCTCTTATGGTTATTCGTTACCTTTTGCAATTAATAGTACCATTTTTTTTTACTCTTTGAAACTCAAAATGTTTTAGAAATGTTTTTAAGAAAACCCGACATCATTTTTCTTTTTAGTCAGAAAACCTATTTTCTTTAAAAACCATATTTTCTAAAAAGGGATTCAAAAATGTTTTACCCTTTCCAAAATGATTTACTAAATTCATTCTTACCCTTTTTTTATTTTATGAATGTTTTCAAAGGAATATTCTTCTTATTTTCCAAAATAGAAATTTTTATAACCTTTTTACCCTGAAAAATGAATTTTCTTTTTACCTCATATGGAATGTAAATATTTACCTACCCTAATTTATTTAAAGCTTATTTTTCATGTTTAAATGTTTAATTTTTTATGAAAATATTATCAAAATTTATTTTCAAAGAAAAGTGTTTTCAAACCAAAAGAATATTTTCCTCAATAATGTTTATAAAAGATATTTTATAATATTTCCATTCATCAATGACAATAACCATTTATTTTAATCCACTAGGGATATGTTGTATTTATACCATACTTAATATTCCTCTATAGGGTTTATGATTTATTTATCCAAGGATAGTAATTACATTCACTTCCTTGATTCCTTTTATTATCCTTGAAATATTCAATTTCCTATAACCATTTGACATTGAATTTCCTCTTAATATCCATATCATTTTTCATGGATATGATTATTTCATGAAACATATATTATTTTCATATAGCGTTTACTTTTAATTTTTTTTTATTTTTTATTTGGAAAAAACTGATAAATCTATGTCACTTATTCAATACAGATATTTGATAAGGAATTTTGTTCATTAAGAAATCGATCATTAGATATGTGATGAATGATTAGGAAATGAAATACATAGGTTGGACACAGTTTAAGGCAAGACCTATGAGTTGGGGACCAGTTAATTCAAGCTCTATAATGGATCAGTAGTCTCATGGGAAGGAATCAGTTGGTGAAAAAACCTTTGAGTTTGTTTCTAAATCAGAATAGTTTCAACTGTCTTGTGAAAGGTCTTGGTGGTAATACTTCCATGTACCTAGGAAACATAGAATCTAGTAATTAGGGATTTCCCTTATTTAGTTTCAATTATTTTTCATTCATGAGATTTTGTGTCAACATATATATGGTCATATTTTGTTTTCAGTTCATTGATTAAATGACATGTGTTTTAGTTTCTTACCTTTCTATGTTGAATTTTCCTTATCTAGTTATTTTAATGGAATGTGTTTCCATTTATTTACCTTTCCACATATTTTATGAACTTCTTTTTCAATTTATTGATTACATTTCATGTGTCTTCAGTTATTACCTTTCCATATTTACTATTATCATTGATTCATTATCAGTACCTCTATACTTTACCCTTACTTAGAATTTTAGTTCACACTTATTTTTTTTCCTTTCCCCGAGTTTCCAAGATGTGTAATAAGAAAGATATTCAATGATACTTTAGATGGAAGAATTTTTTTATCCTAAAAAGAAAAAATATATGGTATAATTAGTGTATTTATTTATAAAACAAGACTCATGTATTTATCTGGTTTACCAAGACTACTAAGTTATTCGGTCCTTTGAGATGAAATTTACTTGTATCTTATGAAAATGTAATTGATAGAATATGCCGACTTTGGTATTTCTAGGGATGGGTATCTAAATTAAAGGAAAACTACTAAAGTTCTAGGTTTTTCTCCCAAGATCCTCAAAGAGTCTAGAACACATGATTGCGACATATCCTCAAGCACCTGTATATTACACTACGATTTCCCGTCTATCTATGGGTGAAATTATATACTCAAAAAAATCTATATACCAAGAACATTTTGTAATACCTTAAATAATTTCAAAGTAAAACATGAATCATAGTTTTAAAAAATATTCTATGACACCCGATGTAGATAAACTATTTCTTGGACATACAAATCTCCCAGCTACTCCACTGAGGAAGTCTCCTGTATAAGTAAGAAATGCGCTGCCTTCATCAAACAGTCTAAAATCATATAGATAACTTCATTCTTATGATATATCCCTAGAACTACCACAAAAAAATTCCATATTAATATCATCCCACTTTTATTTTGTAATGGGTAATAGATGTCGTAAAACACTAGGTCCTTGATGCTCGACCTTCACCAACTAATAGGCGTAACACCGTGTCAAAAACCCTACTATCTCTTTTTTTATGACCGAAAACAAAACTATCATCATAGGTGTCACATACATGAATTATTGTAAAGTTATCTTTCATGTAATGTTTATTCTTTCTTTGTTTGTGGGATATTCTCAGGCATTTTTAGAGAAAAGTGGGGTTTCTTCAATATTTGGGCCAAACCGTGAGCTCATTCCCAGATTTAAAAACAATTTTTTCTCTTTTATAACTTCTTCATTTTTCAACATTTTTACCCATTACAGTTTTCAATTAGCCTCCCATGACCTATTAAAACTACCATATCTATTTGGACCCCTTTGGAACTCATAATCATGGTGGATTTGGGTGATTTATTCAGGCATAAGGCCAACCCCTGAGCCCATTTCTAGTTTTAAGGATATAATTTATTTCTTTTATGTATCAATAATTTTTTAACATTTTTCAGTACTTACACCTCTCACTTGATCCCACAAACCCTAGGCTCACCCCCAAGTTACATTTTCACTCTTTGGAGATCATCTTCATCATGGATTAGGGCAGATTTTCTCAAGGTTTCTCTAATCATCCATATTTGCAAAGGGAATTTGTTTCTCTTATAAATAATTCATTTCGTACTATTTACCCTCATTTCATCCCCCAATTGACCTTCTCATCCTTATTCGAACATCCATTTAATTTTTTTCTTGGAGATTAAACTATTAGTGTATTTGGGGAAATTTATTTAAAGTATATCAAGTAAGTGAGTTTCCTTCTTAGTTCCTTCCATTTCTTTAAGGTTTCTCCCACTTTTCTTGAAGCTCCAAATGTACAAAAGATAGTTCTTTGTACCTAGTGTTTTTTTTCGAGATTCTTGGTCAAATCTTGTGGTTTTAGGTTTGTTTTCACTCCCTTGTGGTGTAGCAGTAGTGCTATTGAACTTTCACACAAGGATTTGAGGAGTTTGACACATTTGGTAGGTGATTTCATGTGTAAGAATCGTAGAATGAGTTAGATTTCTAGATTTATATTTTTATCATATTCCTATTTCATTTTTTTAGAGTGAAAACTATTTTTGGTAGCATTTGTTAAGTGATTGATTTTAAATTCCATTTTTGTGTGAAAAAAGCGTTTTTTCATGTGCAGTCCATGTTCAACCAATTGGGATTATTATAAAATTCGTGGAATGATTTTATTAAAATGTTTCAATGCTGAAAATTCTGGTTTGGTGTATTATTTTTATTGATTTGGTTTTAAAATAGGGGTTTTAAGTGTATTTTATGTGCAAAGTTTTATAATACTTTGTGAAATTGTTTTATGGGAATTATTAGTGTTTATTTGAGTTATACGAATGGTGAAAGGAATGCTTAGCCACTTTTTAGAGTGTATATGACCAGAACTAGTATTTTTATTTTTAAATGACATTTTATAGCATGTGGAACTTATTTGAGAATAAAGAGGGAAAACCCAATTATCTAGGTGGGAGAACGTGTACTAGCATAGTAGTGATCCAGAGTGTTTTTTCCTCATTTATCTTAGAAATTTTGACATTGAAAACACTAAAAAACTATAAGAATGATGATTGGGGACCACTAGGTTATGGGTAAGTTCCATTATAGTGAATTGTGCATGAGAAAATATATTTTATTTGGTTACTTGTACACTGAGATACGAGGTACCTGTGGCCTACAGTTAACTAGTTCCTTGGGGTGTCCCCATGACTAGAGCTCATCGATTATTTGGTATTTAACATTAGACTATGGAGTATTTGGATGAAAAATTAAGTATATTACCAGTTTTATTTAAATTTATTCATTCTTTAATGTTAACCCTTGAAAACAATTTTCCATTAAAAGTTTCACTTCATAATTTTTTGCTAACATTCCTTGTTTATAAAAACTTGAAAGATTTTTATCTTATAATGCTTATCACATGAAATATTTGGGTGGTAGAATATTGGTATTAGGCTCACAAACTACTTACATTTTTGGGTTTAAGTAGACTTGTTCATGTTTGATTTAGGTAAGATAAATTCCTGTAGAGATGACAGCGCGGGTTGTTAGTTTCCTTCCATGGTGCGGTGTTGTAGAGACGGATCGTGGGTGATGACCCCTTCTCATGTGGTGGTACTTGGGCTATTTTTATGCTAATTTTATAGGTTTTGACCTCTTGTGTCATGTTTAAAACCTTGTATTCAGTTTTGAATTTTATTTAAGGACTATTTGGTTGGTAATTTTTAGATTCAATGTACTTATTATTATTGGTTGTATTATGTATCCTAACTAGAGCAAACTATTACCAAACCATTTTTTATCATACCCAGAAACTTCTACAAGCCCATGGGGATATAGAACACCCTTCGGTCCTTTCTGCAGATCAGGCAGAGTTCTAGTTTTAATAGAGACCAGATTCAGTTTGTGACAAAAATGGTATGAGAGGCAGGTTTATCTTTTTGGGTCATATTATTATTTTGGGGTGAGTCTGGTTAGATAGAAGCTAGGGATGTTGGGGCTCAGAGTTTTGGTTATGAGTAGGGTTACTGAACATTACCTCTCATGGGAAACCTTGAGTCACCATGGGGTTTTGCGATTTTTTGTTTGACTTCTCTTTTAGGTGGGACGTGCGGGCTGCAGACTATATGTAGACATCAAGTGGGAGTGAAGTGGTTATTTATATCATTGTTGTGATGTGTTTGAATTATTTATATTGTATGTAATTGCTGAATTTTTTCAGAATTATTGTACTAATTATTTTTTTTGTGACTATTTCCTTGTGCAACAACATGCCTCCACAAAAAGCCCCCATGCACCCATGGGAGGACATCAGAGAGAGTTATCCCTCACAAATTAATCGAAGGATGGTAGAAGATGTGGCCAAGGATGTAAAATTCCTAGGATAGATAGTATCTTCCGCTCCTACTCTAGTTAGGGAAGATGATTTTGTTCCTAGTAAGAACAAATCCTAGGAGTTTCTAAAGAACAAGCCCCCTACTTTGCAAGGTAGCAGAAAACCTAAAGAAGAAAATGAGTGGATCAAGAAGATAGAGCACATGTTCTAGTTTCTTGAAACACTTGAGGAGGCCAGGGTGAAGTGTTATTCTTTTCTGTTAGAGGGTCCCAGTTGCATGTGGTGGAAATCAATGCTTCAAGTTTGGAAGCATGAACATATGACCTAGAAGGACTTCAAGGTTACCATCAACAACTAGTACTGCCCTAAAGTCTTGGAATATGCTAGATCTGGAGAGTTTATGGAGCTAGTTCAGGGGCACCTTTCAGTGATGGAGTATGCCAACCGTTTTGCTGAGCTGGTATGGTATGCTCTGAAAATGGTCTCCAAAGTGCAGATGTAGGCTCAGAAGTTCAAGAGGGGTATGTGGCCAGAGATCTATTCATAGGTCTTCTTGTTCAAGTTTAAGACTTATGATGAGGTGGTTGATTAGGATTTTATGGTAGATATTGACCACAAGGGGAGGTCTGGTTTCTCTATAGCAGTGTCAGTGATGGGAAGTGGAAATTATTCTAAGAAGAAAAGGAAGCGAGATGAGTAGGGGAAGAAGGGAGGTGGTAGTTTAGAACAACCTTCCAGGAAGGTTTCTACAGTGAATTTTGACACAAGGCCCATTGTGTGCCACTAGTGTGGGAGGCTAGGGAACACTTGACCAACATGTACATCTACTCTGAATCCCTACTATCAGTGTGGAGGTATGTTACACTTATAGTGTTTTTGTAGGATGGCATGTCCACTCCTGAGTGGAGTAAGATCAGTGGATTCTAGGGGAGTGCTAGCTCAGTCAGAGCCATCAAGGATGGGTGGATCTTGGTTGGGAGGTCGTGGCTACAGGGCTACATCATCTTCTTGGATGATCCAGTTTAGGGTAGAGCCATAGGTGAGTGGTCCTTCTCAGGAATAGAGTAGGCATATTCATGTGGTGGAGTAGGCACCAGTGGGATTAGATGTGGGTCCTTTGATAGTTTGAGGTACCGTATTGATTTCATATTCTATAGTTTCTACTATTTTTGATACTAGTGATTCTGTTTCATTTATCTCTACCCGTTTTGTGAGAACACTGAATTTTCCAACTGAGTTTTTATCTGTTGGGATGGATTTGGTGACGCTGTTTGGTAAGAAGAAGGAGAAGGGTCTCAAGTTCCCATTGTTTGCACTTACTATGTCTAGGGAGGATATGGAGTGGGACCTCTTGGTATTGTATATAGATATTTTTTATATAATCCTTAGTATGGATTGGTTAGTTAACTTTCAGGAACACATTGATTTTTATAGGCAGTGAGTGAGTTTCACGACACCAGACGAAAGACCTCAGGTTTTTCATGGAAAATGGGATCCTCTATCAGGTCGTGCTGGACCTCCACTACCAGAGTTGAAAATTCTTGTCTTCCAGTTGTTGTTAATCTCACTAGAGGATGATGGTTGTGCTCTTTGTGGTGGGTTACCCCATGTAGTGGATCCATTCCTAGAGGAATTTCCATATGATTTTTAGGCATTCTCCTAGAGTGGGATGTGGAGTTCCCAATCGATTTGGATCCTAAAACACAAATGATATCTATTCCTTTATATTATATATCCCCCACTAAGATAAGGGAATTAAATATATAGTTGGTCGATTTAGAATCCAAAGGATTCATTCACTAGAGCATCTCTCCTTGGGCTGCTTCTATTCTGTTTATGAAGAAGGGTAATGGATCCCTCCCGTTTTGTATTGATTATCGGAAGATGAACAAGGTAAACATGAAGAAAAAGTATCCTTTTCCCAGAATATATGTCTTGTTTGATTAGTTGAACGGGGAAAAGTGGTTTTCTAAAATAGACTTGCGTTCGAGTTACCACCAACTCA
This sequence comes from Viscum album, assembly GCA_963277665.1. Lineage (NCBI taxonomy): Eukaryota > Viridiplantae > Streptophyta > Magnoliopsida > Santalales > Viscaceae > Viscum > Viscum album. The sequence goes on along the minus strand of OY728142.1, from coordinate 422,138,954 downwards.
GGGTGAAAGAGGCAGATATCCCAGAGACAGTCTTTGGAAGAAGGTACAACCACTTTGTGTAATTGGTCATGCCCTTCAGATTGACCAATGCTCTATAAGTATTTATGGAACTCATGAATAGGATGTTCCACCAATATCTCAAATCTTTTGTCATGGTATTGTTGGATGAAATCTTGGTTTAATATGGATCTAAGGAGGGACATGATCATCATTTTCAGATCATTTTCGGAACTTTACAGGATCATCACCTTTATTCAAATCTATCCAAGCACACCTTTGAGATCTGGTAGGTGAAGTTTCTGGGACATGTGATCTCAGAGTAGGGAGTTTCAATAGATCCTGATAAGATCAGCGTAGTGATGTCATGGTAGCAACCGAAGAATGTGTTTGAGATTAGGAGTTCCCTCAGCTTGGTAGGATACTATAGGTGGTTTGTTTGGGATTTCTATTGACTTTATTTTCCATTGACCATGCTCATCTGAAAGGGGGTGAAGTTTGTTTGGGCCTCAAAATTTTAGGCATCCTTCGAGGAGATGAAGAGGTGGTTGACTACCTCCCCCTATGTTGATATTTTTATAACCTAGAAAGGTATATGTGGTGTATTCTTACACTTTAGATATGGGTATTTGGTGTGTTCTTATGCAGGATGATCTTGTGGTGGCGTATGGTTCCCACCAACTCTGACCAAACAGAAAGGATTACCTGACCTATGACTTGGAGCTAGTAGCTGTGATGTATTATTTGAAGACTTGGCATCACTACCTCTTTGGTGAGAAGTTTTTCTTCTATTATCACCACAAGATCTTGGCCTCTTTCTTCCTATAGAAGGATCTTAACCTAAGATATAGGTGTTGGATCGAGTAATCATAGGGGTTCGACTTCAATATCACCTCCACCCTGGGGAAGAGTAACGTGGTGGCTTATGCCTTGAGAAGAAGGGTATCAATTCAGGATTTGAGGAAGTCCAATGACGAGTAAACTATGATAGGGATTTTTGTTTAGATGCATGTGGAGAACAATGATCATAATAGAGGTGTATTATTGGTGAGCATTCAGTTTACCCCTTCACTTGTGGAGTTGATTCAGTGATAAAAGCTCAGTTATGAGGTATGTTAGTAGTTGAAGTAGTTTATTTATAGCGGGGAGATGTATTCTGATTGGCCTTCATCCCCTAAGGGTATCTTGTGCTTCAAGTGCCACTTAGTACTACCTTTGTCTCTAAGAAAGGTGGTGATGCAGGACAACCTCCAATCTCAGTGGGTTGTCCATCCTAGTTTCAGCAAGATGTATTATGATGTTTGTTGCCAGTTTTTGTTGCCAGACATGAGGCGAGACATAACTTACTTTTATCAAGATAATATACTTGTGAGAAGGTGAAATTAAAGCATCAAAGGACCCCTGGTTTTCTTCAACAGTTACCCATTCCAACCAAGAAGTGGGATAAGGTTTCCATGGATTTTATAGTTGGCTTGCCTCATAAACCTTAGGGAAAGAATTATATCTGGGTGGTGATTGATCGTCTGACCAAATTGGCCAATTTCATTCTGATAAAAGATTCAACCAAAGTGGAGGAATTGGGAAGATTGTATGTGATGGAAGTTGTGAGGCTCCATGGTGTTACATCATCCATTATTTCAAATAGGGACCGTCATTTTACATCTCAATTTTTGAGTGACCTTTTGAAGGCATTGGGGTTACAGATTAAGTTGAGTATGGAATACCACCCTAAAATGGATGGCCAGACAGAGTGGGCTAATCTAATTCTAGAATAAATTATTCAAGAATGTGTTTTGGATTTAGGTGGTTTATGTAATTTCCATTTGGTATTGGTAGAGTTTTTTTATAACAATATCTACCAATCCTAAATCAAGATGGCACCATTCAAGGCACTTTATAGTCGACCGTGTCGATCTCCTTTGTGTTGGGTAGAGGTGGGCGAGAACTCACTACTAGGTAAAAGTATTGTACAAGAGATGTTGTACAAGGTTCAGTTGATTAGACAATGATTATTGACATCCCAGAGTCGACACACGTCTTATTCCGATCAGAGGTGTTGAGATTTGGAGTTTTTAGTTGGTGACTGGGTATTTTTAAAAGTGGCACCAAGCTTGGGTCATCGCCCTCTTGGTAAGTAAGAGAAGATAACACCAAGGTATGTGGTTACTTCTGAAATCATTGATAGTATTAATAATTTGTCATACCGGTTAGATTTTACCTCTTAATTGACATCGATCCATGATGTGTTCCACGTTTCTCAGCTAAAGAAATACAATCTGAAATCGTCCCATGTTTTGAGTTGGGAAGAGTTAGAGTTGGAACCAGATCTATCTATGGTTGAGTGATTAGTGTGTATTGTGGAATCTTAAAAAAAATTACTTCAAGAGAAGATAATTCCTCTAGTTCAATTTCTCTATTAGTATGGGATAGATGAGCATGAGACATGGGAGTGGAAGTCTTTGGTTGAAGAGTAGTTTCCATTTCTCTTATCTGATCAGGCTTCAAGATGACTTTATAAGGACATAAACTTTTTGTGGTGGGGAGAATTGTCACATACATGACTTATTTTAAATGTATTTTTCATCTAATTTATATTATTGTTTTTCAGGGGTTTCCTAGGAAATTTTGGAGCAAAGGGCGGTTTCTTGAATATTTGGGCCAAACCATGAGCCCATTTCCAGATTGAAAAACAAAAATTATTTATTTTATAACTACTTAGTTTTTTAAAATTTTTCACCCATTCCACTTCTCACTTGTCCTAACATGACCTATTCAAACCAATATATCCATTTTCACCCCTGAATAATTCATAATCATGGTGGATTTCGGTGATTTATTCAGACATTGGGACAACTCATGAGCCCATTTCCAGATTTAAGGAAATAATTTATTTATTTTATATCTCATTCATTTTTATTAAAATTATTTGGTAATTACACCACTCAATTGAGACCAAAAACCCTATGAGCTCCCCCCATGTTCCTTTTTCCCTCTTTGGACCTCATCTTCATCGTGAATTATAGAAAATTTCCTCAAAGTTTCTCAAATCATCCATATTTTCAAAGTTATTTTTTTCTTTCATAAATAATTTATTTTTTACTCTCTTCTCCCCATTTTAGTCCCCAATCAACCTCCTCAACCATATTAGAACCTCCCTTTCAATTTTGGATGCTTGGAGATTTAACTATTGGTGTATTTGGGGTGATTTTTTCAAAGTTTCTCATGTAAGTTAGTTTCCTTCTTAGTTCCTTCCATTTCCTTATGGTTTCTCCCACTTTTCTTTAACCTCTAAATGTACAGAATATATTGATTTTTAACTATGGTTTTTTTGAGTTTCTTGGTCCAATATTGTTGTTTTAGGTTCATTTTCACTCCCTTGTGGTGCAGCGGTGGTGTGATTGTAGTTTTTCAAAAGGATTTTAGTATCATGTGTAAAAATTGTGGAATGAGTTAGATTGATGGTTTTTTATTTTTAGCATGTTCCTCTTCCATTTTGTTTGTTGAAAAAACTATTTTTTGTATCATTTGTTAAGCGATTGATATTTAAATTCCATTTTTGTGTAAAAATGGGTGTTTTTCAGGTGCACTCCATGTTTCACCAATTGGGGTTGTTCTAAAATTCATGGAATGGTCTTATTAAAAGGTTTTAGTGTTTCAAATTCTGGTTTGGTGTATTATTAGAATGAATTTGGCATTAAAAGTGGGATTTTAATTGGATTTTATGTGAAAATTTTGTCTTACTTTGTGAAATTGTTTTATGGAAATTCTAAGTGTTTATTTGAGTTATACGAATGGTGAAAGGAATGTTTAGATAATTTTTGTAGTGTATATGACCAGAAATAATATGTTTATATGTAAATAAAATTTATTAGCATGTAAAACATTTTTGAATATAGAGATTGAAAACCTGGGTATCTTGGTGGGCAGACGTGTACTAGTATGCTCGTGATCCTGATTTGTTTTGTCCTTATTTCACTTAGCATTTTTGTCATTGAAAACAGTAACAAAACCATAAGGATAATGATTGAAGACCACTAAGTTATGGGTATATTCCCTACTAGTGGCTTGTTCTTGAGAAAAAATATTTTATTTTGTTACTTTTACACCAAGATATGAGGTACTTGGGGCCCATAGTTAACTAGTGCCTAGAGGTGTTCCCAGGACTAGTGATCATTGACTATTTGGTATTTACCATTGGATTATGGAGTTTTTGGATGGAAAATTCTTTATCTTACTTGTTTTTTTTAAATTTTATCATTATTTAATGTTAACCCTTGAAAAATATTTTCCATTAAAAATTTCACTTCAGAAATTGCTGCTACCATTCCTTGTTTATAAAAATTGAAATCTTTTTACCTTAAAATGCTAGTCACATGGAATATTTGGGTGGTATCCTATTGAGATTAGTATTAATCACTACTTAAAACTTTGGGTGTAAGTATACTTGATCATGTTTGGTTCAGGTATGGGAAATGCCTTTGGAGATGGTGACTTATGTTTTTAATTTCCTTCAATGGTGCAGTGTTGTGGAGATGACTCGTGGGTGATGAACCCTTGTCATGTGGTGGTCCTTGGAATTTTTTTCTGCTACTATTGTAGTTTTGGACATCTTGTGTCATTTTTAAAACCTTGTATTCTGTTATGAATTCTATTTAAGGATTTTTTGGTAGGTAATTTTCATATTCAGTGTACTTATTGTTATTAGTTTTATTATGTATCCTAACTCAGGTAAACCATTCCAAAACCATTTTTTATCATTCTTGAGAACTTTTACCAGCCCATGGGGATAGGGAACTCCCTTTGGACCTTGCCATATACTAGGTTAGGTGCCAGTTTTGGTGGATACTAGATTTAGTTCGTGATAGTAGGCCACTATACATTTTGGTCACACCTAGATGTACCAACCACTTTGAGACATGAAATTATCACATTATCTCACCCACATGCTCATAGGCACAACAAACCAATACCTGACATAGAAAATCTCTTACTCATATCTGCTAAAATCAGAAGGTGACTCCCCACCATCAAGGATTTCCCTCAAGATTAAATATTCAGGATCTTCATACCATTTTTCCCTAATCCATCTCAAAAGTGTATATTCCAATGAAACCTATACCAGATTAATCTAATCTTACCTATCATAAATCAAAAAATTCATCTTATCCATCAAATTAATCATCTTATATTCAACACTAGACTCTTGAACAACCTAATTTCATGTTTCCCTACTCAAACCATTATCCACAATGTTCCCCTTTTTGGGTATTTTTTCCATCTCAAAATAAAAATACTGCATATACTCAACCCATCTCTACTGCTGGATATTCAAATATCACTGTGAAAATAAATACTTAAAACTTTTATGATATGTATACATAATAAACTTTTCAACCAATAGATAATACCACCAACACTTCACATCATAAATCACTATTTCCAACTCGAGGCCATGCCTCGGGTAGATCCGTTCATGTGTCCTCAACTATCGAGAACCTGACACCACAACTCAATCTACTTGCATCAACACTACTCCATGTCATATCCCCAAAGTGTCACAAAAAATTGTATACATATCACCTGGCTTAGTTAGGATCAATATTGGTTCCAATGTCAACTACTTCTTCAAATCCTAAAAGGAATTATCACATGATTTTGAACATTCAAACCATACCCCCTTCTTGGTCAAGCCTGAAAGAATTGATTCCAATCAAAAAAAGTCCTGGATGAATATCCAATAATATCCCGATAATACCATAAAGCTATAGATTTCAAAAACATTCTTGAGATACTCCCAAGAAACAACTACCTAAACCTTCTATGGGTCCACTAACACACCTTCCTAGAAGATTATGTGACTCAATAAGTGTACCTAATAAATCCAAAATTGACACTTAGATAGTTTAGCATATAAATGATTCCCTCTCAGTGTACTCAGGACAATGTCCAGATGTTGGGCATGATCATCATGAGTCTTAAAGTACACAAAGATATCATCCACAAACACCCCCAAAAATTGATCTAGTTACTAATGGAAGATTTTGTTCATCAAGGCCATAAACACTACTAGTGAACTTGTTATCCTAAATGGAATTATAAAGAAATTATATAGACCATACCGACTTTTGAAAGTATTACTTTGTATATTAGAAGTTCAAACTCTCAATTGATGATTCCCTTATCTCAATTTGATCTTGTAAATGACACAAGACATTCTCAACTAGCCAATTTTGTTCTCAATAAATGGAAGAGGATACTGGTTCTTCACTATCATCCAGTTCAACTTCCGATAATTGACACACAAGCATAGAGTTTTGTCAGCCTTATTTGCAAACAAGACCATAGAAATACAAGGTGATATACTTAGTCAAATAAATACCTTATCCTCAAACTCATATAGTTGATTCATGAGCTCTTGAAGTGATTTCAATTCCATTCTATATAGTGGAATTGAAACTAGCTCAAACCCTAGCATGATCTCAATATTAAATTCCACATGTCTCTTAGGTGGCAGTCTTGAGAAGTCTTCAAGAAACATAACATGTAACATATCCACTATGGGTGGAAATACTTCCTTCATTACACCCCCATCATCTGGAAATAGACTAGAAAACTGGGTGGTAAGCTCCCATATTTGCTGATGAACTCGCTCTGCAAAGCCCTCCTGGATATCCGACTCTTTATGGTGGATATACATATCACCCTTAGGAGACGTAAATTTCACCCTCTTATGGTAACAATCATTATGGGTTTGGCATGATACTAACCAGTCCATACCCATAATTAGGTCAAAGCCTACAATGTATAGGATGTAAAGATCTCATAGAAAATGATACTCCCTAATCTCGAGAGAACACCCCTTTCATAAATAGATATCCCCAGATCTTACTTTCAAAGGTGTATCTTTTGTCAACACCCTGCTCATGAACTCTACCTCTAGGATCAAACCATTCACAAGTATTGAAGAAATAAAGGAATTAGATGAACCAATATCAAATAAAGAACTATCTAATATAGAAGCTATACGAATAGTACCTATCACTGTCGATGGTCAAACCTCACTATCCACTAGTGTAGAATTAACTACATGAAACTATACTACCCCTCTTCCCTGCGATACAGTCTAAGTCCCCTAAGTTGCACCACTCTTCTAATATGGGGAATCTTTCCCAGAAGCACCTCATCCACCTCCTCTACTGCCACAGCTAGAAGAACTCCATCTTCTAGACTGATATGGTTTAGAAGATCCACTTCTCACACTCTAGTTCTATCAAGATCCTCCATCACTACCTATTTGTCATGGGTTCCTGTAAAACTTATATAGATATACCATCCTGCCACAAGATCAACACTCTACTGGTGGTTAGGTATAATGGATACGATAGTGGTCTGGACATTAGCACTGGTGTAAAAGCACTAGGTTAATATTCTATGTAACTATCCCCTCTATCTAGACACTCTACTTCCCACTACTCGGACTGAGATTCTCACAGCGATTCTTCCTACTCTCAGAAACCATACCTCCTGAATGTCCATATGGAACCACCTATCCTACACTTAAAGCCTCTTATAAGTTCCCTATAGATATGAGAGACCAATTCACAACTTCTAAAAAATTATTCATCATGATGATATTCACCTAGGACTTAATTTGACACTTAATTCCATCCAAAAATAATTTTTCTGAAGTAGAATCATCCTCTACCAAAGCTATATAAAAACACTAAAAATTAGTAAAGTGTTCAGCATAGTCCATCACAGACATACTCCTTTGATTCAATTTCATAAACTCAGCTAATCTCTCTTACTTAAGTGTCTTAGGATAAAATTACTCCAAGAATATCTCATATAAGTCCTTCCACTATATAGTCTCTAACTATCCATACTGAGTTTGGATATCCCACCAATCCTTTTCTTGACCATGTAAGAAATAATAAGCCAATTTGACTCTCTTATTAGCAGAAATCTCTAAGTAGTCAAGTATAGTCTGGATAGACTCAATCCAAAATTCATCTACCTAAAGTCCACCCTATCTAGTGATATTTGGAGGGTACTGAAACTATACACCCATAATCATATTAGACATATTTTTCATAACCCACCCTAGGTCTCTTTCCATAAGCTACAATAACTGATAAAAGTTCTCTCAGAACTACTCTCCACCTTCCTCACTCAACACTACGGGTTCCTATGGTTCCACTAATAGAGGAGAATCTCTATCCATGTCCTTGTGTCATCCTCTCAACAAGAATCATCATAGAGGAATAACTCTACACTTCCAAACCCACAATTTAGGAAACATTTCATAAAATTGACATATTTAAGGGAAACACAATATTCTACAATAATTCATTTCCCAAAACCAAACCACACGGTTAAAACCAAGGTGCTATCACTAACCTTAACCATCCTACATTTAGGTCATGGTTAAAAATTGGTAAAACCATTTTTAAAATTCATGTTTCTTATTTAGACTCCCAATTATTCACATTTTGAATCATTTTACCACTTTCAATTTCATATTAAGAACCATTTTAAATTCAATTTAACAAGAAAGGAAAAATAGTTCATGTTCAATAACTTACCCAAAACTTGTTTTCCTATACGTTCCTAAAATGAGGCATGTCATAATAATTCTGAGTGCCTGGAAAGATGCATTCTTACTCAAATCTCATGCCATACCAGGTCACGAGTAAAATATTATAAAATATCGTAAACAATTATCCCATCCCACAAAAAGTTCATCACGCAAGGTAAACTAACATCCAACAATAACAAAACACATGAATAACAAAAAACCCACCATGTGTACTTGGGGTTTTCCCCATACATGGGTTTACAACTCCCATGCACAAACTCATGAACAAGGTCTAACTAATCCTATTATCTTATATACTTTTCCAAAATAGTAATACAAAATAAAAAGAAAATAAAACTCCTTTGATAACACTTTTTAACATCCTATCCTAGGTTCCACACACCGATTCCCTGAGCCGGTCAGTCACATGACCTCAAGAGTGCATCTATGCATGCTAGAGGCTACTGATTAGAAGTGAGGGTCTAATATAGATCATGGAGAGACTATACCCTCTTTATAAAATTATCACAATAGTGGAAATAAATAAGTAATAACCAAATTACATATAACCATAACTATAGTAATACCAACATCACAATATAACCAAAAATAGAAATATATTACAAAATGAATAGTAGATATGCCATGCTAAAATATGTGTCAAGTTTTAAAATGAAAACCCAAAAGTAAATACAATGAAAATGCCCAAGAGGGTCCCAGACATCACCTAGTTACCTCATCCAATCTCCATCCCAAATTATCCATCAAACACAAATACCTTCCCCTTGTCCTGTCCTACAAACATGAATTCTATTTAGGTACTGATCAGGCATCCCAAGTAGGGTATGAGTACAACTCATTAGGACACCAACAACAGTGTCTAAAAACAATATCTAGTCAATAATAGTGTATAGAGTTGTATAAATAATAACTAAAATCAATAAAGTAAACAATATACATTTATTTAATTACTCTTTATTTAACCACATAACCCCCATGTTCCTGAGGAAACTTGAACCACAATACATATTTTGACCCATTACAGAGTCTGAACCATATCTCATATTTAATTAAAAAATCATTATATCACACAAGATTTCATTATCCATTTCAGTTGAATTCATATAATGACCAATTGGAATTATAGTCCAATTCCATTTAATGGGTGTAGAATTTCTTATCTAAAACCCTCATTAGTATTTAGAGCGTCAGTCCCTATCCAATACAAGAATATTTTCATGCATGAATTTGTGTCTAGAATGCCATGTCTAGGACCTGTGTGGGTATTTGAAGTGCCAATCTATGTCCCACACCCAATATCTCAATCAAACACATATAATCACATACATAACATCATTCAAGGTTAATCAACAATAACCCTCTATCATAATTACCAATGAACACACCCATCATTCCATTTATAAGTTCAATAATTAATTATTCACATCAATTACATTAATTAATTGAATAATTAATTAATCAATTCAAAATCTCAACTTCTAATTATTAACTAAAAAATCAATTATTCTAATTAACAATTAAATATCCCATATTTAATTCAATAATTAATTATTCAATTTCACAATATTAATATCCCAATATTTATTCAACAATTAGTTATTTAAATCAATATCATAATCTCAATCATCTCATTAATTAATTCAAAACTTAATTAATCATATTAATTCCATTAATTAATCTAAAAATTAATTAATAAAATATATAATCACAAAAATCCTCATAATTAATTCATCAATTAATTATTTTTATTCAACAATCCCAATTTCAAAATCCATAAATTAATTAATTAAATATAGGAAAAATAAATTGCTAGTCATATTATAAAAATTCTATAATTACATACACATAAATGAAATAACAACTATGGGATTGGAATTTAGACCACCTACCTCTATTTTTTGATGAATGATCATCCAAATAAAATCCCCAATTTGAATAGAATAACGATGTAGAATGAGATCCTAATCTTAAACCCTAAATTAAGATGAAAAAATAAAGATCCCAAAATCCTAGATCTAGATCTAATAATCCTAGATATTGATCTAATAAAATAGAGGATAAATTCTCTAAAAAATATGAGGGAGAGGTGATAGAGAATAAGGAAACCGTATGAGATTAGATCCTCTTACCGGTCAGGGTACATATCTTCAATCCTCCATTCAAATTTCTAAGGAAATAGGTTGGGAAGGCTTCGAATATGTCAAAGAATCTATAAAAATGAGAGAAAACGATTTGGTTCAAGTGTGGGTCAAATTTTGGTAAATTTAGGGCTTTAGGTAATTTTAAATCTTATTTTAGGATTAATTAAAACCATGTGCATGATTTTTAGGGAAGTGATGCACATTTTTCTCTAATAGTGCACCTTAACTATTTGCCTATTCTAGGGGGGGACAATTTCTTCTTTTTGGGTGAATGGTTTGAAGAACCATACACTAGCTGTGAAAACCCTCTCTGTATAGGGTTGCATGGTTTGTTGGTCTAGGGTACACTGTTAGGTTAAACCATTCTCCAACACTACACTGCCCACTTTCTTACATTTTTCTCAAATTTCAACCTAAAATAACCCCAAGGTAAAACCCAAAAAAAGAAATCAACACAAGGAAATAGAGTACCCATAAACATGCCCGATAAATCTCCAAAAAGGTTGGGATCTTACAATTTAAAACCTCCATGACCCTACCAAGCTGCTCCAACCTGATCATGAAACCCTGGGCCTCAGTCCAATCCATCACACATATGTACTCAACCTAAAAGCAGACATAAAATCTACATATACATCGAGGTTCATGTATAGGGGGTGAGATATAAATCTTAGTAGACCACCACCAATAGTGAATATATAATATGCTATTATAAGTGAATTCTCATGAAATATTCTCATCCTAGCTAATACACTCCTTGAATAATAAATAAAACTATTAAATAAATAATCCATAACTGATCCTTAGATCTGTAATCTTGATCAAACATACCTACTTTGACCCAATATAGAACATCTATGAACAAGGTTCCATCATTTATATATATTTATATGTGTATATATATTCCCATAAGTATATATATATATATGATTAAGGTGATAATGAACATGAATCAAACCACAATTGATCCATGGGTTCGTAACCCCGATTTCTAGGACATCCTATGAATATGTCACTGAGTTAGATGTCATACCACTTAGTCCATATATAATTAAGTCATTATTTGTGTTTTATCCCAATAAATAATTCCTTCTTTATATGGAACCATAAATTTCTCTGCGCAAGCTTCATTACTACAAAGAGATACATGTCCTAACCCTGGGTTCACTAGTACTCACGTCCAATCACTATAATGAAGGATTCCAGGTAATAATTAGAAAACCATTAAATAGTATCTGATCTGGATATCATACCACTCATGAAATGTAAATCCACTACAATTTATGAGCCCTAGGTCTTAGTTTGTAGGTATTCATGACATCATGACTAGGATAATCCCTAAAGGGGATGGCCCTTAGGTGATCTATTATGAATTATATCCAGATCCAATTATTACTATGGGGTGTGAAAACACTGAAAACTATCAACAAGGTAACACTGGGGTAGTAAAAAACATGTAATTAGAGTATATTTCATCTAATCTAAAACCTCTTACATATCCGTGTACTTCTACATGGCCTGGATCACATGGGGTCTGGTTGTATACCACTACACATCCAGGGCATACATCAGGTCTAGCCATGTACTGCTACATGATATAGACGCACATGGGGTCTTAGCATGTACTTACCATGTGGCCAGGTCCCCCTTACATAGTATGTCTTCCCAAGTACCCTGGATACATGCCACATACTACTACAAAGTGTGTACTCAAAGTACACAGTGTGTACTTTCCAAAAATCATCTTTCCATGCACATGGATACACAGAAAAGAACATGGCCATGTATTAGTAAATGGTGTGTACTCAAAGTATAAAGTGTGTACTTTCCAAAAAGTTATCTTCCCCGAACAAGAAGAACACATGACATTTATTCCTAACAACACATCGTGTTATTGGAATTTTTCAATGAGAAACCCTTATGAACTGCTCAGAACCCTAATTTTCACCACAAAAGCTATTGATTGGCCCCAAAGGGGTCATAATTAGTCATAATAGGGTATTACAAATAGAAAATAGTAATTATATTTAGATTTATTGAAAAATCTTAAAAATTTACTACCTTGGGGGGGATTCACATAATATTCTCACTGATTCACAATCCACCATTGTTGCGCAATGATTCAGCTCCTCCTGAGCTTTATGGAAGCACCTTACTCCCTCTCCTTATTTATACATCTCCCTATGACTATACTATATTTATCTTGGTGAAAGATTCTAATAGGAAGCATGCATGAGAATCTGGGGGAGGAAAGGAGTAAAAGAAAAGAGGAAAAAGAAAAGGAAGAAAAAAAGAAAAAAGAAAATATAAAGGGACCTAGGCCCAACCCCTATGCTCGACATGAGTTTATGAATCATCTTGGGAAAACCACCATTATAGACTCAACAAAAGAGATGTAATCTCAATCTAACACTCCGTTCAAAATATATCACCGAATGAATGTGTGTGAATAAATTAATATTTAATTAATTAAATATTAATTATGAATTATTCAATTGAATTTTGAATGCCTCAAAATCCTATGAAACTCCTATAATAGGGTAAAAAAACTATTTTGAGACCAATAGAGTGGTCATAAAATTTTTCCTAGATCATCTACTAGGAAAAAATGACCATTTTACCCCTTAAAAACATCTAAAAAAAAGTTCAAATTTCCACAAAAATTTCAAGTTCAGAAAAGCATTGGTCCTTAAAATTTCCCCACCATAACCATTCTCATCCCCAAGAAGTTTTGGTGGAGAAATAGTAGCTTTGACATCATCTCGTGCATCTACACAACTATGACATATTGACTGTCTAATAACCAATCCCACAATGTTAACAACTATCCAAATCAAGGAATACTTTCAACTATGACTAATCTGGTACTCCCCACCATAGGAGTATCCTTATTATCACCTAAGAAACCGAACTCCAGGTTCAACGAGCCACACTCCATCCATAACTGAATGCAATGACTAGAATGACCAAAACTAATCACACTAGAGTGATAATGATACATCATTGAAAAATTTCATGTTTCTACTTTCTGATAATGGTTTTCATATAAAAATCCAAATTGGAACTCATAATGAGTCCCCACTATCAAATAAGCAAATTTTCACTCTCCATCATATGGATTACCTTATACCACTCCTTGAGCGCAACCTCAATAGGTTCCATCTATCAAGATGAAAATGATATTTAAAAATATTTGTATATAGATGAAGCTCTCTTAAAACACTCAGGATGATGCCAATATATAGGTAATTATTAAAAATGAACTAGGATTAAGCTAATATTCCATCGATAGGAATGTATAACACTCAACAAACCACACTGACATTAAAACATGCTATAATTTCCTGTAACCAACTCCTGAAAATGCATGTCCATGTAAAACCATGAGTCAACCATCTCATGAGACTTGATTTACACTCAATATCTCATGTACCATGGAGGAAAATTTAATACCTTTTCATGAATTTTGGAAAACCATGCCTGCAACATTTCTTTAAAACCATGTGCCATCGACTCACACATGGACACTCACTGATTTATGATTTTAATAGTACCACATGTAATTGACACATACCATTATCACCTGACTCATTCCCCCTTGAGTCATCTTTCATAAGGCTAATATTACCGTTCTACAAGGCATGCTAGCCTCATAATCCAAAATATCCCATGGAACTCCAATTAAAAATCATTCACCTCACTTGTGCCATGATTTATTTCCATGACTGCCTATCACACAATATCACTCTAACCATGATATTCTACCCATGATCTAATAATCTACTAGAAATCACCCATTCTTTAATAGGTAAAATAATTCAAAAAATCATTCCCATCAAATCCAATCTCGATAACCAAGCACCCTAGGTGACTTCTCAAAAATCAAAGGCATCAACATGACTATATCAGAATACTCAAGAACCTACTATGAATCAGTATAAAAAAAGAGTGTAAAACCAAGCTCAATACCTCAAAAGGAATCCGTAAGAACCTAGTATAACCCCACTCATAGTTTTCCCTTGATAAAAAAACATTAATCTACAAGGACATGTGTCATAACTAAGGGCCTCTAGGTCTCCCACCTAGCCCTATGAAAAACATCTCATAATAGGGGCACTAGGTCCTAACACCCACACCAAAATTCAAAACCTATCACCAATGTCACATGTCATGGGGATTCATCCACAAACTTGTCTAAACACAAGTAAAATAATTATCTTGTTAAACATCTATAAGGGATATAAATATAAAATTAACCTATGAGGTTCAAAGTTTTCCAAACATTGGCCTATAAAGACCATGATTCTCTCCAACCACCCTAATAAGTGATTCTACCTAAAAGGTTGTGATGTAAGTGTAGAAAATAATTATGGAATGACACTCACTGAGCATCTATATATGACAATACCCCCTCGAGGTTCCATATCCCTATAACCGTTTAGGTACCTATTGACATCGTACAAAGAGAACTGACTAGATCACATCAAATGAAGGTATTGACTGTCATGATTAACCTATGGGGGTAAAACATACATGTAAAATTTCCTCCTAATGATCTATGTCACATATCAATGTCACAATTTTGTTAAGTATAAATCCATTCCAAGATATATGGGAAAACATTATATAGTTTATTACTAACACTTTAAATAACCAAACCAAATAAACAACAACCCACAAGGGGTCCAACACATAGAAACTGTGTGTCATATCAATCTACCTGGTTCAATGTAGCTCATGTGAATGAGGACTGAGTCATCTGCCTCACTTTTTAAAATCTCACCACTGATCCAAATGAACATCCATCAGAAGGAAATATATATACACATTAGGCCAATTGAGTAGAATTCCACAAAGAACCTATATGGGAAAACACCTTATACATTATTGAAGACACTTTAAACAATTAGCCTATGCCTTCAGTAATAATAACACATTAGATGGACTATAACATGTAGACCCTATTTTACAAATTTGATGCATGAGATGCATATTTCCTATATTATCCAAGAGTCAAAATCAGTAACTATCCTCTCTCTAATAGAATGAGATCCATAAATACATATATGTCCTCCCTTGAATGTGTTAAGAGCCATAAATTAATTATAAATCATAAACTACACACCACATGTGTATCTATCAAAGAGAAAATCATATAAAAATCTAACATCACAAATCCATAACAATAATCCCATATCTGTGGAAACTAGTACTTCTTACTAAAATATGTGTTATAAAAAAACCATTACACTATCCTTCACAAGTTTTGAAACATTTTTAATAATTCTATCTACCATATCCTAAAAATTAATACAATAATAAAAGAAACACATATGATACCAATTTGTAACATCTTTTCCTAGATTCCACTAAACTGGTGCCTCAAGATGGTTCACCACTAGGTCTTAAGCACAACACCCCATACGCTAGAGGATAATGACTAGTAGCAAGGGACTAGGTTGTGTCTATAGGGAGACTATACCCTCATATTAGTGTAATAAACCATTGGAAATTACTAAACATTATCTATAAAAGTAGATAAATAGAGTGATAATAAATTAAATATAAGTAAGGATATAATAAAATGGAATAACGTAAAGGCCCAAATGAATCTATCATACATAAAACACTGAAAACCCACTGGGATGATCATATATAAAGGAGTAAATAAAAGTAATTGAAATAAAAGTATGCGACTCTATTGTTAACTCCAAGTCGAACCACATACCCAGTATCCATGATACTACCGAGATGCTCCAGACCAATCATCAAAACCCTTGGCCTTATCCTTTTCCATAACACATCCTTTCTCAACCTAAAAGTATACATAAGGTCTATACACACACCTAGGTTCATGTATAGGGGGTGATAAATAAATCTAAGTAGCCCACCCCCAATGGAGAACTATTGGAACTACGGGTTTTCACAACTATAAATGAATTTTATTTTGTGTTTATTATCAATCCACACTGGGTTAATCAAGGAGTTATCAAGATAATTATTATTATGGTGTAGGTGGCTTCCGTGTTGATGGTGGAATTATTTCCTAGAGTTTGCCAAATTTTTGGGGTCCAAAATTTGGAGGATTGAGAATGTTGTTTTTTGGAAAAGGAAAGGTTTTTGCATAAATAAAATAGTTTGAAAAAAATGTAAAAGAGGATTCTAGAGTTGTGTGAAATGGAAGATTCAAGTCCATTTCATCGAAATATGAAAAAGTATAGTGTTTCATGAAATTTCTTAAACTTCATGAAATTCGGAGTTACGTGACATAGTAAGTGTGGCACATGCCAAAGAAATGGAGGTTAAGTATCATGAAGGTAGTGATTTTCATGATAAGTAAATGTAAAACCGTTAAATTCTAGTTCCCATGGAAAGTTTCATGCATATTCAAAGGAATTGAAGGAATTTTTGTGAAGGTTCAACTACATATATAAATAGGAAACTACCTCTTTCATTTGGGGAAACTCTCTCAATGAAGATATGAATCCTCTACTTCAAAAAAGAGTTTCATGAAGTATAGTTGTGTCAATAATGAACTTGTGTTTATCAAAACTAAGTGAGATTCATGAAACATTATATTTCTCAATAAGTTAGAGTTTCATGAAAAAACCAATTTTTTTTGTGAAAACTAAGGTGTTTCACAAAAGTAAAAAGTTGCATGAATGTGAAAAAGTTGTGTGAATAGATGGTTTTAAACATATGTTTTGAGTGAATAGTGCATTGAGGGGCAACGATTTTAGAATATGGTGCAAGTAGTGTCTCATGCTAATCCAGAACAAAGACTTATGTGCCCAATATATTGATGCAACCTTAAAGATGATAAATTGAGAAAGAATTCATCCAAGGTAGTGATAAAGGAGGAGTCGATAGAAGTGATCTGAGGGAGACAATGTGCTATCCCTAAAATTATTGCAATGTAAGTATTCTTGGATTAGAGTGACCATGTATGATGAATTATAATCCAAAATATGTAGTGAAACTTAGTGTATTTAGGTGATACTAACACACTATTTTCGTATGCTTTTTGGACTAGAACTTAGTGGTGAACTAAGTAAAACTATCGTAATCTGTTTCCATTTTTACATATGGGTGTTTGATAATTACAAAATTCCTTCAGACAAGTTTAACAAGTTTCTACAAACATGGAGATGAGATCCTTCTCATTTAAATAAAAATTTGACACCCTAATTCACCCCTCCCATCTTAGTGTGTTATAGAGTATTACATGAACCTATAATCTATTGTCTGAAAAATAAATTTTTTTATTTCAAGAAATTTTAAGGGAAAGTGGGAAGCCAATAAACATCACGAAAGAAAATAGACTTCAAACTACATATGAGATAAATATACCATTACAGGAAAATTTAAAGGATTTGGAATTGTTTAACCTGTATAAATTCCATTTGATGGAGTCAACCTTCAATTCTAAATTGTCTTTAATAAGGTCCTAAAATAGGTATGCCATTTTTTCCCAGGTTTGAACATGTTCCTCAAGACTTGTTTTCCCCTTATTGAAACCACATATCAAAATACAATTTTGTTTATAGATCCAAGAACACTATTCTTCATTCAAATCCACTCACAGTGGTCTTTTGAACACTCTGTGGGCATCTTCCTCTAGGATATTGATCTGGAAGGACTCCTAGAGAATATATTCATTATAATGAAGGATAATATCATGGATTATTTCTTTTTCTACCTCCTCTTTGTCACCTCCTTCCAAAAATTCCAAGTCAACAGGAGTACCCACAACTTTTGGCCCCTCAGACATACTTGGTTTAGGATAAAAGGTTGGAATATCCAACTTCTTTGGAGAATCAACAACAACATAGGGTTTATTCGGAAATAAGGAACCTTTGCTAGCCAATATTCTTACTGGAGTACTGGGTAAGTTGGAGTAGTCCTCTTGAGGCCTTGATCTCTTTACTTGATTGATGAAACTATCAAAATAAACAAGGATTTTTTTACCTTTCTTAGTTGAAGAATGAATATATTCTTCTTCTAATTCCATTTCCTTTCTCTTAGAAGACTTAAATTCAAGATATGAATCCTTATTATTCTCTATCTCATCCAACCTGTCTCCCAGGGGACGATTCCCTTCATGACCTATCTCATTTCCACTTCCTCCTTCAAGTGAGGTATGATCTTCATCTGCCATCATCGCATATCTATTTTGAATTACTATTCCATTAGAAATTTCAGTGGATAAATTTTTGGATTGGCCATTAAAAAGGTTCCTATCATAGCTGGGTAGAACATCAGATTGAGAAAAATCATTTGGCCTTTCAGGTCTATCCTCTGTCGACTTTTCACCCAAGCTAAGGTGCATGGAATTCACTACATCTCCCTAAGAAACTTGGGAACCTTCATTATGATTGTTACACATAAGAGGCTGGTCCTCTATAAGCACAATATCCTTCCCAATAATACCGTCCTTCTACATCAGGGAAGCCACATATATTGGATTCAAACCAGTTGAAACTATGCCACTTCGACCACATTTCTGGGAAGAATTACCTTGGAGGTAGTAGGAGGAACAATAATGGGTCCATGATTCATATAAAATGGGCTATTTGAGTCTATATTCTCCCTTAATTTCAATCCAGATGAAATACAGAGGAGGTTTAGAAATATATACCTCAACAAAAATTTGGGGTTCTATGGGATTACATACCTTTCGGGTCCTAATATCAGCAACCAAAAATCATCCCACAAGATTACCAATAATTTTAAAGATAGAAGGATTTTGGAAGGACAGTGGAAAACCTAGAAGATAACCCAAATCATTGTTTTCTTCAAGTCTTGATTCAAGTTCATGTCAAAGGACCAATAAAGAAGATAAAAATGTAAATTGTTGACATATCACGAATCGCTGGACCACGCAAGAGCCAGATCTTCATCATAGGATAAGTGAATCATCATTTTTCGAGAGTTGAGAAAACCAACCACTAAGTGTTGTCTAAGACCCCACTATGTGTTGAAAAATATTTACACAACATCCACCGATAACCTCCACTAACCAAAATGAGAAACCAAGCTAAGGTTGTGCAAGGAAGAAGCTTCTGAAAACTCCATGAGGGAAATTGGAAGCGAGGGGGCTCGAGTAGCGAAACGAGGAACCTTCAGAGCAAAATAAATACTTAGTAAACTAGGGAGAAACCCTAGGTTATTTAAGGGTGAAAAGAGAAGATAAGAGACATCAATGTAAGGCCAAGACTGAACTTAAATTATAAAGAAAATAGTTAAATAAATAATCCATAGCTGATCCTTGGGTTTATGATCTCGATCGACCATACCTGCTGTGGACCAAGAAGGAATGTCTCTAAACTAGGTTATCCCATATATATATATGTATATATGTATATATATATTATCATAAGTATATATATATATATATATGTGATTTAAGTGATAATTAACATGAATCAAACTGCTACCAATCCTCAGGTCTATAAGTCCAATCATATGAATATCCTATGAATAACGCATTGAGATAGATGTTTTACAACTCAATCTATGTATAAATAAATATATCCCTAGGTGTATAATCCTAATGGATGATACCTTCTTTAGACAATGCTGAAAATTTCTCTAAGAAAGCTATATTACCACAGGGGGATACATGTCCTAACCTTGGGTTCACCCATACTCACCTCTAATCACTATAATGAAATATAATAGGTAATAATTGGATATCTTATAAATGATATTTGAGATAGATTCAATAATACTCAAGCCATGTAAATCTAGTATGATGTCTGATCCCTAGGTCTCGATCTATAGGAAGTCACGTCATCGCAACTTGGATAATACCTAAGGGGGATGACCCTTAGGTGATATTTAAGGAATTCTATGCTAATCCAAGTAAATTCTCGATAAGAATTCATTAAATTGAACAATATATCACTCACAGAAATTTACAGTGAGTATAATATTGGCACTTTCACTCCACCCTAGTAAGTATCCTCTGTATCCATCAAGGAGAGTGTATTATAATCCTTGATATTAACTTAAATCAATTATGAGGAGATCCATTTACAATATCCCGGTCATGTAAGGCTTAAAATCTGGATCCTGGGAAGTATGCATGTTCATCCTAATAATATAGAAATTAAATAAAAAGGCTCAAAATATGTAACCTAAGAAGTACATCTGGGCATACCAATAACATAATAATCAAACAAGAAGGCTCAAAGGCCAGATCCAAAGTAGTATGTCAAGGAATCCCTATCAAATACCACATCACATTTGGTATATTTTCCAAAAACTAGGAAGACCCTCTAGAAAATATGGCTGCATCAATAGTAACTAAGTGAAAAGTGTAAATAAAAGAGTGAGGGTGGTTGAATTCCTAAACCCACCTATAATACCATAGATTTAGGGTCTCAAAAGTTTGGTATGGGTTTTAAGGTGACTCCCACTACCATCTATACCCAAAAACGATGTACTAGCTCAGGGCCAATCAAAAATCAAGGCACCCACTAAGTCCCTCATGTCAAAACACTAGAGAAGAATCTACTTGGGATTCTCAAGGACAACATGTAAGAGAAGGAATCCCTGTTGGGATCCTCTAACTTATATTGTAAGAAAAGGAATCCATCTTGGGATCCTTAAAAATAAGGAGGTAAAAGAAGGCATCCGACATGGGATCCTATTGGTTGAAGCGTAAGAAGAGGCATCCTATATGGAATCCTCAGAAACAACTAATCTCACAGCCCCATGGGATAGGAGAGAACATCACCGAAGGGATACATCCTCAAGGGAAATTCTATATAATCATCAGTCATGGAAGATGGATCATGGAATATCTCATATCAAGGTCTCTCTCTCAGAAGATAGTTGTATTTAATTACTAGAGGAAGAACTTATCCATCAAAGACCATTTTCTCCAAAACACCTATTCAGATTCGTAAAATCTTCTCAACAGTTTCACCATCATGATATATATAGAAAAACACTCAAAATAGATTACTCACACATCTAATTATGACACCAATGGGGGTTGAAAATACTAAAAAACCTTTATTAGGGTAACACTAGGGAAGTACATGATGTGTACTTAGAGTACATGGTGTGTACTAAAAAACATTCTACCTGGCCATGTACTTCTGAATGGATTGGCTCACATGGGGTTTGGTTGTGTACCACTACACATCCAGGGCATACATAGAGTCTATCCATGTACAACTACATGGCATTGGAACACCTGGGGTCTGGCCATGTACTTACCACATGGCCATATCCCCCTTACACGGGGTGTCTTCCCAAGTACCCTGGCTACATGAATTTGTACTACTATACAACATATACTTAAATTAAACAACATGTACTTTACAAAACTCATATACCCATGTACTCAAATAAACAACCAAGTACATGGCTATGTACTACTACAAAACATGTACTCAAAGTTTATGACATCAACATTACAAAAATCCATCTTCCCCAAATAGAAAGAACAAACGACGTGCGTTCCTAAACTACACATCATGTGATTGATATTTACTAATAAAAAACCCTTAAAAATGGCCCAAAACCCAAATTTTATCCACAAAAAATATAGACCATCCATAAAGGGGTTTTAATAAGTCATAATAGAAACTTAAAACTATAAAAATACAAATATATATGGATTTACAATATAAAATTTAAAACAACCTACCTTTTTGTGGAATCCTATGAAGCTTCTCACTCATTTGTGATCCACCACTGCGACAAAATGATTCAACTCCTCCTGATCTCTACAACGACACATCTCTTTCACTCACCCTCTTTATCTATCCATATCCCTATCCTCTTTTAGTCATGTTGATAGAATCCCACAAGGGGGTGTTAACAATAATCCAAGAGAGAAAATGAGGAAAATAAAAGAGGAAAAAGAAAAGGAATAAAAAAAATAAAAATAAAAAGGGAACCAAGCCCGGACCCAACAAGAGGACCATGACCTGACCCAACCCTGGGCCCAAACCTAATACCCAATACGAGTTTATTACCCTCCTTGGACCCCCTCATTTTGGACTCAATCATGGAGAAAAAAAGATCAATTTGATGCTCCATTAAAAAGATATCGATGAAAGAATAAATATGAATAAATTAATATTTAATTGATTAAATATTAATTATTAACTATTCCATAAAATTTTGGAAAGTTTTTAATCCTACCAAACTCCTTTACTAGGGTAAAAAACCTATTATGGGACTAACATAGTGGTAAGAAAAATTATCCTAGATTATATACTAGGTGAAAATGACCATTTTATCTCTAAAAGTATTCTAATGCAAAATTTATATTTTTTTATCGAATTCCTAGTCTAGAAAAGCATAGGTCCTTATACTCATGACATTCAACCATCAATTATCCATCAGGGAATTGCATGATCAAATGGATATGTTTGAAATCCTTTGCATGATGAATGTGACATGTCAAATGATGTTCAAGTTATGAGGCCAGAATATCGCTAGGTATTTAGTGTGATTAATTGACTACTCATGTGAACCACATCACCCCTTCACAAAAAAATCAACATAACTCTCTCTCTATGAAGTTTCCACCCTTTTCAACCTTTATTATATAAAATTATTTGGTGATTGTCAATAATTTCCTAGCCATCACGTCACATGATCCAAAAGACTCATATGAGGAACTACACATGATCAAGAAGGCTTTTTTAATGGGGCTTCACATGATTAGGGTGACTTTTCTAGAAGGTTTCACAAAATCTGGAGGGTTTGTCAGAGGGGTTTTGTGTGATTATGAAAAAATCACGTGGAGCGCATAACCCCTTCACCTGATGGTCTTAGGGTCATGCGATTTGTATGAACTAGTTTTCTAATCAACATGTAGCTACATTTTTCTTTTCATCCCTTTTTAGATAAAAAATACATTTTATTTTCATATTTATATAATCCTAAAATTTTTGATTCTCATTTGGAAAGCATCAATAATCCCTATTATAAAATATTATTGATATTAAAACCAAGAAATTGACATTTTTGACTTTATCTTTTACTTAAATATTATAAAGGTTGAAATCAATGTTAAATGGAAAAAATTTCATATTATATAATTATATATGATTATGGATGACATAGACTAATCCAATGAAATAAGGGAAAGTGTTTTAATGAATTTAAATCCTTATCACATTAATTTTAACCATAATTAACCCATTTTACCTTTTTTGTGGTATTAAATATTGACTATGGTTTCTATTCATAGTGAGAAAAAATAAAATATATCTATTTAAAAAATTTAGACCTTATAATTTAAAATACATAATTATTTTTTTAGGATTTAATTTATAGAAGTGAAAAAAAATAATTTAAGATAAAAACACAAAACTAAATGTAAAAAAACATTTCTAGGAAAATTTCTTTGTAAGTATAAAAATGTTTTTATACTAAATTGAACCATAAAATTGATTTAAATAAATATAATTTGATTAATAATAATATATATGAACTAATATTACTTTTAAACAATTTTAAAACAAAATAAATCTTTGTGAATTCTTGAAACAAAAATGTATTTTTTAATAAAAAATAGCATTTTTCAGAATTCACTAGAAAATCAATATTTTCAGAAAAATAAAAAAAGCTAATTTTGATATTTTGATTTCAAAAATTATATTATTTTATAAAATACATTTTTTAAAATTTCCCAAAACTAATTATAATATTCAATTATAAAAATTAATAAAAACCATGTTTGAAGAAAGCGTATTTTGAAGAATAAAATGACTACTAAAAATAGAGTGTCTATTTCATAAGAATTTATCAGTACATTTTTATTTATTATTAACTTTATATATATTTTATAACTTATTTACTTCTATTCATACCTTCCAATTCAAAAATTATTTTATAATGGTTATAAAATAAGAATTTTTTTTGTTTGATAAATATCAATTTTGTGTATTGGAAACATTATTGAACATAGAGTTATTTTAAAATATCATGGTTTTATGTTATCATATATTTATTAAATTTAATCCTTATAATTTTAACTTTTGATTGTTAATCAAGGGTTTGAAATTTGATAATTCCTTCGTTAAAAACCTATATCGTAAAAATTGTTAATAAACCTTCCTCTTGAAAATTAGGAAATAGAAATATGATGGTTATCTAGAAT
Source organism: Viscum album (assembly GCA_963277665.1). Classification (NCBI taxonomy): domain Eukaryota; kingdom Viridiplantae; phylum Streptophyta; class Magnoliopsida; order Santalales; family Viscaceae; genus Viscum; species Viscum album. The sequence continues at coordinate 422,114,086 of OY728142.1, read as the reverse complement.
AACACGTAACTAGGTTTCCAAATAGGATAACATTAGTGGTAATTGAAAATATGGACATGGAGGAAAAAAATAATTTCCAAATAATGATATAGAGTGATACAGTACACTGATCATAAGAAAGTGAATGATAATGATAATGTTAATGATCACAAAACCATAAATCAATGAGGTGTGAAAAAGATTACCTATTAATAAAAAATGAATGTTATAGGATATGTTTTTTCAAGATCATTTTCCTAGAGTTGTGTAAATACATTACCACTTAGAAAAAGAAAATAAAGAAATATATATGAAAAGTAGAATTTCATCTTTTAATCAACTTCCACCACAATCTCATCCTTTTCTTCATATGATGAGTATTTAAGATGATTTTTCATGCCCAAATCACTAACATAAAATTATAATTAATTACATAATCTAAAAAAGGATAACAAGATATTGATCCTATATTTAAACATTAAAAAAAACCAAAATGGTTATCATAAGGTAAGTTAATATCCAAAATATATAAAACCTCATGCGATGAAATAATACATTTTGGTCCAAAATTTCTATAGTAATACCAATAGTTCAACATAGATAATTCCACAAATAAAAAGGCCTAAATCAAAAATTACCACAATAACCTCAAAATGAAAGAAGGTTTTAACCTCATTGTCGATCTCATACCTTTCATATTACATCTAAAAATATAATATTATTCTTCCCAAATAGGCTTTAATGTTAAATACCATGTTATACCTAAGGGTTACATATAAATAAACCCAATAAAAAATCACCCAAAATACCATTAATAACCATGATAAATCATTATATAATATTATAATGTAGTGAAATTAAGAAAACTATCATGAATAAAATTTAGATACTAACTTGAAAGATAATCCTTATATTTATTATAAATATCTCCAAAAATATTACCTTGTCAATGAATCACTTCTCAACCATCAATATTATCTATATACCACTATCCAATAAACCATAATTAATATAACATAAAATCATATATTAACCCAAATGGTTATTTAAACCTCAATAGATTATTCCTACTAAAACCCACTAATATTTTCAAGTCAGCTCAAAATACCATCACATAAAACCTCAAAAGGGGTATCTATGACTTTGAAATTATGATCAACCTTAAACTTATAAACCCATGATGGTATCCATAAATATTAAGTTAACCCCTTATGAAAACATATATACTTCAAAAAATTAACACAATCCTTATTCCTAAAATAAAATTATAGACTATTGAATGTATTCCATAAATCAAAAAATGAAATAAACTTTATCAAATATTACCTAAATCATCAACCAATTTAAAGGTTTACAATACTATTATATTTACTTCATCAATATAAATAATATATTTATCGTAACCAATCATTATCACCATACCAATAAATAAAATTTCTTGTTTATTGATACTGTTTAACATATTTTTTTCAAATACTTAATAAAAATATACTATAAAACAATCCTTAGATATTTAATGATTCTTATATCCAGAATATCATTTATATAACACTTCTATAACATAATTCTTGAATAATAATATATATATAGTTAAATTATTTCACTTAAATTATTGGTATAACATAGTTCCTTCCTTTTTATAGGAGTTGACCTTTATATTATGTCAATGAATAAAAAATTCCCATATTCCTCACACATAAAAAATATAACTTTAAATGAAACATTAGGATAAAATTCATTTCCCTCCATTAAAATTTTCATTTTCCTTAGAAATTACTTGTTCTATGACCTTCTATTCCACACATAAAACATTTTATATTTACTTTAAAACATTTATATGAGTTCTTATTCCCATATACATGACATATATGAAGTTTAATCTTCTTCCCTTTATGGTCTTCCTGAAGCTCTATTTTTCTCTTATTAGGTATGTTAGTAAACTCACCCAAGTTGAGATTATTAATTATATAACGATATACCTAATTACTCATGATCAAAAGGCTTCACATTAAAACTCCCATTTCATTAGTTTTTTCATGAGAAAAATAATTAGATTATTCTCCACATTCTGCTTTAACATAAACCCTCATGGTTATAGACATTGAATTAAACCAAAAAGTATAGTGTGAACAATAATAGTCATAGTGAGGAAACATATAATCATGAAAAAAAATTCATAGGATATCTAAACATGACACCATATTTTCAATATGTCACCTCTTAGGTTTAACCCAGGATATTCTTGGTTATAATCTTTCCATATCCTTCGTAATGGTTCATATAGAAAATATGAGTTAACCCAATCATATAACTTTGGTGTGCCAAACTAGGTGTGTAGTAAAGGAACACTCACTATGCATGATAATTATGGCCAAGATATACTTAAATCAAATATTTTTGGGATTATTACCCCTAGATGTATCTATACCAAAACCATGCCCACTTGTAGTTTCTAGAAAAAGATTAATTTATAAGAAAACCACATAATCTCTATCTTACCATAACTTCAGGATATTATCCTATACTTGCAATTATCCCTAGGGTTTTATATATAGTACTCTATTACTAATATCTATAGATTAACTAAACCCTACTATAATTAAAACAATAGAAAACCATACTTTTTATACATAAATATCATATTATTTTAGATAAATATTCAATAAAACATTATAATCCATGCCAGAAACATAAAGGTTTAGTGTATTTGGATACTAGATACACACTATTATTATTTAATAAAATATGTTAAATATATCCCAAAAATATATTCCCACATTATACTCTTATTATACATACCCTACTAAAAACCGTTCTTCATATCTTGGTGAAGGAAAACATAAGAAAGGGTGAGCTCGGATGCTCAGTAAGGGTATATAAGGAAAATATCAATGATCACTTAAATACAAAATGAGCATAAGCGCATGACAAAATGAGATTAAAATTTTAAAATCTATATGTAGAATATTATATATCATAATATTGAATCATGGAAAAAATATTGGTAATTCATAAGACTTGAATCATAAAAAATCAAATTACATGATCCATGAGTTCATAAAATTGGCATAAGACATAATTTTGTTTCATAAAAATAATCAGATAAAATAATTTCATTAGATAAGGGTCACTTACAATACTATCATATAATATTGGATTCACTCCCCATTCCATAATATCATTAGTCATGATTCAGTCCCAATACTACCATAGTGGACACAATCCCTTACTAAAATCAGGTCACTTCCCATTCCAGTCCTTATTATCTGATGAGAAATCCATATTTACAAAATGAATTAGGTATATATAATTTTGGTCCCACCCATAACATAATAAAAATAATACATATGTGTTCCACAATTCCATAAAAGATTAATCATATCATAACCCATGGAAATTGAAATTAGATTTATAAACATTTTAACATTTTATCATAGAATAACCCGTGGAAAATAAACAAGTTTCATAGAAATATTTTCATCATAATCATAAAAAATTTAGATAAAGAATAAGGATGGTACCATTGAATCATATACTCATTAAATCACATGTATCATCAAAGTATGTTATCATAGATTAAAATATTCTTTAAAAACTTAGTTGGAATATTTCTTGAAGGAAAAACCATTTTTATATGAAATTACTTCATTAAAATAAAAAAATTACAAAATATTATAGAAAAAATTTTATTTGAAAAAAATTTAAACTTTTTTAGTGATATTCAAATAATTGAATGATCATGATGATGATAACTTTTATCCAGGTCGTGTAAGTTAAAACAAAATTCCCTTTCACATTTTTGGTAAAAATTCAAAAGTACGACATTCAAAAACTGACAAGAACATTCCTTTTAAATCAATTTTAAAAAAATAAATAATGTGTAAAAATGGATTTAAACAATCATACTATAATAATAAAACAATTATTTAATTTTTTTTTTTAAAAATATGGATATGGAAGAAAAAATATTTTTGATCGAAGAAATAAATAAAGTCGTTTTTCCTTAATAACACCTTTTTAATATATTTGGTTATTAAAGTTATTAAAATTGAAGGAAAACATTTAATATCCAAAAATAAATATAGGATAATAAAATTCATGTGTTTATTTAGAGTTATATCATAAAATTTCATCACTATAAACTTAATCAGAAATAATCCTGTTAAATAATGAGATTGTAACAGAAATACCGTAACACTTTGGTAACTTTCAAATCAAAACCTAGTGAAAGATAAAAATATGATATATTTGTAAATAAATATAATTTTAATAATAATAATCATAAAATAAATTCATGGTAATTATATACACCACATAAAATAAACAAGTGGTAAATATGGCATATATCTCAAAAAAAAAAGTAAAACAAAAATTTCTTACCATGAGTTTGAATTGTTTTGAAAGATATTTAAACTTATGTATAATAGATTTAAATTTATTATAATTATATAAAATATTAATTTAAATACTTATAATATCATATATGATCCACTTAGAACATTTTAACACCCATTTATTAATAACTCCTTATTAAAGTAGTCATTTTTGTGTGTTAACTATTTCATTTTTTCATGAGAATTTCAGTTTGGTAGTTATGATACTTGTAATTTAATAATTTTTCCATAAAATATATAATTTTAATCATGATACACATATCATATATATTAATTATATATATATATATATATATAGATTCATCCACAAAAGGTAGAGATAGAAAAATGAATCACACCATTCATGGAGACGATAAAAAATAATTCATATATCTAGAATATTTATTAAATAATATATATCATATATATTCATTTAATATATACTTATTACCATCCATGTAAAATAAAAATGATAAATGTATCACATCACTTCATGGAGATGATAGTCCACATGCACGCATGAGTGACACTTTCACCTCCCATTTAATGGAAAAGATGATGAATAATGGTAGTTTCATAATCATAATAACATTTAATTATATTGAGAATAATAAATTTAGTATCTTATGATTAATACCACTTATTTATAAGATGTATAAAAATAAATAATTTGAATGATTCCAGTAAAGATGATTACCCATACTTTATTAGGCCTCCTTTAGATCCCTTCTTAAGGACCCTTGGAATGGTCCTTTAAGAATAAAAAAACCTATAATAAATGTATAGGAATGTTTATAAGAGAATTTGGTAGGGTTTGGTCAAGATATATGGCTAAAATTGGCATAAAGAAAATAGATAAGGGTGTCCTCTTATATCGGAGGGAAATGACACACTTGAAATTACTAAAAATATTTAAATATAATAAATGTATTTCTCAAGTATAATACTTCGAAATAGCCATGAATTAAAAAAAAGGTACTTGATCTAAATATCTTTATAAAATTAAATTTAGATAGGTTTTGGTGCCATTTTAAAAATTAGCTTTTGGTTTAACCACTTCGTTAATCAATTTTAACTTTAACTATGGTAACAATTTTTTAAATATTAAAGTGAAATAATTTTACTTATAAGGTAATAATTAGATCATAGATGGTCAATGGATAAAATTTCAGGCCATTAATAATCCAAGTTTTCTTATTTAAATTTATTTATGACTTAAAATAATTTAATAAAATATATTTAATATAAAATACTATTAATGTCATTTTAAGATCAATTCACATGCATTTAATTTGAAAAAAAGGTGACCAATGGAATTAAAATATAAAACTCTAAAACATCTATAATATTTTATATTTATCTTTAAAATTTTTGGTACACATTAACACAACTAAAAAATATAACTTTTAGAGTTTTTAAAACCATTTACTTGATTTTTTACTACTTGCACTAGCATTTAATCGACATTACATATGAATTTAAGGTAATTATTTTCATACTAAAAATTAAAAATGAATTAACATGATAAAAATATTTAATTTATATTCCAAACTACCATTTATAACTGAACATAATTTATTTTTATCCCTTTACCATAATATTATAGATATTAAAAGTAAGAAAGTGGCATTTTTGACTTTACCTTTTACTTAAATATTATAAAGGTCAAAATCAAAGTTAAATGGAAAAAGGTTATATTTCAAAATTTGGATGATTTTAGATGAAATAGAATCATATAATTAAATAAATTCAAGTTTTTTTAAATAAATTTTAAGCCTTATCACATTATTTTTAACCATAATTAACCCATTTTACCTTTTCCGTGGTAATAAAAATTTAATATGGTTACTATTCATAATGAAAAAAATAAAAGGAATATATTTAGAAAATTTGGAACTGATGATTCAAAATAATTAATTCACTTTTCAATATTATATTTTTATAAGTGGTAGAAATTAATTTAAGATAAAAATGCAAAATGCAACGAAAAAAGTTTTTTAGAAAAATGTACTTTTATGTATAAAAATGTATTTATTGAAAATTTAAACATAAAATTGATTCAAATAAACATAATTGTATTATTAATAATCTTAGAGAAATAATTTTACTTTAAAACTATTTTAAAACAAAATATAATTGTGTGAATGTTTGTAACAAAAATACAGTTTTCATTAAAAATCATTATTTTTCACTATTCATTAGAAAATCAATCTCTTCAGAAAAATATGAAAAATTAAACCTAATATAAATTTGATATGATGATTTTAAATATTATATTATTTCTACAATACTGAAACTTTCCCTATACCCATGGTTTCAAACCATTGGTATATCTCATGAAACCGTGGGTAAAGGCTATACCCAAGATTTCATGAACCATTGGCTACCAAGACATTGGGATTTCCCTATACCCATAGTTTTCAAAAATCTTAGGTGTCATCGAGGGAAATTTAATAATACCCATGGTTTACTTAAACCGTTGGTATATATCTATTCCCATGGTTGTAAAAACCATGGGAATACATTTTTACAGAAATATAATATACCCAAGGTTCAATAAGTCGTTGGTATAGTTGATTTCCGAACTAGCATAATACCCATAGTTTAAGAAAACCATGAGAATATATTCCCACGGTTTAATAAACCATGCGTATAGATAATTATCCTAAGCAACCGTAGCTACAGGCCTTCATACTTCTTTCTGCTTCCACCCACTACCCACCTTCTTACTTCTTACTTCCTGCCATCTTTCACATCAAATATAAACTAGAATAAAAGTAGTCAAACACAATAAAAACCAGGAAGAAATCCAATTTTCATTGGAAAACATGATGATGTTGGCAATGAAATTATATTTTTGGATGAGGTATGGAATGTTACCTAAGGATCAATGATAATTTCATGAGTATTAAAGGATGGGACCCTTTATATGACTGAAAATTCAGATGTGGTGGAGGTTATTAGAAGTATAAATTTTGACGATCAAGAAGTATGGAACTATAAGTTCAAAAACCTCATTGATAAGAGCTTAAAAGTTATAAAACATTAAGGAATATTAAATATTTATTATATTGTAATTGGAATGTTTGAATTTTTTATGTTGGGAAATAATGAACAAATATCTTTCAACTTAGATGTTTGGAATCCCCAGAATCTGAAGTTTGTGCTTGGATACTTAGATGTTTTGGGGACCTTCCCCCTTTTCTCCCTATGGTGGTTGCCTATACTTTCTTACGTTCATTGATTATGCTACTTTAAAAGTATTTATGTACTTCTTAAACTATTAGTATAATGTATTTATGGTGTTTATTTAGTGTAAATCACTGATAGAAATGGAATATGGGCAAGAATTTGAAGTGAATCTGGATGGAAAATGGAGGTGAGTAAACTTGATGCAGTTTTTGGAACTTTTTCCAGAAAGAATGAATATAACATTAGAACATGATTCTTGGAACTGAAAAACAAAATGAACTATCTATAATAATGAACCGATCTTTTATATAGAGATAGAGATAAAAGTATGAGCTTACACTCAAGAATTACTAAGTCCCTTTAGGAAAATGAACTCAATAAGGTGGCATATCTCATCAATAAAAGTATGGATTTGATAGTTGGGAAAAACAATATGGATAATCTATGCTCTGGAAACCACTATAAGTTCAACATAATAATTTTTTTGGTAGTTTATCATATGCATTTGTAAATTATATGGATTATTCTAAAAATGAGTCCAAATCAAAAATACATTTTTTCCAAGGAGATGAAAATTTTAGATATCATGATGATATATAACAAATCAGTAGAATCATGGATGTTTTATTAAATGATAAAGTTATATGGAAATGATAAAACTTTGAGGAGAATGAATTTGATGAAAAATAATCTATTGAAGTCCAGGTTTATTAGAGTTCAGAAAATTCTCAAAAACTACTTAACTCAAATTTAGGTGCCAAATGAACTAGAAGTCTAGAAGAAAGACCATAAGAAATACCAAAAAGTTCAAAGAAATATAAAGCTTTAGTGGGAAAATTTAAATTATGGGCCCTAGAATTTCTTGATCTGTAAATTAATATACTTGTATAATAAAAAGATCCAACTATTTCAGTTTATCTAATTAAAATAAAGATAAAAACCAGCATTATGAGACTAGTGTAAAGGATTGGGCATGATTTGAACTTTTTTATTCTAATAGATATAGGAGATCCTAAAAATCCATATTAATTAGTTTGATATAGTGACTCAAAACAGTGGGAGTAATCCATGAATGAATAGATGCCTTCATTAAAGTTCAATGGAACATGGGAGATAACTGAACTTCACTAGGGTAAAACTGAACTTTATAACATGTGGAATTACTATATTAAGGAAACATTTGATGCTAGGGAACGATAAAAACATAAATATTAATGAATGTATTTCCATAAAATAAAGTATTATATTTCTAAAAAATCTTTTCACTGGTAGTTAAACATTATACCATATTAATAATTCTAAGTTTGTTGGAATTAGAAGATTTTTATCTGTAATAAATGAATGTTAAGATATATTTTATTCATGGTGATTTTGAATATGATTACTACATGAAAATAATAATAGGTTTACTAGTAGATGATAATTAAATTTTGATCTATAATATGAATAAAATATTATATGGATTGGATAAAGGACAACTAGAATTGAACCATAAGTTTGACTCATTTATGGAAGAATATTGATTCAGTTGGTGTAACATTGATTTTTTTATTAGAAGTAATGGTATGTTTGAAGCATTATCAATTTTCTATTTTATGTTGACTAAATGTTGATGTTCATAATATATTTTCAATGATTTGGAAATTAAAAATTAGTTTTTTAGAAGATTTGAGATTAAAGATATTGAGAAAGCAAGGAATACATTGAGAATGAGGACTGGAAGAGATTGGAAGACTGGAATGAATCTAATGAGAGTTGGATCATTATATTACTTATCAGGATATGAAAGGAATATAATAAGAGTTGAATAATTATATTAACTCTTATAATATAAGAAAAACCTAGCACTAACCAAAGTATGATAACAAAACAAATAAGAACCTATATTATGAACTATAAGAAAATAAATTAATCTAATCATGAATGTCTGAGACTGTATAACCATTTGAATTTCCTCATACTAACTACAATAACATGAAAGAAACTAATTATGATCCTTCATTTAAAATTATAACAAGAATGAAGTGTGATAAAATCCAATACTGAACATGCATAACTAAGGAAAACCGCAAGAAAGTGTGATAGAAACCAAAAAATAAACCTACATTAAAAATGAAAATTGTCTTACCAAAACATAACTAAAATTAAATTATAATTAATAATTCTATAAGTTACCAAATTGTGATAACAAAATAGAGTTTAACTGATGTTACAAGATGCAATAACAACAATTAATCCAAGCATGAAAGTCTAAATTTACATGCCAATCTGCACTGCCTCTTAATTTTAAGAACATGAAATTAACACTATAATCATTATTATGAGACATAAGATAAATAGGATCATTAAAAAACCTAATAGAAAATGTAAAAATAGAAATAAATATAAAGTATTTTACTTGTAGATAGATTAATATATGATTACAAACAATTTGATACCACATTGCAAAAAATGATAATAATAAGAGTGAGAATACTATTTGGATCCTTGAAAAAATAATCAATTTATTTTGGAATTCATCATCACAATCCCATAAAAATTATAATACAATAATTAAAGAAAAGAAAATTATAAAAAAAATGGAAGAATAAAACCTTGATGATAAAGATATGCGAACATAAAATTTGGAACTCATCACTCATCTCGATCACCATTGATTGTTTAGTTCAATAAATCCTTTATAATTCTTCAAAACTTGAAACCTGAAAAAATTAATATTAGTTCACATTTATTTCACTATCAAGATAAAATGTGTATTTAAAATTTCATATATACAAGACACATGTTCCATATTGCATATATTTAGAATTTGTATTCCATATTGCATATATTCAGAATTAAAATTACATATTTTATATTTTATACATTCCAAACAAAAAAAAAAGAAAATTACATATATCAATAATAAAAAAAATGAATAATTTATATTAGTAAGGGAACACATGTTTCATATACTCATAATAAACATATTACATATGGCATATTAGAAGAAAAATGCATATCACATATTTGAAATGGAATTCATAACACATATATTAATATTTCATGTTAACAAAAAATGAATATTGAATTAATGAATGTTTGAACTGAACATATATATTATACCAAGAAGAATCAAATAACACCACATACACATCCAATACTAAACTTTCATTACTAATGAAAACTACAAGAAAGTGTGTTAAAACCAAAACTAAACCTACATTACAAATGAAAATTTTCTTACCAAAAAATAATTGAAATTAAATTATAGAGCATATATTTTGGTTACTATTGAGTTTTCATATTTATGTTTACATGAACTAATTAATTCATGAACTAGATGGTAAATCCAATGGAACCCCTATGCTTTGACAATGCAGAGACACCATGAATGGAGGAGATACACTATTCACGTGTGTATAGATCCCATGGAGCTAAGAAAATAAATAAATCATTATAAATCATCTTAAATAAGAAATTAGAATAAGAAGTATAATTTCATTAGAAGATATATTATTTTTGGTAATCCTAGACATATGAAAAGGTGATGAAACATCAATAGTGGTGAAGGATAAAGTAAGGAAACAATCACTATAACAAGGGAAATACAATTTTAGAATGAAGAGAAATATGTTAAAATGGAAAATAGATTACTGGATATGAGAGAAGAGGAGGTTAAATGTATAAGGAGTATTATATGAACACATGTGTATATATATATACAACAAATATCAAGAAAATTGATAAAACAAATATGAAAGATAAAGGTAAAATGAGGTCATTATTGCATGAAAATAGGAATACTGATTAATAAAAGAGTCAAAAAATTTAAATAAATCTAGTAGCCAACATTGTGGTGGGCGGGGGGGGGGGGTGCAGGTTGGGAGTGAGGAGGGGGATGTGTAGGATGGGAGGTAGGGAGTGCATGTATGGAGTGGGGGTGATGGTTGGGAGGGAGGGGGCACATGTATGGAGTGGGGGAGGGGATATAGGTTGGGAGGGGGGGGGGTGAATTTTGGGAGGGAGGGGGTGGGGGGATACAGGTTGGGAGAGAGAGGGAGAGGGGGTGTGTGTTTTGGGAGGGGGGCTGCAGGTTGGGAGGGGGAGGGGGTGTGTAGGTTGGGAGGGGGGGGGTGCAGGTTGGGAGGGATGGGGGAAATAGGTTTGGAGGGGGAGGGGGCATGTAGGTTGGGAGGTAGGGGAAATAAGTTGGGAGGGGGGGGGGGTTAATTTTGGGAGGGGGTGGGGGGTATAGGTTGGGAGGTAGAGGGGGTGTTTAGGTCAGAAGGGGGGACATGTTGGGAGGGGGGATACATGTTAGGAGTGAGGGGGGGGGGGGGGGTGCAGGTTGGGAGGGAGGGGGGAAATAGGTTGGGAGGGAACATTAATATAGTAGGAAACTCAGGCATGATCACATGTGTGGCTTTTTATTAAAGGGACTACCTACCTCCATCAAGGAGTTACCACTATCTCCATGCTCTATCAATCCTTGGTCAAGCCCATCCATGCCCCATCTAAGAATTTACCTCCACCAGAGGTTATACCTTGCATCACATGCCATAAATAATTAATTATAAATAAATTTAATTAATTATTTAATTTAAACCAATGTGAAATAATCACGAAAACAACTCACAAAGTACCATTTTACCCCCGAGACCTCGACCGACCACACAAAACGGTTCACAACACACCCCAACACCAACCTAAGAAAAATAACTAACCAAAAATACTCAATCATTCACTAAATTAGTTTAATTTAATCCAAAATTCTTAAAAAATCACAATTATGACATACTTAACCAAAACAGATAGTGGTGGCAAGAATATGTCATCCCAAGATGACTTCTAAGTAGGATGTATTAAAACCCATACATTTTGGTCAATTTTTCCGTGCTCTTGTAGAATTAACATCAAATACCTAATTAAAACCAAGTGAAATGAGAGGATAGTAAATGAGAGTTTAAACATAGAAGATGAATAGAAAAAAACACCTGAGATCACTACTGAAGCAAAAAAACTATCCATACTTTATTTGGTGCTTCTTGAAACCCCCAAGTCACCTCCTAATCCATAAAACCCACCAAAAAATATTCTTTTAAGGATTCAAAACTCTCAAAATATTGTTTTGACTCCCAGTTCACAAAACAAGCCATCTAAAAAATAGAAAATTCAAATTCCATTGAGAATTTTACAACCTGTAATTATTCAGGTCATTATACTCATAATAGTTCAGTTCTCCCATGGTAGATTAACTCATTCATATATTTGATCAATATCCTTTGTGACATGTTAAATAAATTAACCTCGCATGTAATTTGAGAAACACCTAATATAGTGTAGAAATTAAATAGGCATTATATGAATAATACTAGGGAAACTCCACCATATGGTTATTACCAAGCTACATCACAAATACTTTTACATAGAAGTATGATAAACTACTCACCAACTTACCCATATTCATAACCAAGTATTATAATTTTAGATTTATGTAAATTCATGCAAAAATATTGGCATAACATTTCAGAAGAAAATAAATCAACCATTCTCATCCATACAAGAATTCAATTCAAGTTCTTAAAGTACATACATAAGTATCCATGCTAAGTCAAAAATAGAAGGGATTAATATCCCCCCATCACCAACATCCCCATCCTCATGTACATGACTATCAACATCATCATCAACAACAACATCTTCAGTAGACTCATCACCAACAACAACTTCAACAACATCCTCACCACCAATAGATCTATCGTCACCACCTTAATCGCCACTACGAGACCATTGGCACCACTTGAAACATCATTTAAAGAGTTCATTGACACCATATATGATTAAAATGTAGTAACCACCTCTGATGGAAGTGACTGACTTAAAACTACCATAGCTTTCATGAAATGCTCGGTCATCAGCTTACTTCTTTCACGCTCCTCTAAAGCTATTTTCTTTGCCATAGCTGCTTCAACATGAGAGATTTATAGCTCAAAGGTATGAGAGGCTTGAGAGGATCCCGATGACGACCAATACCTATAGGGGATAATGTTTTTCCCTAGTCTACATCATACTCTCCCTGGGTGCTCCTCAACTAATACATGACTTAAATGATCATGTGGACCGATGTTTTCATCTTTCTTACCATCAAGGGCCTCCAAGGAATACTGTTGAAATTATAAACATATTAAACTATTAATTTTGTATAAATATTTAAAATATAAATAAAAAACCTATAATTTAATCTTGTGTCAGTGCATTTACTACACTTCTATCCTTTTTCTTTCTACTCGAGCAAAATAATTCTGCACGAGGTACAAGACCTTTTATGCCCAATACAACTTGCTGCAAATGAGAAATGAAAAAATCTACATCATAACCATATATAATAAATGAAAAAATATGGTCTATGTATATTCAATAATATTTTTAGTATAACATCTTCCATAATATCACAATACCCAGTTAATTTACCTGGTGCTTTTCATGATCGGGCATTATAGTGTACCCAAATGTGTGAAAATGTGTCATTGAATCCTTATTCTTTATGTTTTTATCTGACACTTCCTAAAAGTTATTCCAATAAAATTAATAATAATTAAATTTTATATTCAAACAATTAAATATTGATATTACCTTAAGCACAACAGTATTCCAATTTGAAATCATTTTTTCATATTAACTTATTGGATAGTTTGGGAATGTGGGTACCCTCTCTAAGTCAATACCAACCCTGATCTTCCAAAAAACATACAACTAATTATTTTATGATCATCATAACTCCCTAACATCTATCAACATTATAGTCTTAGAAGCTTCTCCATTGGGAAAGCTAAACTAAATCTACAATGATCATGTTATTTCATTTAAATACAACAATAATATAGATATGACTTTATAAAAATTTCTAACCCATATGTTCTCCCATGATTTTTCCTTAATATCTTTACTGATACGTCACCCTGACATTGGTTCTACTGGAATGATATCATGACACTTGGCCAAAGTGGCCATTAAACTTCTACACTACATTGCATTTAGACCTACCATCCGATTTTTTCAATTGTAATCCACCATTAGTTGTGTCTAGTGATTCCAATCTTCCTTCATCTAAGTGTGCCCATGCCGCTTAGAAGAATATCCCACTGAATAAGAAAAAGAGGGGGGGGGGGGTGATAAGAATGAAGTCAGAGTAAAAAATGACAAAAATAAAGTGATATAATTTGAAACATTTATAATAAAAAAACCATATGTAGGATGCTCAATATACTGTGATGGATCTATGGGCAATCCTGACTCAAGAGCCTCTGTAGGAAGTGTCTTTTCCAGTTCATGCTCTGTGTGGCCTTCATGCACTGTAGTGAAAGCTAATGGAATAGACTCATTAGATGATGGATGGATGGTAGGAATTAGAGGCGGTGTAGACATCGAAACATATGGGTAGTGGGATTAGGGATACATCATCAGATATGGATATGGTAAAGGTGAAAACATCTGTGGAGGTGGTGCGATCATCATATGGGAAGAAGTGGAAAAAATGAGATGATGGAGGTATTAGTGGGATCATCCCTGATGGTGCAAAAGACATGGCATGTGAATAATAGGGTTGCTGAGATGATGATGCATGGATAAGAACATCCCCGGAGACTCAAGAGAAGGATGGAATGGTGTGGAGGATGGGGTGTATGCTAGTGGGTCAGTGTGTAAATGGGTATGATGGGTGGTTCGTCTAGGCCTAGGAGCATCCCCACTCATACCCATGCTATTAGGATTAGGATTCAAATCTGGTGGAACTAAATGTCCCTAAAAAATTGATAAAGAATATTATCATGAAATTTTATATAATGCAGAAGAAAAAGATTAAAATTATTATACTCAATGATGGAAGCAAAGGATGCAACACATTCTCACGCCTCAGTTGATCGATATCAAATAGTCACTTCCTTCGACCTTTTGTATTATTTGTCATAATCTTCTTAAGAATGAAATGTAATGTTTTTAGAAATAATTTTTACAAATCATGAATAAAACATACATCTATCAGAAATTCATGAGATTAATCAATTTGACTTCTTTTAATTAATAATTGAACAAATTATTAAAATTAAATGGCTAGAACAGTTTTCAAAATTACATTACAAAGTTATACATTTTTTAAAAACCAGATTTAAACTATGTTTTGTACATTGAAATAAATCTGATTTAATGGAACGACACTAAAAAATACAAAAAATAAACATATCATTCCAAAATGAAACATAATTAAAGTAATTATAGTAATAATAACTTGAGAAACTCATGTCAATGTAAAATTAATGAACAATGAACATATATGGTTGCTTCTATATATTACCAACCATTACTTTAGGTTCAACATCAACTATCACAATGGGACAAATTGATTCATCAAATGAAATATTTTGGGTAACACCAATGGGGGAATCAATGGTTGAAATTTCATCACCACCATCATGAAAAATATGTCTTGGTATTACATCATTAATGACACCATTATTAGGTTTCAGATGATCTTTCACATAAAACACTAGTTTATCTATTGATGCCAAAATTTATGTTTCATCAGTACACAGGAATTTACTCATATCAATATCTATGAATCCATAGTTATCAATAAATGTACCATGTCTTCTCATTGAATCAAAACATTTACATTTCATCAGAATGACTCTACCTTTAGAGTAGTAATCCAATAATAATATTTTCACAACAAGTCCATAATAATACACATCTTCATATCGAGGTCGACTATCTAATACATTGGCATAAAAATGAATTGTAGAATTTAACAAAAAACCATCATGTTGCATTCTCATTTTCACTACTTGATTTTTTTTAAGAAATTTATACCAGTTGGATATCAAATATTTTCATTCACGAAAAAGAATTATGACCAAACTCTAAAGCTCTTAATTCTTGAGAAACCGAGTCAACAGGTAAACTCAACACCTGAAATATATATGAATAATATAATTAAATGGATATATATATATATTCTAGGATAATTAATGTAATGTTAATACCTTTGATTTCAACCAATTAGGAAACTCTAAGCTATGAAAATCCACTCTCCTTCTCAAAGGAAAAGATCGATGAACTATACTTATAATTTATTTTATGTTACCTACATAAAATGATAATAAAAGTATAAGGTATATGTGAAATTTCATAATATGAGATAACATATAAATATCCAAATTAATTACTTGATATAGTCATCAAATAAACCACAGTTAAATAAGACCATGCGATGTGCCATCTCCCGCTATTCAAGGCTCAATGTAGCCAATGTATAAGACCCAAAAATTCCTCTTATTTGGGGAAGAAATAGAAATGAGGGCTCAATTTCCCCATACATTCCATCTTCATTTCTCATCGGCCGATTATGTCTTGTGGTCACATCAGAAAAATACATTGAACAAAAATCTATACATTCTTAATCTATATAACCCCTCACAATTGAACCTTCAGGATAATTCTTATTTTAGACAAATGATTTCATTACGTACATATTTATTTTAGTAGGATACATCCACAAAAAAGGATGGAGGAATTTTTTTCCATATCACATAAATTTAATGGCTCCTCTTGCTGAATTTTTATAAAGAATGACTTGGATAACCTTTTAGTACAATGGTCTCTAAAAATGGAACAATCAAATCACTATCACCCCCACATTATTGGATAGAAAATTCTGAATTTATATTGGAATAAATTAATGAATAAGGATGTGATAATCATGAGTTTTTAGAGATTTTAGATTCACATCTCTTATATTGACTCATTTAGATATGTTTCTAGAATAGCCATTAGGAACCATTATATTCTCCAATAATTCCAGAAATTGATCTTTCTTTGATAGTGTCATCAAATAAGAAGCATAAGGAACTATCCATTTGTTTTCACCGATACACATATGATGTAGTTTTGGTCAAATATCCCAATCCAACAAGTCCCAATGAGATAGAAAGTCATATTTGGTCTTCCCCTTGATATTCAGAATAATTTCAAGAAACATTTTACTTATATTTTTATGAATATTCATTACGCCTAAAAAAATATGTAAAAAATTAGTAGACCAATATGGAAACTCAAAAAAAACATATCTTTTTCCAACTGTAAGTGCCTTTAGTGTCAATATTCTTCCTCTTTTTATATTTCAACTGACCTTTACCTAATGAAAAACTGAAATATTTTAATTCATTAAGCACATCACTTCCTGACATACATTGAGGTGGTTGTTTAGTATTAATGGTATTATCAAACCTCTGACGATTCGTCCTTTATTGACGATCCATTGTCAAGAATCATCGATGCCCCATGAAACTAAAACTACGATGATATTTAAGCCTTCCCGATCGTGTATTCTTCATAAAAATGGGACATGATAGTTTTCTCTTTGTTCTCTAACCAGACATCATTTCATAATCACAAAAATAATTTACGGTCCATAGAAGGGTAGCATGAATTTGAAAAATATTCTTTGAAGAATCATCAAATGTCCACACACCCAAATACCAATGTTGTTTCAACTCTCTTATTAAAGGCTGTAAGTATACATCTATATCATTACTGGGATCAGAAGGTACATATATCAGTAAACTCGATAAATTGAAATGTTTTTTCATACACATCCACGAAGGAATATTATAAACATGAATAAAAACTGGGCACGTGTTGTGAGAAGTAAGAATATGAAAAAAAAACATATTAAAATAATCACAGTATAGACCCAACCTGACATTACAGACCTCAGTTGCAAAATTAGGATGTTGTGCATCAAATTCCCACCATGATAATCTATCTGTAGTATGAACCAACTCATCATTAACTTTAATTATCTTAGAATCATTCCATCACATATTGGATGATATTTTTTTACACATGAATAGATTTTGAAGTCTCAGAATTAATAGAAATTTCCACATGACTTTATGTGCCACACGAGATGGTGTTCCATCTGCATTTTTCTTCCATTGAGATGTACCACATTATTTATAGTCATTACAGTCATTTGTTTCCTGCCAAAATAAACTACAATCTTTCAGACAAGAATGGACTTTATTAGTATCAAATCCAAGATTCTTAATTAACTTCCATGCCTTATAATGATTTGAGGGAATATCTACACCATCAAGAAAAAATTCCTTCAAAAATGTAAGAATATAATAAATGGAGGTATTATAAATTCCATACATGGTTTTTTCATTCC
Source organism: Viscum album (assembly GCA_963277665.1). Lineage (NCBI taxonomy): Eukaryota > Viridiplantae > Streptophyta > Magnoliopsida > Santalales > Viscaceae > Viscum > Viscum album. The sequence continues at coordinate 422,095,333 of OY728142.1, read as the reverse complement.
ATAACTGCATTAAAAATTCCTACATGGTCATTTTAGTACATTCCTAATATACTGGAGTTCTGGCATCATCCAATAAGATTTTCACTCTCTCATAATCATATTTAGTGTCTTACTCATATGTATTTATATCATTGTCTTCTTGTACTATCATACTATCTCTCTCGGGATGATTCACAAATTGAAACCAATGAAATATCAAATTATCTATGCCACTTCTTTCATTTTGTTCATAAACAGTAGAATATTAACTCATCTCTCCATGGTGATACCAAACATAATTGTTTGTTTTAAATTCAAATTTTGTTATATGGTAGCTAAATTATTCCCATATTAACCATTTTTTTCCAACACATTTATAGCATAGACACTATATACCAACTCCATTTAAAGAATTTTCAAATTAAAAATCTAAAATATTCTCCAAATTATTTTGAAACGCCGTTGAAATCATATCAGTAAGATACATCCCGCTTCTCTCCATTATATAACAAGAAAAAAAGTTATATTCCAATCATAAATGTAAAACATAATTAAAAAAGGGATATGTAATATATAAAATAAAACTATTACAACATAAAAAATTAATATTTAACTCACATTTGTATTGGAAGTTCCTTATTTTTTATGACCAATTTCACCCCATTCAATATCAGAGATATAGTTATTACCTCTATCATATTATGGGATGATCAAAAAGGTAAAACATAATGGGACAAGAAAGGTTCCATGTCTTCGATAGAGTGGTGTGTTTCATTATAGTTGAACTAAGGGAGAGAGAATTTTTTTCCTCCCTTAGACATAACATAAAAAAATCAACTTTTAACATTAAAACACACCCTTAAACATGGATTATTTCATTTAAAAAACAATGGAGTGATAAAAACATTCAAATATCCCCAAAAATATTTTAAATGAGCCCCATATTCATTTAATTTAATATTTTCCATGGGTAAAAATATAATTCAAAGATGGAAAATGAATTTAAAGAAAACAACTTCATCTCCAAGAATTAAAATCATTTAGGTAAATTATATATAACAATCAGGGGTAAAAAATATTGGTGTAAATATTCTAGATAATGAATTTAATAAACTAAATCACTTGATACATTTTTTTTAATAAAATAATTACCTAGAAACACCTACTATATACAAAGTGGAACATGTCCCAACAAGACTCTTAAAAAGGGAAAGTTCATTCAGGTTAAATGAGTGAATTTAAAATCAAATGAAAAATAAAATACACATAATTAGATTAATATAAAACAATAAATTTTACACACACTATGATTAGGGTTCCCATAAGAAATTAAAATGAGGGAACTTGAAGTGAATTGTCTAGTGGAATATCCCCTGAGATTTAGGTAATGTCTTATTTATCAACTATCATCGATTAATATTTTGGATTCTTATAAAGTACCATCATTTAATTTTTAATGATGAGTTATCTGGATTAGAATTGATCTATTTGGTTGGAATAACTCAATTTTAATCCATGCATTATAATACTACCATTCTTATAAATTTCAAGGATGGTTCCTTGAGTTTATACTGGAAGAATGGAAAGGCTCACCCCTTTGTATTTTATATGAGTTTTATTGAGAGAGAATGCTCTATTATTCCATATCAATTCTCTTAGATTATTATTCCCTTGGTTTTCTTTGTTTTTTACATTGTTACCATTTATGATTTGACATGTACTATGACTATTGACTCACCAGTGATGGAAAAAGTAGATAAAAAATGATGTTGAGTGTCATTATAGAGAATGAGCATTAGTAGTATTTTTATTACACTTTTACTTAAATTATAAGTTTTTAAAATATTAATATTATAATGAAAAATTGATTATTAAATCACATCTCAATGAAAAAACAATGTTATTTTAAGTTTAGGGACACCATTTTTTGAGTCTCACTGAGTTATAATTAAACCTTTCACTTTCTTTTATGGAACTTGGGAACCTGAGCTATTATCATTATTATATTGTATATTTAAATTTGGGAAAGAAACTGAATTTTTTGATTTCATGGTTTCTAGGACTAAGCATGGGTGTTGGATCAAAGTTGATACTCAAGACCATTTTTCATAGTTTTCCTATTTTAATCTTATGTTATTCCAGTTATATTATGACTACTTGAATGTATTGCATTAAATTAATTTTTTATTGCATAAATTATTTTGATTATTATTGAATCATTTAATTGTGTCATTAAATGTATTATTTACATATGTTTATATAAGTATGTTTATTTATACTATTTTTAATCTAATATGTGGTTATAATCTACCCACCATACTACTTGAGACCCTCACTGTTAGTTAACATCCTCTATCATATGGTGAGGCATACCTAGGGTATCATATCTACCAATGGTCCAAGCACCGATTGGTGGTATGTGGTGGTAGGACCTAGTAAAATATTATTAAAGGTTTTTTTAGTCTTAATATTTTGGAAAGGTACAAAATAGAATAAGAATATGTTGAGGCATGGTATGAAGCTTTTCCCAAGGATTAGCCAACCCATGTATGAGGAAAGCCCATGTTCTCTAGGAATAAATTTCTATTTATACTATTTGATTATATAATAGATCTAATTTCACCATAGGTTATACAATTTATTATGAGGTAAATTATTTATAGGATTCATCTTATGGAATAGTATGATAAGAGGGGGTGTGTTTAGGAATCTTATCTACCATGTAAAATTATTTTTCATGATGTAATTTTATTGTTCATCTGAAATATGACTTCATTCAGTTATTTCAAGTGTTTTAGAAAATTTATATGTTTTTTTTCATATAAGTGTGTGGTTTCATCTTACATATACAATCCAATAAATTATAGAGGACTTGTTCAATGACTACTTGGAGATATTTTCAAAAGGTTATAACTAAAAAATGCCAATTATTACATAAATAATGTTTTCTAAAATAAGATGTAATTGAAATCTTATTTAATTGAGTCATAGCTATGGAGTTTTGGGTAAAAGTAAATGGTTAAATTATATTATTATTTTCTTTAAAATTATTATTATGAGGCACCATATAAAATAAAATTCAATGTACAACATAATGAGTGTTTTTATCTATAATATTTAATTGAAATTTTATTTATCTTATCCTTTATTGTGGATTTTTTTGGCTTAATATAAAATTTTATAGTGTAATGAAAATAAATTTGAATTATATATATATATATATTTATGTATATAAATATATATATATATATATTGGTGACATGGTGGGCAGTAGATGTGGACCCTATGTTTGGGTGGTTGGGGATATTGAGAGTGACAGAGTTATCTGGTATCACTGTGATTAGGAGGCTCTGAAACTACAATGAATTTTTATATAGGTCACAATGTGAGTGAGATTGTTTTGAGATGTGTAGTGATTACTTGTGAAACTATTGGTTTATGCTTGACCTGCGAGTGTGTAGGTCAAAATTGATTTCAATGGGATGTTGAAACATAAAATTAAGTATTTGGAATGTTAAATGCCCTATTACCTTGAGATGGGGATGAGTGAAACCCATATTTATGAAAAATGGTCGGAATAATTTGTGGAGTAGGTTTGAGAGACTGATTACCTTATTTATCATGAATCCAGGTTTGGAATTTATTACATTATCACCTTTCAGGGTAACCAATCAGACTAGTTGGACATTTTTTTGGAACATTTAGGTGTTTGAGGCATAAGTAAAAACATCGGTTTATGATATCAATTCACAATAATATGACAATTTATTTATAATAGGTGTCTTAGGTGACTTGGGTTCTCTAAGATACATACTTATGTTCTAGTTCTTTCATCCTTATGGATGGTTTAAGGAAGGGAAGTCTCATTCAGATTCCTTGCCCAAGTGACATCGGTACATGTCATGTAGAAAAACTGTATTCATGGTGGATAGAATATCTGGTTACCATGGGTAATAACACTCTTAGAAGAGTTTGGGTTTATGATTTTGGAGATACCTGGTGATCTTGATATTAATACACTCTATGAGTAAGTTTTTTGATAGAATCTACAGTTTTCAATGGAAAAGTTATTATGTGCATGGCCCAATAAACTCAATATAAGATTTTAGAATAGTGGTGAGACAATGAAGGAACTCTAGTTGAATTATAAAATGATGATATAATTATGAGTTTTCATTTACATGTTTTGACATGGTGAGATGCCTATGGCTTCAAGAAACAATAAGGGTGCTCTATGCTTGGTGGGATTGTAATATAGAATATGAATGCATAGTTTCTGGGATGTGTGGGGATAGTATAGATTAAATGTAGGTCATTACATCTTGGATATATTCTTCAGGATAAGTTTGTGCATGAGAATGTATCCACTAATTTTTGAGGTAATATTTGAGATACCCATGTGTGGAGATACAATATATTGTTTCACTTGTCAAATAGACTTACACTACATCAGGAAAACTAGAACATGGATCTGAATTGATCTTGAATCAACCTGAAAGTTAACGATTTCAAGGGGTTTATTAGTGTTGTAGAAGGTATATACCCAAATATTTTTATTTATAGTATAATATACCTTTATAATGAAAAGAAAATATCCAAAAGGGAGTTAAAGTGATCAATTAAGAGGGTAAAACTCAATAAAATATATATGTGACCATAATATCACCAAATCAAACCACCCAATATAGATTTGAACATTTAGAGGAAGTGTGCGGTATGTATAGATAATTATTCCATAAATATTATGTTTTCATGACATAACTATGAGGATAAATTTCATATGGTATGAGAGGGAAAATTTTTATGAAGAAAACTCAAGATATGTTATGAAAACTTAAATATTATAAGAAGGTAAATGAGAAACCTTAATAAAATGAAGAGAAATCGAAGAAAGTAGGCTTGATTATTTTTCCTAACCAACTATCCTAGGATAAATAAATGTAGAAAAATCAAGATCATGCTAAATTAAAAGTAAAATAGGTTCCTTTACATGATGGGGCTATATATAGTTAATATGCATCTCTAAATGGTGAATTAAAATTCAAAAAGTATAAAAGGTGTGAGAAAAATATGTGTGGACCAAAACATTTTCTAACTATACTACCCACCAAAGAATAATCTATGAAAGGGATGTTGTAATAAAAATTCGAGGAAGTAGAATTTACCTCTAAGGTAAATTCTTATTTATTAAATAAACAATGTAAAAAATAAATTTTTTAGTAAAATTTTTGAGGTTGTTGATATAAGAATAAGTGATTAGTTTATAAAGAATAAAAAAGGAAGGAGAAGAAATTACAAACCTAGATACAATGAATCAGACGGGGATATCACCAGAGGAGAGGGATCCGAGAGGGGGAAGGGGGACATCACTAGAGGAGAGAGAGCCAAAAGGGGTTGGGGTTAGGGAGGTGGAGGCTGGGATGTTGAGGAAGAGGTGAAGGATGAGAGATCATGGTTGGGAGTGGAGGCAGAGCCGAGAGGCAGAGTTCAGGGAGGGGAGGAGATGGATGGGAAGTGGTGGCTGGATGGCTGAGAGGAAAAGCTTATGGAAGGGAGGAGAGGGTAGGAAGGATGAGGTTGGATGACTAAGAGGTAGTGGTTGGGTAGGAGAGGCTAGGGCCGGGATGCAGAGGTCGGGGAGGCAAGGGTTCAAGCAAGGGGAGCCCAATGGAAAATATGAGTCGGGAGGAGAATCCTAATGGAATTTTGATATGGGGGCATTGAATATCCATGGTTTTAATAAAACCATGGGTAAATACCAGAAAATTACATCTATAACCACGATTTTTACAAAGCGTGGGTATAGATATATAGGGATGGAACCCTTTTCGAGTAGTGTTATTATTATTTCTTTTTTCAAAATTTCAGAAGTTAATTATAATATTTAGTCACAAAAATAAATAAAATCAATTTTTGAAGAAAATTTATTTTTTATAATAAAATAACTTTACTAAAAATTGAGTTCCTATTTCCAAATAATTTATCAATAAATTTTTATATATTATAAAAAATATATATTTCATAATTTTTTTAATTTTATTCATACCTTCTAATTTAACGACTATGTTATTACGATCATAAAATAATAATAGTTTATGGTTCTTTAATGCTTGATGTTCTATGTTGTATTCAATATCAAAAATAAAGTTATTTTAAAATATAAATGTGTTACACAAGACTTTGAAAAAACCCCCATGAACTATATTTACTATTTATTAGAGGTTCTAGTCTCACCAATAGATATATCTAATAATTCTTAAAGTGTAGTCTAAATGAGGATAACCAATAGAGGAGGTAATTATCTCAACCATGTTAATTTAAGTAATTATACTCTTCTATCTCCTCCAAATGTATTCAATTAAAAATGATATAATGAAATCAATTTCATATGTATACTAAAATTTTATTATATCAGTAGAATGTCAATTATCCAACTCCATCTATTTAACTATAAAATGAAATCATCACCCATGATTTGGTAGGTTCACCACCTCTATAGATGATGTATTCCATTTTTCATCATCGAATTAAATGGTTGGTTCCCTAAATAAATTTATTGAATAAATACAACATTTATGACATGATTAATATTTCAAAAAGATTAATTTAGAATTGTATTAATGATATTATTGATAAATGATCATAGTAATTCTAACCACAAAAAATGAGCGTACCGAGACATATTCCATCATTAAATATATTATGAATAATCTATGTGATTGTCTAACTATACTATAAATAGAATGATAAATAATTTATAGCTCTGAATGTTTTGAGAAAATGAAACAATTTTATAAATCCTCTGACCATGGTCAACATACCTAAGTAGTTTTGGATAAATTGACCAAACAACCCATAGTGGTTGATGATAGAAAAAATTAAACAATAAATGAATGACATATGATAATAAATAGACCATAAAAGATGAAATTTACATGAAAAATATTTTTAATAAAATATTTAATAAACTTAATGTGGTTATTCAATAGGTTATATGCACAAACCAATCAATTAAAGACTTAAGGTAAGGTTTTTTATTCCAACACTCCATTATTTTCAAGTATTTTTATTATACTTCTTATATTCTCCTACATGTCTCAAATAAATGACCCTCAAATGAATGAATTACTATATTAAATTAATTTATAATGAATTTATGGTCTCTTTCCCTCCCTTATGTATTTATAACTCATAAACTATACTATATGTAAAGGTACCTTCCCACACTTTTTGTATTCTTAGCGCTATGTTATCTATCACTCTTTATCTCCAAAAATTCCTCTTTTAATATTGATAATATAATATAGTTGTGATATTTATTCCATGAAATAAATGTGGGTCTAAATGGAAAATTATGGTTTATGTTCCACCCTCTTTTACAATGTTTTTTTGTCTTCCCCATTTTATTCTTCATGCGTATGAAATTTTAAATTCAGTCCTTGGGTATTGTTCAACCGTGAGGTACCATTCACCAACAATATGAAATGCCTCCCCAATATATATATATATATATAATATACTTAATATATATATATATATATATATATTAGTCTTAAATTATTTATTTAGCCCAAAAATATTGTTCTTTGATATTCATATGGGTGTATCTTGCCCATACAATCTCAGATAGAAATGTCATCAGTGTCATTGGGAATATAGAAATCTACTAAAATCCTTGTAAATTTAATTTAAATTTCAGATTCATTAAACACATGATCACTTTGATACCACTTTTTGGTACTTTGTGAATAATAGACTCATAAAATAATAATAATTTAAAATATTTTACACTGGATTGATGAGGCAATGTCATCATTGTTGAGGAACCACCTAATAATCAACCCAAGGATCTCATGTGATTTAATTAATCATGTAAAATAAAATCACAAATGTACCTAATTTGATTTTTATTGAACCTATGATCCAATTATCATCGATAATAACTGATCATAGAAATCAAGTCCATAACCCTCTAGATTATCCACACATAATTCAAAAAAATTTGGTGTGTCAATCATATATTTTCAGGTGCTAGCGGAGAGAATCAATGAAGACTTAAACATACCAATGATCCTCGCAACATTTTTTATTTCATTCTAGGAAGGGAATCTTGGATTGGGGGACTTGGATACTCACTTCCTCTTTTTAGAATATGATATAAGAGATATAAGCTATCAAATTTGACTTAGTGAATAGTGCTATGAATTTTGGGCCTCTTCAAAATTATATTGGTAGGTTAATAGTATTTTCATCCCATAATAAGTTAAACCTTCCGAATAACCCCTACATGACATGTATTATCTTATAAATTTGTCATATAGGTCAGAAGTATCCTATCACATACTTGTAACATTAAAATTAATGATATGTTATAAAAAAAGTCATTAGCTTAACTCATCAATCCCATAAATATTTAACAAAAATTGAATAATAATATTTTTTCATAAAATATTTCGTATTGTATTCACTTAATAACCCATGAATACATTGAGTAAATAAATTCAACACTTATTATTATAAACTCAAATAATATTGAATTTATTTTTTTATTGGTGATCGTTAAAACTAGTTCATCACCTAAACCCCAAGGTGAGGCCCACTATATTCTATACTCCAATTCATTAGAATTAATCAGACTTATGAATACGTATAGTGTGTGACCCTCTAGGACCTTATCTTGATAGTAGTGAGTATTGATCACATACTAAGAGTGTTGTCAAACAACACATCAATTCCCCTAAAGAGATAAGGTATAAATATATCTATGATAACCTCCTACAAACACACTTTTTGTAATATAATCTCTTTTTCTTTTTATATCTTATAAATAGGATACACACTTTATGTCATTATACTTGTATAATTTATTTATTATTTTATCCGCTAACTGGATAGACTTACCTTCATCTACCATGATCATGAATTTAGTGAATTTATTATCATCCTAGTAAACTAATATCAATATATATCTTCCAAAACTCATAAGCATCAAATTATATCCTGACCATTCAATCAATTCCATACCACCGATGATGCACCTAATGAAATCTAACTCAACATAAATCCAAATTTCATAGTTTTCTTCTTTTATCAAAGTACGTGATTTAATGGTACACACTGATAATAATCTCAAGTCAAGAGATAAATACACATGTTCATAGATAGGAAAATCTGATGAAACATGTAATATTTAGTGTTTCTATTGATGAACTAGTCCTCATGATCTCCTATACGCGATACCACTAAGTGTAAACGTCATGAGAAGAAGTATTAATGATTATGATCCATCTGACACGTAATAGATATACATCATTTGTTTCCCATCATTATGATGTATCTAGTACATATTGTTAGAGTATCTTAAGGTTCTCATTATGATAGGTAATTTGAATATGAGTATAATAGTATTAAACAAGGAATCTTAACTATTAGGTAAATAAGTATAATTATTGTATTGGGTTAGTAGGTAGTAATAAATAAAAGAAGCAATATTTTGAGGGGGGATACAAATTACTTTAAGAGTTTTATTAATTTCTGAGAAGGAGGGTTAGGCCATCGACCTTAGAGAGCATTTCCATCCAGATGAGTTTCATTCTTCTTTAACATTTTATTCTTATTCTTTACTCTTTATATCAAACCTATTGTAAACAAGTGTAAAATAGTCAATTGAATCATCTATCTCACTCTATATCAACTGATACCTATCAATTAGTGCTTTTATTTAGAGATAATCACTACTATATAGAGAAATTCTAGACAAAGTAACTCAACAGTTAGAATCTTAACCAAGAAATAGGAAGAAGTTGATGTATTAGTAGAGGGAAACACATTTGACCAAATATAAACATTTGATTCATATATTACCTGATCAATATTTATCATTCTTGATTTTTGTCATTTGAATATTTATTATTTTAATGTCCATGCAAAGGGATTATAGACTAGAATTTATAGAATTTATAGTAAATGAGATACAAAATAATCTTCAACAATAGGAGTCACACTTGGAAATACACATGTAGGAGATAATAAAAACATTAAAAGAGATTTCAGTGGAGAGTAAGTATTATAATTATAGAAGAGGGAAGTTGGTTAATATGTAGGAAAATAGAATCTACTGATGACCTGAAATCGAAATAATCACCATAAGAGATGAAGTAGCTTTGGAAAAGAGGGGAAGAAAAATGATAAAATGGGAGAAGATAAAATAATTATCCTAGAAATTTAAAATTATTGTCCTCTTATTAGAGTATCTAGTGACTTGGATCACATGTGATGAGACTTATCAATCTATAAAATCCAAGAAGAACTAAAAGTTTCATTAGAAAATTTGTGCATGAAGCGATTGGTGTGGTGTTGGATAGTTTCATTAATTCCTATTAGAGAAAAACTAGAATTAAGAAAGAATAATGATAATTTTATTGGGTTATATGAAAGCATGGTGGAGGAATATCCAATTATTTTTTAAAGGTTTGAAAAAATATAGTTCAATGGAAGAATATATAGATGAATATGAATAAATACCCATGTGAATTCCATACCTCTTTAAAAACTGGCACATCAATATATTTATTAGTGGACCTGGACTAGAGATTTGGAGCACAATGGGGACTCACAATACATAAAACAAGGTGAAACCACTGACTCTATTATAGAAGGTATAATGAGATTTGTTGGCCCAATTGAATAGTCTAAACATAAAAATAAGAAGAACACATTTTGTAGCTGTTGGAGGATTTAGATAAGAATTACATTTTTTTTCAAAACTAGAATGAGGAAAGAATGAAATGTGAGGTGGTGGTAATTCACCTTATTATAGGAGATCTCATAATATTTCTAATGAGTAATTTGAGTAAAGGAAGTTAAATGGTTCGTGTTATGCTTGTAGATAGAAATTTAGTTTGGAAAATAGGTGTCCAGTGAAGGGATTCATGTTGATTGTATGGGAGTTTTTGGGGCCATGAATTGAGGAGTAATATGTAACAACAAATGTGTAAGAGAAGGAAGGGTCATACGCTTGAGGAGGTTTCCTGGAGTATTTACACCTTGCAGAAAAGGTGGATTTTCATGCAATGGGAAAGGATTAGAATATAATTAGACTAGTAGTTTTTAGGGACTCTTAAAAATTAGGGGTATAATTGTAAATGTTTTATAGGGATTTAGGGGGATTTTAGGGAATAATATATAATGGAATCAATAAACTAGAGGATATGAAATTTTTTAGGTGTTTCGGTAATTGTTTAGCAGGTGGGTTAGGCCACCAGGAATAGGGAGAAACACCTTCTAGGGGAGTTTCCTTCCTTTCCATTTTCTTCTTCTTCATCCCACATCCTTCCACTGAACCTAGTTTAATCATGTATACCATATTTAATTAAAATTTATTTTTATCTCTCTATCATAATTGATATCTATTAGTTGGGAGCTACTATAACCTTTTTATAGGAAATTTAATCGAAGAAAATTACCATGTAAATATTTTATGTATAAGTAACAATACTATTATAAAAAGATAAAATCATGCATAAAATTTTGTATACATGATATGGTAATAGAAAATTACTACTTACATTGGGTCTTGGGAACCCACTTTCACAATAAAAACTTGACATGAGAAATAATAGAATAAATAAACATCATTTAATAATCTCTTTCCCAACACTTTCCATGACATTGAGATTCCTTCAAGGACCCCCTATGATCTCAATCACCCTTTCACTAGATTATTAGTGAATATTCATGAAAAAATAATTCTGCGAGTCATAAAAATTACCCTTTAAAAAAATAATATTGAATCCTTATTGATAAAATAGGTTTCTCTATGGATGTACATCATTGGATGAGAGGTAACAACTTTTGAGTCTTAAAAAACACCTCCTTAATTATAGTTTTAATTAATTATAAGAATATTTACTCTTCCTTTGATTATAGTATACTAAAAAAATTCTACCCCATGTTAGTATATGATCAAATAAGTGATATATTCATCCTTCTATGTTGTTACTTTTTTATCCAAAAGATCTTTTCCCCTAACATTTAAAATGAATTCCATTCAATATTAGATTTATTAAGACTTCATTTGAATCTTCCCCATGAATCATATCCCCCAATTAAACCTGTATTAGTTTTAAAAAATTATAGTAGTTGAATAAATTTAGGGATAAGGGGGACTTAGATTTACTTAGGTCAAGAAGGATGGTGAGTCACCGTACATAATTCATTTTTCTTTACCCTTTATTTTGGAATTTATCTTGAATATGAATTAATTTTTATAGAATCTAATGTCTACTCATTCTTATTGAGATTTATCTTTTCTTGATGAACCAATTCATAAGTGATTTCTCATTAGGTTTCCATACCAAAATGGATTTCATCACTTACCCATATTTTTTATTTTCTTTTTAAAAAATTCTTGTTTCTTAAATTGTCCCTATAATATTCAATATTTTTCATAATACATACCTTAATTTGGGGTATGTCCTTCTCATGAGATTTTTTTCTTCAACACCATTTGAACAAATTTTAGTTTTCAAAAACTTATTTTCCTTCATTGATGACTTTTACTCAAAAAAAAAATTAAATTCCCCATAAAAACACTTTCATCATTACAATTTTCAACCATCCCTTGAAATAAATTCTTTAATGGGATTGAAATTCCATTAAATTAATGTTTATTTTGTTTATTCATTCTAGATAAACTCTTGTAGGATCACCATTAGATACATGATTATCATGGAAATAATTATTGGAATGATATTTTTACCTCCTTTGTTGTGATTGGTAACCATACTTCAAAAAATTTCCATCAACATCCCAATAAAAAATTGGTAACAATGCTTCCTAAAAAACCTAGCAATATGACCAAGAATTACACAATAAAAGCACATGCCTCCAAAAATTTTACCTTAAAAAATCAATCCCATTTCCTCAACTATTATTATAAAATTTTTATATGTATTACCATTGCATACAATCATTTCCCATTTCATTATTGCGAGAATTTTTTCTCTTTTCTCAAAATAACCCAAGGAATTATCATCTCATACTTTGTTGCAACTCCAACATAACTAATGTTGGGTTCTTTCCATGGGATGTGGCCTTTGTATCATCTTAAATTTGTTATGACACTTATCTAACTAAGAATAACCTTTATCTCATTATCACCAATCAAAATACAACCAAACAATAATTTTAAAGTGATAGGATTATGGGTCTTGACATCGATAAGTAGTCGAATGAGAGATATTTTTCATCCCTATGTAAAGGTAGGGTGATGGGGGGATATATTGAGTAAAGGTAATTGTACTTGGGTTTTGTGATTATTCATAAGGTCGATGCTATGTGTAAGGGTACTGATGTGCTATATATAAGGTTATAGATTAAGGATTGGGAAGGGGAAAGATTAATACTACCAGGGGAAGTATTTTATTTTGATAGGATGTTAGTTAGATGTATACTGTTTGGGTTGTTAAAGATTATTTATTTTATTAAGTGAGGGGAAAGGTTATAGGGTGGAAGACAAATTATTTATTTATGAGTCCAATGGAATCTAACTAGGTGGGTTAGTCAATGAACGTGGGGAGAAGAACCTTTCAGGTGAATTTATATTCTTTTTTCTTTCTTCTTCATTGCTCTTCTATAATTCATGTTCATCCTAATACTAGAAAAAAATAAATAATTTGTTATTACCTCTATAAATTACAATTTACTATCAATTGTAGATTCCATTGAGGTATTATTGAGAGATAAACTAGAATATATATGTTCTTGATTGATAGTTTTGAAGTATACACAAAAGATCTGAAGTCATAGCAGTGGAAAACAACTCACATTATCAGGAAAAAAACTCACAGTGGTTGAATTTTTGCTCATTCATGGAGGTCTTAAGGAAAGAACTTAATGATATATAGTATAGACTAACCAAAAGCATGGAGGAGTGGTAGGTGGCTAGACTGAGGTCAATATCATTTTCTATAAGAGAAATTCCTAAGTCTTGGACCACTGAAGGAGATAAATATGTTTAATACTACCATACATAGGAAGAGTTGAATATATAGATAGAAATAATGTGTATGTAAATTATGGTTGGAAATTGGTTTATATCATTGGAAACAAATAATCCAAAGCTCACTTGGGGAAAACTCAAAGAATAGATGTACCCGAGTTTTGGTAATGAAGTAGTGGTAGAAAAAATAGATTTGATTACACAAGAGCTAAAGGTGGAGGATTGTTACAAGGAGGATCAGAGCATGATGTTTTGTAATGAGTCATTATAGGAACCAACACCTATAGATATGTCTATTAAAACACATTCTATTTTTTTCAACACTTAAAATAGTGAAGGAAATGGAGATCGGGAAGGTTATAGTAGATTGATTGTGTGTTTACCAAACTAGTCAAGCCAGGAATAAAAAATACAAGAAATGTGGTATCAAACTAGAACTAATTTAAGAGTATAATATAATTAACCAAGATACATGGGTGAGAGATCCTAAAGTTCTTATCATTAAATATGAGAAATACGTTGAAAGTAAGAGAGCTTCAGTAGTTATAGTAAAATTGGACACAATAACTTCTTCTGCTTAAGTTCTCACACTTGTTTTCTCATCTATGGAGGACGATACCTCAATAAAAGTATAAAATCCTAATAAAATATTTTATAGTATACTGGGAATTTATTAAGGAAAGATAATAAATTTTAAGAAGCTATTTTCATTCCTTTATACTACATGTTCTAGATAAAAGGCTTGAAGGGATAAAATATAGATTTACAAATGGTCACTAACATCCCCTGAAGATATTAGGGTCCGAGGGGGAAATGTGGGGAAACATAAATAATCACCATATCAAAATGATTTTCCTCATATTACTAATACCATTGTTAATAAATAATTTAATCCTTATGCTTCCTATTTTATTATTAACGGCTCATTGGGGTAAGGTAAGCACATGAGCCTCAGCCCAGTTGGTGAGGACTGCTTAAGTGCATCCACGAGACCTAGGATAAAATCCAAGCAGAGGCTAATTTCTAGGTTACTGTAGCAGCACTGTAGCAGAAACTATAACAGGTACTATGCATAACTGTAGTATGTACTGTAGCAGGAACTGTAACAGGCACCGTTTGGCACTATAGCAGCCGGAAATATTCTCCCGTTTGGGCCTTCGGGCCACTGATTTAGTACCCGAGTCCTTTAAGGCCTTCAGACCACCCAGGCCTTCGATTCAGTAAGGATTTCGGGCCACCTCAAGGCCTTCGGGCCACCTTAAGTGCAGATGCAAACCAGAAAACCTACAAGGAACAAATTTCAAAGGAGGAGGAGCAAGGAGCTTTCACCATAGAAGAAGATAAACGAATTGCAAGAATGAGAGGGTATGACCCCCGCCATCGGGACATGCCTGTGCATGCATGGGAAAGCCTAGTCGAACAACCATGTGAAGGTGGAGAGCTGATTTCATGATAAAGATGCAGGGGAGAAGCAGTTACAAGTAGTTAGTCTAGGTTGTATGTAATTTTTGAAGCCTACAGGCATTGAATTCCTCTATGGACAATGGGCCATGTAATACTTATGTCTACGAGCCTTGTAAGGGTTCCACCTCACCCCTTGAAAGGTGGATTATCAAAATCAATAAAAATTAAGGCCTTCGGGCCATTGGAGGAGGGGTAAGGTAATCTGACACACAAGAATTTCATGAAGTATAAAATTATCAGTCCCAAAATACTAATATTTTATGTCTATGAGTTTTATTTTCTCATTGCAGTCAACAAACAATTATTTCTATAGCTGAAAGTGGTAATGGTTTCTACAATTTTATAAATTTCACCTCACTAGGTGAAAATTTTGTAAGATTAGATCAATTAAGGAAATATATAGTTTTTCATGATGTAGATATTGATATTTATTTTCATAATCAGAAAATAACTAATACTATAAATTGGTTTGAGTTAGATTAGAAATATATGAGTACCTTTAAGAATCTATTCTTTGTATTGAGTTTGGCTGTACCAAAAGTTTCAATTTTTGGGGTGCATTTCGACCATGGGGCCCTAATGTTTTTCATGAATATGAGTTATTTCTAGTGAAATATTATGAGGAGTTAATAATGAAATAGTCAATAAAATTTTTACTAGTAAGATAAGGCAATGTCTTGGAAAATAAATCCATTATTAAAAGGTATACGGAAGAATATAGTATCAAGGCTTTTGTGAAGAGGTAATTAGTTGACCCAAGGTTAAATAAAAAGAGAAAATCTAGAAAAATAATTTTTTTTAGGATACCAACACTATGAATTCAATTGAATACATTATACAATGTCGATAGATAACTAGATAAGTTTGAATATAACCCATGGGAGAACCAGACAAGGAAAAACAAAGAAAATATACCCATGCCAAAGAAACAAAGTAGTGTTACACAAAAGGAAGTATTTTATTGTATAAATAAATAAGTAAATGTTTCTATAGATAGAGTCTATGATATTTCTAGAACTAAATTCATCCCGAAGAATAAAATTAAGCCTTACAATGTGAATCTAGATAATTTTATTGGGAGAAAAAATTCTATTTTGACCTTGACTAAATTACATCCTCTCTAATTCAGGGTTTCCATAGTGGAGAAGAACTATTATTCAAGTTCTAGATCCAACTAAATATGGGAATATTATCCAGTATGTGGAAACATGTGGACAAATTTAAGTTATAGGGGAAACTTAACAAGTGTACATGGATGACTTGGTATAGAAATTCATGAAATATCCTCTTGATATTATTCCATGTAAGGAAATTTCATATTGGGGCTACTATATAATTTTATTTTAGAAGGATGAAAACATTGGATTACGCTATCTAGAGATGAATAAAGTTATTTTAGTCTAATTTCATAAGGACTGATCAATTATATATCCTAGAGTTCACCATGAATAAAAAGTTATTTTCAAGGAGATGAAAATGATAGGATTGTGGAGATGGGGTTGGTATATACTCATAGATCATTCATAGGGGAGATACTCTATAAGACCTATATAATGGTATGGTATTTGGGGATATTCTATGTAAAGGTAAGGGTGAGGGGGTGTTTGGAGCTTCTACTGTGCGTAAGGGTCTTGGTGTGCCATGAATAATCGTAAAGTGTAAGGGAAGGGAAGAGGAAATATTAATACTAATAAGGGAAATATTGTATTTTGATAGGATAATATTTGGTTATAGAAGGTTTCATGACCCCCTCCATCCAAATATACCCCTATTAGGATGATAATGAAAGAATATAGATAATGACCCCCAAGTCCTGCCTCTATTAGGCCCTGTATTGGTGACTAACACTGAGGGTACAAAAGTCTCACAAATGAAAGGAATTATCCACTATAATATTAGGATTAGAAGATAGGATAAATAAAATACAATAAAATCCATAACATAATATAAAAATGAAACTAATACCATACTATAATATATTTATAAATAAAATAGATATAGATAAAAGTCTCCAAACAAATACCAAAAAGAAAATCTATGTAAACAACACAACAACATCCCAAAGGCTCAAGGTAGTAATTTCGATAATGGTCCAAATAGTCCTCTTGAAAACCTAAAAATATTTTGTATATGTATTGGGTGATCATAAAAGTATATCCAATAAGATCATACCCAAAGTCTCTCATATGCATGTGAAATAAACATACCAATGTACCAGGGAGAAAATAGAATAACCAATAACTCCTAAATAGGACAACTAACCAAAACCCATCCTCACAAAGGCACACTCACCAAATAATGAATCCAAGTATAAGAACATAATAAGAATAATATCAAAAAGGATATCACACACCACTTTCCCATTGTGACGCCTCTCCACACCCCAATATTGTACATCGTGATGCTCCCATCTCATCCAAACATCACATCATGCAAATCAACCTTCATGCAATTGACCTTCACACCTCATCTCACCTGATGACACCTGGGAAATCACACCACATCTCCTTGAAGAAACTTGGTCCATCACATAATAAAAATAATTGTAATAGTAGGAAATCATGAACACGAAGGTCATAAACTTCATTCCCTCCACCAACCATTCATGACCCCAACCATAATCTATCTCACCATATCATTAAAAAACATCACTATTATACTTTATACTTTTGGCCATCACAATTCATGCATATCTAACTCACTTGGAAGAGAGAGTAGAGAAGAGTGGGTATCCATACATCTATCCTCACCACTAAGATCTTGACAAAACACCCCAAAAAATATATAATTTTCAGCACTTGGTGCTCTGGGTGGGGTGCATATAGAAATAATAAGGAATATAAAAGGTATATATGTAATAGATACACTCAAGCCCAAAATATGGGTTCATGAAAAGAGAACCAACCAACTCATAAATTTTTCACAAAATATGATAACATCCTTTAATTTTCTACCTTCTATAAATTCACAACACCACACAAAATTCCATAAGCCGTAAGCCACATCTTATATTCTTTTTAAAATTATGAAAACTTCTTGATTTTACATTACTAACCAATTCCATTTAACCAGCCCATTCAATTCATATTTCCAACCTATTTTAATCCATTTATTCATTAACCATTCAACCCATGCATTTATAATTCATCATTTTCATTTGATTCCATTACTACTAGGGAAATTTCCACAACAAAAAACCACACAAACAAACAAACCATCATACCCATGACAACAATCACACACTACCACCATCACAGAGCCACAACCACATCCTCTTCCTAACTAATAAATCACCACCAATTTTCCACCACAACCACCCTATAGTATTTCCACAAAACTCATCACATTTCCCCCATACCATAACCACACATCGCATCCATGATTCACACTTTTACACATTCACATAACATTTTTCATATTTATCAAAGGGTTTTCATCACATTTCTATTCTTTGTTTCAAGGGAATTCTCACACAAGCCATAATTTCCATGTGTAACCAATTAACTAGATGAATATATGTGGTTAGATATTTATTCAAGTAAATTCTAATTAATCACAAAATAAGGGTTCCATAACTAATTAAATATCCTATAAAAGAATCCCCCAATGGCCACATTTTTTAGCGGGGCATCAATACTATACAATTGACCACCAATAATAATAATAATAATAATATAATAGATATATAAGCACATTACTTCCTTCCCTTTCCATTCAATTTAACATTACTAATTTATATCCTAATTAGGATGATGGAAACAATATTACAAAATATAAACAAGATAAAAAACCCTCATACATGATACAATAGATGAGAAATGAAGGACCCCTACCTAAAATAAAGATTTTTGATCTATTACTCATGGTTAAAGTAAGATAAAGGCCACCACTAAGAACCAAAATGAAGGATAACACATTTAATAGGCTATAATACAACAAACACATCATTCCATTACAGAAAAAATCATTAAACCCATAATTCCTAGACAAAAGCCTCTCCCAGATGAGGAACTGGAATAAAAATAAGGTGAAGAGAAGAGGAGAACTCATCTAGAAGCACCAACGTTTGATCTCCCAAGGATGGGGTTGAAATACACTAAAAGGGGACTGAAATACCTACTTGGTATGCACTTGAGTTTCCATATAAATAAAAAAGGTCATAATAATTATGGATTTTGAGGGGATTTTATAATTTATAGGTAGTATATAAAATAAAAGACCATAGTGAAACCAAACTTCATCACACCACATAGGGAGAGTACTATAGATCAGTGGAGATAATCACCCCACAACCAGGCTGGTCAAACTGACCTATGATATCTATTAATATTTACACACTACATATCCTATAAAATAAGGAAAACACCATGATGAACTGAGGACCACTACACCACATGACCCAAAAACATGGTATGGGGTATTCCACAACCCACCACCATAACACAACTACCCTCAAAATGGAAGAACCATTAAAAGATGACCCTTAGGACTCAACAATGCAACTAGGGTCTCCATGTTGTAGCCATCACCTACCAAGAGGTGTCTATTCCAAAGCCATGCTTCATGGAACAACAACCCCAAAATGGAAGAAGCTCCAAAAATACCTATAAACACCCGATACACTGTGGTTGGGCCTCCTTTTCTATAGGGGAAACCCTTACGGTGTATCATATGGCTTCACACCATAGGAAAATTTTCCATTGTATTTTCTAGCTGCAACCTCTCCTACAATATCATACACTTAAGGACCTCCTCTGGACACCTCCACCACCTGGATTTCTGCAAAGTAATTGGATAGAAATTATAATCTATTACATCTAATACCACTCAAAATATTATCTCCCTCAAGAATAAAAAACAACCTAGAAAAGAAGGTAAAATTTCTAAACAACCATCTGAGGATATACCTCTTAAAGATCTTATCACAACTAAAACAATTCCAATAACAAAACAAACAAAGTTTATTCAAAAAAATTTATGAAACCTTGACACAACCACATCACCACGCCACTTTACCATCTAACCCACTAGGCACAAAATACCCCCCTTACACATGACCACTTACACCACCATTTCATCCCCCAAAAATCCTGGGCCAATGATCTACACAACCAACTCCTAAGAGATTCCTAAATACAAAAATAAAGGAATTAAATTTCCTATGTTAAGATATTATATAATTTGGGTAGCAATGAATCACTCTCATAGTTTTAATCATGTCATGGTATAACATGCCTCAATTAGGAATTAGATTTTTCCTTCATTGTATGATTGAAGTTTGAAAACACACATCACATGAATAAAAATAACACCCATAAACCAAAAATATTTAAAAAATTACATCATCAATAATAATAGAATTATGAAAAACATAAAAATGATTAAAAAACCAAGGGTCTTAGGCACAAATCTACATCACTCACTCCCAAGTGTTCTTCTCCTAGACACCATACTTCCAAAGAACATGAACCAAAGGAATGGTTTATCTTCACATAACCTTCTAAAGACAATACTAAATTTCTATTGGATACTTTATAAACATCATGTCATCCTAGATATCCAAATCTCCCCAATAAATGAAATGGGAGTCAGAGTAAAGACATTGATGAAGCTGGGATATGTGGAAGATGTCATGAATCTGGTCCAACCATGGTGAAAGTTCCAACTGATAATCCACCTCACTAAAATCCCATAATACCTCAAAAGGACCAAAAAAATGAGGTGATATATTACTACCCCCTCTAACACTCTACTTCCCACATCGAAGTAAAATCTTCAAGAACACTTTTCCACTATACATGATCTTCATGGGCAATCTACTTTGATCAATATAAGAATTATACTAGTCTTTCACCACTTTCATCCTCTTACAAAAAATCTAAACCTTTTCAATTGTGCTCTTTACCACATCAAGACTGAGAACTGAAGACTCTTCAACCTCATCCAAGAATAACAATTAATTTCATGGATTCCCTTAAAAGTCCTTAAATGGGTCCATAAAAATGGACAAGTGATCATTGTTTTTATAATCTATCTCAACCAAAGGAAATTATCTTCCCCAAGATTCACCTTAGTATAATATGCATTCCCATAACATATCTTCCATCATATGGATAGTATTCTCTATCTTCCCATCTATATGAGGGCGAAGAACAATTTTGAGGCATAAATTTTTGAGACCAAGTTGGATGAAAGTATATTTTATATGTTAAAAGATGTTTCTGCAGATCTTTTGTATTTTTTTTTGTCATTATGAAGGATTAATTCACTTTGTAAGTGTTAGTGATCAAGGGAAAGGAATTACAGACTCAAAAGATTAGATAAATAATTATTCAGAATGTTATTCGAATTTAGTTTTCTATTTTAGATATGTTTTATGGTTAAAGTTGTTTTTTAGACTCACATTATGTATCGAATTAAGTCTTTGATCAGAGTGAGAAATTTTATTGGGATTAGAATGTATTTCAACCTCTTCATCACAAATATGACGATGATTTTATATAATGAAATTTATCAACAGCATAAGTTAACTAAAAAATTGTGATCCATGCCATGTGAATGAAAGGAGGAGAAAATGTGTTTGGGTATTCTATGTGTTGTAAATCAGATTATGTTTTTATGGAAAGACAAATGGTGTTGAAAAATAGAAAGTCATAGAACTTTCCAACTTAAGTCAGATGATTCTTATTCCGATCTCAATATTATCTAACATCATGAAGAAGTCATGACACAAGGAGTTTTTGGGATAAAATAGAATATGAATTTGAGGTCTTCCAGCATCATATCATCAGTGAAAGAAGTAACAATTGCTAAAATTGTTTGTTATTTGAGTGTTTTACTTGGCTGTAGTTAGAAGTTTTTTAGAAGTACTGATCGATCGATACATCAGATGGGCAGACTCATCAGATGAACCGATTCTTTGAATGTACCATCAATTTTTAAGGGTTAGAAAGAAGTAAATTTTTATTCCATTTCAGCATACTCATCATGAAACCAATACATAAAATGAATGTTGACACATACACTATATCAGATGAAGAATATCAACGATGGTGGAGTAGAGTTTCAAAGTGAAAAAATTCAAATCAGTTTTTGGTTTTGATGAATTAGAAGGGTTTTAAAGATTGACCAATCAGCTTTTGTACAAAAAAATTGTCAACCACTTTCATCAAATCATCACAGTATGGTCTCAATTTTTTTTGTTTTCAGTTTGTTGAGAATAAAGAAGATGTTTTGTTTAAATTGGGTTAAGATTCATTTGACAAGACCTGAAACTGATCCATTAAATTGGATCCATTGATTGATACATCAAGTGTATTTTGAAATTGATAAGTTATTGGATGATAGCCTTTATCAAATGCAGTTTCATTGGTCTGAGGAATTATTGAACAAATGAAAAATGGTGAAATGTTTTCAAGTTACTAATGGAATGTCGTTGAAGGGATCAATAATATTTATAAGTTTCTATGATGTTTATGAAAAATAGTTAAAAAAATCAATCAGACTGAGAAATACTATTAGACTGCTAAAGTGTTTGAGTAAAGCTATTAGAGTGATAAAGATGGAGATAAATTCTAACAAAGTTTCAACAATGTTTATAGAAAATGAGTTTTAGTTTATTTGGAGCATCTAAATGGGTAGTATTTAGTTTTATATATGTTTAATTGAAGTAACAAATCATATCAGAATGAAAAATTTTATCAGAATAAAGAATAGTTTATTAATTTGAAGAAGGTTGAAGTCGTGGGAATATTGCAAAAGTTTCAAGAAGCATCCAAAAGGAATTGGGAAGTTCTATGGTAGTATAAATGAATTTGAAATGGAATTTAAATACAAGTTTTTTGAATTTTTTTAATGGGAAATTGAAATTGGTTTCCCACTCTTTCCACTTCTAGATCACCTAAAAATAGAGGTCAAAGTACAACATACTCTGACACTATTCACGTGTGGGAGATAAAAATATCACAACTGGTTTTGAGATAGAATTTGTTGAGGATGTTTTTTAGATAGAATTCATTGAATAATGTTTCTGGATAAAATCAAGGTTCAAAAGTGGTTATAGTTAGGGTTTTCCATATCATAATGAGAAATCATACTGACTGATTCAGTGAAAGAAAGAATCAAAACACGATTTTTATTGAACTAAGGATTAAGAAATATTTCCAAACTAAAGAATAATAATAAATAATCAGAGTGAGCTATCAGACTAATTTTTCATAAATATTACAGAGAATTTGTTTTTACTTACTACTGGGTAAAAAAGTGATTTTTTTCTATTGAATAATTTCAATAATTGGATGTTATTGAAGCAATATATTGACATGTTTGGAACCAATAGGTAAAGGTTTATAAACTTGTTACAAAAATTATTTTATATCATTCTTAATAGAATAAACACATTCACTATTGTATTTATCATAGTACTACATAGATGTAAGGGTATTTCTTAATTGTTATATCCACACAAAAGTATTGTTTTCTAGTGAATTGTGTGGTATTAGATTATTTACAAACCATTTTAGGGACTAGATACCCTTATTGAGTAGTTAACCTTTTAAATACTTATATTCATTTGGATATGTGAATGTTTAGTTTTCAAAAAAGTGAGAAATATTTAATTGGGGGTGAAGTCTATTATAAAATAAATATATCATAAAAGAAAAAATATCACTAATTCTCCCCTCCCTCTATCAGTGATTACATTGATCTTGGTTGGGCCTTTTCAATTGGTATTAGAGTGAAGGTCTGTTAATTTTCACTTTTCTAAGGTTTTTGAATAGAATTTGTGATCGAGAATTTGAATTGTGTGAACAGTAAGTGGATTATAATTTTTTATGGAATAAACAATCATATCTAAAAAGATATAATATTTCCATATCTTATATATCTAGGGTATGATGTTTTGGAAGATGCTAAATATGGTTTTCATACTATTTTTGAATGTTTTTTATTACATATTTGGATAATAAAAATATATATAATGAATAAAGGGATAATAATGGTTTACTCTCATTACTTTATGAAAGTGAATTCCTTAGATTGAAGTCATTTGAAACAGCTAAATGTATCTAGGACATGTTGAAAAACATTAATGAAGTCAATACAAAGGCAAAGAAATACATCTTAAAAGATGGAGGTTGAATTAAGAATATCTCAAAATGGGTGATTTTGAATCCATTAGTGACATCCTTACAAGGGTGAATAATATTATTAACATCATAAGATGTCTTGGTGAGAAGTTAAATGATTAAAATATTATTTAAAATATATTTTGAATTATTCCTGATAAATTTTATTCTAAAGTTTTATATTTGGAAGATAGAGATATTGAAACTTGATATTTTTATGACCTTCATAGTATTCTCAATACATATGAGATGAGAATGGATAAATTTATGAAAAACAAATAAAATTTGATCGATAAATTTCCTTCTAGGATTCCAATAAAGTAAAATCTAAGAAGACTCTAAAAGATAAATAAGTGTGGGATTTTGAATTTTAAAATGTTGTTAGTAGCAATATTGATGAATTCTTGTCCATGTTTTCTAAGAATGTGAAAAGAGGTATAGGAAAGTACAAAGGGAAGCTACCTATAATTTTTTTGAATGTGGAGATGTTAAGAACTTTTCTGAGAATTCCCCCTAAAGAAAGAATGAATATGATAGAAGGAAAAAAAATATTTTTAAGTAATATGTTGAAAATTCAAATTATTATTCTAAGGGAAAATATAAAAGGTTATAAAAATATAAAAGGATAAGTTTTTTATCTAAAGATGATGAAGACGAAAAAAATGAATTTGAAACTAAAAAAGTCACTAATTTTTTTGGTGAAAATATGTTTATTACTATAGTTAATGATGAAGTGTTTAAAATAAGTGGTTATAAAGAAGAAGAAAATGATTTTTAGTTTCATCTACAAATAGACTTAGAATAAAGTCCTAAAAATATATTAATACTTGAAAGATAAAATAAGAAGTTTAAAAAGGATTGTTTTACGAAAAATAATTAGGATCATTTCTTAAATAGAAAGATAAGTTTCTATACGTGATTTATTTCTTGAATAAATATCTTGAGAAATAAAATAATGAGAATTAACATCTTGAAGTGAAGATAAATGAAGAAGGAAGAAGAGTTGGAACATATTAAACAAATTTTTTCTAAAGATGAGCATGAGTTACAAGTTTCAAAAACTCTCTCTCTAGAGTTTTAGAAAGTTATAAAAAGTTTGAACCCAAGATATATCAATAAGAGTTATCTTGAATGTTTTAAAATAAATATTAATATTTTTCTTAGAAGAAGAAAGCTGAAAAAGTTGTGTATATTTCCAAAATGAAAAAAGCTGAGAATTTAGATGTTTTTATAATTTAAAATTCCAGAGAAATATTTTCTATAAATTATAATTCTAATAAATTTGGAGAGAAATATGAATTTTAGAAGAATATTATGGGTGATTATAGGATGTTTTGGGATCAATAGAGTTTTGATGTAAAATATGAGAAAGTTATTTAAAAACTTGTTTACAATTATAGATCGTATTGTAGTTACAGTGGAAAGTATTATTTATATGGGTATAGCTGGTATTGTAGTAGATTTGGTTATACAAAAAATATGTTTTTGTTCAATTAATAACACTATAATAACCCCATGAGTAATAGAAAGAAAATTTCAAGGGGGACTCAATCCTCTCAAAGATTTTTTTTGAGAAAGTTGATATGAATGTTCAAAATAGACTCCACCTTTTAGAAAATATTTTTAAAAGGCGTGAATGACCAAGACATCTTGAAAAATGATGTCTTGTTTTTTTACCAACACAAAAAGATTTTTATAACAATCCTAAAATGTTAGATATAAAGAAAGGTAAAGGAAAATAGAAATATATTTTTGTTGAAACTTATCTCAAAGCTATAAAGGGAGAACAAACATAGATACTGGATAGTGGGTGATCCTCTTTTATGATAGAAGATTTGAAATTTTTGAATAATGTGAAAGATTTAAAATAATTAACAATGAAATTTGGGAATAATGAATCTCTCAGAATCAATGGTTTTGGATCTACTATTATTGGGGAAGAAAAATTGAAATCAAAGAAATATTTATTTGTCGATGTGCTAAAACATAATTTTTTAACTTTTTAAAAACTTTCTAATAAATGTAATAAAGTTTTTTTTGGAAAATATGTTTTTTTTGTAAAAATATTTGATGTTGGAAAAGTTATTACGAGAGAAAAATATACAAAATAGAACTTGTTTAATGTTGGTTAAGGATAGAATTCATGGTACCTAAGCATGATGAAAGAAAATTTATTGTGGCATAAAAATGGAATATATGTGTTTGATAAATATAAAAATGATGTCAAAGTGGGAAATAATTCTTGATATTACTAACATGATAATAAGAAGAGATTGGTGTTGTTCAATTTTTTATAGAGGGAAGATTATAAACTCTATGCACAAGAAAGTTTAAAATTTTTCAACTCATACCATGAAGCTAATTCGTTCTAATATTTGTGGGCCCATGAGAAAACAATAAACTTTTAGATATAATTAATTAATTTATTTCATTGATTAATTGAATCATATTACTTATATTATGTATCTAAAACATATATCAGAAGCTCTAAATTTGTTTAAGAGTTTTAGAAGAAGAGATGAAAAGGAATGTGGGTATTCTATTAAGACGCTATGAAATGATAATAGTGGTGAATAAAAGAATGAAAAGTTTAAAATATATATTAAAAAAATGGAATTCAACATGAGTTCAGTGAACCATACACACTACAATGAAATGAAGTTTCTTAAAGGAAGAATAGAATATTGGTTGAGATTGAGAATGGTATTTCTTACTACTTCTATAGGCTATTAATGGGAATAATAGTTTATATCCTGAATTGGTGTTTATATAGGAAATGTTCCAATATGATTCCATATGTAATGTTCTATGATAATACTCAAAGTTTCAAACATTGAAGTGTTTTTGGGAGTACCTGAATCATAAAAGACAAAGGTGGAAATCCTATAAAGTTTGATTAGAGGGATGAAGATGAAATATTTCAGGGTTATTATTCAAATGGTAGAGGTTATAGATGTTTCAATAAAGAAACATGAAGAGTAGTTGATTTTATTGATGAAAATGTTTATGAAGAAATAAGGAAGATGTTTCATAGGCACATACAGATGAGGAAGATGAAGAAGATTAATGATTTATTATTAACCAACATGAACAGGATTCCAACAATAGTGATTCCACATACATGGAAGAATAAGACTCATATATTTCTAGTAATGAGGAAGGAATTCAAACATATCATCTTAGGCCAAAGAAGTAGGTTTAATCTAAAAAAATCACTTGTGATCAGAAATAAAAGGTTAAAATAAGAAGAATATAAATGGTTGCTGCAAATAATTCGTTGTATTCAAAAGTTGATCTAAAATATGTTAGATAATCTTTCAAGTATTAGGAGTGGATTCATGCCATGAATGAATATTTGGATCAAATTGAGAAGAATGATACTTGGGAACTCCTACCTAAAACAAATGATAAAAATATTTTTGGTACAAAGTGGGTCTTCTGAAACAAGTTTAATGAAGATGATGAAGAAATAAGAAATAAGAAACAAATAAAGATTGGATTGCAATGTTTTATAAAAAATTAAAGGTATTCTTATTTATGAGAATTTTTCTTTCAGTTTCAAGGTTGTAAATAATCATAATCTTTCTTTGAATTGATACCCAATGATGTTATAAAAGTTTTCATGTGGATGTGAATTTATCATTTCTCAATGGAGAACTTGATAAAGAAGTTTATATTGAGAAACCATGTGTATTTAATATTGAAAAAGATAAAATTTAGGTGTGTAAGTTGAATAAATATTTGTATGGGAAAAATAATGCTATGAGAACTTGATTTTTCAATTTGGATGCTTGTTTAGGGAAGTTGAATTTCAAGAAGGGAAGATTTGATAGTGGTATCTATATCAAATAAAATCATGATATATCCTTCCTTATTTTTGTGTATGTTGATAATATTATATTTCCTAGGAATGATGAAATAACTTTTGAAAATTTTTCTAAAGAGATGAATAATTTTTTTGAAATGTACAGCTTAGTGAAATGAAATACTTTCTTGGATTAAAAATATCACAAAAGAAGAAATAAAATTTTCATTCTCAATAAAATTATGATAAGTAAATTCATAAGAAGTTTGGAATTATAAATTAATAACCTATTTCCACACCAATCATAATGGGAACCATGTTTTCTAAATATATGTAAGGAAATGAAGTTGATTATAATGAGTTTCAAAAGATGATTTGATGTTTTTTATATCTGACTACTTCAGGAATAGATATTGTGGATACTATTACCTTATGTGAAAGGTTACAAAGTAATCTAAAGGAATCACATATCTTATCTAGAAAATTATTTATTAGATATTTCAGGGGAATAATATATTTTATAATCAGACATGACCACACAAAAAGAATTTTTTTTTTGGTATCTAACTACTGATTGGGAATGAAGTGTAGATGATAAAATATCCACATATGATGGAGATTTTTTTCTAGGTGAAAGTTGTGTATGTTGGTATAATAAGAAATATAATTTAGTAACTATTATAAAATATAAAAATAAATATATTTCCACCACTCAAGCCATAAAAAACTTATATGGATAAAGACTCATTTGGAAGAATTTCTGGTTGAAATGAAGTTAAATCTTCTCTTGGGTTGTGATAATTGGAGTGCTATAAACCTTAAAATAAATCTAGTGAAACAGCCTTTGTTCAAAACATATTGATATAAAATATCAATTGATCAAAAATTATGTTGATAATAATGAACTAAAGATAGAGTATATTCCAACAATGGAACAATTTGTTGGAATTTTTATAAAACTTTTTCTAAAGGAATAATTTTTCAAACTAAGGTTCAACATGGGAATCCAACCTCTCTTTCTATTTCAAAGTTTGAGGTATTTGTTTCCATTCCTTCCCTCTTATAGTATATGGATTTATTTTTCAAGGGGTATAAAAATTATGTTTCATAAATATATCTATTGATGTGTGGTAAACCTTTTAAGGAAGGATTTATTTAAGTTGAGTTGTGGGTAAGTTGTGAACTCATCCTGTAAGTGTGTGAACTATTTTAACAATTTGTTGATTTTTTTGAAACTTTTTATAGGAGAAAGTGGAATAATTTTGGAATAAACATTGAAAGGTTGAAGATGTTTCTTATGTAACTACTTTTGGAAAGCATGTTTTTTTTCAATGATTCTTATTTATTATAATGAGTTCACTCATGTAGGCTTAAATTTTTTGATTAGTAATCCATAGACTGAGGTTACAACGTTTTAGAGATTTATGATTTGTTTAAAAAAATTTCCGATGGGAGAGATTATTGGGACCAAGTTGTATGAAAGTGTTTTTTGAATGCTGGAAGAAGTTACTGCTGAATGTTTTGTATTTTTTTCATTTCAAAGGATCAATTCACTTTGTAAGTGTTGGTGATTGGGGAAAGTAGTTTTGGAATCTGAATATTGGACTTATAATTAATTAGAAAGTTTTTTGAATTCAATTTTCTATTCTGGAGATGTTTTTTGGGTGATATTGTTTTTTAACCTCACTTTATGTCTGGAATTAAGTCTTCGATCAGAGTGAGATGTTGTATTGTGATCAGAAAGTATTTCGATATGTTCATCACAAATATGGAAATGACTTTATGTGATGATATTTTTCAACATCAAAAGTTAAATAAAAACATGTGTTCTAATGCTTTTGAAATAAAGGGGGAGAAAATGTGTTTGGTAATTTTGAGGGCTAAAAATAAGATTAAGTTTTTGATTGAAAGATATAAGGTGTTGAAAAATGGGAAGTCATAGAACTTTCAAATTTATGTCAAATAATGATTATATCAATCTAAATATTCTATGACATCATGAAGAAGTCATGATATAAGAAAGATGTTTTTTGAAGAAAAGAGAATATGAAGTCAAGGAGTTACGACATCAGATCATAGGTGCATGAAGTACAAGATGATAAAATTGTTTGTTGTATAGGTGTTTAATTTGGATGCATTCATATATTTTTTTATAAGTGATGATTGACTAATCCATCAGATATTCCGACCCATCAGACGAATAGATTCTTCAAATACACCATCAATAGTTTAGGTTTATTAGTAAGTTGATGTGGATTATAGTCCATCAGAATCATCATTCCACCAATCCATTAGATGAATGTTGAGACATATACTACAATATATTGATTATATAATTGAAGGTATAGCAGATTTATTGAGTGAAATAATGCATATAATTTGTTGGTTTTGATGAATTAGAAGGGATTTAGAGACCGATCAATCAGATTGTGTACAATAATGTAGTAAAATATTTTCATCAAAGAATCATAGATATGGTGGCATAAAAAACATGTAAGTCAGCTTTTAGATGATCATTATGTCCCTCCTCTAACATCAAGTAGATCAATATATATTCGGCGAACAAAAAAAAAACAAGTCCTTGAATTCATAGAACACATATTTCACGAGCCCCATGAAAATAGATGGTGCGTTCATGACACAAAATAGCATGAACACAAACTCTATGTTCCCATAACTATATCTGAAGGAAGTTTTTAGGATATTTCCCCACTTCAGCCTTAACTGGTGATACCCAAATCACAATGTAATCTTAGAAAACCAATTATCACCCCTCAAAAAGTCTAAAAATCATAAATTCTCATAATAGGGTAACCGTTATTGATTTTCACCCAATTCCACCTTTGTTTGTCGATACAAAACTTCTTACTACTATCCACCTTCTTGGTGAACAACACTAGAGCACCCCATTATGCCACACAAGGTCGAATAAAATACTTCTTCATTAGATCATCTATCTAAATCAATTCCCAAAACATAAAAGGTTCCATTTGATAAGGAGCCATTGGAATATAAGAAGTACTAATATGGAAGTCTATCCCAAATATAACATCATATCGAGGGGATATCATCACAAACACCTTTAAAAAAACACCAAGAATCTCTTGATAACCCATGAATCGTCCTCTATCCTAGAAACCATTAATTCTACCGACAACTCATCCATCAAATAAATAAGGGTCATTACATGTCTACTACCTACCTGGAAACACCTCTCACCAATAAAACATACACGCTAGCCATCCATATCCGAGAACATGACTCACCTATAGAAGTATTAGATAACATCACACATATAATACAACTATTTGATACTGATAATGACATATTACAATATCATATATATTAATAAAAGACCCCCACAAGACTAATGTACCCCTATCATCAGTCTAGACCCCTGAAACACAACAAAAAAGCTAGTCTAGCCTCCCATTGGTGTAGTCAACACCAGGGGTACAAGAAGGCTCTCTACATCTAGTCCTAGAGATTGGACTAGAGCAGGAGCAATAAGGGATTGAAAATATATCAAATAAAAAAATCACAAATATGGGTAAATGATAATCTAATCATACCTCTAATGATTTTTGAGCCCTTGGGCACTACCACCTCCAATGCATGAAACTAACCATGCCCATCTTATATACCTCTTTACTAATGGAAATATATAAATTCACACTCAAGATGGGGTACTTGAATGTAAGGAACATCTTGAGGCTGACCTCTTCCCACTCTATCTCCTATTAGTGAAGCATATGTCTTCTATCCCTACTTCTAAAATGATATCATTGGCTGCTGCTGCTAGGGTTGATGCTAAACCTATCTACCTACACTTTACTGATCTCTAAG
Organism: Viscum album; assembly: GCA_963277665.1. Classification (NCBI taxonomy): domain Eukaryota; kingdom Viridiplantae; phylum Streptophyta; class Magnoliopsida; order Santalales; family Viscaceae; genus Viscum; species Viscum album. The sequence continues at coordinate 422,063,109 of OY728142.1, read as the reverse complement.
AATAACTAAGAAATGATTTTGAATATGACAATAAAAACCATAGAAAAAACTGATTATCCCTAATACCCTAGGAAAATCATGGACACCACTAGCCCCAGATGGACGAAAAGGCAACTACTGAGTAATACTCTCTACTAGTTGAAACCTCTAAGGCCCTAGTTCCTGAGACTATCCTCTAATATCTTTTATCCTTGAGGACACCTGTTGGGTCCCATATCATTATAAATATCCTCATAAATAAATATGATCAATAACCTCCTTCTTTTAATGAACATATAGATATATTGTAAATTTAAAATGAGTAATTTCATACTAGATAGAAGAATGGAGGACCTCCTCAAGATTCCTCAAATAAGACTCCTCATCAGAAAAAATATTTGGGAGAAAATAAAAAAGGTCCTTGAACTTGATTCTCAGACCCTGCATAGACATGTTCTTCTAATAAAGAGAGAGTGCCTCCTACCTCTTCATTGCCTTCATGGTCAACAAAAGAAACTCTTCCCAAAACTCTTTCCAAAATTTGACCCATGAAATATCTAAATTTTTCTAATAACCAAGATAAAAATTTCACCACTAACATGCATCTACCAACATATTAATGAATTCCAACATGAACCTATACTACATTAGGGCCTAGATAAAACTAAAGGTGATATTGAGATCCTCTAATAATCTCTTTATCTCCAGATCAGATACACTATTCTCATACCTCTCTAAATACTACCACTAAAAAGTGTGAAACACCACCTACCACTGATCCTCCTCCTCAACCAGATCAACCCTCTGGAGATCAAACATATTATCTTATCGAACATCCACTACTTGAACCATATAAATATGATTAACATGACTTATAGATGAAAATAGGAACAAGTATTTTTTAAGGACATTAGTTTGTAATTTTATTAAGATTTATTAAATTCATTTTAGTCTTTAAAAAACCACCCAATTAATGAAAGAACATAAGTGAATCATGATGCATGTACCTATCCTAGGTCTATACCCTGTATGAGGAACCACATCACATGGTCATTTGGTAGGATCAATGTCCCTACACTAGTTTATAGGGACCTTAAAATACCATGTCCTAGTAATTATTCCCTATCCTATGTCATGCACCAAGATCAACTGACACTGTTGCCTTAACAACCAATGAAATCCTCAATGTTACTAACTCCAAACTGCATCCAATCTCTCAATAAAAACATTTTATATCATTATATCATGACCACTATATCCAAAGGTACCCCTCTTAGGATGAAAATAAAGAAAGAGAGAAATGAGACCCTTGAGTCCCACCTCCAGTAGGCCCTAGGTTGGTGACGAGCACTAAGGATATAAAAATATCACAAATTCAAGGTATTTCCCTCTATAATATTAGTATTTGAAGGAAATATAAATTAACACAAATAAACTCCATGAAATAATATAAAAAGGAAACTAAAACCATCCTATAATGCATGTATAAATAAAATGGGTATAGATAAAAGTATCCAAAAAAATACCCAAAATAAAATCTAATCCAACAATATAAAAACCACCCAAAGGTATAACTTAGTAATGTTGTGCATGATACATGTATTCCTCTTGAAAAAAATAAAAATAGTTTGTATATTCCTGGTGTGATCATATAATTATACTTAGTTGGATCATACCCAAAGTCTCTCATGGGCATGGGAAATAAGTATAATAATGTACCAATGAGAGAAAATAAGAACCAACAACACCTAAATAGGTAAACTAACCAAACCCTTCCTCACTAAGGAACACTCATCAAATAACACATCCAAGTATAATAACATAATAATAATCATATTAATAGGAGAAACCCACACCACTTTCCAATTGGGATTTCACTCTCACACTCCAATGTCATACGTCCTAGTGCTATCATCTATTCTGAACATCACATCATTCCATGTACCCCATGGGAAACTAGCCATCACATTTATCTTTCCCGAAGACTAATGAGCTATCCCAATACATCTCACAGAAGGACACCAGGCCAATCACATCACAACTAAACCATTATATTAGGTATTTTGATTATAGAGGACATCAACCATATTCCCTACTCCTACCATGCATGACCCACACCATAATCCATCTCATTATCACATCAAAAAAACACCATTATTACACTTTTTACTTCTACATATCATATCTCATTCATATTTAACTCACATGTAAGAGAGAGAAGGGAAGAGTGGGTATCAAACCAACTATCCTCACCACTGGTATGTTGGGGGAAACACCCACAAAATATCTAGTTTTTGGTATATAGTGCTCAACATTGGTGGGGTGCATATAAAAATCATAAGGAACATACATTGTATACATATAATTTTCAAGAACAATCCCAACCTGTGGGTTCAGAACAAGAGAACCAACTAACTCACAACATTACCCCCAGATGTAAAAAAATCCACCATTTTGGCTGCCACCTCTAAATACACAACACTACATAATAGGCTATAAGTCACAAACCATTTTTCATCTCCATTTTCAAATTAATCGATTTTTTGAATTTCCCATTACTAGAAAATTCTATTTAATTATCCCATTCATTTCATATTTCCAACACTTTTTAATATATTTATTCATTAATAATTCAACCCATTCCATTATAATTTATCATTAACATTTTATTCCATTACTACATAGGTAACTACCATAACACAATACCAAACAAACAAACATCCCATCACCCCCATGGAAATAAGACCACACTACCACAATCACACAACCACAACCACTTCCTCATCACAAATGACACATTACCACTACTTTTACATCACAACCACCCCATATAATGAACACATAACTCATCACATCCACCCCATAGAAAAACCACATATCTCAACCATTATTCCCACTTTTACACATTCTCATAACATTTTTCATATTTATCAAGGGGATTTAATCACATTCCTATTTTTTTGTTTCAAGAGAATTATCAAACAAGACATAATTTCCATGTGAAACCAATTTATTATCCTAATATAAGTGGTTAACCATTTATTAATGGTGGTGAAAATCAATCACACAAAATGGGTTCCATATCTCATCAAAGACAACACAAACAAATCCCCCAATGACCATAAATTTTAATAGAGCATCAAGGAAATACAATTAAACATGAATAATAATAATATAAAAGTGGTAAAAGAATACAACTTAATTTACTTACACTTAAATTTCAAATTACTAATTCATATATTCAATACGATAGTGAAAACTATCATCCCAAAGATAAACAGGAGCATAAACCCTACCTTATGATACACTAGATGAGAAAAAATGGATCCCCTACATCAAATGGATATTTTTTTCTATTACAGACGGTTAAAGCAAGAGGAAGGCCACCATAGTGCATCACAATGAATAAGAACACCGTTACTATCTAGTAATACAAAAAAGACATCATTACTAACTAAAAAATAATTAAAACCATGATTCCCAGATAGAAGTCCCAATAAGATGAAGAAATAGAAGAAAAATAGGGTGAAGATAAGAGGGAAACTCACCTAGAAACACCAATGTTTGATCTCCCAAGGTAGGGTTTGAAAGAAAATAAAATGTGGTTGAACTAACTCTTTGGAATTCACTTGATTTTCCTAAGAAATAAAATAAAGATAAGAGGAATGAGGGGTTTTGAGGGGATTTTAGAATTTATAAATAATCTATAAAATTTAAGACCATGACACAACCACCCTTCACAATGCCATAGAGGAAGAAGAATATGGTATATTAGAGAAAACCATTCTATACCTATGATGGTAAAAATAGACTTCATTATTTATATATCTATTTATATACCATAGATCATATAAAATAAGGTGAACACCACAACGTAGCCACAACTGCTACACCATAAGACCCCAAAACCTAGAAGGGGGACTATGCTGCAGCCCACCTCCATCATGAAGATACCCTTAAAATGGTAGAACCCCCAAAAACCAATCCATAGGTCTTATTACATTAACTGGGGTCTCCATCCCATAGTAATAACCTACCAAGTGGGGGATACACCAAAACCAAGTTCTATAGTGCAACTACCTCGCAAAATGAAAGTATATTCAAAAACACCTCCCAACACCTACTGTGTTGCAACTAACTTTCCAATTATATATCATCGAAACCTATGGTTCATCATATGTATCCACAACACAAGATTCATTTCACCTATATTTTTTAGCTACAACCTCTCCTCCAGTTTCCAGCTCCACGAGACCTCCTCCAGACACCTCCAATACTTAAATTTCTTCAAAGTAGCAGGCTGGAGGGTCTAGGATATTATAAAAGGTTTAGTAAATTTAGATTTTATTGGGTTAATAAATAAAGGTAAATGTTTAGGGTGGAACTGGTGATTTTATATAAATATAGTGGTAGTTTTATAGATGATTTAGGCCACAACCATAGTGAGTGGAGCCTTCTAGAGGAATTCATCATCTTTTTTTTCTTATTATCCTATGATATTTTATAATTTTTATTGATATCAATATTTTAGCTAATATAAATAATTTGTATCATCAAAAAATCATTTAAATACATTTTAATTTTCTATCAATAATACTCACAGAAATAGAACACTAAACAAGCTATACCAGTCTAGATATAACCTTAGGAGTGATGGAAAATAATTATCCCATGATCTAATCCAAGAGGCTTGGATTTTTGGTATGAGGTTTTATATTTTTTGATGTGGAAAAAATATTGCATATCTATTGATTTATGACCATTTATTTGTGTTAATTTAAACTATGTACTTCCCACATTAGAACACCAAAAAATATCCCATATACTCCTCCTTAATTCACGAACTAACATCAGAGAATGAATTCCTGGAACACAGTATAAAAGACACATTATATAAGGGTAAAAGAAAATGAATTCATTTTATATGACCAATATAAATATTCAGACCCTATCATATGGTATATTTTAAAATAAAATCACCCTCATATTTTTGTTTCTTTACTTTTGGACCAAGGCCAAATCCTATTCAAGTTTTTTATTTTTTTATTTATCTCTTTTATGTGAATATTAATGTTTATTTTGAGTGAGTTTTTTTAGAAATGTGATCCTACATATAATGGTAAAGATAATAGAGTATTATACTTTGTTCCTTGATCCTTTTTTTATCTGAGTAATGTAATCCTTTAAGTTATGTTTCTTTTGTTTCAACCATTGATTTCCCTTAATCATTTTTCCTATGTGTGCATCAAATTAATCTCTTTTAACCTTAAATTTATGAACTTATTTTTAAATGATTAGTTTTTTAAATAGAACCATATTTTATTTTATGAAATTTTAAAAATGTTTCTTCCAATTATTTGGACAGAATATCATTCTTCTACCTTAGAATACTACCCACTTCAACCAATCTTTTTTCAAAATTTATAACTTCTATATCTCAATCTTCAACCCTGAAACATGATTTTTTTGTGACTCATTCTCCTTCTTCAACTTAATTTCTTCTTGAACCCTTGAATCTATATCTTCTAATAAGTGAATATATTCCACCTTTGGACTACTTGATTTATCATCATTATAAGTAGTTCTATCATCATCTAAAAAATCAAAACCTCTGCATAATTCTACATCATCATTAAATGAATCATAATATTTATAATCAAAATAATTCATGTTTTCATAGAAAGGGTTATGGTAATCTTTAATATGAACCTCAATATCTCCACAAAAATTTCCAATATATAGAATCTCCTTGGATCTATGCCTCCTTTTCATATTCTACCTATTTATCATGATAATAATACAATGTTAGAGTATGAAACTGATGAATATAAACTTAAATATAAGTATTAATCATATTAATTAAAAATGAAGAAAATATAGTAAAATAAAAATATGTTTTAATATCAATGATTAATCCCACAACGGTCTATAGTGATTGATACCATGAGAGGGGGGTGAATCAGGGTATAAAAAATCATTACAAATTAAATCACTTAATCATTAAAACTATCACTTCCTTAAAAATATATGGAACTCATGATTAGTAGGATCATGTTTATTCTCCCCTTAAGTTGAGTATATGATTTATAAACCATTAATATTTATCTAAATCAAATTTATTCAATGATTACTTAAGACACACACAAATTTATAGTAGTATAAAGTATGTAAATCATGCACACAATTGATAATAATTTTCTTGGTTCACCTACACCATGCTACATCCAAGGAGTATACAAAGAAAATGCATTGATTTACCAAAATCTACTAAATCAATTACATTGGCTGGTTTAGGAAAGGTCACTTAAATCCAAGGGTCACTCCCATTACAAAGGTTAATGTATGGTGTACTACAACCCAAGGGTCACTCCATAATTCCCCTCCTTATAGTCATTTTTTAAAAAAACCCAACACACAAGACAAAAAAAGATTAATTAATATCACCATTGTTGTTTCACTAAGTACAGATAAGTACTCTTTGATCTCCTTGTATTTCTCCTCCATAAGTGAAGTGTAATCATCAACGCTGTAACATATTCACATTCCTTAATAAGATCTTCGAATTATTTTCATTGAATAACTATTTATTTAGAAATATCAATCAATATTTTTTAATAATCTCTTTTGTTACTTATCTAAAATTTGACATATAACTTTTAAAAAATTTCTCACAATCACCTCTATTATTTTCACTATTAAACATGGAAATAATTACAACTATTTAGTTTGATTTTTGATATATCCAAATCACTAAGGTATCCTTTATCTAAATCAAGAGAAATTATCATAATATTATTTAATTTAGTCTTAATTTATTTCAATGATAATTATAAAACTATTCTAACCAAATCATTAAAATCCAATTAAAAGTCTCCCACTTAAATATTATATCTCCACCCTTTAATATATAAATTAAAATATGGATTTTTTTAATCAACACCATTATAGTGTAACAAAAAATGTAATGGAAAAAACCTTCAGTTTATTGAAAATTATAGCTTAGAATAATTCATACTCAAGATTTTACATCATGTTTAGACATAATAAAATATCTTTAAACAACATATTATAATGTAACCATAACCTTTTTAGAGAAACCATCATTTCCAATAACATCACAAGAATTCTATGACCGGAGCACTATAACACTGATTTCCTCTTAAAATGAAAATCATAATGTGATCCATTTATATTGGAGTGTATTATATTCTCTAAAATTATACAAAAACATAGTCAAAAGACATCACGACCTATAACTAAGACACAATACTTAGACCAAAACACCCAACCCCAAAAAACATTTATTACAATGTAAACAATCTGATTACTAGAGTGATTTTTGATTCTAAAAGAAAAATAACTCTAAATTTCACTAATATTTTCCAAGACTCTCCCATTGTATATATCCTTCTCATATAAAATAATTTTGTAGCCATTAACTAATTAGTTTTTCACCAAATCAAGAAACTCAATCATATGGAAACTTAAAACTATCTTCTTCACTTATTTTTTTACTATAATAGCGCCACAATCATGAAATATCAACTCCATATCAACTATCATGATAGTAAATACAATATTAAATAGATGAATATAATTTTTTTCCATCAAATCTGACACAATACAGAGTCAATTCCTTAGTTAATTATAATTATATTCCATAACCAAAATATAGAGAAATGGAGTAATCCCCCCTATCTAAGAAACTTTCTTCTAAGATACTAGAAAATAATTATCCATTTAAAATATTAAAATATTATAAAAATGTTACAAAAAAACAACATACTCAAATTTTTAAAGGAATTTATAATCCTTAATAATTCTTTCTAATAACAACCATAATAAAAAATCAAAAGCCTTAGATACATCAATTTTTACTTCTCATCTTGGGATAATTTTTCTTAGAGTAACCTACAACTAAATCCTATACCAATAAAATATTATTTTAAATTTCTATACAATGAAAAAGACCACATTTACCTTTTTCTATATGTTTATGAATAAGTTTGTTAATAAAATTTTCTAAAACATGTTAAATATAATTATACATCACAAAAAAATAAGTGATAGGTTGGAATTCATTTGGTCATTCTGGAATATGTTATTAATCACTTTTTATTAAAAACAACATAATTTTAATTTTCTTATGATAAAAAAACCACATGACCAAAATAATCATCCTATAGATCCAAATGTTAGCCCTAAAAAATTATCTCATTAATCCCCACATGTGGGCTATGAGATCCTCAAAGATTAAAAAGCAAAAAAAAAGATATAATTATTTATATCTCCGAGTTAATAAACCCAAATATTTTTCTTATACATGATAAATACAATAATATTAAATACTCTAATATAATTAATAAAATAATTAAAGAACTTATAATTTATGTTACCTTTCTGAATCCTTTGGATTTTTTTCTTTATGTTTCTCTTAGAGATTATTAAAATTCAATATTCTGTTTAAATTATCTATCACTTCACATTTTAATATTTTAAGAGTATTATACTCAAAAACCTTTAAAATAATTCCTTAAACATCATAAAGATAATTTATATTATTCTCAATTATATTTTTTGTGTTAGTGAATCCTATCATAAAAGGGGTTATCAATTCCTTCTTTAAAAATTTTAATGAATGAAAACTTTTACGAAGGGATGGGTGAGTGTAATTCATCATCCATACTTTATAAATAATATTTTTAATCCCTCCAATTGACATTGATATAAAAATAATTTCAAAAGATAATTTGATTCATCATTGGGATTGATGGATAAAATTCATGGTCTATGGTTTTATTTTTTCAAAGAAATAAATTTAGTAGTAGGTCCCTAAAATATAGAATATCGCTCATTAGTTACCATGACATGGTACCATTTACAAAGCATTCATTTACTGCCCTATTATTTATTTGACTAGGTTTAATACATCCCTAAAGAAGGATTGTACGAAAATCTATGAGTATATTTAAAATAATTAACTTCCCCTGAATATTTGATATCAACCTCATTCTTATTAAGGTGATCATTAGTACGTTCAAAATAATTAAAATCAACCATAATCAACCATTGTTCATTTATGATGAAAATTTAATTTTTAAAATTATTCCACATATCCTCTCAATATTTTATATAATTAAATTAATCAAAAAAAGTTAACACCCTGAGTTCTTTAAAATAATATTATGTTTGATAGCATATATAACACACACCACTATGCTTAAATGAACCAAAAAAATATTATTATTTAAATTCGTCCATCATAACATTGCTATTGAATTGGTGGGTATGAATAGAGATAATAAAATTATGAAATATATATAATTTTCATAATACAAAAAAATTTATCTATAAATTCATAGTAAAAAATCACTTAATTTTCAGTGAAGAAAGTTTATGCTTCAAAAATACATTTTCTTTAAAAATTTTTTTATTGCTTTTTATGATTGAATATTATAGTTAATATCTATAACGTTTATAAATTTTATTTAAAAAAAGGATATAATTTTTTAAATAATATTTTCTATATTATATTAGGATGAATTTTTAATAATTTTCTAAAAAGTTTTATTTTTCAATGAATAATGAAAAATCCAATTTTTTGGTTTTAAACTATCTTTTATTTTCAAATATTTACATATTTAAATTATATTTTGGATTTTTTTAAAATATAATTAGTTAATTTTGATATAAAATATCCTAATAAATATTTTTTTGAATCAAAATTATACTTTAATTTGGTATAAAAATATTTGTATACTTAAAAGGAATTTTTTGAAAAATCATTTTTCATCATGTTTTGGGTGTTTAATTTTAAATTAAATTCGACTATTTCTATGAATTTAATTTTATAACATATATTAAATATTCTTAATAATAATAATAATTATGATTTAATAAGGCCAACTTATTTTTTTGATCATAATTAATAGTAAAAAAAGTACAAATCTTTTACCACAGTTAACGTTGGAAAATGTTTACTGGGGGTTAAACTAAAGAGATAAGGGTTAAAATGAACTAAAAACTTATATAAAATATATTATATAAAAATATATAGAACCTATATTATCTTATATTCGTAAATAGTACCTTTTAGATCCATTTTACATTAGTAAGACATCAATATATTTAAATATTTTTAAAAATTTCAAGTGTATCCTCTCTCACACTTATAAATGGACATACCCTCTTCTCCAATATCCAAACTTCTAGAGAATTTTTATTTAGTAAATAAAAAAATAAATTCCAAAATACCTACTAATGTTCTAGAGTTATTTATTTATTATAAAACCAACTTTTTAATTCTTAGGTATAAACCTAAAGAGGCTTTCTGAAGAAGAGTAAAAGTTATTAACAGAGTATTTTAATTTTATTTCTTATTCTACATCCTTTAACTATTTTTCAAAAAAATATTAAATAATAAATCATTTAAATTACATTTAATTATATTTTTATGTTAATTTCACAAACTATATCCATATCCCATTCCATCAAATTGGAAATTAAAACATCATTCGTGTGTACGGTGGACTACTGCCTCGTGAACTGATGTAAATCATTTTCCATCCCCACACCTCACAGGTGGTTATAATGATGGATTTAATGTATATATATGATATTAATGACATAATTATATATTTTTTAAAGATAATATACCATCTAATTTCCGGCCTTTTTATCAAGTGAAAAATGATAACATCGTTTGTGAGAATGTGGGGATTACCACCTCCACGAAGCAATGCGATTCGTTTGTCATCATCGCATCACATGAATGATACTTATAAGTTTATTTTATGATATAATATTATATATTGTATATAATAATAATTATATAAATATAAAATTATAATTATATTCTCTTATTCTTTTTGAAAAATGAAAACATTACTTAAGCACAGATACGACTTAATGTCTCCTTGATGGTAACATAATTCATTTTTCATAACCATATTTCATGTAATTTGTAAAAGTAAAATTAATATATAAAATTTATAATTATGTAATTATTATTATTCTATATATGATAAAATACTTCCACTTTGACCATAATTGAATTCATTTTCTAATTATGAACCAAACTTCTTCAACACACCTGAAGTGGACTTAACCAATCAAGTAAATAAATATGAATTAAAATATATGAATTAAATTGTATAATGATAAGGTATTAAAGATTTTAAATGTTATTAAAAAATAAAATAATTGATATATGTTTATTATACATGTGTTAAAGGACATTTACATAAACTTTGGACTTTAGGTCAGGGATTTCATCTCAATTTCACTTCATTGAGGCATGATTTAATGTTATAAAACACATTTATTTTATATTTTGTATATACTAACCTTTTAGTTATTTTATCTGGAATGATTCCTAATTTATGGTATTTTAATTTATATTTAAAATTATTTCACCCAAGTGTATTTAAATTACACGTTATAAATAAGTAAGGGATTTAATAAGTCAATTTTATTTTATTGAGTTATATTAATTCTTCATTGACTTTATTAGGCCATGATTATGTGTGAATGGATATATAATTTTTTTAATTTTATATTTGAACTTTTTTACGTGTATTTATTTATGTTCACATAATCACAAAATGGATTAATTATCACTACAAGATTTATGATCTTTGCAAGGGTTTTCTTTGATTCAATCTCATTTTCCTAAGACACATTTAATGTAATACAAAATAATTTCCTTGTATAGTGTACTCACTGCCTTTGGAATGAATTATTGCATATTAATTAATGGAATTAATGGGATTTATAGTAACATATCATATTCTTTATTTCAGTGAATTTTTATTCGAATGTTACCAAAGATTTAAAATACTTATACAAAAGTCTCTTTTCTTTTGGAGATTATTTGTGGTCAAGGTTACTTTGGGAAAATTTTATGGTCTTATTTTATTGGCCATATTAATTTTTTTTCTACTAATTTATTAATTTTCTTTGCATGTTTAATAAATATTTCCACTCTTAGAGATTAAATAAACATCCATAAATTTTTTTATAAGTGATGTTGATCTTGAATCTTATTTTAGATTGGGATTATATCTCTTCTATATCCATGTTTTATAAAATGTTTCAATAATGTTATTTAATAATAACAAATTATTTATGAAATTCATTTTACATTATCTTTGACCCTATTTTAAATGGTTTTAAAATGAAATTTCTTATCATTTTTAACACGGGTCACTTTTGACTCTTTTTACAAAAGTTTGAAATGAATGTTTATTTTGAACATTTATGATATGAATGGATTTTACCACCATCATGACCATTATTTTATTTTATGATTCCTTAATAATTTTCCATGGTCATTTTTAAATAAATTTATTTTCACAATATTTTGATATTTTTTAGTTTTTAAAAGTTATTTTATGGTGGAAATGGTATTTTTTTCAAGAATAGTTTTAATGATATTTTAATGAAATTTATATTCACCAACGACAAAAAACATTGATCCTACTTATGATACACCCTGTATATATTATAATGATACCATAATTATTATTTATTTGGATGGATTATTATTCTTTCAGAGAGGCTTTCATGGAACACATTTCATTTCCATGGGTAAATTAAGCTATGAAGGAACCATGGTTGTTGTTATGAAGAAAAAATGAAATATTTCATGTGTTATGATTTTTTTATGGTTCTAAGAAATTATTTATGATAATGGGTTAGCCTCATATAGCTCTCCAATATATTAGGAAAAGAGATAGTGTTAAAAGGTTGTAATTTTATTTTAATATATTGTTGAAATTTATCAAGTAGGTTGTTCCATTTGTAAGATTTACTGTAAAAGTGATATGATAATGATGATCCAATATACTAACTTGTTTTCTATATGTTTGATATGATTTTCTAATAGATCCTTTTATCAATGATTATTTTCACATGTATAATGTTTTTTGAATTATATGACTCTTGTCTTATGTTAAATATTTATTACATGTCTCATGTTTTATGATATAGAATTTTATGGGTATAAAATCTCTTATGTTATGCTGATGAACTTTGATTATTTCACCAAAACCTTATGTTCTTATTATGATCACTAATGAAATTAAATTATTAATGCTTATTATTACCATGATTGAGAATTTGATATCACCTTCTTATGTTTCCTTATCCCCAGGTTGTAAAGAAAGATTTTATGTCTGTTATACTTAAGAATGTTACTAGATCTGAAGAACATAGTTAGAGATGACACATATTTTTATGAATGAGTTATCTATGTATCTAAGTTATTATGTAATATTTTTTTCCTAATTCTATAAAAATATAAACCTAAAATTCCATTGGGAATGTAAGTGATAAAATATTCTAGTATTCTATTATATGTTTTAGGGGTTAAACTTTTTCCATGTTTATCGGTATCAAATCTAGAAATCTAAAGATTATGTTTTAGCAACAAATATGGGAGTACGAGTTCAAGGTTGTTACAGTTGGTATTAGAGGAGGGTTTAGATAAATTTGAAGATTAAGATATTTTAATGCGAGGTTAAATAAATATTTATGGATACCATTATGGGTTTATAAGTTTAATTATGATTATAAGTTTAAAGGTATAGAAACCCATTTCGATGTTTTATTTGATGTGCTTTTAAGGTGAATAATGATATTTTGGAAGCCATTTTATTGGGATTAGGTATATGTAACCCTTAGGTTTAATATGTAGGATTATTTTGGAATAATGATATTATATTTTTGGATATGTATTCTAAAAGGTATGAGATGGTATTTGATATTAAAACTTTATTTAATGTTGAGGTTATTGAGGTTTTTTGGGATATAGTGTTATTTATTCATGGAATTATTGAATTTAAACTTTTTGTGGTATTGTTTAATTTTATAGATTAATGAATTATTTATTCATATAAAGGTTTTTAAATTTTGGATATTTTCTTATCATGTGCTAACCATTTATGTTTTTCTTAATATCTAAAGATTGGAGGAATATGTTGTCATCCTTCTGTGGATTATATGATTCATTAGAAGATGGTTTTAGTGATTTCGACATAAAAAATCCTTTTTTAATACTCATTATTTCGAAAAAAATAAGAGATTTGGGTGGAAATTGATTAAAGTATTAAATTATACTTGTTAAGTAAGTATATTTCCTTCTATTATTAGTTTATATGGTAAAGGAATTCCTAAAATATAGGAAAATTATCTCAAATAAAACATGTTATCCAATTACCATCATTTATGATGAATTGATGGTCTTTTCACACCTTATTTTTTTAATGTTAAATATTCATTTTTTTAGTATACATATATATCATAAGATGCATTATAGTTAATCATTTTACTCTACTTACAAGATAACTTAAACAAATCAAACAAACATGACCCATAACCACAACCTCTATAATCCACTTCCTTCTCCTCCCATCCATCATCATCATTTTTGCAACATCCATTTTCATATATATATATTCATCGATTTTATACTGGTGGAGTTGGTGGAGTGCATGGAATAATATATGGAATTTAGAACTTTCCATGATGGGGGGGGGGGGGAGTAACCCTCTCCTTAAACCCACTTTATGGATGAGTGGGAACCAAAACAAAGGGATCCCCAAATATCTATTCAAAATATAAAACATTCATGAAACTTGAGAAAATCATGAACCAAATTCATCAACACCAACATATGTCAATTTCCCTTCTATGAACATCATGAGACCCTATCATTATCACCATACATCACCACTGTCGATGTCGTTGTTCAACCACCAGTCCACTAGAGAACGTCGGATCCCACCAAAACCACTAAAAACTTCGCACCATTATCATCGTCCCCCAATGAACTAGTGAAAAATACCACCAAACACCAATCAAGCTCATTTTCTCGAAAATCAATCGATATGGTACCCTTCAGAGAAACTCGACAGCTAGCACCATATCCAAAGTTGAACAAAAAATGAAATGCAACTACAAATCAAACACCAACAAACATAAATAAATAGATTTTTCACCGATAATGAACAACCAAACCTTTAAATAAATCATGAGGAAAAAAAATCCTAAAATCCAAAGACATCAATGAAGAGCTCACACCATGAACACTGGTGGCTATTAAACCACAACTCCCAAAACATCAATGTCTCCACTACTTAAGATGGAACTAGGATATTTTTCACACCTTATTGATTTATGGTTTTATTGCCATTGAATTTCTTGTGATCATGAACTCTCTTATGAATAAAGTTCTATGTCACTCTCCATCATTATTTAGAAATTTGTTTTTTCCTCCATGTCTATATTTTCACTTCCCAATCCTATTTGGAAACCTAGTCATGTGTTATTCCATATGACCATTGTATTTCCATTTCCATTTTTCAATAACATGTTTTATTAAAACTTTTTATGACACGTGTTTTCAACAAAGGTATTTTCAAATATTAATCCCTTGATTAAAAAGATAAAGATAAAATTATGAGGATTAAATTTATTAAAGTGGGTAAGAATATAACACCCTATTTTTTAATGAGTTTAAATTTTATAGTGTATACAATACAAAACATGATGTTTAAATGAACCGATAAATAGTATTATTTAAATAAGACTGTTATTATATTGCCTTTAAATTAGGGATATGAATTGAGGAAATTTAATGATATATATATATATATATGTATATATATGAAGTTCATAATTAATAAATAATTTACTGATAAATTATTTTTAAATAATCACTCAATTTTTAGTAAAGCCATTTGATGCTTCAAAAAAACTTTTTCTTCAAAAATGTTTTTATTTCTTTTTGTGAGTGAATATTATAATTGATTTCTAAAAAATTTAAAAATTTTATTTGATAAAAATGACGTCATTTATGAAATTATCATATAAAAATTATCTTAGGAATAATTTTTCAGAATTCTCTAAAAAGTTTGATTTTTCACTGAATAGTGAAAATACAATTTTTATTAAAAGTCATATTTTATTTTCATGTTTTTAAACAGTAAAAATAGATTTTGGATTAGTTTTAAAATTTAATCATTTTATTTTTATTAAAAATAATCAAATAAATTTTATTATAATCAACATTACACTTTAATTTGGTATAAAAACATTTTTATAATTAAAAATTATTTAAAAAAATCAATTTTCATTGTTTTTTATGTGTTTAATTTTAAATTAAATTTTTGAACATTATAAAATTGAATTTTATAAAATTGGTTAAATATTTTAAATCATAATAATTAATATTAGGTAATAAGTTCAACTTATTTTTTTATAATGAATAGTAAAATAGTAAAAATATGTTATTATAGTTAAGGTTAAAACATGTTTATTGGGGGTTAAACTAAAGAGATAAGGATTAAAATGATCTAAAAACTTGTCTAAAACCTATTTTAATGCAATATTTATACCCTATATCATCTTATCTTCGAAAATGGTCCTTTTTGGGTCCATTTTACTTGAGTAAGACATTAAAATATTATATTATTCTTTAAAAGTTCAAGTATGTCCTCTCCCCCACTTATAAAAATACACAACCTATCATCTACTAACCACACTTAAAGAGACTTTTTCAGACAATAACTACCCAAATACCTTCCTAACATCCCTAAACATGTCTTATAGTCTATTTTTTGATCATAAAATCAACCCAAGAAGGATTTAGGTATGAACCTAAAGAGGTTGTCCGAAGAAGAGGTATAGTTCTTAGCAGTGAAATTTCATTTTATTTTCTTCCTCCTTAATAAAATATTCTTCATACATGGGGAAATAATTAAACCAATATATTATATATTCTGAGATTTTTTATGTTAATTTAATATCCTATATATGTCTCCTCTTCCATAAAATGGGAAATGAAACCATTGTTTGTGTGTACGATAGACTGCAGCCTTGTAAACCGGTGTAATTATTTTTTACATCACTACCTCTCATGAATGGTTATAATTAAGAAATTAATATATATATATATATATATATATATAAGATATTCCTTAAATAATTATTATTATTTAGATATTTTATATCATTTATTTTCTTAAATTTCCATCCATTGAAAAATGAAAACATCATTCATACGTACATATAGATTTCCACCTCCACAAAGTGATGTGATTCGTTTTTAAAAAATTCATCACAAAGATGGTATATATAAGTTTATTTTAAGAGATAATATGTTATACAATATATAATAATCACTATATAAAGTTAAATTATACTTAAATTCTTTTCCATATGCTCTTTGAAAAATGAAAATTTTACTCATGTATACGTATGCCTTACTTTCTCCATGATTGTAACATAATTAATTTTTCATAACCATATTTAATTGTTGGTTTTAAAATAATAATTAATGCATAAAAATTATAACTCTATAATTCTTATTACTTTGGAGATGATGGAATAATGACCTATTTTCTCATGGTCAACATAGAAAACTCGTTTTGAAATTATGAACCGAATATCCTCAAAACACCCAAAGTGGACTTAACTGATTAAGTAATTAAATATGTTTTAAAAAAATTAAATAAATGGTTTAATGAGAAGGTATTAAAATTTTAAAATATTATTAATAAATAAATTATTTTATATAAGTTTATCGTATAAGTTTTAATGGACATACATAGCAAGTCTGGACTCAAGGAAAGGGATTTCATCCCAATTTCACTTCATTGAGGATTGTTTTAATATTATACACCTAATTTATTTTATATGGTTTATATAATTTTCTCTCACATGTTTTATATTGAATAATTAATGCTTAATGGAATTTTAATTTTCACTAATAATTATTACATCTAAGGGTATTTGACTTGTAAGTTATAAAGAAGTAAGGGATTTCATAACTCAATTTCATTTCATTGGGTTATATTACTTATTCATTGACTTTGATATGAAATTATTATGTGTGAATTGATATATAAATTATTTCATTATTTATTTAAAATTTATTTATATGGATTAACATATTTTTACATAATCACTTCATAGATTAATTATCACCTAAAAAAGTTATGATCTTTGAAAGTGTTTCCTTTGTCTCAATCTCATTTTCCTAGGACATGTTTCATGTCATGAACCATTATTTCATTTTATGGTGCACATAATTACTCTTGAATAAATTTTGACTTATTAATTAATTAAATACACGGGATTTAAATATCCTTATCATACTCTTTCTTTCAATGACTTTTGATTCAAAAGTTACTGAAGTGGTGAAGGTTTTATGTTACAATATCTTCTCTTTTAGAGAGTGTTTATATTAAAGGTTACTTTGCGGAAATAATATGTTATTATTTTCTTAAAATAAATTTATTTATAACCATCTAGTTATAAAAGTGTTTTACATGTTTAATTTCCATTTCCAACCTTATTTATTAAATAAACATCAAGAAAGTTGTTTGAATGTGATACCGTTATTGTATCTTCTTTTAGACTGGGAATATTTCTCTTCTATATCCATGTTTTCTAAAATTATTTCAATAATATTATGTTATGATCATAAATCATTTCACAAATTTATTTTACATGATATTTTACCTTCTTTTAAATGTTTTTAAAATGAAATTTTTTAAAATTTTCTTCATGGGTTACTTTTGACTCTCTTTACAAAATTTTGCTGAGAATGTTTATTTTTAAGATTTACAACATGAATTTTTTTCCCACCGTCATGATCATTATTTTACTTTATGATTACATTATAAATTTCTAAGGTGATTTTAAATGGAAAGCATGTTCACAATATTTTGTGAATTTTTAGTTATTAAAATGGATTTTTAAAGTGGAAAGTTTATTCTCCTCAATAAATTTTTAATGATATTTTAATAGTATGTTTATTTCCCAAAGAAAAAAAAACCTTAACACAACTTATGATCCACTGGTGATATATTGTAATTATACTATACAATTTATTTATATAGAAGGATTATGATTGATTAAAATATATTTTCATGGAACCTATTTCTTTTCCATGGATAAATCATGCTATGAAAGAACAATGGTTATTGTTATGTTAAAAAAATGAAATTTTTCATGTGTTATGATTATTTTATGGTTACTATAATTTTTTTATAATGAATTGTCAGCCTAATATTTCTCATGATGATGGGTGATCCCAATATCTCTCTATAATTCATTGGGTAAAGAGATAGAGTTAAACAGATATAGTTTTCTTCTAAGATATTGTTGGAATTAACTGGGTAGGTTATTCAACTTATAAGTGTGACAATAAGAGTGATATAATGATGATTTTCCAAGATAAATACATTTTTTATCTAGGATTTATATGAGTTTTTAAGTAATTATTTTCTTAAGTATTGTTCTCACATGGATCAATATTATTGACTTATATGACTCCTATATCACGTTAAAACATTATGTCATGTATCATGTTTTATGATCCTGGTTTTTATGGGTATGCATTCTATTATATTATGCTCATGAACATTGATTATGTCATAATACCCTTATACTCATTGTTGAAATTTATTTTTTAATTATTATTTTTACCCTTACTATCATTTGATCTCACCCTTCTTATGATTTGTATTCCCTATGTTGTGAAGAAAGTTTTTAAGTATGTTATGCCTAATATGGTAACTAGATGAGAAAACTTATTTGGAGATGATATAAATTTTCATGAACTAGCTGTTTATGTATCAAAGTTTTTATATAATAATTTTTCATAATTCTCTAAAACTATAAACCTAAAAGGTACTTGGGTATGTAAGTGATCCAATATTTTAGTTTGATGTTATATGTTTTGAAGGTTTAAAATTGGGACTAGTTTTTTAGTATAAAATCTATGAATGTAAATATTATGTGTTAAAACCATATCTATGAAGGCGGGTTCAGGGTTGTTATAAAAAATAAATTAAAGAATACTTAAAATAAAAACTCACTCTACAGTGGGTCAATTGAGAATACAAGAAAATTTCAATCACATCCACTTTAGTTTAATTCTATAAACTTTTAATTATACCAATGTATTTAAATAAAAAATATTTATAAATCTAAAATGGAGTCTAAGAAATATTTTTATAACATTATGAACATAATCATGCGATAATCTAGGGTCTAAAATATTTATAATATCAATACTCTTAGAAGATATAAAAGTATTTATCACCAATATTTATAAATTATTTTTTAGAACCTAAATATTCCAAAAACTAAAATTTTTTTACACTCTCTAGAATACCCACCCATTAACACTATTAGATATCATTAAAATCATATCTTACTTTCCATGTTTCTTATGTTATTTAGATTCAACAACCATAAATCCCCCTCCTTACAATTGTTTATCTAAATACCAAGCGATGTTCTAATATCAACCCCTACAATTGAGTGTTTTTACTTTTGTTATATGGGGGAGAAATCATAACCTATTTCTTAGATTCATTAACATAGATTCAAACAACTTTCAATTATCTTTATCTTCTAAGAGATATTTAATGTACTCTCCAAAATCAATTGAAAATACCTATCCTAAAGATAAAGAGCACAAATTATTCTTCAGTTGTGATTCTAAAAAAATAGTTTCTCTCTCCCATTTGTTTCTTCTAAAGTCATAAATGTAATTTTTAACACCTTGACTACCTTTAAAGTCCACATTAGCATCTCCCTCATATTCATTTAGAACCCATTTTATGGAGTTTTTTATATGAATCATACCTATCAAGTGAGTGGGTAGAATATTTGTAGTTATGGAAAATATTTGAGACCCTTACAGAAATCACTTTGATGAAAGGTATTTGTAGATACAGATAGATCCTTACCTCATCACTTGGGTCTATGAGATATTAATGAGAGTAAACAAAGTTTATATGAAAAAAATACATGATCAAATAAGTAAACTCTATAATATACAACATGGTTTGATTTCAATATATCCTTAACTCTTGATTCATCTTTCAATTAATCATTATTTTTGAAAGGAATATTCTATGATATTCAAACATTCCATGAAAAATTTATACACACATTCCTTATCCCTCAATTTTCTATTCCAATCGAGGTAGTGCTTCCCCTCTTGTAATGCGCATGACACATATCCAAGATCTGCAATCCCCTATTATGATGCATACATGTGATAAAGATATGAGCCATTCAAAAATCATGAAACATAAAGAAAAACCTGAATCTCCCCCTTCTAATACACATGTATGATCAGATTATCAATTAAAAAAAACTTAATCATGATTCTAAATAAGTCTTTCATATGATACTCATCTCCCTGTATTCAAATGAACTCTTCGTCTTCAATCAAAGGAGAATTAATACTAGGGAATAGATGTATATATATGGTAATATCAGTGAAAAATGTGAGGCCTTGGGATTGACATGTATAAATCCTTTGAGAGTCGTAGTTTGAATAATTTTTATTCTGTATAATAAGAGAGTCTCTAATGATAACTCCTATAGTTATAGGTAAATCACCCAACAAGGGAAAAATTGAAATATCATAATTCAATTTAATAAAAGACAATGGTAGAGGAGTCTAGTGAAAGATAATTTATTTGAAATATAGGATGTGTGTTTGAAAAATCCCATTGGAATTATTTTTTGGTTGTTTTTTTAGACAGGGTTATTGAATAAACCTTGAAGGAAGATTACATAGTCCCGAGGGTTGTGTATAATTAAGGATGGAATTGTTTTAGAGTAATTATATAATAATTTGGTTTTTAAATGATTGAATCATGGTGGAAACAATGGGTAAAATTATAGATCAAAATTAATAATGAAGGAAGTATAATTGAAATAAGATAAGAAATTGGAGAAGAAGAAGAATTAAGAAGACTCTATAAAGCTATGTCCTGATCCTCTAGATCATATACTAATGAATTCCAAAAAACCAAATCTCACCAGTAATTCCCACAACCCAAAATTTATTATTAACATTTGGATAATACTATCCCATAGAAAATAAATAAATGGTAAAGTAAATTTCATCCCTTGATAGAAAACTAATGCCAACCCCTACACTCGAACTGCCTCTCTAGTGCACTCTTACCAATTCCTAGGAAAATGACCACATATACAATACCAATTTCCTATAACTTTCACCTTCCATAAATTAAACCATGTACACAAGGTGAAAAACTACATTTCCCTTGAACTATAAAATGACGTTGAACATTATCCTCTCCCAACAACTTAGGGATGTATGTCTTAGGGAAAATTCAAACTTCCAAGAATAGTTTTCAATCAAAATAGCTCTTGAATCCCTTAATGTTTTGAAATCCCATGATCTGATGTCATGAAGTCCACCTTTGAAAATCATTGAACTCCTTTTTTTTATTCAAGTTTTGAATGTTTATCCTTTTGTATATAATGAATTCCATGAGGAGGACACAAGAATCCTCCTTTGGAAAGAAATGAATTATCCTCTTTCACAACCCTTGGATAGTCAATGGGTCTTAAATTAATTGATATGAAACCATGCTAAACAATATATTTCTACCATTCTGCATCAACTATAAGATTGATATGAAAAATAAAGTGGCCTCTTTCAACAACTTATTCCTTTATTTTAGATTTTTTCCCTCATCACCATAAATTTTCAAACCTTTTTCAAATAATAGTGTAAAATCTCCAACTCAGGAGCTGCTAATCCGGTGTCCTGAGCTGGGTCTCCACATGTCCTCAAGCACACCTCCCTATATGACAGAGGTTGAAAACTAGTAGTGAGGGGGTTTAATAGGTCATGTGGGGATACTATACCCTCAATACCAGAGTAATACACATTAGATAACAATTTAAATAACTAAAACAATAGGAAACAGTCATTAACATGCATAAACAACCAAATCCCAAAACTAGGTACAACTATATGAAATAGTAAATATGCCATTCCATGCTACAATGAAAAGTGAAAAAAACTCCAAAATAAAGAAAAACAGAAGAATACCCAAAATGGTTCGGACTCAAAGTCTGTAACCTCACCCATACATGTCCCATTTCCAACTCAACTCCCTATCATATGGCCCATTCCCTTATCCAGACATGTAAGAATGAAATATACTCAGGTACCCAAAGGTGGCTCAAGAAGTGTGAGTATAACTCAGTAGGCCACCACTAACGGTGTCTAAAAAATATCCAGAAAAAGAAGATAGTGCATTCAAGTGATAAATAATGCAAGTAAAGATAAAAGTTTAAAAATCCATTCTAGACGATGTTCCATTTAATTATAATACCATTGAGCCCAGGTTCACTATTTAGGCATTTCATGATTTAATATACCTTTTTCATGTGTTCAATGGAATAGGCATGTTCAAAATTATCTTGCATATGAGAATAAAATCAAGTCTTATCTCACTAGGAATCACATTATAACAACCTCAAAATCCTCACCTCAAAGCCTTTGTCTAGGTGGAATGCAACCATTTGGGGAATAGAACTCAGTCCCCTTCTATAACCCATTCTTTTAGAGGTGAATCTAGAACCTCAGTCCAACTCAACCCGTGGGCATATAACCTCAAGTCAATACCCCACTCTACCAAGACATGTGAACATTCTTATTTATCATTCACTACAATCAACCATATCACAACAAGCATGTACAACATCATTTACAACATCATAACAATATCAGTAAATGGGAAATTAACATTATTTCCTCAATACATTAACAAATTCATCATTTATATTAATTAACCATTCATCCCCATTTCCCATTTCCCATGCCTATCTCACTAAGCATATTCAAGTATAAAGATAATCCCCAAGCATTTTCCCATTAACCCATTTAACCCATTTTCATGCCAACCAAACAACTTCTTAGGCCATTAACCAACGTAAGTGTATTAATAAAACTACAATTTTACATCCTTAAAGCATATTAACATATTCATCATGGTATCTATATTCTCACACAATGGCCTAACACTTAATTAGCTAAACCCTAGGTCCGAGTAACAATGACCCACCCCATGGGTGGACCTAGTATTGTCTGGCCATCCTCCATGAATCCCATAGTGATCATGAGGAGTTAAATTAACTATTTAGACAACCACTATATACAAATAAATTAAATGTAACCAAGAAAAAAATAAGGTAAAATTAAGCGCATAACCCTACATGCACAAATCCACTGACAACCCATGGGATACAACTTCTAGACCACCTACCTTGAAACCGTTGGTGAAAACACTCTCAACCGAAGCCTTAGATCCCAATTCAATAAACCCTTAAATACCTAACCTAAATCTCACTGAAAAAGAGGGTTTTGAGAGATTCAGATGGAGATAAGGAGGGGATACAAACCCTAAACTAAAAATAGAAACAAGAGGGTGATTAGCCTTACCCGAATCTTCAATCTGAAACCAACAACACTCCAAATGGACCTAAAATGAGGGAGATTGATACATGGAAGCTCTTGAAGATTTTGTGGCGTAAATAGGGTTCATGGGAGGATAAAGGAAGAAAATTCTGAGTCGAACTTAAAATCCCGAAATGAAAATTTTGAATTTTTTAACAGTTTTCAGGCCGCACAGTTTACCCATATGGTTTTCTAAACTATGCGCAAACCATGCAGAGGCTACTTCCCACACACCCTTCCCTCACATGATTTTCCAGACCATGTACAAGCCATGTATATTTCTACTTCCTTCATGGTATCCCCTTGCATGGTTTTCCAAACCATGTGTAAACCATGCAGATTGCCTAGAAAGCCCCCCTTTTTACCTTTTCGTGTCCCAAACCCTTAGAACTCCCCAAAGACTTCTTAAGGACTTGGGAAAATAATTTATTGAATATAATAAATCAATTTAACTAAAAAGTGAGTAAAAATAACCTTACATAGAAATATGGGATCTTACAACCTCCCCACCTTATAACGGCTCATCCTCGAGCTACTCTTCCTGAGCATTATTGAGTCTCTAAAGAAAAGAGATCGGTCCACTAGGCCCGAAAATCTGATTCTCTATCCCAAGTTTCTTCTTGAACATTTACATTCTTCCATAGAACATGAACTAAAGGCATGAAGTTTCCCTGAAAAACTTTATCAATGTGATCCACAATACGAACTAGGTGCTCCTCAAAGGATGCATCATCCTTAAGCTCGATATCCTCAAAATTTATCAGATGAGATGGATTAGGATGATACTGTCAAAGTTTTTAAACATGGAAAACATCATCCTTCCACAATACCATTATGGAAGAGCCAATCGATTTTACACCAACCTGATCCTTTCCATAATCTCAAATGGCCCCAAATATCCAGGTGCCAACTTGCCCTGCTTCTGAATTCGACGGTGACCCTACCTAGGTGACACCTTAAGAAACACACTATCACCCACCATGAACTCAAGAGGTCTAAAATGATGATTTCTATATGAATTCTTCCTACTCTAGGATAATATAATACACTTGTGAATCAAACAAATCTTCTTCGACATCTCCTACACAATACTCAGTACAACGATGATCTACACGACTTCCTATAAAGTGCCTCAAGGTGCCATCTGAAATGTAGATTGAAAAATATTGTCATAAGAAAACTCAAAAAGAGACAAGTGACTTTCCCAGAAATCACCAAAATCTAGAACATATGATCTCAACATGTCTTCCAATACTTGAATTGTATGCTCTGACTACCCGTCAGTCTGTGGTTGGCAAGCCATACTCAAAAACACCTGGTTACCAAGTTCCTTCTGTAGCCCCTTATAGAAGAGTGAGGTGAAACATGGATCATGATCCAAAACTATGGTCCTTGGAACACCATGAAACCATAATATTTTTTGAAAAAACAATTCCCCCAAATAGTATACTATATAGGTCTTGTGAATCAGAAAGAAATGGGCCACTTTGGTCAGCCGATTTACCACCACCCAAATTGCATGATTATTATGAGGTGTTCTTGGAAGAACCACCACGAAGTTCATCATGAAATCATTCCACTTCCACTATGGAATAGGCAATGACTGCAACAACCCACCTGGATGATAAATCTTATCCTTCATCTGCTAATAGGTACGACATCATTCCATAAAACTTGAAAATTATTTATTCATTCCTGGCCTCCAAAAATACCTATAAGGATTGTAGTACATCTTAGTCAATCTCGGATGCACTATCTACTTTGACGCATGGAACCTGTGCAAAAACTCCTCCCATACATCTGCCAGCACCACAACACAACCATGAATATATGCAACTCCATCCACACCGATGGTCCAACCAAAAGGTGACTCCCCACCTTTAAGACTTTCCTTCATAGAAAAACACTATGGGTCCACCAAATGACTCTCTTTAACTCATCTCAGAAGTGTAGATTAATCTTCTATAGATGCAAGGGTCATATTATGTGCCCGTACTATACCTTCAAATGAATCTACGCAAAAAAGTCCATCATCACCCACACTGAACTAGATTCCTAAACTACTTGATTTTGAGTATTCCGGTTCAGAGCATCAGCGACACTATTCCCATTCCCTGGTGTGTACACTAACTCAAAATCAAAGGACTGTAGGTACTCGACCTAACATCACTGTCGAAGATCCAAATTCCACAAAGAGAAGATGTATTGGAGACTTTTATGGTCAGTGAACATAGTGAAAGGTTCCCCCAACAGGTAATGCCTCCAACACTTTAAGGCATGAAACACATCATCTATCTCAAGGAAATGTGTAGGATAATTCCTTTCATGTGGCCACAAATATCTCGACCCATAAGCTATAACCCAGTCATTCTGAATCAACACTACCCGAAGACCAACACCGGACACATCAAAGAACAAGGTGTACCTCTTACCTAGTTCAGGTAAGATCAAAATTGGTGTGTTAGTCAATTGCTTCTTCAGATCCTGAAAATCATTCTCACAAGACTATGACCAAGAAAACTTAAACCCTTATTGGTTAGGCCAGTGAGAGGTGCTGCCCAATGAGAGAAATATTTAATAGACCTTTGGTAATAACCAGCCAAACCCAAAAAACACTGAATATTAGAGACATTCTTGGGATACTCCTAAAAACCAAAACCTACACCTTTTCTGGATCCACTAACACACCTAACTAAGAAATTATGTGTCTTAGAAAGTGAACCTCATCAATCAAAAACTAACATTTTGATTTCTTGGCGTAATGCCTATGCACTCTTAGTGTACTCAAGATGATTTAAATAAGTTTGGAATGATCGTCATGAGTTCCAAAGTACACTAATATGTCATCAAAAAATACAACTATGAACTGGTCTAGATAAAGGTGAAATATCTAGTTTATCAAGGCCATGAACACCACTGGTGAGTCGGTCAAT
Source organism: Viscum album (assembly GCA_963277665.1). Lineage (NCBI taxonomy): Eukaryota > Viridiplantae > Streptophyta > Magnoliopsida > Santalales > Viscaceae > Viscum > Viscum album. Next base: position 422,035,890 of record OY728142.1, on the reverse strand, counting down.
CCAAATGGAATTACCAAAAATTCATACAACCCATAATTGCTTTAGAAAGATGTATGGGGTATTTCAGAAGGTCTCACTCTCAACTGATGGTATCTTGATCTCAAATTGATCTTAAAAAACACCGAGGAACCTATGATTAGATCAATCATGTCATTGATTCTAGGAAGAGGGTATCAATTCTAAACAATCATATGGTTCAACTTCCTATAATCGACACATAGCTTCAGTGATATGTTATCCTTCATAGAAAAAGACACCTGTGATCCCCAAGGTGATGTACTAGGACGTATAAACCCCTTACGCTCTAATTACTATAAATGAACCTTTATTTCTTGGAGCTCAGCTAGCACCATTTGATCGGGTGGAATGGAAACTGGCTCCACTTATGGAAAAAATTTGATCGTAAACTCAAAATCTCTCCCAGGTGGTAACCCTGAGAAGTCCTGAGGAAACACATCCTTAAAATGGTCCACAACAGAAGGGAAGACTGGCTATCCTTTCTCCCCATTATCTAACATAAGGCATGCCAATTGGGTTGTGAGTTCTAACAACTGCTGGCATAGAGGCCCTGCATAGCCCGCTCATGTATCCCACTCACCATGAAAGACATAAGTGCTCCCATCGAGAGATGTGAACATTAATCAATGTCGGTAATAGTCAATGTGGGATTAATATAACACTAACCAATCCATCCCCAAGATTTGTCAAACCCGGACACTTCAAGGAAAAAAAATCCCACAGAAAATGATACCCACCAATCTCTAGAGCACAACCCTTACACTGCATGATGTCCTCAACTCGTACCCCTAGTAGTGTATCAAGAGAAATTACCCTACACAAAACCTCCACGGTCATGCCCCACACAACTAAAAACTAAACCAAAATAAAGGAATGCATAACACCTGTATGAAATAAAGTACTAGAAAACAAGGATGCTATAAGAATCGTACCACAGACAGTAGACGATCCTGGCTCACCACCTTCAGTTGCAGCTTAAACTTCATGGAGATGACCTGCCCCTTTACCCTAGGTTATTGCCTGAGTACCCTACACTACACTACTATGCTGGTAAGGGTGATCTTTCCCTAGAGTTTTGCATCCACTAACCCTACTAGTATGACCTATGGAGCTCCTACTACCTACCTGATATGGGGTAACCAACCCCCTTCCTACACTCATTATCTTCCACTGACCACCATCATTCCCTAACTTTCATGGGTTTCGAAAGAACCACTGCATGTGGCCTAACCTTCTGAATGCTTGGCACTCGGCCAGTGGGAGGGGAAACTAGTCAAGTTTGTACCCTGGCCTACCACACTGATAACAAAACACCTGGTTGCCACCCTATGAAACTGACCCCCACTTCTTACTACTCAGTGTGCTTCCCCCTTACTAAAATCTCCCATAATGACACTTCTTACTCTTAGAATCCACACCACTTGTTCACCTAGCTAGCCCCATAAGTTCACTACCTGAATCTCCCTTCAAGTTCTCATATAAGATAAGGGATTTGATCAACCACTTTGGAAAACCCTTTCAAATGAAAGATATTCACCTGAGACTTAATCTCATGTCTCAGTCCATCGTGGAAGCGTTACACTATGACTACCTCATCTCCTATCAATTTTCGAATGAATCATCTTAGATCGGTGAAATTATTGACATATTCCATTACTGACATTATTCCTTGAGTCAAGATCATAAAATCCATAGCCTTCTCATGCCTCAATGTTTTTGGTTAGAAGTTCTCAAGAAACTTCTCTTAAAAATATTTCCACATTATTTCTTCATCCCGCTCTATTTGGACCATGATGTCACACCAATGCTAAGATTGAACTCTCAGCATATATGCCCCCAAGTTGACTCACTTATCAAGATGAGTCTCTAGATGGGAAAAAATAGTTTGGATGGACTCTATTCAGTACTCTTCTACTTATATCCCACCATCTCTAGTAAAGGTTGGAGGGTGCTGCAGCTGAAACTCTTTGGTTAGATCAAACATACTCGGTGAAACCTTCCCTAGGTCTCATTCAATAATCTTCATAAAATGAGTGAAGCTATAATAGAACTTCTCTTCCATATTTTCCTGGATCACCACGTTCTCATGATCCACTACTAGAAGAAAATTATTGGCAATGTCGTCATGTCTCCCAATCAGAACACATCTTTGAGGTGACATTTCTCTACAATTCCAAACATGAGATTTATAACACAACTATATCAATTTTATGAGAAGTAAAAAGATACAGGTAGGCTCATCACTTTCCACAACTAAACTAGTTCATGTACACTACCCAAAAAATCCCACTCACAACTGGATCACTACCCTCGTCCATCTCTACTAAGGTCATGGCTAACATGATATCTAATTCACATGATCACAAGCCTTATCTTTTATCCAATTAAAAATAGTTTACCTATTCCAATTTACTCTTACCCCAAGTTTATCCACCTTTTCTTCTTTGTCAAGAACCATTTTCTTATTACTAATTACCGTTTTTACCCATTCATACCATCCCATCAGGCACAATCTCTTTAATTTTAAGAAAACATATGCATCCTAACCTTTATATCCCATACACCCATCCCGTGTCTGTTCCTATTATGATTCATTCCACTTACCTACATAATTTTTTAGAATGATGCATGATTGAACAAGCTCATACATTTCTATCCATGGGAGAAATATCACAAAACCGTCAAAGCACATAGCAAGTGCATCACCCAATGGTGAAATATCATCAAATATAACAACACACAATAAGAACAACAATCCCTTCCTAGAGTGACTTGGGTTTTCCCCTATACATGGGTTAACAACTCCCAAGAACAAGCTCATCACTAAGGCCTGGAACTTTCCTAACCATCTTTATACCATCCTGAAATAGAAAGAAAGAGAATATAACTCTAACACCACTTTGTAACATCCCCAGCCTGAGATCCACTAATCCAGTTCCCCGATTTGGGTCGCCACATAACCTCAAGCACACCTCCCCATACGCTATAGGTTGCTGACTAGTAGAGAGGGTCTAATAGGTTACGTAGGGAGACTATACCCTCAATACTAGAGTAAGACATAATAGATAATAATTTAAATAAATGAAACAATAGGAAACAATCATTAACATGCTTAAATAACCAAATCCGAAAACTGGGTACAACCATATGCAACAATAAATATTCCATGACATGCTACAATGTCAGGTGAACAAAACTCCAAAAGAATAAAATAAAAAAATCCTCAAAATGGTTCGAACTCCAAGTATAGAACCTCACCCATACATGTACCATGTCCAACTCAAATCCCTAGCATAGGTCCCTTGCCCATGTACTAACCTACAAGCATGAAATCTGCTCAAGTACCCAATGGCGGCCCAAGCATGGTGTGAGTATAACTTAGTAGGCCACCACCAACGGTGTCTACAAAATATCCAGTAATCGAAGATAGTGAATGCAAGTGATAAATAAAGGCAAGTAAAGAAAAACAATCCTTTTAATTATACTACTATTGAGTTCAGGTTTACTACTTAGCTATTTCATGATTTAATATACCTTTTTTCTTGTGTTTAATATATTAGACATGTTAAATGTTCTCAAGAACATGGGAATAAAATCAAGTCCTATCTCACTAGGCATCACATTATAATAACCTCAAAATCCTCACCTAAAAGCCTCAACCCAGGTGGAATGCAATAGTTAGGGGAATAGAACTCTGTCCCCTTCCCTAACCCATGGATGTATGGGTGAAACTAGAACATTGTCCCAACTCAACCCATGGGCGTAAAACCTTAATTCAATACTCCACTCTACCAATCTATGTGCACATGCTTATTTATCATTCACTACAATCAACCATATAACAACAAGCATATAAAACATAATTTACAACATCACAACAATATCAATAAATATGAAATTAACATTATTTCCTCAATCCATTAACACATTCTTCATTTATATTACTTAACCATTTATCCCCATTTCCCACATCCCATTTCCATCTCAATAATAATATTCAAGTATAAAGATAATCCCCTAGAATTTTCCCATGAATCCATTTAACACCTTTTCATGCCAACTAAACAACTTCTTTGGCCATTACCCAACCTATGTGTATTACTAAAACTCTAATTTCACATCCTTCAAGCATATTAACATATTCATCATGGGATCTATGTTCTTTCACAACATCCTTACACTTACTTAGCTAAACCCTAACTTCAAAGAATAACGAAACACCCCATGCGTGACCCTAATATTGTTTGTACATCCTCCATACATCCCATAGGGATAATGAGGAGTTCAATTAACTATTTAGACACCCACTTTATCCAAATAAATCAAAAGCAACCAGGAACACAATAATGGAAAATTAAGGACATAACCCTACATGCACAAATACACTTGAAACCCAAAGAATACAACTTGTAGACCACCTACCTTGAATTCATTGGAAAACACACACTTGACTAAAAATTTAGATCCTAATTCAATCAAACCTTGAATCTATAACATAAATATCACCGAAAAATAGGGGTTTGAAAGCTTCATATGGAGAGTAGGAAGATATAAAACCCCTAAACGAAAAAGAGAAACAAGAGGGAGATTAGCCTTACCCAGATCTTCAATCCAAAACCAATGACACTCCATATAGCCCTAAAATGAGAGAGATTTATCCATGAAAGCTCTTAAAGCTTTTGGGGTGTCACTAGGGTTCAAGGGAGAATAAAAGAGGAAAATCCCGAGTAGAACTTAAAATCATGTAATGGCATTTTTTAAAAATTTTAAAAGTTTCCAGGCTACAGAGTTTACCCACACAGTTTTCCAAACCATGTGAAAACTATGAAAATGCTACTTCTCGAACGCCCTTCTCTCACACAGTTTTCCAGAATGTGCACAAACCATTCATATTGTTACTTCATGCATGGTCTCCCCTCGCACGATTTTATAAACCATGCATAAACTGTGCAGATTTCCAAGAAAGCCCCCATTTTTTCCATTTTCCGGTCCCAAACCCCCATAACACCCCTAAAACTTCTTAAGGACATAGGAAAACACTTAATTGACCATAAGTAAGGACTTAAAATGAAACATGAGTAAAACATAACCGACGTAGAAATCTGGTATCTTACAAATAGATCATGGATCATGGACATGATCTTTTAAAGAAGACAATGAACTACCATAGTAGTTTGAATCATAATATGGATTAATTTATTAACTTGAAATATTTACTCCCAAAACCAATGTTTCAAGCCACTTCCTTTGATCATATTTTTTCCAATCAACATGTCTCATACTTTTGAAATCACCAGTCAAATTTACCTTATGTACCTGTTTCTCAAAATCATCCAAAATAGAAACCATTACATGAGATGTTTCACATTACATTTCATCCCTTAGAATATGTGCAATATCAAAGTCCACCTCCAACTCTCCACCAACAACCCCACAATAATAATTACTACACTAGAACTCCACTAATATCCCTAAAATATTTAGTATTACACACTTGATCCTATAAACTATAGTTCTCAAGTTGGATGAGGGACCATCAAAAAATTATTCAACAACCATTGAACTCATAGATGAAAAAAACTTTTCATGAAATTTAGACTTTTAGAATTTTGGTTGTTAATGGGCCTTGTAGTCAATGGATAGAATATAATCCTTAGATTACCAAAATATAAAAGGAAGTATAATAAATATAATAATATGGGAATCCTAATTGGGCATAACTTCTATCTAAATAATACATTATATAGAATATGGAAACAACATTGTCTGTGAAATATCAAGCTTCTTTTAAATTAAATACGAATTCATTTTAACTGTATTTTTATGATTATGATTCATAGTAATTGAAATATATGATATTTTTAAACAAAAATCATACAGGGTTGGACTATAATGAGTGTCCACTCATATTAAAACAATAATATACCCTCTATAGAAAAAATATTCAGGATAATATGGTAGGAATCCCACAATTATACCATATAAATAGTATATGGAACAAAATAATGATTCTACATTCAGTTGGGTAGAACATGATGATTTATGTATTTCTTATGGATAGATAAAATTACTCTAGTCTACTAAAAACCATCACCACAATCCATTTCTAATGAACAATCTAGCTTCATCACCCAAGTTGATAAATCTGTTGCAAATGTCCATATCATAAGCTTTGGTAGTAGCGCACCTACACTAGCTAAATTAAACATTCTCATTGACATATACATTGTCTGAATAGGATCAAAACATGGAGTATAAATTCAAAAAATAAATCTAAAACAGGTCATATCGGTCCTCTTACAGGCATCATTCCTTTTCCATTCTTTCCCAGGTACTCTCGTAAGTCATGAGTATTGATTAAGATCTAGTCGTGTTAAATAAAAATAATGATATCATCAAAAAAGAAACATAGAATAATCTAATTCTAGTACCGATATATATTTTTGAGTTTCTCACTATGGTGGAACAAGATTTATACCAATCCTTGTACACTTTTCATCCAGATAAAAAAAAATCATGTTGACCTCATAAGTTTTCAAAATCAAGAGGTTAATCAAGTTATTCCGTTTCACCTCACGTTTATACTATGGAGTGGTCAATGTGTACTGTGGAATAAAAAATTCAAGAGAAAAATAATAGATATATATTTCAGCTAAAACTTTAGTTTGGACCTATAGTATCATTTAAAACATGCTATTATAAAAGAAAACTCAAATTCAACCTACACAATGTGTTGCACCTATGCCTATCCTTGAACTAAATCATCAAAAGAATATTTTACTTCCTCTATGTGATCTTCAAATCTTTATAGCATCCCTAAAGTTTGAAATGAATCGATCACCTATGTTTCTATTTGATCTATGTGGAATTCATCAAATTTTAAACTCAAAGAATACTTATTTCACCGCTCAATTTATTCTTGATAGTCCCATAGTTGAGCCACAAAATTTTACACAAACTACTTAATTTGTTCCTTTATCACTATTGAAATTGTTTTCAACATCCGTTCCATACTCAACTTCACCACAGCAACTCCGACCTTCATTTTGGACATCCAAAAATGATTCTCCTCTTCCATGAGAAATTCTCTCAAAGAAAGCCCCAATTTATAGGATTTTAGTGAAAGCAATGAGGAAAATGATAGATCATTATTAATAGTGAAGGAAATATAGCAGAAAAAAGGGAAGAAATAAGAAAATAGGGAGGAGGAAGAAGACTCTATGATGCTAAGGCTTGAGTCTCTCGATCATCCACTACTAAAATCTAAAAAAAAACCCCCCACAACTACTTTAATTACCCCACATTTATTATTCCCATATAGCTACTACCAACCACCAAAAAAACAAATAATAAACGATGTTTCTTCTCCTGATAGTAAATTAACACCCAACCCTACACCCATGCATCCCCTCTAACGCACTCCTATCACTTATTAGGAAAATGATCATATAAATCTCCCTAATTTCTTATTAATATTGTATTTTAGTATTTTTTCTAATCCTATTTTATAAGAGTATTTTTTGAATGCTTATTTAAAAAATGGTCATGTCTGAATAAGTTCCTTGTGAATGTACAGTTCATTTCACGATGAAGGGGGAAATTATTAGGGCCATTCATGAAATCATAAGGGTATTTATAAAACATGTAAAATTCATTCCCAAAAAATTTAAAATACATTTAGGAAAACATAAGGTTTGTATTTACAACACTGATAAAAAATAAGGGTTATTCCCTTGGTTATTTTTTAATGAAGGTCCAACTAGTAGTATTTTTTGACGATATAATTTATTAATAATAAAATATGATTATTATCTTGGATCATTTTAGATGTAGAAAATCATTTTGATATTAGACAAGTATTCTTCCATGATATTTTAATGATTTAAATATAGAAATAAGCAAAATATGGGGGATCTTTTGTTTGACCAGGGGCCTCGATATGTAGAAAACAACAGTGATTTTAGTTGAAATTTAATAAGTGATTTGGATAAAGATTAAGGATATGATTATTTCCAATACAATAGACACATTTTGTTGGAATTAAATGATGGATAAAATCATGCTCCCAATATTAGAGTTTCCATATTCAAATATAAAAATTATCACTCATATGGATATTCAGGAAATAAAAAAATAAAATGGAGAAATAAAATAAAGTGGAAACAAAGAATTTCTCACAATATATATAAGAGAGATATTATTGAGCCCAATTTGTGTTTATTGTATTTATTGTTAATTATTGTCAATGAATATTAAGTATTAAGGATTCTTTCTGTCAATATAGAAGGAAAAGGTATTTACATAAAGAGGATTTTTCGGAAGTTGTGTAGACATATCAAGGATATCAAGAAGAAGAGATCCCATGTATATTGACTTTCTATTTTAAGTGAATAAAGTTTGGAATTACATTTTTGAAGTTTTTTATTTAATTATAATGAAAAATTCTATTTGAGAAAAAAATTATTTCCAATTGAATTTTTTAGAAGATTCATACATATTAAATGAAAACGTTTTTTAAAGAATTAAAGTTACATGGAGAATTTTAAAATGCTAATTACTTTATTTATATGATGGTGATGATGAAGTATTGATTAAAAATAGAAGGAAATAATAATTTAATGAAATTATATTATTTTTTTCAATTACATACTATTGTGTAATCTGTTATTTTTACTAAGGAGAAAAAGGTAACTTATCCCAAAAAATATAGCCAATCCTCCAGCCATTCCTATCAATTTTTCATCTATCAGAGAAAGAAACGAATCTTAAGATATGACCAATGAGGATGAAATTAAGAAATCCCAGTGGCTATAAAATTTTTCAAAATAAGAGAGTATCATGGTTTAATGCTAATAGGGTGTAGGGTTCTTAGAATTACACATGTGGGGTGACACATAAGATTTAGGGTGAGCACTAATACCCAAAAGGATTCTATTTATATTATTGGGCAGTATCTTTAGTATTTAACATACATAAAATTTGTTGAAAATTGACGTGGGATGACTATTTTTAACTGGTCATTGTTAATGTGTTAAAAATATATAGATATTTCAAAAAACGTTCCACTCTAAAAAACACTGCTGAACTAATTATCTTCTACCTACATCCATGGTAGGGTTTCTACATACATCAGAGAAACTTGATGAAAATCCAATAATCAATCCAATCATTTGTACAAGATAAGTTGCATCATGAAAAATCATGATAATAAAGATAATTTTATACTGAGATTGATTATCTTCAAGGTTGATACCTCATTGATGCGGTCGATCCAAATTGATGGTATCTTTATACAGTTGATTGATATGGTATGTAGCTTGGATATGAGGTCTGTTGAAAAATTAATATGGTTAATATAATTATCATGGTCAATTCTCATGTTCATTTGATTATTTATGTGATCTAAAATTTGTGCACATAATCAATTATAATTTTAAGTTAATTGAATGTATGGTCAATCCATTTTCACTTTTTCTTCATGATAAATATTTAGGATTAGTGTGAGCAACACAGATATTATACTCACCCTACATAAGGGGAAAAAAGAAGATTTGAAAAGTCTAAACACTTTTTGAGAAATTAACAATGATTATTATGAAGTACGTAAGATTGATTGAACCTATATATATGTTTCATTCATTTTCTATATAAACATCACGTCATAAGCATTAAAAGTATAAACATTGTTCATGTTTACATTTATCTTCAAAATCATAAAGAACAATGGAGAATCTACACCAAAAAATAAAGGATAGGTTTTCATGATATATATTTCACCAAACTAATTTATTCTATATAAGAATCACTTAAATTGAAATATCATGATGATATTCATTGATATTCAGGATCATTTTGAATTTGGAATGAATAAGAATATTTGTAAGAGTTTTTCATTACAAATCACAAATCCTTGAACAAAATTATAAATTTATGTATTTTCATGTATTTGTGGAATGTTTTCAATGAATTAATATTCATGAAAGAATTTAGAAGAAGATAATGATGATTTTTTCCAAAACAATGGTGTAAACAAACATAGTCCACATAATATATTCAAGGATATTTGAAAATAGATATTCGAAGGGTTTTTAATTGAAAAAATATTGTTAATTCAAAAATAAGTATTCATACTATAAAAAGAATAAATTTCTAGGAATTGAAATAATAATTTGATTCTATTTTAACTCATAAAAATTTATATTTCAGGTTGAAGAAATGTTGAGAGAGAATTTTGATACCATTATTCTAAAAAAACATCCTTATGTTAAGATAAAAGATGAAGAACTAGTACTACATCAAAAAAATATAATTCATGAGTGTTAAAGAAAGATGGTGTTCCGGTATTGTTTATATGAGTAAAACAAATATAAGAAGATGAGGGGAGATATCTAGTGTATTCTTTCATACAATGAATTAGAATAAAAAAATGACACTTTTATGCACATCATCACCCACATAAAAGGAATCATATTGTAGCAAGTGCATGTAAATATAAGAAGTAAAGAGTTTTGTTCAATTAATTTTTCAAAAGAATAAAGAGTAAGATGAAGGATTCTATGTATATCTATTCACATAGAAGAATAGACTTTAATTTGTTAATGTTATAATTAAGAATAACTTGTATATAGTTTCTATATTTGAGAAGAAAAAGAGAATGTCTATGAAATACTATGCATACAAAAGACGAGAAAGTTTCTTTCATGCTTCTATATTAGTACAAGAAGAAGACTCAAGTAACATAGTGAAAAAATGGTGTCTCAGCTAGTCCTAGACATTGATTCTTTTAAAAACAACTTTAATAATTTTTACATTGTCATTGTTTACATACTATCATCCACTTTTATATGATAAATGAAATACAATCAATATTTAGAGAATAGGTATCCTAACCAATCAAATAGGTAAAGGGATAAAAAGTTAAAATTGGTTATAAAAGACACCAATACTGATTCACCCCTCCCCTCTCAGTAATGATAATATGCCAAAGTGATCCAAAAAATGGAATTAGAGATCGGTCCACCTCTGATTGGATTCACATATTTTGAATTTTTTCTTTTTTTGAATAATTTGAGTATCTTTTATAAATTATAATGAAATTTTGGTGAAAATATGTCCATTTTAGATCATAATTCCATATCCACCAAAACCACGATGAGCTATAAAAAGAAATAGGAGGGGATATTAAAGTTGGAATACCTATCATTCTAAGAATTAGTTTCATTTTCTACTTCCAACAATGCATAAAATGATATATTTGGATTAAAATAGTGATAACAGGTGGTTCAATCTATCAATAAGGAAGTATAAATTTCTTCTACCTTAAATTATTTGAGAAACTCTAGTTTTCATGAGGTATGTATTAATTCTCTCCTAAAATGTCTTGAAGAAGATCCAAGAATTAGTGAGAGTGATCACATATAAACAAATTTATCTATTTATGCTTTTAAAGATTTTTTGTATTATTTTTACAAAGAACTTATCTCTTTAGTTGGTGAAATTATTTAAAATCAACATAAATAGATCATGCAACCAAAGGAGAAATTAGAAAAAATGAAGAAGGTTTTTTAAGAAAAGGTTTTATCTTATATAATTCTTTTCAAATAAGTTTAATTGAAGGAATATATGAATAAAAAGCTTATAGATAGGTTATAAAAGTTTGAAGAAGAATTGATCAACATAAAATAAGAAAATTATGATTTTACTAAAGGATGCGTATAGAATATCCATGCATTAGAATTGAATCTAAAAAATAAAATTTATTTTAGAAATAAAAAATTAAAGGATTAATCTAAAAGGACTAATTATGTTGACTAATTATTATATGAAAAAGTACAAATTAATGATAAATAATTTGAAAGTGTTAAGAAGGAATGTGAAGAAAAGTTGAAATCAATAGATGATGAGAAATGCACTCTCAATTTGAAGTGTCTTATTCTTGGGGTTATATTATAAAATCTAAAAATATCTCAAGCCCTAAAACCAAAAGAAAACATTATGTTTCCATAGAATATTTATAGGAGTGATAATGTTACAAAAAGTATCTATTATGTATCAAGTATTAATAGAGATTATCTCATGATCAATCTTTAGAAAGATCAAAGAAGAAGATACCATCCATTTTATATCGTATTTCTCATGATAAATCAATTTCTAAAAATAGTGAATATTTCCAATAAAAACCTATAAAAAATATGTGAGGAGAAGTTATGATAATCCTAACACCATGTACATTGTGGATAAAATAAGTATAAGTTTTTTCCCTAATACGATCCCAACCAGAATAAAAAAATCCAAAAAACAACATGCTATCTAATCTTGAAAATCTAGATTGTATATGGTTCACAATGGGAGATCAAGGTTTATGTGTTATTTATGTTGTTGTAATAGGCATGGGAATAATTAAGTGAATTTTTGGTATAATCCATCAATTCCAAAAGTATAAAGGAATCCCATATCAAGGTAAAGAAATCCATAGAAGCTGTAACAACCATAGATTAATAAGAATATGTATAATTCAAATAGATTTTATATCCTAGATAATATATATAATATTTGAAATTGTTGTGGTCATATGGATGGATAATTATCATAAAAAATCCATCAAAATAAAAAGAAAATTATATAATACAACTAATGCTTAAGAAAGTATGAAATCAAAATTTGGGAAAATTTCAAAAGCATGAAGATGAAAACAAAATTCCCAAGATGATTAAAAGGAAGGATAATTAATTATGGAAAAAATGGGATATCAGATTCAATGAAAATCTAAGAAGCTCAATATACATGTTTTATATAAATGAATTGATTTGAACAAAATTACTCTCTAGAAGGATCCATGAGGAAAATCCAAACATGTTGCTAAAGCAACCAATGATCTTTTATTATTTTAAACAATATATTTGGAGAGATCAAGGAAGATAAAAAAACAAGAGTTAAATATATTAGTAATGGGAAAAAATATGCTTCACATAAAAAATATTAATTTCACTATAATATATTAATAAAATACAATCCATATGTTAAAGAAGAATTGCGTGGAGATCTAAGTAATATGGTCACAATTATAAGGATTGTCTAACCATTATTCCAAAATAATAGGTATCCATAAAATGAATAAGGAGTTTACTAAGAAATAAGTATTATGAAAATATAGGTTACCCATAAAAATAAGATGAATATGTAAAGATTACCTTGCTATCTAAATAAAAATTGTATTTTAATACATGTTATGAAAGTATGAATACTAGAAATAATAGAGAAACATAATTGACAAAAATCTCTCATTCTCACTATTCACGTTGATAAAGATAAAGATCCACATTATTATATTATATTTTTTTGTATTATATTAGTACTAAAATTGTAGGTAATTTTAAAGTGATGCATGTTCTCAAAGAGAGAACCTGAGAGTGATTATATGTTTTTATAACTAGATAACTCAAAGTGAATAAGATTCCTTCTTAGATTGATTTCTCAAATAGAATTATAACAAGGATGTATTTAAGAGAAATTTTCTTGATAAAATTGTGGAAGTTTTCAAAAATATAAAACCAATTTAAGTGATTAATTTTGGTACATACTATAATTGTAATATCTTGAAATTTACCTATTAAATAGATTCACCCTGATAAAGATTATTTGGATAATATCTTTATGGGGAAGACAAGTGAAGAAGGTCATGAAAAAGACACCATAATTATTCATTCATGAAATTTAAAATATTCTTGAATGTTCTTGAAGGAGTGTCCTTGTAAAAATAATGTTTTATTAATCTCTCATACATGGTAATAAAAATTAGAACCTAACATAATGAGGGGGGATTTATTTAATCAATGGCATAAAGTGGAAGAGTATAATTGAAATTTAGATATTTTTTAAAACCTTCCTATTATTCTTGAATGCTATTAACATATATGTTGAAGAATTTAATGTAAATTTAGGTTGATATTTCTAGAGAAATTTGAATCAAAATTGGAATTAACAATTACCTCAAGCTGATTTTTTAGAAAACATTTAGAGAAGTTAATTAGAGGCTCATTTCATTTTATATTAAATATAATTAATTATGGATATGCTTGATGTCTAAATAAAACAGTATTGTTTTCTACACTGAGCACGACTCAAATAGTCATAGAGTAAAGTGGTTGATGTAACATTTTTTATGTATATTTTGATACCTTCATCTTTCAAAAATTTGTATTTCTTATCAATAAGGTGGGGGAGTAAAGTGTAATGAATTCTTGATAATAAATAGTGAAAAAAATAATTTATGAAGTGAGAACATATTAACAAATCATTTTAAAAGGTATTGTAAAAAAATATAAAGGGAGAGATTATTTAGTCAAATTTGTGTGTATTTTATGTATTGTTAATTATTGTTAATGAATATGAATTATTAATGATTCTTGATTTCAATACAGAAGGAAGATTAAATTATTTAAAGAGTATTTCTTAGAAGCTAATTGGATATCCTGAGAATATTGAAAAGATGAGATCCCAAGCATGTTTTCTTTTCTATTTTAAGTGAATAGATTTTAGAGGTCTATTTTGGATGTTTTGTTTGAATATTTATATCCTATTTTTTCTGAAAAATGAATTATTTCCTTTAGATGTTTTTAGAATATTCATTCAAGTTAAAGGAATTTTTTTTATGAATAATTGAAGTTATTTGTAGTTTTTCTAGGTAAAAAATACTATATTTATATAATGGTGATGATCAAGTATTTATTAAAAATAGAATAAAATAATAATTAAATAAAAGGTTGGTATTTTTTGACATTACATATTATCACATAATCTATTATTTTTTATAAGAAGTAAAGGATGAATTATCCAGAAAATATTTCCAATACACAAACCATCCAACTAAAGAATCCATACATCATATAAATACATCCAATCTTAAGAGAAGGACATATAGTATGATATTAAGGAATGATAGTGGTTATTGAAGTCAACATGGAACAAGTTTATAGCATGAGTTGGCGCTAATAGGGTGAAGGGTTCTTAGTCTCACATATGTGGGGTTTCGTAAGAGAAAAAGGGTGAGCACTGGATCCTAATTTGATTTCATTTCCAAGGTTGGCGAGGAACTTTATTAATTTAAAAACACAACTCCTAGTTTAAAATTGATGTGATACAACTCATTTAAAGTGGTCAATATTAATGAATTAAAAATATATATGGACATTTCATAAATTGTGATATTGGATGAAATGATGTCACATCAATCATATTCTACCTCTAGACATGGTAGGGTTTTTGTATGCATTGAAGAACCTCCAAGTGACTCTTGTAATAAATCCAAGAATTTAAATGATATAAGTTTTATAATGTGAAATAAAGAGATGAAATAGATGGATAGATTGAGATAGATGATCTTAATAGTCAATAATTTATTCATTAAGTCAATCTAAATTAAGGGTTTCTTTATATGGTTGATCAACATAGTTGGTAGCTTGTACATGCGGTCAGTTGACAAAGGCATGTAGTTGATATAATTTTCATGGTTGATCCTCATGGTTAGTTTATTGTGTATGAAGTCAATACATTGTATTTGATATTGATTCTCATGGTAATTTGATTGAATGTACATTCGATCTATATGTATTTTCACTTTATAAGGTTTATCCTCATGGTCAATCTTCAGGGTTTGTGTGAGATGTGAAAATTTGATACTCGAACTATGTCATGGAATGAGAGAAAGATCCAAGATGTCTAAAACCTTGTGTAGAACTTATCAAGGATTCGAATGAAGTATGTAAACTTGATTGAGCCTTTATATATCCATCCTATTTTGTCTGTGTAAACATCAATAATATAAACATCATGCATATAAAAAGAATTCATGTTTATGTTAATATTTCTAGGCCTAAAGAACAGTGAAGAATTTGGGCATGAAAAATCAAGGAAAGGAGTTCGTGATATATATCACATAAATCCAATATATCTCATGTAAGAAAATATTAAATGAAAATAATATAATAATATTAATTATAATTTAGGCTCGTTTTGAAGATAGAAAGAATAATATTTTTGTGTGTCTTGTGCTAAAAATAATGAATCCATAACCATAATTGTAAATGCATGAATTTTAATACTCACAAGGAATGTTTTAAATGGAGTAATATTCAAAAAATAATTTTTAAGAAGAGAAGGATTTATATGTTTCAAAAACCATGGTGGAAATAAAAAATGTCTATATACAATATTAATGGGTATTTGAAAATCAATATTTTAAGGGGTTTTGAATTATAAAAAATCTTTGCAATTTAAAACTAAGTATTCCCACTATACATGGAATAATATTTTAACATGAGAAAAAAGAATTTGATGCTACTGAAACTCATATAAATATATATTTTTGTTGAAGGAAAAGGTCTGAGAGAAGTTTTCCACTATTTTTATAAAAAGAAACATCCACGTGTCAAGAGAAGAGATCAAGAACCAACACTATATCAAAAATATATAATCCATGAGTGTTGAAGAAATGGGGTGCTATAGTTTTGTTTGTATGAACTAAATAATAATAATAAGAGGAGGAGTGAAGAGATTTAGTTCAGTCTATCATCAACTGATGTAGAAAAAGAAGAGAGTTTTGTGCACATTAGTTCAAATAGAAAAGAAAGTGTCTTAAATCTAATTCAAGTTAATATAATAACATTGGAGTGGTGTTTATATATGTTTTCATTGGAAAGAATAAGAAGAATAAAGGTTATTTGTATATTAATTCACACAATATAAGATACTCAAATATGTTCATGTGAAGAAGAAGAAGTGGTAGTCTCTAGTTTCTAATGTAAATAAAGATTGTATATGTGTAAACTATTTTGCATAAAAAATAATAGGATGTGCATGCATACTACTGTTCAAGTAAAAGAAGATAAAGAAGAAGATGAACCAACTAACACAATTAAAAATAGAAGTCTTAACTAGTTATATAATTGGATACTATTACAAAGGACTTGAATAATTTGGACACTATTAGGAGGTAGTATAAATATCTAGTGGGAGGCTATATTTGGGTTAGGCATTAACTAACCCAAGAGAATCAAGAATGTTTTTTTCACCCCTTCTAATGTATAGGAAATAATCTAGTGGAATTGTATAAGAATATAATATGATTGATTATAGTGTTTTGTAATAATAGATTGAAATGTTCATCAGGGATCATGAGTTAATGTGGTAGTATTGATGGTAGATTTGAGCAGATGGAGGTCCATACACATATATCAGAAGATGATGGAGATCAACCACATAGATCAGATGGTGATGAAATTGTATCCATAGAAAACAATTATTTATAAATCATATGAATTGGATCATTTATTTTTTGTCATAATTTTTTAATATTTCTCTTCCATAATTAATAAACAGTTGCATTTTTTCTCTGATGGAATAATATTATGTTTTAAACCACATAATCTATTTCTTGTTTTGTGTTGTGAGTATGATCACATTTGTGCTTTAAATTATGTGTGTTTCATAAGGTTTATATGTAACAACCCAAGTATTTATAGGATAATACATTTTTATATCTATTAATATTTATGAATAAGATATTAATTTTATGTTAAATATGACACTTTTTTCGATGGCGTACTCACCACGCGATAATGAGTTTATTTGAAATCTTATGTCGTACACAACTTTGGGTTATACCAAAATAATAATATAATAATATAATTATTTTAAGTGATAGTTCACACCTCGCCATTTTATTTTTGGGAATGAACATAACTATAAAAAATATTATTATTAAATTTCTTTATATTTATCCAATAAATTTTTGAGGCTTAAAGTAGGAATGAATCCGATTTTAAGCCTGAAATACTCTAATATTTCTAAAAGGTTATTTTACTGCCTTTTGATGGAGAACAATTTTTAAATATAGTTTTTGTCCCTTTTATATATTCTATTTGACAGAATAATATTCTTATTCAGAATAGGGACATCAAAATCTACATTGGATAAATTTTTTGTATTTTTCTGATAAAGTTCAATTTTTAGTGAATTGTAAAAAATACTGAAGGTTAATTCAAAACTGCCTTTTAATATAATTTATTTATATAGTTAGATAGTAAGTTTAATTGGTTTTAAATTTTAATTATATTATACTTTTACCATTTAATCCTATGTTGGTCATTGTAAGTAACTTTAATCTTAAATTGGACACAAACCCATGTCAATCTTTTGGTAGTTTTTACTTCTTAAAAACACACTTTTTGATTTTGACAACTAGAATTAATTTTAAATTAACTTCTATCAATTATGTGTTTTTAATTTGGAAAAATGGATTCCATATTTGGAATAATTAGTCCAAATTATGTAAATCGGTAAATTTTATTTTTAGAAATTATGAATAGTAACTTTACTAAATACTTTATTTACCATTGTTAAAGGGTAAATCTGGTAAATAAGGATAAAAAACATAATATTATAATAATATTATATTACCCTTACACATGTACTAACCCAATTGGATGAGATATATCTAACCATGGGAATACTTGGATTTATTTTATGACCCCATGGAGCCACTTGTGTGTAAAAATGACATTTAATTACTTTTAATTTAAAGTTAAGGAAAATATAACATAAACATAAATCTTTTACTAATTTTTTTTATATGGGGTTATGTAAGTGATATATTAAAATATAAATATCATTATAATTCTAAAAATATTTTTTACATCATGATATTTTATTTATAATTTTTATACTTTAGATAAATAAATTTAACTATGACCCAATGATGATGTAGTGATTGATTCATTAATAAAAGATTCAACTAAATTATATTATAAATGTTAAAATAAATTTAATTTTGTTATTTTTATGTCATACACAATTTTTTTTGCATGATAGTTACATGTTATCTTAGTATTAATGATGTTTTTTCGAAGTAATCATGTTATGAATTTTTCAAAAAGCCATGATATGAATAGTGTCAAAATTGATAAAAATTCATTTTTTAAAATATAAAATATTTTATTAAATTTTATAAAATAAAAAAAAATATAATATTTGAAAAAATATTTATAATAATTATAAAATTTATTATGGACTATTTAATTAGATATTTGTTATGTTTTGGTAATTATTTTGATTCTCAATGTGTTAAATGCTTGATAAAATAGTAAGAGTAAAAAAGGGTAAAATAAAAAAGATAAATATTAAAAACATACAAAACCTATCTAATTCTTATTGGATGATTTTATTTCGACTTATATTTATCTTATATTTGAAAAAAATTAATTTAGACTCATTTTTAATTGAAATATAACTAATAATAAAATAATAAATCAAGATATTACTTAAGTGCCGTTCCTCCCTCTTATAAAAGTCCACCACCTCTAACCCTTAATCAATCCTCTCAAGCCCCCTTTGATCATACAAAATCTACCAAAATAATCTCCCAACATACCTATATTACTCCTAGAATCCTTACCTTAGAAATAAAGAAATTCAAAAAGGCCTTTTATCTTAAATCAAAAGGATTTACTCTATTTAAGGTAATGTATTCTATCAAACTTATTTCATTTATTTTCCATTATCTAACCCCATAAATCTATTTATTTAATTATTTTATAATAAAAATAGTATATTAAATATACTAGGATGTTTTTATTCCAAGTATTCTACTTACACTCACACACACCTCCATCCAATGTATTTGAAACATACTGTTTCTCTGCATAGAGAATTACTGCCTCACGAAACTATGATTG
This sequence comes from Viscum album, assembly GCA_963277665.1. NCBI lineage: Eukaryota > Viridiplantae > Streptophyta > Magnoliopsida > Santalales > Viscaceae > Viscum > Viscum album. The sequence goes on along the minus strand of OY728142.1, from coordinate 422,016,142 downwards.
TTCAATTATCTCCTACCACCTCTCATGGTGGCCATTATGATGGAAAAATATTTATATATGGTATATATATATATAACATTTATATTGTCTCTATTCTTATGTATGTTTCACTTACAACATACCTTTATGCTTTCCGTAATGCGTAAATACCCTAATTTCATTTGAGGAAGTGCAGACTACCACCCCCTCAAGGTGATATGACTCATTCATTCTATACATGGAATGTATAAAGGATGTAATTAAAAAAATTATGTAAAATATATAAAATAGATATTATACTGTGATTATAATATACATATGTATCATTTAGTTTTCATTCCGTTAAAAATGAAAAAGAAATGAAAGTAGCATCCATGCGTATGTACGACATACCATCTCCATAAATGGTGCATTTAATTTTCATATATCCAAATGTTATGGTCTTTTATAAACACATATATAATGGATATAAGTACATATATACTAGATATATATGATATTGAAATCATGAATTTAATTCTGGAGATAATGGACTTTTGAGCAAATGGACAATTTGTAATTATAACAAGTTTGTTTTTGACTGAAGTACTGAACATCAATAAAAAGACCGATATGAACTTGAATAATTATATGATTGTTATATCAAGGTAATAAGTGATAAAAATGGAATAATAAACTTGAAAATGGTTCATAATCGAGTATAATTATCTTAATTTTATTTTTTAGGGAGATAAAGAAATAACAAGACTTTTCAGACACAAGGTAAGGGAACCTTTCACCCTCATCTTTTAGTAAAAGACTTATTTTATGTTATGTATTTTAATTTTAATTTTAAAATGTTGGGATATGTTATTATATATCCTTATTTCTTTCCATTTTCTGTCCAAATCATGAGATACCCTTTTTTCTCTCATTAACTCATTTCTAAATGTTTATGTGATGCCGTTAGGCTGCCAAATTTTCATAAGGGAAATTCTTAACCCAATTTCCCTTCTTTGGGTTAATCTTAATCTTTTTATTATGTCATGATATAATTATGTAAGAAATAATATTAGATGTGTTGTATTGTATTTATACATTACTTATGTGTACCTAAAGTGAATACACGTAATCAATCAATTTTATTTACAAAATGATCTTTGTAAGGGACTTCATTTCAATCTCCATTCATTGAAGGCATACTTTGATTTATACATGAATTTATATTATATAGTGTATAAACCCCTTTGAATTTTAATTTCTTTCAAAGGAAATATTTTTTCTAAGATGTGTCTTACTTAAAAACAATGGTAATGTTCCTTTTTAACATACAGGATGACAATGAACTTTCCACCACCGCGAGCATTATTTGATATTTAGATTCCTTAACAAGACATAATGTTTTTAAAAGGAAAATAAATACCATATAAATTTTATGTATTTTGGTATTGAGAATGGTTTTTAGAATGGATTGATTATTTAAATATCTTGAACTAATATCTTGTGATTACAATGTGGAAATGTTATCTTTCCTTTATGCTTGTTTATGTGTTATGATTATGTTATGGTTCTTGGGAATTGTTTACATATACAGGTGGTTCCATGACAAACCTAGGGCAGGTGAGCCTGAAATAGCTCTCTAATGAATTGGTTAATGTGACTGAGGTAAACATTAATATTTCTCCTAAGAGATTTAGGGAATATACTGTGATGAGGATTCCAAATGTAACTCCCTCTGTAGCTGTGAAAGCTACAATGTAAGTCTGATATGGACGCCACAAGTTACCTTTATGATTTATGATTACTATGTGTTATTCATAATTATTATGATTTTGTGAGGTATGTTAAAGATCTTATGTTTTGTATGTATTGATGGACTAATGTTTTATTTCTTTATTTTAAAACCCTTAGATTTTTATGCTCATCCCATATTTTTGAAATTTTTTTCACAGGGTATAAGGAAGGGTAAGAGAAAGAAAGTATTAAAGAGGATTTATATCAAGAAAATAACTCTTATTTTATTTAAATAGATTTATTATTGTGAAAAAATATGTATATAGTAGAAGTGTCTACTCTGTAATGTTTGAGATGTAATGTAATAGTTACGACCTAATTCTCTAAAAATCCAAACCTAAAAATATCCTCAATGCTAATTACTTATTTAACTCAATATTATGTAATTTTTAAGGCTGGGGCCTTATAGTTGGTATCAAATGTCAGTTTCGATAACTTTAGAGGATAGGGTGTTATATAGGCGTAAGTAAAGGATACTATATAACCAAGAGGGTTATTATCATATGGAAACTTTTGTAGGGTTAATCTAAAATAGGTTTTTTGAATAAAAACTTAAAAAATGGAGATATAAAGAGTTTTATATATTAGATTAATATAAAAGTTTTTATTTTACCTTTACCCTATAGAGGGTTCTTTTTTAATAATAATTCATTTCATGTTTAAGTGCAGACTCTCTTCAGCAGATTAAGGATCATTTGTCAAGATAGAAAGAAATAGATCTTGCAAAACCTTCTTATTCCTCCCTGATTATTTGATCATCACTGTTAATGAAAAATCACGTTCAAATTATTTTGACAGCTTCTTGAGTATTCAAATCACCTAGAAGAAATTGTTTGAGTTGTCCAACACCTACACTTTTCTAAAAATAATTTATGGGTCATGGTATCTTTTTAATATGATTTAAAGATCATAAATTTTCCAACTATATCGAAAAGTGAAATTATAGATGTGGAGAAAACTTTTACTTTTTGAATGTATGAAAACATGTTGAAAGAGAAAGGGAACATCCTGAAGATCATGACATCTGCATTCAAGGTATGATTTATTTTATTATCTATAATGAATGTAGAATCATTGTATTTATATTTATAAATGATGAGGACATTATATCTTTAGGAATGATGCAGTAAGAAATAAGGTGAAAATTCATAGTTAAAGGATTATGAAGAGCACTGAATGAGTAAGAAGTCAACATTTTAAGGATTTGAGAGTTATGGTAAATTGTGGGATAATGAAATGTTTAAAAGTATTAATGCTCTATTGATGATGGTATTACTTTGGGAATAATTTTTCTTATATGTGTAACCTTATTGTTTTATATGTGAAAATTTTATTCAAGGAAGAATTGAATTTTCTTGTTTGCAAAAAATGGATAACCTTAGGGGTTCATATGATATTTTGTTTTTGAGGTGATTAATGGTTATTACATTTTTGGATGAAAAATTAAAGGTATTATATAACCTTTGAGGATAAATTAGGGTATGGAAATTTTTTAGAAAATTATCTTATTTTTTAGAATGTTATAAGAGTGATATGATTTTAAAAAAAGTACAACCCATAGAATGGGTGACAACCTGTCGGGTCCAGTAATGCCGCATGAATTGAACCCAAAACCGAAGGGAGAAAAGGGCGCATCACCTACCACTGTCCTACATTAAGTCCCTGGTTGGTATGAATTATTATTTTTCATTAAATGATTTTATAAATCAAGAATAATTTTTTTGGAACTTATGTTTTATAACATATATATCCTTAGTATAGGAAAATTATTTGGTGATTAAGATATAAATGTTATTTTGGAGGATGTTATCTCTTTTGGGAACACCATATGCCTATGAAAAATAGAATAATATGGGATTTAATTTGGGGAGTAATGGTTGAAATATTATTTTGGGAGAATTAATTATTTATTATGGACATATGACTATTTGGGTTATTTATGGAAATGACTAACCTATCATAAATTATATATGATTAGGTTAATTATTTTTCAGTATGAGAATTTAAGAGTAGTCGATGTAATTTTGTTATAAATGTTAAGACTTATCATGAAAGACTATGTGATCCAATCCTTCTAAATTTTGGGTTTCAATATAATTTGGATTATTTTGAAGAATTTTAAGGAAAATGTTTTATTGAATGGTCTTTGTTGAAATTTGGGTATTGTTTGTTCAATTTTAAAGATTAAGAGTAGTATTTATTTTTATAAAGGATTATCCTTTTTGGGGATTATATGATCTCATAATAACAAGTTTGGTATTGGTTAATGTCTAAATACAGGGGAAATATATAGTTCATTTTTTTTAAATTATGTGATTCTCTAGAAGTTGATTATGGGACTTTAGGTGTGATGAAGTCATCTTGAATACTCATCATTTAGAGAAAAGATGAGTTTTGTCGTAGAAATTTATTAAAGGATGAAACTCTACTTGAAAAATAAGTATATTTCCTTCTGTTCTTAATCAATCTCATAAAAAAATTCTGGAACTTTATAGAAAATAACATAAAACAAAAAAAAATTCTATTTACGTTTTCTACTTGGGATTCAAAGACTGTTTAACCTATCACAAGTTTGTGATTTTGTGGTGGTTAACTTTATCCTGATCATGTTTTTTATCACTCTCCATCAGAACTTAATGGTTAGTTTCTCTTCTGTATCCATATTTTCCTACATGGAATCCAAGTATGGGTTATCTCAAATGACCTTTTTGCTTCTGTTTCGTTCTTTTAAAATGATATTTTTATTGACTCTTTTTACAATGTGGAACTTTCAATGATGTTTCCAAGCCCAATTATAAAATTGAAAGGACACAATTTCCAAAAGGGGGGAAGGATGAAATGACACTGGTATCTATAGAATAATAAATTTTCATTGCTATTAATATTTATGAAAAACATATTAATTTTATGTTAAATAGGATACTTTTTTTGATAGCTTACTCAATACACAATAACGAGCTTCATTAAAATCATACGTTTCACACAACTTTGATTTATACCAAAATAATAATATATTATTATTATTATTTAAAATGATAGTTAACACATAGATGTTGTATTGGAAGGAATGAGCAGAACTAACTAAAATATGATTATTAAATGTCTCTACTTTGATTCAAAAAAATTTAGAGGCTTAAAATAAAAATAAATCCAATTTTAAGCATGAAATACTCCAATATTTTAAATAGGCCATTTTACCACCTTTTGATGGAGAACCCTTTTTAAATCTAGTTTTTATCACTTTTATAGATTCTATTTGAAAAAATAATATTCTTATTTATAAGCGCGGCATAAAAATTTACATTGGATGAATTTTTTTTATTTTTCTAATAAAGTTCATTTTTTATTGAATAGTGAAAAATACTTAATTTTAATTCAAAACGTCCTTTTAATCTAATTTATTTATATAGATAGATTGTAATTTTAATTGGTTTTGAAGTATAATTGGATTAAATTTTTACCATTTAAACCAAAATTGGTCAATGGAAGTAATTTCACTCTTAAATTGGATATAAACAGAAGTTAAACTTTTAATAGTTTTTACTTCTTAAAAACACACTTTTTGATTTTGACAACTGGAATTAATTTTAAAGGAATTTATGCCAATTATGTGTTTTGAATTTGTAAAAATGGATTCCATAGTTCTAATCAGGAGGTTCAAATTTTCTAGATAGATAAATTTTATTTTAAGACAATATGACTAGTAACTTTAGAAAATATTTTATTCACCATGGTTAAAGGGTAAATCTGGTAAATAAGGAAAAAAATAATATTATAATAATATTAAATTACCCTTAAAAATGCCCTAATAATATTGGATGTGATATTTCTGACCATGGTCATACTTGTGTCAATTTTAGGACCCCATGGAGCCACTTTTGCATGAAAATGATGTTTAATTACTTTTAATTTAAAGTTAAGGAAAATATAACATAAACATATATCTTTTACTAAATTTTTTATATGGGGTTATATAAGTGATATATTTGAATATAAATAATAATTATAAATTTAACTTTTTTTATACATTATTATATGTTATTTATATTTTTTATTCATTAAATAAATAAATTGAATTACGACAGAATAATGATGTAGTGATTGCATTACTTATAAAAGAATCAAATAAATGATATTACAAATGATAAAATAAATGTAATTTTTTTATTTTCATGTCATACATGAATTTTTGGGATTATAGTTACATGTTATCTTTGTATTAATGAAGTTTTCTTTGATGTAATCATGTTTTTATGGATTTTTAAAAAATTCATGATATGAATAGTGTCAAAATTGACATAATTCATATTTTAAAATATAAAATATTTTATTAAATATTATAAAACTCAAAAAAATATAATATTTGGCCAAATAGTTATTATAAGTATAAAATTTTATTATTTACTCTTTAATTGGATATTTTTCTTGTTTTTATAAGTATTTTGACTCTCAATGTGTTAAATGCTTGATAAAATGGTAAGAGTAAAAAAGGGTTTAATAAAAAAGATAAGGATTAAAAAATATCCAAAACCTATCTAATTATTATTGGATGATTTTATTTAGACTTATATTCATATTATCTTAGAACTAACTAAATTTTGAATCATTTATAATTGAAATGTAATTTAAAATAAAATAATAATTCAAGATATTTCTTAAGTGCCCCTCCTCCCTCTTATAAAAGGCCACCACCTCTAACCCTTACTCACACCTCTCAGACCCCCTTGAATCGTCCAAAATATACCCATGTAAGATCCCAAAATTCCTATATTCCTCCTATAATCCTTCCTTTGGGCAGAAATCAATTCAATAAGTCCTTTTGTCTTAAATCAAAAGGAGTTACCCGATTTGAAGTAATGTATTCTCTCAAACTTCTTTCATTTATTCTCCCATATCCAAACCCATAACTACCTTTATTAAATTATTTTATAAAAAAACTAGTATATTAAATATACTAGGATGATTTTATTCCATGTATTCGACTTACACTCACACACACATCCATCTAATGGATTTAGAACGTACTGTTTCTGTGGACGGCGAACTACTACCTCACAAAATGATGATTAATCAATTATCTCTTACCACCCATCATGGTGAACATTATGATGGAAGTATATTTATATATGGTATATATATCATATATATATATATATATATTGTCTCTATTATTGTTTATTTTTCATTTAAAATATACCTTTATCCTTTTCATAATGCGTAAATACGACAACTTTATTTCAGGAAGTGCGGACTACCACCCACTCAAAGTGATAAGACTCATTCATGATATAAATGGAACATATAAAGGACGGAATTAATGAAATTATATAACATATATGACATATATTTTATACTATAATTATAGTATACCTACTTATTATTTAGTTTTCATACCTTTAAAAATGGAAAAAATGAGAGTAGCGTTCATGCGTACGTACGACTTACCATCTCCATGAACGGTGTATTTCATTTTCTTATATCCAAATTTTATGGAATATTATAAATATAGATATACAGAATCTAAATACATACATACTGGATATATATTATATTTAAATCATGAATATAATCTTGGAGATAATGGACGTTTTGACCACATGGACAATTTGTAATTATAAAAAGTTCATTTTTGACTCAAGTACCGAACATCGAAAAAAGACCTATATGAACTTGAATAATTATATGATTTTTTTAAAATATTGGGGCCAAAGCCTCATTTATTATTAAAGTAATTAAAATAACTCTTTAACTGGGTAGTGGGAGACCCATTACATAGCCCAAAGGCCCAGTGGGAATTTATCCCATTACATGGCCCGTAGTCCCATTTTTTGGCCCAAGGACATTATGTGAATAGTACTGCTATAATACCCGTGATGCTATAGTACTGCACAATACCCGCCACTACTACTGTACCCTACAACCACTACAACGACCTGCCGCTGCTACAGTGTAACCACTGCTATAGTTTTACTACAGTACTGCTACAGTACCCTATGCCCAATGGGTTTTGAATAATTATATGATTGTTATAGCAACGAAATAAGTCATATAAAAGGAATAATAAACTTGAAAATGTTATAAATCAAGTAGAATTATCTTCAGTTTATTATTTAGGGAAATAAAGAATGAACAAGACAAGTCAGACATAAGGTAAATGAACCTTTCACCCTCCTCTTTTATATAAAGACTTCTTTTATGTTATGTCTTTTAATTTAAATTTTAAAATGCTGGGGTATGTTATTCTATATCTTTATTTCTGTCCATTTTATTTCCAAAAGATGAGATACCCTTTTTTCTCTCATTAACTGATTTCTGAATTTTTAAGTGACATCGTTAGGCTACAGAATTTTCATAAGGGAATTTCTTAACCCAATTTCCATTTTTTGGGTAAATCTTATACTTTTAATTATGCCATGCTATGATTATGTAAGAAATAAATTTTTATGTACTATCTTATTTTTAGATATTACTTATGTGTACCTAAAGTGAATATACATAATCAATCTATTTTTTTTACAGAATGATCTTTGTAAGGGACTTAGTCTCAATCTCCATTCATTGAGGCATACTTTGATTTATACACATCATTCCTTTATATGGTGTATAAAACCATTTTACTTTTACTTTCAATCAAATGGAATCTTTTATCTATGAATCATTTTACTAAACAACAAAGGGAATGTTCCTTCTTAACGTACGTGGTGAAAAAGACCTTTCTAATGCTAGGAGCATTATTTTATATTTGGCTTCCTTAACAAGCCGTAATGTTTTTAAAATGAAAACAAATACCATATACTTTTTATATATTTTTGTATTGAAAATGGCTTCGAGAATGGATTGATTCTGTAAATATATTGAACTGATATCTTGTGATTGAAATATGGAAATTTTATCTTTACATTATGCTTATTCATGTGTTATGATTAGGTTATGGTTCTTGGTAATTGTTTACGTATATAGGTGGTTCCATGATAAACCTAGGGTGAGTGAGCCCAAGATAGGTCTCCAATGCATTGGGTAATGTGATGGAGGTAAACGTTAATGTTTTTCCTAATAGGTTTATGGAGTATACTGTGATGGGTATTACAAATATAACTCTCTATGTAGCTGTGAAAGCTACAATGTAAGTATGATATGGATGCCACAAGTTACCTTTGTTATTTATGATTACTACATGTTATTCATAAATCTTATGATTTCAAGAGGTATGTTAAACAGATTATGTTTGGTATGTATTGATGGACTAATGTTTTCTTTCTTTATTTTATGACTCTTATTGAGTTTTTATGCTCATCCCATGCTTTTAAATGATTGTAATAGGGTACAAGGAAGGGTTAGAGAATGAAAGTATTCAAGAATATTTATATCAAGGAAAGAACTCTTGTTTTATTTAAGGAGTTTTATTATTATGAAAAAATTGGATAGAGTAGATGTGCCTACTTTGTAATTTTTGAGATGTAATATAATAGTTATGACCTAATTCCCAAAAAATCTAAACCTAAAAATATCCTCAATGTGAATTCTTGAATTAACTCAAGATTATGTGATGTTTACGGTTGGGGCCTTATAGTTGGTATCAAAGGTCATTTTAGATAACATTTGAGGTCAGGGTGTTATCTATGTGTAAATAAAGGATCCTATATAACCAAGAGGGTTATTATCATATGGAATCTTTTGGAGGGTTAATATAATATATGTTATTTAGATAAAAACCTAAATAATAGATATATAAGGAGGATGATGTATTATAGTAATATAAAAGTTTTTATGTAATCTTTACCCTATAAAGGATTTTTTAATAATAATTCATTTTATGTTTATGTTTTTTCTCTTTTCATAAGATTAAGGATCATTTTTCATGATGAAAGGAAAGAGATATTTCACAACCTTCTTATCCCTCCACGATGATTTGATCATCACTATTATGGAAAAATCCTGTTCAAATGACTTTGAAAACTTCTTGAGTATTCAAATCACCTGCAAGAAATTTTTTGAGTTATCCAACACCTACTCTTTTATAAAACAATTTTACGGGTCATGGTATCTTTTTAAAATGATTTAAAGATCTAAAATTTTACCACTCTATCAGAAAGTGGAATTACAGAAGTGGTGTGAATGTTTAAATTTTAAAATTATGACGACATGCCATAAGAGAAAGGGAACATCCTAAAGATCATGATATATGGATTCAAGGTATGAATTATTTTATTATCCATAATTAATGAATCATCTTGGGATTGATATTTATAAATGGTTAGGATATTTTATATGTAGGAATGATGTATTAATAAATAAGGTGGAAATGAATAGTTAATAGACTATGAAGAGAGATGAATGAGTAAGAAGTCAATATATAAGGAATTTAAGAGTTATGGTATATTTTGGGATGATGAAAGGTTTAAAAGTATTAATTCTATTTTGATGATGAGATTACTTTGGGAATAGTTTTTCTAATATGTGTAACCCTAATTTTTGATATGTAAAAATGTTATTCAAGGAAGAATTACGTTTTCTTATGTGAACATAAGGGATTACCTTAGGGGTTCATATGATATTTTTTAATGTGATTAATGGTTATTACATTTTGGAATGAAAAATGAAAGGTATTATATAACCCTAGAGGATAAAGCATGGTATGTAAATTTTTGAGGAAATTATATTATTTTTGATAATTTTATAAGAATGATATGGGTTTAGAAAAAGGAAAACTCATAGGATGAGTGACAACCCGTCATGTCCAGCAATGCCACATGAATCGAACCAACAATCGAAGGGTGACAAGGGAAATCACCAACCACTAACCTATGTGAAGTCCCTGGTAAGTATGGCTTATTGTTTTTAGTTAAATGATTTTATGAATAAATAATAAGTTGATTTTGAAACTTATGTTTTATGAAATGGATATCCTTAATATTGAAAAATGATTTGTTTATTAAGATATAAATGTTATTTTAGAGGATTTTTTCTCTTTTGGGAACACAATATGCCTAAGGAAAATCGAATACTATAGGATTTAATTTGTGTAGTAATGGTTGAAATATTATTTTGGAAAAAGATATGTTTTATTATGGATAGATGGATATTTTCTTTATTTATGGAAATGATTAACCTATCATAGAGAAAATGTGATTAGGTTAATTAATTTTCAGTAAGAGACTTTAAGAGTAGTCGATGTTATTTGAAGATAAATGTTAAGATTTATTGTAGAAGGCTATGTTGTCAAATCCATCTAAATTTTGGGTTTCAATATTAGTTGAATTATTTTGAATAATTTGAAGGAAAATTTTGTATTGAATGGTATTTGTTGAACATTTGACATTGTTTGTTCAATTTTTGAGATTAAGAGTATTAATTTTTTTATAAAGTGTTATCCTATTTGGAGATTATCTAATCTCGTACTAACCAGTTTTGTATTAGTTAATGTCTAAATATCGGGGAAATATATAGTTCATCTTTTTTGGATTATGTGATTTTATAAAAGTTGATTATAGAACTTCAGGTGTGACCAAGTCATCTTGAATAATTATCTTTTGGGGAAATGATGAGTTTTTGGTAAAAATTTATTAAAGGATGAAACCCTACTTGAAATGTAAGTATATTTCCTTATCTTCTAAGTCAATATAAAAAACAATTAGAGAAACTTTATGGAAAGGAACATAAAACAAAAAATTACATCCGTTTACTTTTCCTACTGTAGAATCAATGTCTATTTAACCTATTAGAAGTTTGTGATTTTTAGTAGTTAAATTTCTCCGGATCATGTTTTCTATCACTCTCCATCAGAACTTGATGGTTAGTTTCTTTTCCATATCCATGTTTTCTTACATGGAATCTTAGTATGGGTTATATTAGGTGACCTTTTACTTATATTTCTTTCTTGTAAAGTGATATTTTTATTAATTCTTTTTCCGATGTGGGACTTTTAATGATGTTTCGAAGCCCAATTTTAAAATTTTGAGGACGCAATTTCCAAAAGGGGGAAGGATATAACGACCTAGGTATTTATAGAATAATACATTTTCATAGCTATTAATATTGAAAAATAAGATATTAATTTTATTTTAAATAGGAAACTTTTTTTCCGATAGCGTACTCAGCACGCAACAATAGGTTTCTTTGAAATCTTACGTTGCAAACAACTTTAAGTTATACCTAAAAAAATAATATATTGATATTACTATTTTAAATGATAGTTAATTCCTAGTAATTGTATTGTAAGGAATGAAAAGAACTAACTACAATATGATTATTAAATTTCTATATATTTATCCAATAAATTTTAGAGGCTTAAAGTAATAATAAATCTGATTTTAATCAGGAAATACTCTTATATTTTTAAAAGGTCATTTTACCGCCTTTTAATGGGGAAATCTTTTTAAATATTCTTTTTGTCACTTTTATATTTTATATTTGAAAAAATAATATTCTTCTTTAGAAGAAGCACATCAAAATTTACATTGGATGAAATTTTAATATTTTTTTATAAAGATTAATTTTTAATGAATAATGAAAAATACTGAATTTTAATTCAAAAATGAATTTTAATCTAATTTATTTATATAGTTAGATTGTAATTTTAATTGGGCTTAAAGTGTAATTGGATTATATTTTTACCATTTCATCCAATATTGGTCATTGGAAGTAATTTCACTCTAAAATTGGACATAAACACATGTTAATTTTTCATTGTTTTTACATTTTAATAACACGATTTTTGGTTTTGACAATGAGAATTAATTTTAAATTAATTTATGCTAATTATATATTTTGAATTGGAAAAAATGGATTCCATATTTGGAATCAGGAGATCCAAATTTGATATATAGGTAACTTTTATTTTATTTACCATGGATAAAGGGTAAATCTGGTAAATAAGGGTAAAAATAATAATATTATAATAATATTAAATTACTCATACACATTTTCTAACCCTATATTATGAGATATTTCCAACCAGGGAAATATTTGGGTCATTTTTAGGACACTATGGAGCCACTTTTCTATGAAAATGATATTTAATTACTTTTAATTTAATGTTAAGCAAAATATAACAAAAACAAATATCTTTTACTAAAACAATTTTTATATGGGGTTTTATAAGTGATATCTTAGAATATAAATAGTAATTATAAAGGTGAAATATTTTATTCATCGTGATAGCTTATTTATATTTTTTTATACATTAAATAAATAAATTATTTATGACACAATGAAAATGCAATGATTGCTTCATTAATAATGGATTCGAATAAATGATATGATAAATGTTAAAATAAATGAAATTATATTATTTTGATGTCATACTATAATTCTTGGATGATATTTACATGTTATATTTTTATTAATGAAGTTTTTTTCAAGTATCACGTTTTTATGGATTTTTAAAAAATTCATGATATGAATAGTGTCAAAATTGACATAATTCATATTTTAAAATATAAAACATTTCATTAAATATAATAAAATTAATAAATATATAATATTATGCTAAATGGTTATAATAAGTCTAAAATTTTAATATTGACTCTTTAATTGGATATTTTTCATGTTTTGGTAACTATTTTTATTCTCAATGTGTTTAATGCTTGATAACACGGTAAGAGTAAAAAAGGCTTAAAAAAAGATAAAGATTATAAAATATCCAAAACCTGTGTAATTTTTTTTGGATAATTTTATTTAGACTGATATTAATATTATATTTAAAATAACTGAATTTGGACTCATTTAAAATTGAAATATGATTTATAATAAAATAATATTTCAAGATATTCCTTAAGTTTCCCTCCTCCGTCTTATAAAAGTCCACCACCTCTAACCCTTAATGACACCTCTCGAGCCCACTTGGCTCTTCCAAACTCAGCCCAAATAAGCTCCAAATATCCTTATATTCCTCCTAGATTCATAAATTTGGCAGAAGGAAGTTCAAGAAGGCCTTTTAGCTTAAATCAAAATAAGTTTCCCAATTTGAGGTAATGTATTATCTCTAACTTATTTCATTTATCTTCTCTTCTACAACTCCATAAATCTCTTTATTCAATTATTTTATAACAACACCAGTATATTAAATATACTAGGATGTTTTTTATTCCATGTATTATACTTATACTCACACACAACTCCATTTAATGGATTTAGAACATACTGTTTTTGTAGACGTTGAACTACTGCCTCCCGAAACGACGATTGTTCAATTATCTCATACAACCTCTCATGGTGGACATCAAGATGGAAATATATTTATATATGGTATATATATCATATTTATATTGTCTTTATTCTTTTTTATTTTTCATTTACATCATACCTTTATGCTTTCCATAACGCGTAAATACGATAATTTCATTCGAGGAAGTGCGAACTACCGCCCCTTCAAAGTGATATAACTCATTCATTTTATTAATGGATCAAATAAAAGATGGAATTAATAAAATTATATAACATATATAACATATATATTATACCTAAATTATAATATACCTATGTATCATTTAGTTTTCATTTCTTTAAAAATGAAAAAGAAATGAATATAGCGTTCATGCGTACGTACAACTTATCGTCTCCATTAACAGTGCATTTCATTTTCTTATATCCAAATGTTATGGAATATTCCAAATACATATATAATATATCTAAAAACATATATAATATATCTAAAAACATATATAATGGATATATATTATATTTAAATCATGAATATAATTATGGACATAATGGACTTTTGACCACATGGACAATTTGTAATTATAACAAGTTCATCTTGGACTCAAGTACTGAACATTGAAAAGAAGATCGATATGAAATTGAATAATTATATGATTGCAAGAGAAGGATAATATGTTATATAAAAATAATAATAAACTAAAAAATTGTTTTTATGCCAGTAGAATTAACTTAAGTTTATTATTCAGGGAGATAAAGAATGAACAAGACAAGTTAGACACAAGGTAATGAAACATTTCACCCTCCCATTTTATTCAAAGACTTCTTTTATGTTATGTATTTTTAATTTCAATTTTTAAATTTTGGAATATGTTATTATATATCCTTATTTTTAACCATTTTATTTCTAAATTATGAGATACCATTTTTTCTGTCATAAACTCATTTTTGAATTTTTAAGTGACGTTGTAAGGTTACCGGATTTTTGTTAGAGAACTTCTTAACCCAATTTACATTCTTTGGGTTAATCTTATAATTTTAATTAAGTCATTCCAGGATTAGGTAATAAATAAATTTTTATTTTATATGTTGTATATACACATTACTTATGTGTACCTAATGTTAATACACATAATCAATCTATTTTATTTATAAAATGATCTTTATAAGGGATTTAATCTCAATCTCCACTCATTGAGGCATAATTTTATTTATACATGAATTTTATTTATATGGTGTATAAACCCCTTTTAATTTTAATTTCATTCAAAGGTAATTTTTTCTCTATTAAGTGTTTTACTAAACAAGAAAGGGAATGTTTCTTTTTAACATACGCAGTGACAATGAACTTTCTGCCACAACATGCATTATTTGACATTTGGATTCCTTAATAGGTTGTAATGTTTTTAAAAGAAAAATAAATACCGTATACATTTTATGTATTATTGGTATTGAAAATGGTTTTGAGAATAGATTTATTATTTCAATATCTTGAAATGATATCTTTTGATTGCAATGTTGAAATGTTATCTTTCCTTTATCCTTGTTCATGTGTTATGATTATGTTATGGTTCTTGGGAATTATTTACATATATGGGTGGTTCCATGATAAACCTAGGAAGGGTTAGCCTAAGATATATATCCAATTCATTGGGTAATGTGACAGAGGTAAATGTTAATGTTTCTTCTAAGAGATTTAGGGAATATACTGTGGTGGGTATTCCAAATGTAACTCCCTATGTAGATATGAAAGCTACAATGTAAGTATGATATGGATGGCAAAAGTTTAATTTATTATTTATGATTACTATGTGTTATTCATAAATCTTATTATTACACGAGGTATGTTAATGATCATATGTTTTGTATGTATTGATGGAGTAATGTTTTCTTTCTTTATTTTATAACCCTTACTGAGTTGTTTATGCTCATCCAATGTTTTTGAAATGTTTTTCACTGGGTATAAGGAAGGTTAAGGGAAAGTAAGTATTCAAGAAGATTTATATCAAGAAAATAACTCTTGTTTTATTTAAGGATTTTTATTATTATGTAAAAATTTGGATAGAGTAGAAGTGTCTACATTGTAATTTTTGATATGTAATGTAATAGTTACAGAATAATTTTCTAAAACTCTAAACTTGGAAAGATCCTTAATGTAAATTATTGACATAACTCATGATTGTGTAATGTTTAAGGCTGGGGCCTTATACTATAGAAGATCAATCTAATTCGATGTAACATATTGAATCTTATTTTCTTCATCCAAAAGATAAACTTGGGTACTTAAAGTTCGTAATATTCTAACCTTGTCCTACAAGTGTTGTTCTGAAAGGAGTTCTTAAATTTTGGGTTCTTGGTATAATAAAATAAAATACATGAAAAACATGGTATTAATTTATCATAAATAAATTACATAATGGTAATAGAGTAATTCTATATAAAATCCAAAACCAATTATATAGAATTTTACCTGACATAAAATCCTTAAAGTAAAAATATACAAAAAAATAATAAATGAAATTTCTAGCTACACACCTTCCATTGTTACCAAAACATTGATTTTTAGTTTTTTAAATTAAAAAAAATTATCTCAATGAACCTACATAATTTTAAATCACTATAGAAATCATTAATAAATATAATAACCCAAATAGGAATAATTTATACATAGATAAACATTAAACAGAAATGAAGATAAAACAAAAAAAGCATGATTGAAAGAGACTATTTATCATTATGTCAATATCTCAAAAATATGATCAATAATTTATACATCCCCCCATTTTCCCAAAATCTTCAAGAACATAAATATTTCAATTTAATGACTAATTCACTCTATAAGAAGGGGTTAAAAAATGGTCAATCTTCTATTATCCGTGAAGTGTAGGGAACTAATAAAATTTAAGTGGGTTATAACATAAATAAATTAACCCCTAATGATCATAAATGATCATTGGTGCCGATATGGTAGGTAATTAATCATCGATTATAATAAATTAATTAAATTCACCTATTTGGTCTATACTGATTAGTGAAAAAACATCATGTATCATTGTGGAAATAATTAGTATTACCTTTAATATAACACAATGTATTATTAATATTAAATTACTTTAAAAGTAAACCATAACCATATTGTTCATTCCATAGTCCTAGAATATTTCTCGAGTAATTAATGAGTACACTAAAATTTAAAATTAGAAATATTTACACAAGAAATTTCAAAGAACATTTGTTTATGCAAAAAATTTACAATGTAGAATTTTATCCCATGCATGTCTCATGATCTTTAAATTTAAATGATGGAATTATTTTAGTCAAAGTATGTACAATCATTAATTATAATATGATATATTGAATTGAAACATTCTTATATATAACAGATTATCTTAAGAATAAGAACTTATTACCTATATGTTTACGTTGACTATCACTTATATTATTATTAGACTTAAAGATAGATCTTGAATTTTTATAATAAATAATTAATGGTCTATAAATCAAATCCATGAATTTAATCCTTTAAATGAAACACTTTGGTTATAAAATATGATAAGTGACCTCAATGTATGTTTTATATGATTTCATGATTCAACTTCACCATATTTCATAAAGATGTACCTTGAAGCCGACATGTGTCAATCAGTACAACCTGTAAAATTTTAATATGGGTATCTTAAAATCTCTAAATATCCAGTAAATTTATATATAATAATATGTTCTTTTGTTCCATTAATATATATCAATACCTTCTTCACATAATTCATGTAATCTATACCTATATTACTCTAAAATTGTCCTAAAATTCCTACTGAAAACGTAATGGAAACCATTATGTAGAACTAAGTATATAACAAATGTCCAACAATGAAAAAATATGATATGGTTTTCATTTTTTATCTTTCTAAATAATTTATGGAATTTCTTCAAATTGAATTTATCACTCTTAAAAACAGATGTAATAATCAGTGCATAATCATTCACTTGAAATCTCACTAAAACATTATTAATATAGTTTTTTGAGAAAATCATAAAATGGAACTCAAAACATATAAATAAATATTTTTCATAATTACATAGGATGCATTTATCACATTTTTATGTAAAAACATTTATAGAGAAACTATTTTACATAATATAGAAAACCCTTATTAATGGTAGGAAGTAAAATTCCATCTATGTGTAAAACAAGAAAACATATTTTACTCCCATTAATTGTTTTGTATATGCATTAATCTATGGTGTTTTAATAAAAAACAAATGAAGAAATTACATCATAAAAACATAAATAAACTTTTTTGAATACTTGTTTTAAACCATAGATTTTAATTTTAAGCTTGCAAACTAAATGTGAATCCCTTTAGTTGTTTCATGTAAAACACTTAAATAAGATTATCATTAATCAATGAATTTTTAAAATCCATTGATTTTAATTCTATGTCAAAATAATTTGATAATTTCAATACAAATCATAAGGAATATTTTTTACATATAAAATAAAATGCATTGGTATAATCGATTTTTTAAATTTGAGAGAATCCTTTATCACATAGTTGGGCCTTGTATCTTTCAATATTTCCCTCATGGTTTTAAAAACTCATTTAAACCGAATAAATTTTTCACCAATAGTAAACTCAACATGATATATAGATAACTTAATCATCATGAAATTCATATCTTTTCTATAATAGAATCATTCATCATTTTAAAATCTTTGAAAATCATAGAATATAAAAATTTTCATAAATCATTCTAGACTCTAATATTGTAGTATCATTCTTATAGATACACTATATAGTCAATATGTTTTTAAAATAATTTATTTATTGTAGATAATATTAATGTTTCACCAATTATTTCTTATGAATAATGCGGTTCATCTAATTTTTCAAGTGTTTTGTATTCTTGAAATATCTAATCAATAAGATTATTATCATTAGATTGTGGAATAATATTTCTTCAAATTAAACATAATAAAAATGTTTTTCAAATATTTATTGATCTATTCGATGATATAGATTGATGATAATCTAAATGATCTTTGTAAAAACAATTATATCAAATTATCCCTCCAATCAAGTCATTTTCAAGAATATTTGTATTTCACGAATCCACAATTATAGTAAACTCAATTTAAAACACTTAAAAAATTGAAAAATTATTTTGGAAAAAAATTTGTTGGAACCAAATTTTTAATGTATTCTGTCATTTAAAGTTATTAGTTTACAATAATTTAAGAAGTTTATAGTAACTAAAAACGTTTCAAAACATATTTATTAATTTTTTATTTCTTCTTTGTCTAATCCATTTTGATCTGATGAACTAGGAATGATTTATTAGGAAACTACTAATTTTTTTACAAAGAAACCTTGTAAATGGATTACATAATTTTCCATAATTAGTGTATATGTTGTAATATTTTCTATCTCTATCTGACCTCATGACCATAATGTTTTTACTAAATTTATTATCTACTTTGACCGTGAAAACTTTAAAGACATCCAAAGCGTCATTTTTACTATAAATCAAATAGATATAATTATATTGTGAATAGATATATATGAATAAAATGAAGAATTTATGACCATTGAAATATATGTTGGAACTAAATAACTATATTTATGTGATCCAATATAGTGTAACATTAATACATTTCATTGACTTATTGGTTCACCTTAATGAAATCCACACAAGTTTTAAATAAGAGTACTAAATACTCAATCATGAACTAATCTATGATTTTTTAGAGTTTTGAACAAATTTATGGTGATTAAATGGGAAAAATTTCATTTATAACAGTTATTTTAATATCGATGTAAATATGAATGGAATCATTAATTGAGTTCCTTTATAAATTAATATATAAAATATCATCCTTAAAAGAACCCTATTTTTAATTTCATTTATATATATTAAATAAAAAGTGGTTTTATAAAAACTTGTTACAACCCAAAGATACATGATTGGATACTCAAGATAGGTTTCTATAGAAGCATTAAAATATAGAATTTCTTTTGAAAATAATTAATAAGTTATTCTATTAACATCAAAATACATTCCCAAAAGCTTCCACATTCTAGAAAAAATAATTTCATGAGGAGATGAAAAACTCATTACCCACTGGTTTCCTTTAGTTTTTCATGACCGACAAGGTATTTAAAATATAGTCTGTAGAACTAGAATTTAGCCACCCAGTTTATATACTATATCAACCATATTGAATCCATAACAAACCAAAGATAATATATTTCATTTCTTTTCAATCCATTTATGAAATATTAGAATGCTTTCCTGCGTATGTTCCTTTAATTTATAGAAGAAAAAAATAGGTTCTTTCTTAATGTTAGGTTGAAATTGAATTTAATTTTCCTCTTCCTAAAGGAATGACCTTTATCATGACTTTTCACATGATCTTTATTTTTTAGTTGTGTTGCTAACATAATTACTTCAACCAACTCTACCACCAACCTTCCCTCCTATTAAACACACATGGCCATTAATTAATTGAACATTTATATTATTGTGTGTCATAGGAGATATTATGAGGTCTATATTGATGTTAAATAGTGTTAAGAATATAATTTACTATAAAAGTCATAGATATATCAACCTCCAAATTTTTCAAATGAGCCTCTATACCCCTCATCTTCATAATATGATCATGCAAACCTATCTTGGTTGTGTATCAAGGATGTGAACTTTATTATTAATGTACTTATTAATGTTTTATATAAAGAGATTAACCGATCATATATAGCCTTTATTAAGACATGAGAATTATTTTTTTATCAATTGAATCATTGTTATTCGAAAATTTATTTAGTTTTCATAAAAAACACTAAGATGATTAGGCCACTCATAATGTTCATGTAATTTTTTTTATCATTTGTGGTATCATTAGTCATTAAAGATGGTTCATCTTTTTGAATGAAATTATAAATTTTCATCAATTCCAAATTAAGATGAATGATCTATTTCTATATTTTATAATTATCACCCTTTTTTCGGGAATGTCACAAAAAATATCAAAAAATTAGTGGTATAATTATAAATTAAACACATGTTTATAATTCCATAATTATATAAATTACATTGTAAATTATGATAACATGAATCTAAACATATAAAATTATTTTTTAATGAATCATTAAATTGAATATATTTACCTAATTAAATAATAATTATCAATTATACATGTATTTATTAAAAATAAGAATTATAATTTGATAATTAAATAAATCATATGAAAAAATATTAAATACTATATTCACAGTTCCTACACATAAATTATGAAAAAATTTAACATTTCATCTAATGAAAATATAATATAAATTCTTGGGAGATAAAATTTATTATATTTTTCAAATATATTATATTTTTTCATGTGATTTAATAAATATATAAATATTATTTCATCAATAATTTTATAGAAATACCTAATTTAGTAAAATTTACAAAAAAAATTAAATATTCATTTTCAGAATTAAAAAAATGGTATATATAATAAATATTTTGGAAAATATAAAATACATTTTAAAATATAGTGTTTTTAATGATCTAAACTAAACTTTAATATAGTATAATAGTGGTAACTAAATTTCTAAATTGATTAAAGTTATAAGTTCAAAACATTGACATTACAAGTATAAAAAAATATTAGTTTAAAAAATGAAAAATTTAACTATTAAAAATTTTCTTCTATAGTGGTAAAATAAACAATACTTTATTCAGGGAGTATTGATTTAAATTATTCTATACTTTATTATTTCAACTTAATTTTTATTTTATTTAAAATAAATATATTTTAAATATTTATTGCATGTACAATATTATGGTAAACACCAAATAATTATAATGAAATGAAATTCCACTAATATTTAATGTTATCAAATAATTTTACCTCCAATCAATAATTTTGGTGTTATTGGGGGCTACTAATTCAATGGACTACTTAGATAATATTAGATGGAGCCCTTGGAGGCATGTTATGATGTTTCATTCCTTTAAAGTAAATTCAATCCCACCAAACCAATAGTACTATGGGTTATAAGTGAATCCCCTTTCAGATACAATAAGGACTAACAACAATATACTAATACTTAGTGGAGTGTTATAATTAAATAAACTTTGGATTTTATAGTGTAATGGAAGGAAATGTTATTGTGCACCCAAAAATTGAATTTGATGTTTGTGGGAGACTAGAGAGGAATCTAAATTTGAGTGGGTTTTGGAATACCGTAGATTGATTTTTACATTACATGGATATTCATTTATATAGATGTGGAAGTTCCAATTATAATAAGACATACCACTCGTTCATATTTGGTATAAAGATATTTTGTAAAGGTATGAATTATATTGATTTAATTATGTCTGTTGGATCACACTCGATCAAATAAGTGGCTCTAATCACACCCAGATAATGAAAAAATGGGTCTGTTATATCAAACCCAATCAAATAATAGTTTAGATCATTGTTTTTTTGTTTAAATGGGTAAACCTACTAGACATAATGGTTCAGGTATAGTTCTGATCAGGTATGACCCATCCAATCATTTAGAAAAATAAATGCACCATTAATCACCTCCTATCAACACGACATGTAAAGTGAAAAGTGCACCAACATAGCACCACATTTCACAATCATATACATGGATGGTGAGGTGTACTATCCCTAATATAATTTTTCCCTCACATTATCATTTTTGAGTTGTGATAAAGTGTTACCCCCTACTCACCACTTTTCAATGTGGGATTCCTAACTATTTTCCCCTTAAAAAATATATATTTTAAAATAAAAAAACTATGCTAATCTCTCATAATTTTAAAATATTTTAAATAAACATTTTTTTTTGAAATTAAATCTTCCTAATCACTTGGAAAAACATATATAAATAATTTTATCTATTGATTTGAATATTTTATATAGTAGTAAAAAATAAACTCTAAATAAAGAAATAGGTGCACACTATCTTGTACATGCAATTCTTATAATCAACTGGATTTATCCTACACAAGTTTATTAAATTCCTTAGTTATTCATATATTCCTAGAAACCTTATGGTCATGTTTCTCTTATCCTTTCATGAATGTTTAAGATCAAAAGTCATAATCTCTTTAGAGTGTCCCCAAACCTATAATCGCATAGGTGAAAAAAATGTATTCTTAGGTTTCAACACTTTTTTGATATATTTTTTTCATTAAGAGTTTTTTACTCACCATATTTTTCTCATGGGAAATAAACACCATACTCATAGTATGTATTATACTTTTGGTGTTTCCTTTTCACATATGATAGAATTTGTGACATTGAACTTAATCATGTAAAGTTATCACATGTTAATCTAATGTCTCATAATTGGTTAATATTTGAGAAAAACTTCTAAATCATTCTTAATAAAGTTTTTTATAATAATTATCTAACCCTCCTATATTGGTACCCCTCCTGGATTGGAGATGAATATCAGGTGAAGACATATGAAACCTAACTATAATAGAACATGAGTTTGTGACTTCTACCGATGGTATATAATCATGAATGGGAAGCATTGTCTTCATTGTATAAATTTAAAGATAAGAAAAAGAGGCGAAATACACTAAAAAACTCAATTGAAAAATTAAATAAATAATATCAATTTATGAATGTAATGTGATACAAAGAAAAAATAACTGAATATACTAAAATAAATCCCTTACAGTGACCACAAAGCTCTAAAATATACTAAATAACTCCACAAGGTAGTAACACCTAGCCCAATCACTAACTCTATCCCATGAACCTATAAAATAGTTTATATAACCATATGGTTTTTTATATTGGTATACTCAGTAGGATTACCTCTGGAACCTCTCATAAAAAATGTGAAAAAATCATACTAAATACCTATGAATAAACAAATAGAACTAGCTCGTTACCGAAATAGGTAAAACTATATCCCATCCTCACCATGGATCACTCAAAAAATAATGCATATAAGTAAGAATATACATATAAAATCATATACATAGGATAGGTATCCCACTTCTAGTTTCCCACTGGTTTGTCACTCTCATACTCCAATGACAAGCATCATAGATTATGATTCCTTCGATATGTCATTTTTTACATGATTAAAACATATCAAAACCAAATCTCATCATGTGACCCATGAAACACATCACAACCTCATTTAGTCCATATAGTACTCTGGAATCCACTATAAACCACATATTATGCATAATACCTCAAGTCACCAAAACCCATTCATATAAAACCATGAAAAACCACAACCACCATGACTTAATAAAAGTACATTTTATAACCTTAAATAGATACATCTCAAACATATATGTGTTGTAAAACTATGACACACCATAACCCATGTAGGAATGTACCCAAAACATTAAGCCATTATATACTGAATATTCCCACACATCATGAAACACCGAAGGGAGAGTGATAGATAAGGACAATAGAACCATATGTTCCCTCACTAATAAAGATGTCGAAAAATGCATCCTCTACCAAAACACTTGTCTATTTTTTTCCCTATCAAATCATATGGTGAAGAATATTAAAGAAGGAAATATATGAATAATATCACACAAAACCACACTATGTTAAACTACCTAGCCTTAGAATCAATAGAAGTTATTTTCCCATATGACACATGGCTGCCACCACTATGGCCTAGGAAACAAGTCCTAATCCATGTACACATGAATGAAGATTCCAAATCATTAACCATTTTCACTTAGTAATTAAAAATCAATACTAATTCCGAGTTAAAATCATTATAAATTTTGTTTTAACCAATTCATTTCATTATATTCAAACATTATTTTATAATTCACATTAAAAATTACAGATTTGTATCCCATTCACTTAGATAATTTATTTCAACCATCCTATTCTTTTAATTTATAACATATCATTACTTCTATAAAAAACACACATCCCATGGGTTCATTTATTAATTATTTTATCATTCAATAATTACAAGTACTCTAGGATATAATAAGGTACCAAAAATAATCACTTGTGGTATGTAAAACACCCACAAAAAGCAGTTGGATATCAATGAAAATAACCGTCTAACAACCAACCATCAAAGAAACAATCAATAAATAATAAAGTCAAAAAAATAACAAATCTAAACCCAAGAAAACAACTTTTATCACACAAAATACTAAAAATAGGTAATCCCCACTCTCAAACTAAGCCATTTATCCCACAGCTGCCCCAACTAAACAAAAATTCATCAAGAAATACCTATTATCAACTCATGACATCTATATTGGTCATACTATGCCCCATAAATAAAATACATCAAAAATCTATCATCATAGAGAACACATAAATAAAAATAGTAATTATTTTCACCATAGAAACTCAGGGGGTATCTAAGGCCATGAATCCAAGGAATACAAGCCTTTAAAAACAATGATAATCTCTCTTAGAACAAGAAATGTAACTTCATAAAACAATATATTCATTACCATCTTGAAATAACCTATTATTTATGAATAAGTTTAATCAATAAGAATTTTTTCAAAAAATTCATTCAATGGATAAAAATAAACTAATAAACCTAATCAAAAAACACCTTCATATTCAATAGTTTTGAGTGAAAAAAGTTATCCATTTACATGAATCTTTATTTAATCATTCCCTTTTTACCATCATTAATTTGTTGATCTAATTTCATCCTCATCGATAATGCTCAAGAAAAAAAATAAACATGGTAATTAGATAACACACTATATATAAAATCACAAGTTTCATCAACAACAAAGAATAAAAAATAAATAAAAAATACACATGATAAAAAAATCCCTTCTATTTATTTTTATTTAGTTTAGTTATTGTCTTATCTTAGGTCAATTCCACTATTACCTAAAGAAACTCAAGTATGATAATTTAAAACTTGCACTATAAGAACCTAGAATTAAACAATACATATTATTGTTATTTTAAATCTATAAATTAATTTTTTTCCAAGATATCTTTTAGTTTTAGTTTTTTATAGAATTAGGTCATACATCATACATAAGAAACCCACACATTATAAGTTATTAATTTTACTTAGTATCCATTTTTCCTATAAATTTTTGAAATAAAACATTTTTTCTTTTTTCTTTTTCTCATCTTCAAAATTTAGATATTGACATCATAATTGTCCTTATTATTCTACAAAATCCCACAAAAAATATTTAAAAATGTGGGATGTGTACAAAAATATCAGTAAGGGATATAAATAAGGAAAACTATTAGTTGAGTGAAAATATGAAAACCCATGTAATATTTACCTTTATCTCAAATGTATTTGAGTTATTGAAATAAACCATTTTATCATGAAAAAACACACACATTTAGATCAAATAAATTCATTAAAACCCATAGAAATAAAATTAAAACCCTTTTGGGAAATATATAACATGACATTCACAACCCATTTTAAACTTGTTTTAGAAATAACTAGATCTAAGTTAAATCCATTAGAGATACCCTTCGATAACTCCATAATTCTTGAATAAAATACATGATACATTTCCAAATTCATTAAAGAACTATTTGGGCACACCCATCATATAATCTATAATGAGATCACCCAATGATATCTTGGATTCCTCATCATATAAGCTATAACAGGATGAACTGACACTATATGGGCCACCTAATCGTAAAATATGTGATGGGGTCACCCGACACTCTTTAGGCGCAATCAATTCTCATGTATAATTCTCAAGTTCCATATCATTAATAGAAATTTTTTCTGCCTATATTTTTTTTATTGTAATATATTTTAAAAACACATTTCAAGTCATAAATAAATTAATTTTGGATATCAAAATACCGTTTTCTTTTAAAAATTACTTTTAAAAGAAAAACACTCCATATATCATAAATAAACAATTTTATTTTAAAATTACCATGGAAACTTATAAAAGAAACATTAAATCATTAAATAATCATAAAATAGGGTATATCCATTCATTATTTATAAGTTAAAAAACATTTCATTTAAATTTTATAAAAATAAACATTAAAAGAGTATTTTAAAAAAAATTTCTTTATATAAATCCTTAAAAAGATTATTTTTTGAAAAAAATTGAGGTAAATTCAAAAATTCAATTTTTAAAAAATTATCATCCATATAAATACATTCTTTAAAATAATTTTAAAATAATGGAAATTAGAAAGAAATATTTATAAAATAAATATTTAAAACATTTAGAATAAGTTTTTTTGTTAAAGAGTTCCTTACCTTGAGTCTGATCTGTCACTATGTTCTTTATCTTCATGAATAATAAAATTAAGATAATTTAAAATAACAAAAAAATGGATTTATAGGTTAATTTATACTTTCTGAAGAACCATTTTCATGGAAATTATTCCTTTTAAATCAATAATTTATATTCTATATAAAATTTATTAATCATTTATGTTTACCTTGGAAATTTTGATGATATTTAGTACTAAAGTCCAAAATTAATTAGGTATTGTACTATGAGAAAAGAGATCATTATTCCACAATCTCCATAATCATATTCCTAAAATAATTATCATTTTTTAGATAAATTTCACTTTAATATTAAACCACTAAATATGGTTATGGAAAGTTAACTATGTTACAATCATGGAGGTGATAGGTCGTACGTACGCATGAGTAACATTTCCATTTTTCAATGAGCATTATAAAAAGAAGGTATGTATCATTTTATCGTTAAAATATGATCATAATATATAGTATATAATATTAATTCATTTATTTTACTTATATATATATCATCCATGTGATGTTGTGATGAAAAATGAATCACATCACTTGGTAGAGGTGGTAGTCCACACTTTCGCATGAGCGATGTTATCATTTTTTTTGAAACTTGGAAAGGTAAGAACCTAAATGATATATTTTTCTCAGAATGATAAATATGTAATTAATATCATATTTAAATATTATTCCCATAATTATAACAAGTATTGATATACGGTTATGGAAAACAAATTACATTGGTTTGTGAGACGGTAGTCCAACGTACACAAGAATGATGAATTATTTTCCCATTTGATGGAATCAGAGATGAAAATGAGTTATTAAAATAATATAAAAACATATAAGTATATTTAAGACACTGCATTTATTATTTTATATTGTTTCAAGAATAGTTTTATGAGCCGGAATAAGAAATAAATCAGAAACAATCGATTAAAAATGACACATCTTATTCAGACAACCTCTTTTTCATAATATCTCAAGCCCACCAAGGTTAGTGTTATAACTAAAATAAAAAAATATAATGAAATTATGGATTATATGAAGGTATTTTGGTATATATATTTTAAAAAACTGGGGTTTATATGTGAATAAATGAGAATGAGTGGTTTCCTTTTATAGGAGTGGAGAGGGAAACTCTTGGAATTTCTCAAAATATTAAATTAATATAAATTAATTTTCAATTAAAAATGGGGAAAAGTAATTTATTTATAATATGAGATGATTATAGGTATAATTACTCTACTAAAATAATTTTTAGATATTTTTAGGTCAAATTTTTAACCTTATAATTTAGTTTTAACTCTTATTTAACCCCTTGAACTCTTACTCTAACAACATTATTTTCTAAACTTTGAGAATAAATATTGTTACTTTAAAATAAAAAACAACCAATAATTGAATAATGGTAAATATTTTAAACATTATCCTAATAAAATGGCTGAATTTAATATTTTTAGTAATTTTATATCATTTAATAAAATATTCTATATTTTAAAATATATTTTTTGTCAATTTTGACACTATTCATTACACTGACTTTTAAAATATGAATAAAACAAGATAACATGAAAATAAATATTTTAATACATCACTTATATGTAAAATTAATCTATAAAATTTGTTTATTACATTAGTTATAGAATATTATATTTATTTTAATTTCTTTACAACAATTTATTTAATTTTTTTCCATTAATTAAATAATTACCAAATTAGTGTTGTTCTAGCATTTAAGGTAATTATTTCTTCAAAACGTAAAATAAAAAATAAAATACCACGCTAAATATACATATATTATATTTTCAAATAATATTTATAGTCTAACATTTACTCTAGATAACACCATATTAAAATATTATACTTATTAAAAACACGAGTGTGACATGTTTGACTTTTCTTAAAATAAAATAGTATAAATGTCATAATCACTTAAAAATGGTAGCCAAAGGACATATATTAGAACCTTTAATTATTATGGATGAAAAACAATCATAAAATAAAACTGGTTCAAGTGTAAGGGTCATTTTATAGATCTTATAATATTATTCTTACCCGTAATTACCCGATTTACCCTTTACCATGGTAATAAAATTTACCAGGTTTACATTTCATATTGTACAAAAATAAAATAGGAATATTTAATAAATTTTTACCATTTTAATCCGAATATAGAATCATTATTTTTAAAATTCATAAAATATAAGTTACAATATTTAATTTTAAATTAAATTGAAAAAACGCAAGGAAAAATATTTATTTTAAAAAATTCCCTTTTAAAACATAAAATGTTTTTATACTAAATTAATGTATAAAATCCATTTATAAAACCATAAGTATATAATTTGATATAAAATGGAACAAATTAAATATTAAAATTAATCTAAAAATTAATTTTAATTTTTAAATACTTTAGATGAAAATAAAAATCGGTATTTCAACTATTCATTGAAGAAGAAATATTTTCAATAAATTATAAAAATATCATCTTAAGATAATTTTTATATGATTATTACAAAAAATGATATTTATTTCAATAAATAAAATTTCAAGAATTCTAGAAATTAATTATAGGGTTCACTCAAAAAATCAATAAAAAGAATTCTAAAAGAAAGTGTATTTGAAGAATGAAATGACATTATTAAATTAATTACTTAATTTTATAAGAATTAATTAATACATTATTAATTATAGAACCATTTTATATTAAATAATGTTGTTAATACTATTCATTACCACAAATTTAACATCTAGGTTAAAGCAGTCACATAATAACAATATTTCGTTTTTCATTTAAGCTCGGTGTTGCATATCTTGTATGCTATCAAACATAGTATTTCCTTTTAAAGACCAAGGATGTTATATGCCCATAAAAAATAGAAATAATTAATCCCCTACCACAATACTTTCACCATTCTCTTAGAAATAATGGAAGAAAAAAAATCAATCTCTAATCACCTCTTCTATGATAAATGCATGATAACTATGGACATCCCATCATGGATCTGTGATAAAAATAAAAACCCTACGGGAACTAGAAGAAACCATTACCCATATCCAAGAAAAAAGAAAAAGGAGAGAGAATAAAACCACAATATAATAATAAACTAACCTTGGATCACCAAGAATCAATCTCTAGAATTTAGGGGTTTAAATCCAAGAAAAAGGGGGTTTAAATTATTTAAAATACCCCCAGGTAACATAGGTTTCAAATGAGAAAGGAGAAATTATGGTAAATTTGAGGGAGCCCCATATTTTTAAAGGCTATCAAAATAGGAGAATAGGATACAATCCCCTTTACTATGTTATAATAGGCAGGGTTTTCCCGAATACTATAATACAACAAGGAGGGACACACCATAATTGGTCCCTGACTAAGTCTCCATATAAATCCAGAAAACAATTTACGTTCATATCCTATAGATCCCACAAACATAAGGGAAGGTTGCAACATAAACTAAAGCTCCATGTTGTACCTACCCCTATAATTAGAAGAGGCATAAAACATGATCCCCCAATCTTTACAGTACAACCCACCTCCATGATGGAAGTAATACTCAGTAGGAAGAGGAAAACAAATTCTCATATTCGTATCCTATGTTGTAGGTTCGTCAACCATGCAACAAAACCAACCCCTACATCACAACCCAAGGCTCTATGATACAATCATCTTCCAACTGACAATCATCACACTACCACTTCAACTCCTCTATCCTAATTTCTATCATCTCTAATAAATAGAACACACAAAGTAAGATCTCAAGAAAAATCACCCCCTTAACTCACTTGAAAGTATATTTGTTAGTGTATTTTCCAAATATTTTCTCTATCTAACAAAGTACATAGTTTTGAAACCATTTTGTATCAAATTTCGCACATAAATATGCTTGAGACCACTGTGTATTTATTTTCCATTATAATTATTGTTATATTCCATGGATGGTATTGTTTGACTATCAAAAATTATATAAACTAGAGATATTAGTATAGGAAACAATGAAATATATAACAAGAGAGATCTAATATAATATATTTATTTTTTAGTATATAAAAAATCAGAAAAATCAAAATACATCATGAATTTTTTTATACAAGTTTTTTTCTTTAGTCCCTAAGAGATAAATCCACCTCCTTCCAATACCCTTTCGGTTCCACTATAACATATATAACAATCCATAGTTTCATTTAGATTTTTGAGTAATATTTTAAATATATACCATTATGAAAAACCTAGATAACTTATATACCTCTTAAACATTGAAATGAGATATTAAATATCAGGTCTTGTAAAAGTTATAGTATATATGAGACACCAAATAACCCTTTTATATTCTAGTTGATAAACCACCCTACCAAGATTTCGTAGAATCCTACTCCCAAATGTTTATGGGGTAAAAACCGATGAACAATCAAATTGATCAAAACTCTTTAACAAATTTTTAATGTAATGATATTTAGAAATTAAAATACAATTTTTATACCTAAATTTCTTAATTTACAATATAAAAATCTCTTCTCCCAAGTCTTTAATATAAAAATTTCAAGATGAAAAGTCTTAACCTTATTTACTTAATTCATACCAGTTCTAAAAATTAATATTGAATCAACATATAACCAAATAAAAACAACATGATTATTATAAAACCTACTATAAACACATTTATAAGATTGGTTAAATATGAAACCATTTTATAAAATTACTGAATTAAGTATCTCATTTCATTGTTTTGGATCTTGTTTAAAACCATATTGTGGTTTTACCAATTTATAAACCTTATTTAATTTTCCATGCACTCTGAATCCCTCTAGTTTTCCAAATATATTTCCTTATCTAATTTATCATTTAAGAATACAATTTTAACATTAATTTGGTAAATTTAAAAATGATATATGTAAGATAAGGTGATAAATATTATAATTTAAGTATTCTTGGTCATGGGAGAATAGTTATTGAAATAATTGATTCTTTCAGTTTGGGTAAACCTCTTGGATACTAATTTGGGTTTATATTTTTTTAAATACCATCATATTTTCTTACTGAATACCCATTTTCAACATATCCATTTTAAACCGTGTAGAATTTCAACTAATATTCAACTATTTCTCCTAATTTTAGAGTTAATTTTATCATTATTTCTTCTTTCCAAAGTGATGCATCCAGAAATGAAATAACATCTTTCTATGTTCGTTCATCTGACTATATATTAAACAAAACCATAGTTTTTATAAAAAACTATCATTAATTCCTTCCAAAAAGTATATATGGAAGTAAGATCCATATTTATTGAGTATCCAGGATCATTTAATATTAAAAACCTCTTTAGATATATCTACCCGATATATTATTTTATTTGGGCCAGATTTGTGAATTAGGATTTGCTTTGGTAAATAGGTAAACATTGATTTATCAAAGATAAAATCTCTTGATTCAATAACTATATTAACAACTAATAAATCATTATATTATATAACCATTAATATATAATCTTCACAATGCTTTTTATATACCTGAAAAGTGAGATCAATGCTTCATTTACTCAACTTTTCCCTTTTAGGTTCACATGCTCATACAATTTCATGACAACCAAATACTTGAGGTTTGATTACCTATGCTTCCATAATTCATATAAAGTTGTATTATTATCTTTTTTAGGAATATAATTAAATCTTTGACATGATGATAGAAATTTATATCCCCAAAAATACTCATGAGATACTTGAGATAGACATCATGGAATTAACCGTTTTCATTAATGGTATTTTCTTTCTCTCAACTATGCAATCTTATTAGGGTGTATAGGTAGTCATCACTTCATGTATGGTCCCTTGAGAATCCAAAAATGAAAAACTATAATATTCTCCTTCTATATTAAATCTGAGACATTTAAGTACTAGTCCACATGGGTTTTAAATGACATTTTATAAGTACTAAATTTATATATGACTTAACTTTTAACATGTAAAATATATAATGGTAAATATTTAACAATAATCAATGAAAGATAAAAATTAATTTTTATTACCTATAGTGGGTGTAGCATGAAAATCAAATATATCACTATGTATTATTTATAATAAATAATGTTTTTTTTTCTATAGTTGGAAATGGATTCTTAAATATGTTAGTTTTCATGAATGTAACAAAATTAAGAACATTTTTATCCATACTTCCATTTTGACATGACATTCATTTTGTTATAATTAATTTTTCCTAAAAAATTATATAATAAATAAGTAATCTACCAAATAAACTGAATTATTATTATTTAATTTGAATAATCCATCAAAAAAATTATCATTTTCGATAAAGATGATCCCCTAGTATAGAACAAAGTTTTCTGCCTCAAATATAGGCTTAACCACATGATTGTTCAACAAGATCCACAAAACCAAGTTTCCATGAACTTTATGTACATATAAGATGCCATTTAAAGTAATAGTCTTTATAGAGTTAAACTCTTGATCATTTACACCCATCCCATGTATGTTTAGGATTATGAAGTTCCCTTTGTAGAGTAATGTACCAGCACCAATTGATTCCATCCTTTTGAAGAGATATTTTTTGTTTCACACATGTCATGTAACACTAAAATCAATCCACAAAGAAGAGTTATTCTAAAGAACATTATATTCAAAGATAATTCCACTAAATTCTCATTTAGTGTATTGTTATCATCTCTCTTCTTATGGATATTCCAGTTCTTATTAAAATATCCCAACTTTCCATATAAGTAACATGACTCTTTCTTCTTATTGAATTGTACCAAACCTTTTGAAGGATTTTCTGGACTTTAATGTACCATTAAAAACTAGTATGGTCTAAATATCACTACAATGAGTACCTTTTATTTATCATCCTTAGGTTCATTTACCACATTATGTTTTTTATATTCCTCCCAAATTTGTAGATAATTGAGCAACTCAATGAGGGGAATATCTTCCTTTTGTTTTAAAGGATGTTCAACACTCCTTTAAGGATGTTGTTTTTATATGATGCATATAAGGACCGAACATTAAAACATTAAATAATATTGAATTAAATGAATAATTCACATTGAGGATATTTTCAGGTTTAGAGTTTTAGAGAATTAGGGCATAACTATTACATCTCAAAAGATTACAAAGTAGACACTTCTACTCAGTTTTAATTTTTCTTCATAAAACAAGAACTCTTGAAAAAAGTGTCATGTATAGTTCCATGTTTAAGACAACATGAATTTAACTTGATCCCATCCCTGACCTTATTCCACATTATTTCATGTGAAAAACATTTCAAAAACTAGGGACGTACATAAAAAGCTTAGTAAGGGATACACAAAGAAGGAAAACTATTAGTTTTTTAAAACAACAAGTAAACCATGAATAATTTAAAATAAGTAATACTTTTCACCTTTATGAATTAGTAAATACTATTCACTGAATAAAAGATCATTACTTACCATTTTGTGACCAAAAGATTACCAAAAAACCCATATAGAGAACACATAACATATAAAGGTAACTTGATACATAAACATACTAAAATAAAATAACCATATGACCGACTTTCAAAAATATTACTAAATGGAATATCCATATGGAAGAATTACATACCAAATTCATTGGAGGTTATAATGTAACCACCCATCTTGGTTTACCATGATACCACCCGTTATTTGGTTTATCACGTAACCACCCGTCAAATGTCCAATTACCATTATAAAATCATAACACATAAAAAAATATAAAAAAAAATTTCCATATTTAAATCACTATATATCACATAAATATGTTGACATAAAAAATCCATTATAAAAACCATTTTTAATACCAAAATACATTAAAGAGAATATGGTTTTTATTTCCCTTGAAAAAAACATTATGGCTTGTTAAGGAAGCCAAAGAACAAATAATACATGCGGCGGTGGAAAGATTGTTGTCACTGATTATGTTAAAAGAAACATTCGTTTTTATCATTTAGTAAAATTATTTGTAGAAAAATATTACCTTTGAAATGTAAAGGGTTTTTATATAGTGTATAAAAGAAATTAGTGTATTAAAACAAAATATGCCCCAATGAAAGGATATTGAGATGAAGTGCCTTACCTTGTGTCCGACTTGACCCGTTCATTATTTAATATCATTAATAATAAAATAAAGTTAATTTTTACTTGATTAAGAAAATTTTTAAAGTTTATTATTCATTTTATATCACTTATTACCATGTTATAAACATTATGTAATCATTTAAGTTAATAATGTTCGTTTTGTCGATATTTGGTACTTGTGTTAAAAATGAACACCTTATATTTACAAGTTGTCAATGTGGTCAAAATTTAATTATATAAAAAATTATATTCATGATTTAGATATCATATATATCATATATATCCAGTATATATATGTATTTATAACCAGTGCGTAACATTTTGGGGATAAGAAATGAAATGCACCGTTCATGGAGATGGTAAGCCGTACGTACACATGAATGAAACTTTCATTTATATTTCATACTTTAATGGAATTAAAACATAATGATAAATAGTTATATTTTAATTCCAGTATAATATCATACATAATATCATTAACTATATCCTTTATACATCCCACATATGGAATTAACTAGTCATATCACTTTGAGGGGGCGGTAGTCCGCACTTCCTCAAATGAAATTATCGCCTTTACCCATAATGGAAACCATAAAGGTAAGCTATAAAAGGAAAATATAGAATAATAAAGAAAATATAAGCTTAAAATATATAATATATAAATACATTTCCATCATAATGGACACCATGATAGGCGGTAGGAGACAATCGAACAATCATTGTTTCGTGCGGCATTAGTTTGCCATCCACAGAAACAATATGTTCTTCACCCATTAGATGGAGGTGTGTGTAATTGTAGTTCAAAAAATTCTAATAAAAACATCCTAATATATTGAGGATTTTTATTTTTTTATAAAATAAAGGAATAAAAATAGGTTACGGGTTGGAGAAGTAAAATAAAACAAAATAAAACAAAAGTATTTAAGATAAACCGTTACCTTTAATTTGGGTAACTCTCTTTGGTTTGAACCAAAATGGTTTTTTGAAGTGAATTATTCCTAAGGTAAGGATTTTACGTGGAGGAGAGGGATGTAGGGAGATTAATTGGGCATAGGTTGGTTGAGCCAAATGACTTTAGAGGTGTGAAGAATTGGATAGAAATGGTCTCCTTTTATAAGGGGGAGGAGGGGCTCTTAAGGAAAGTGTGAAAATATTATTTTATTATATAACGATATTCGGTTTCTAAAGGTCCAAAAATCATTAGCATAAAAGATAAGATGAATAATGGTTGAAAAAAAAATCATCCAATAAGAATTGGACCGATTTTGGATGTTATTTTAATTTTTAAAATCTTATTTATTTAAATGATTTATTAATGACGTAAACACTGCATCATTATTGTGTCATAAATAATGTAATTTATTCGATGTATAAAAATTAAAAAAAATACCATGATGTAGGAAATCATTTTAGATTTCCAATTAATATTTATAGTCTAAAATATAACTTATATAAAACCATGTAAAAATTAATTTACAAAGAGATATTTGTTTATGTCATTTTTCTCTTTACTTTAAATTAATTAATCTAAAGTGTCATTATCATTCATAAGTGGATCCATGGGGTCCCAAAATAGACCCAAAGATGACCATTGTCGGTCATTACTCATCAAATAAAGTTAAGAAAAGTTTTAAGGTAATTTTGAATTATTATAATATTCTTTTTACCTTAAATTACCCTATTTACCTTTAGCCACGGTAAATAAAAGTCAAAAGATACTATTCACCAAAAATTATTTTCATCTTATTGAACCAAACTTTACTTACTAATAACAACCATGTATGTAATATTTTTGAAATTCAATTCATATAAGTGGAAAAATTTCATTTAAATGAAAATGTCAGTTGTTTTAACTATTACTAAGTGGTTTCACTATTCATCAAAAATTGAAGTTTTTCAGAAAAATACCAAAAATTCAGCATAAGATATATTTGATATTCCAAATTCAAAAATGATTTCTATTTTACCAAATTCTAAACATAGAAGTTTTATTAATTAATTTAAAATTAATTCTCGTTATTAAATCAAATAGTGTGTTTAAGAAACAATAACTATCAAAAGATTGACACTTGTTAATGTCTAAATTCAAAGTGAAATTAATTCCAATGACCAACATTGGATTAAATGGTAAAAATATATTCTAATTACATTTTAAAACCTATTAAAAATATAATATATTTTTTTAAATAAATTAGATTAAAACACAATTTTGAATTAAAATACAATATTTTCACTATTCATTAAAAAACAAACTTTATCGGAAAAATTCCAAAAAATTACCCAAAGTAAATTTGGGTGTCCCGATTCTAAATAAGAATTTTATTTTATCAAATAGAACATATAAAAATGATCAAAACTATATTTATAGAGGGGTTTCCTTCAAAAGGTGGTAAATCGACCTTTTAATGTAAATTATGCTTAAAATTAGATTTATTCACATTTTAAGCCTCTAAATTTTATTGGATAAAAGTAAATACACTTAACAGACATGTATAATCATATTGTAGTTAGTTTTGTTCATTCCCACCAATAAAACTACTAGGATTTAACTTCCATTTAAAATAATAATATTATATTATTAGTGTGAAAAGTAAGATTTCAAAGAAACCCATTGATGCGTATCAGATACGCTATCGAACATAGAAACCCCTTTAAAGTAAAATTCATATTTAATTCAAAAATATTAATAAATATGAAAATATCCTAATCTTCATTTACCTGGGATGTTACATCCATCCCCCCTTTTTGAAATTGCATCCTCACAATTTTTATTTACTTATTAAAATAAGTGGGGGTATTTATCACTCATAGAATTTTCAGATTCCCACATTGCCTCTTTAATCATATGGTTTTTCCAAAAAACCTTTACCTGGTGAATTACCTTATTCTGAAAAACTTTCTCTCTATGGTTAAGAATCTGGACTGGTTGTTCTTCATAAGAGAGATTCTCTTCCAACAGAACTACCTCTAGACTCAAAACATGAGATGGATCTAGAATATAATTTCTCAACATAGAAACATGAAAAACATTGTGTACCTAGGATAAACATGGAGGTAAATCCACTCTCTACACAACTGAACCAACTTTCTCCAGGATTTCATAAGGTCCAATGAATCTTGGAATCAACTTTCCCTTATTACCAAAATGCATCACACTTTTCCATGGAGAAACTTTGAGAAAGACATGATCACCTACTTCAAAAGAAATATCCTTCCTCTGGTTATCTGCATAACTTTTCTATCTGCTCTGAGATTTTATCATGTGCTTCTGAATCAACTAAAATTTTTCTACTATCTCTTCTACCAATTCTAATCCCATCAGCTTCCTTTCACCTACTGCATCCCGAAAATCTAGAGTTTGAAAATGATTTCCATATAATGCCTTAAATGGAGCCATCTCTATACTGGAATGGAAACTGTTATTATAATAAAATTCAACAAAAGAAATATGTTGGTCCTAACTCCCCTGGTAATCCAGTGAAAAAGCACGTATCATATCCTCCAAGGTCTGAATTGTTCGTTCGGACTGCCCATCTGATTGTGGATGAAAAGCTGTACTAAAATTTAATTCAGTACCCAAAGACTTCGGAAGGCCTTTCAAAAAGTTAGAAGTAAACCTGAGATCACGATCAGATACAATGGAGAAGGGAACTCTGTGCAACCTGATTATATCTTTAACATACAACCAAGAAAGTTGATCTAAAGACAAAGTATCTCAAATAGGAAGTAAATGATAAGATTTAGTCAATAGATAAACTATAACCAAGATTGCATTATTACGTTGAGTTGTATTCGGTAATCCCACAACAAAGTCCATGGATATATTATCAAAATTCCACTCTGGCACTGGTAAAGAATGAAGAATCCCTTCTGGTAACTTCCACTCAGCTTTAACCTATGGACAAGTCAAAAACTTCATAGTAAAATAAAAAATATCTCTTTTCATTCCATCCCACCAGTAATACTCTCGAAGATCTCTGTAAATCTTAGTACTACCAGGATGAACTGAAAACAGAGAACTATGAGCTTCACATAACAACTCATTTTTCAACTGTGAATCACAAGTCACACATAATCTCTTCCCAAACCTCAAAACAAAATCATTATTAAATTTAAAATTAGGCAAGTTACCCTTATGAACCAACTCTACCTTTTTATGCAACTCACTGTCTTCTTTCTGCGCTTTCTTTATTCTGTCAGATAGAGATGATTTCACTAACACCTAAAACAAAACAAAATAATTTCTTGCACCAAAAAATTCTATTCCAGAGTTCATAAAATCAAAAACCGAAGGATCTCATTCCAAACATAGCATGGTTGATGATACATTACTTTTTTGACTCAAAGAATCATCCAGTTCATTTACTTTTCCCAGATGGTAATAGATTGTGAAATCACAATCCTTGATTAATTCCAGCCATCTCCCCTATCTCATGTTCAATAATTTTTGAGTGAATATATACTTTAAACTTTTGTGGTCAGTATATATTTCACATTTTACTCCATAAAAATGATTCTTCCAAAATTTTAAAGCAAAAACAACATCAGATAATTCCAAATCATGTGTAGGGTAATTTAACTCATGAGGTTTCAACTGACGTGAAGCATAAGAAATTTCCTGATCATTTTTCATAAGGACACATCCAAGTAATCTCAACAAAGCATAATTGTAAATAACAAACTCACCATTTCTGGAAGGTAGTGCCAAAACTGGAGCATTCATCAATCTTCTTTTCAATTCTTGAATACAATTATCTCATTCTTTTGTTCAAATGAACTTAACACATTTTCATGTTAACTTAGTCATTGGACTAGATAGTTGTGTAAAATTTTCAACAAACCTCCGTTAATAACCTGACAAACCAAGAAAACATTAGATCTCGATTATATTTGTGGGTCTTGGCCATTCTTCAACCACTTTTGTTTTAGCAGGATCAACAGTTATGCTGTTTTTTGAAATAATGTGACCAAGAAAAGAAATTTTTTGTAAAAAAACTCATACTTACGGAATTTCCCATAGCGTTTATTTTATTTTTAGGGTTTCAAGAAAACCCTTAAATTACATTAATTTTCCTCTTTAATTTTGGAATAAACTAAAATATCATCAATGAACACAACCACAAACTTATCCAAGAACTCACGGAAAATTCAATTCATAAGATCCATGAATACATCAGGTGCATTGGTTAACCCAAAATGCATAACTAAAAATTCATAATGGACATATATAGTATGAAACACAGTCTTCAGAATTTCTACTTCCATTACTTTCTACTAATGGTACCCCGATCTCAAGTCAATCTTTGAAAAATACTGAGCTCCTTGAAGCTGATCAAAAAAATCATCAATATGAGGCAAAGGATACTTGTTATTAATAATGATGTTATTCAATGCTCTATAATCAATGAAAAGTCTCATTGAACCATATTTATTTTTAACAAACAAGACAGGAGAACCTCATGGTGGTGTGCTAGGTTGAATGAAACCTTTATCTAATAACTCCTACAATTTCTTCTTTAACTCTAAAAGTTCAATTTGATCCATTCGATAAGGGGGTTTGAAATTGTCTTAGCATCAGGAACTAAGTCAATAGTAAATTAAACTTCATGATCAGGTATAATACCAGACAACTCATCAGGAAAAACATCAAGGTACTCATTTACCACTGGCACATCATTAATCTGAAAAGTTCTTTTATTTTCAAAAATATGTTCAAGGTAACATTCATTTCTGTCTTTTACTAGTTCCTCAGCTTCTTGATATGTTATCAAAATAAAGGGTTAATTCTTGTAAACAAACTATAAATATTTCTGAAATGAAACCTCTTTAGCTCTACAGTCATCCGTAGCATGATAAACAGACAACCAATCCATGCCCAAAATAACATCAAACTCTACTTGATGCAAAACAATAAGGTTTGCAGGTATATTGTTTCCGCACACAAGGATAGGAAGGTTCTTATAATTTCTTTTTTGTCTTAACATTTCCTCCAGGTGTTTTTACCATAATTTTTGTATTCATATATTGAGATGGAATTCCCAATTTATTAGGAAACTTCTCAAAAAAGAAAGAGTGTGTATAACCTGAATCAAGCAACACATTCACATAATCTGAACAAATAAACAGTGTACCTGATACTACTTTGTTTGATTTCCCAACATCTTCTGAAGTAGTTTCAAAAGATTTCACCACCCCTTTCTGCTTGAAGTTTGGATGCTTTCCCTCAGTTGAGTTCTTCACTGGACACTCATTTTCATAATGACCTATTTCATTACACTTAAAACATATTACCGATGGCTTTTAATTTCCAGCTTGATCATATTACTTATAGTTATGAGCAATATTACCAGACTTACCACATCGGAAGCACTTTCCAAACATTGATAAACATTCTCCAGGATGATTTTTACCACACTTCTCCCAAGTTGGATATTTAATTTTCTTACCTCTAGGCTTATTTGATGAATTATTTCCCTTTTCCTGCCAACTGGACCTCTTATTCTGTTTTTTTCAAAGAACACCAAATCATCGGCAAACTCCATTTCCACCTTCTCCGCACATCGAACAAGTTTTTCATAACTTTTGAACTCATGAGAGGCTAATGATCTTTGATATATTGGCTTCAGTC
Organism: Viscum album; assembly: GCA_963277665.1. Taxonomy (NCBI): domain Eukaryota; kingdom Viridiplantae; phylum Streptophyta; class Magnoliopsida; order Santalales; family Viscaceae; genus Viscum; species Viscum album. The sequence goes on along the minus strand of OY728142.1, from coordinate 421,974,260 downwards.
CTGAGAAAAATCGATTAATCTTACTATCAAGATCTTGGATGAAATTTGGTGCATACCTTGCCAGTCGAGTGAACATTTCTTCATAATCAGCCACTGGGTAATCATCCTGACTTAATCTTAGGAATTTTTTTCCATCCGAAGACGAACCACATTAGGAAAATATTTCTCAACAAACATACCTTTGAATTCATCCCAATCAAGAGCATCAATATCTTCACTATCCCTAATATTTTTCACCATCAACCACCATTGATCAGCTTCACCTTTAAAATGGTAAACAACAAAACTAACCTTTTGATGTTCTGAACACCCCATAACATCAAAAATATTATCCAGTGCTTTAATCCACCCTTTAGCTAGCACATGGTCATATGATCCTCTGAATGATGGGGGATGTTTCCTTATGAAATTCTCCACTACTGACATGTTCCTCTGCAGTTGATCTGGAAGATCTTGTGCATGGATACCACCACCATTTATAGCCTGAGTCAACTATTCCATCACTACAACAAACAGTTCAATTCTTATTTTGACCATCTTTGGTTTCGGATTTGAAAGGTTGTCTTCCTCCTGATGTCGTCCCAACATAGCTGCCCTGTTTCCACTACGGAAAACCATTCTGAACACAGAAATTTCTTAGGTGAAGCAACATGGTAATCTGTAAATGCTAAACCATTTCAATATTACCACAAATTAATTTATGGACATTTATTTAATAATACCCTAACTCCTAAAGTTGTCTAAACCGACCTATGCTTCCAACTATAAGGACCCAACCTTAAAACATTACATAATATTTAATTAAACAAATAATTCACATTGAGGATCTTCTCAGGTTTAGAGTTTTAGAGAATTAGGACATAACTATTACATCTCAAAAGATTACAAAGTAGAAACTTCTACTTAGTATCCATTTTTCTTCATAAAATAAGAACTCTTGAAAAAAAGAGTCATGTCGAGTTCCATGTTTAAGACAGTATGAATTTTCCTTGATCACATCCTTGACCCCATTTCACATTATGTCATGTGAAAAACATTTCAAAAACTTGGGATGGGCATAAAAATATCAGTAAGGGATACACAAAGAAGAAAAACTGTTATTTTTTCAAAACAACAAGTAAACCATAAATACTTTAACATAAGTAATACTTTTCACCTATATGAAGTCGTAAATACTATTCACTGAATAAAATATCACTACTTACCCTTTTTTAACCAAAATATTACTATAAAACCCATATAGAGAACACATAACATATATAGGTAACTTGGGACATAAACATACTTAAATGGAATAACCATACGATCGACTTACACACATATCACTAAATGGAATAGCCATATGACTAACTTCCATACACAATGAATTGGGGGTTATAACATAACCACCCATCCTAGTTTATCACGGCACCACCCTTTATTTGGTTTATCACGTAACCACCCAAAAAAATGTCCAAGTACCTTTATAAAATCATAACACATAAAACAAATATAAAGGAAAGAAAAAATTTCCACATTTCAATCACAATATATCACTTAAATATATTGAAATAACAAATAAATTATCAAAACCATCTTCAATACCAAAATACATAATATATTATATGGTATTTATTTTCCTTGAAAAAAAACATTACGGCTTGTTAAGGAAGCCAAAGAACAAATAATACTCGTAGCGGCAGAAAGGTTGTTGTCACCACCCACCTTAAAAGAAACATTACTTTTGGTCATTTACTAAAATGATTTATAGAAAAATAATCCCTTTGAAAAGTCAAGGGTGTTTATACAACTTATAAAATAAAGTCATTTATTAAAACAAAATATGCCTCAATGAAAGGAGATTGAGATGAAGTCCCTTACCTCGTGTCTGACTTGACCCGTTCGTTATTTAATCTCCTTAATAATAAACTAAAGTTAATTTCTACTTGATTAAGAACATTTTTCAAGTTTATTATTCCTTTTATATCACTTAGTACCATGTTATAGACATTATGTAATTATTTAAGTTAATAACATTCATTTTGTCGATATTTGGTACTTGAGTAAAAAATGAACACCTTATATTTACAAGTTGTCCATGTGGTCAAAAGTTCATTATATCCAGAATGATATTTACGATTTAGATATCATATATATCGTATATATCAAGTATATATATATATATTTATAATTGTACGTGACATTTTGGGGATAATAAATAAAATGCACCGTTAATGGAGACGGTAAGCCGTACGTATGCATGAACGCAACTTTCATTTCTTTTTTGTACTTTAATAGAATTAAAACATAACGATACAAAGTAATATTATAATTACAGTATAATATCATACATAATATCCTCAAATATATCCTTTATACGTCTCACATATGGCATTAACGAGTCATATCACTTTGAGGGGGCGGTAGTCCGCACTTCCTCAAATGAAATTATCCCATTTACCCATAATGGAAACTATAAAGGTATGCTATAAAAGGAAAATACAGAAGCATAAATAAAACATAAGCATAAAATATATCATATATAAATACAGTTCCATCATAATGGCCACCATGAGAGGGAGTAGGAGATAATCGAACAATCATCGTTTCGTGAGGCGTTAGTTTGCCTTCCACAGAAACAATATGTTCTTCACCCATTTGATGGAGGTGTGTGTAAGTGTAGTTCGAATACTTTTTATAACAAAATCCTAGTATATTGAGTATAATGGTGTTTTTATAAAAGAAAGGAATAAAAAGAGTTTACGGGTTGGAGAAGTAAAATAAAAAAAATAAAACAAAAGAATTTTAGAGAAACCATTACCTTTAATTTGCGAAACTTACTTTGGTTTGAACCAAAATGGTTTGATGAAGTGCCTTATGCCTAAGGTAAGGATTATAGGTGGAGGATAGAGATATAGGGAGATTAATTGGGAAGAGGCTAGACGAGCCAAAAGGCTAGAGAGGTGTGAGGAATTGGATTGAAATGATCTCCTTTTATAAGGGGAAGGAGGGGCTCTTTAGGACAGTGTGAAAATATTATTTTATTATATAATGATATTCAGTTTCTAAAGGTCAAAAAATCATTAGAGTCAAAGATAAGATGACTCAAGGTTGAAAAAAATCATACAATAATAATTGGATCAGTTTTGGATGTTATTTTAATATTTATAATCTTATTTATTTAAATGATTTATTAATGAGGTAAACATTCCATCATTATTGTGTCATAAATAATTTAATTTATTCGATGTCTAAAAATTATAAAAAAAATACCATGATGTAGGAAATCATTTTATATTTCCAATTAATATTTCTAGTCGAAAATATAACTTATATAACACCATGTAAAAATTAATTTACAATGAGATATTTGTTTATGCCATTTTTCTCTTTACATTAAATTAATTAATCTAAAGTGTCATTATCATTCATAAGTGGCTCCATGAGGTCCAAAAATAGACCCAAAGATATCCATTGTCGGTCATTCCTCATCCAATAATGTTTGGACAAGTGTTAAGTTAATTTTGAATTATTATAATATTATTTTTACCTTGAATTACCTTATTTACCTTTAGCCGCGGTAAATAAAAGTCAAAAGTTACTATTCAGCAAAAATTATTTTCATCTTATTGAACCAAATTTTACTTACTAATAACAAACATGTATGTCATATTTTTGAAATTCAATTCATAGAAGTGTTAAAATTTCATTTAAATGAAAAATTTAGTTTTTAACTACTACTAAGTGGTTTCACAATTCATCAAAAATTGACGTTTTTTAGAAAAATACCAAAAATTTAGCCTAAGATATATATGATATTCCAAATTAAAATATTATTTTTGTTTTACCAAATTATAAACATAGAAGTTACATTAATTAATTTAAAATTAATTCCTGTTGTTAAAACAAATAGCGTGTTTTTAAGAAACAATAACTATCAAAAGATTGACACTTGTTTATGTCCATATTCAAAGTGAAATTAATTCCAATGACCAGCATTGGATTAAATTGTAAAAATATATACTAATTAAAATATAAAACCAATTAAAAAATATAATCTAACCTTATAAATAAATTATATTAAAATGAAAATTTGAATTAAAATACAATATTTTTCACTATTCATTAAAAAATGATCTTTATCGGAAAAATTCCAAAAAATTACCCAAAGTAAATTTTGGTGTCCTAATTCTAAATAAGAATTTTATTTTTGTCAAATAGATCATATAAAATGACCAAAACTATATTTATAGAGGGTTTTCCATCAAAAGGTGGTAAATTGACCTTTTAATGTAAATTGTGCTTAAAATCATATTCACTCCCATTTTAAGCCTTTAACTTTTATTTGATAAAAGTAAATACATTTAATAAACATGTATAATCATATTGTAGTTAGTTTAGTTCATTCCCACCAATACAATGGCTAGGAGTTAACTTCCATTTAAAAAATAATATTATATTATTATTGGGCAACATAAGATTTCAAAGAAACCCGTTGTTGTGTATCGGGTACGCTATCGAACATAGAAACCCCTTTAAAGTAAAATTAATATTTAATTCAAAATTATCAATAAATATAAAAATATTTTATTCTTCATTTACCTGGGATGTTACAATGGATGTGAAAATTATGACATCATTTATGTCTATTTTTTTACTCTAAATGTTGTTAGATTTATCATATTTCATAAAACTACTCTACAATAGATATATTATATACCATTTAATATGAAATAATTTTGTTTTGTATAAATGTATTTCTTTTCACATCCTCAACACATGAGATCATCATTCTAATTTTTTTTTATTTGTGTGGAAACATAGAGTGTCTCATATTCTGATGTGTGTGTGGGGGGGGGGGGGGGTACTTTGGAGTTGAAAGTACCTACACCAGTTTGAGGGTTCCAAGTCGCATGTGCTTATTATTTTTCCTCCTTTTAAAATTTTTATCAAAAAATTGACCCACCTTCATCATGTTATTTAGAAAATCTATATACATATTTTTATAATATACTCTTATTAATTTTTGGGATATAGGTGGAATGGATAACTTTAATTATAATAGATAGAGCTTCCTAATGCACACTATGATGTCTCTCTCTGGAAGAGTAGATTCACCTCGTCCAAACCGATGGTAATATAGGTTACAAGAAAATAATATTTAAAAAATAATGGTTAACTATTACTCTATACTAGTACTTATTGAAGATTAACCCTTGAGAAGTTTATGGATTCGATTTATTAATAGAAATGACTTTTTTGTTACGCACCAGTGAAGTATTTTATATGCTTGTCAAAAAGTATTAAGGAACTTCAATTTAAGATGGTTTAATAATAATTTGGAATTATTTTTGACTTCAATAAATTCTAATTTTTAAAACTTTTAATTACATTAAATATGGTTTTTTAAATTATCAAATATAGTTATTTCTCCCTAAAAACTATGCGGTTTTCTAAAAAAACTCTCACTAACATTATATCATGCCTATTTAATGATTCCAAAACTCTTCATTCACTCTTGACATGTTTTTATTACTAATATGACCCAAATCCACAATTTATATATTTTTTCAAACATATATCATCCTAAATAATATATTTTAATTATAAAGTATGGTTTATAATTATATAAATATCCCACCTCACTATTATTTAAAAGTTATACACATCATGTTGTGTTCTGTCTATAGAGATGAAAATATTCTTTTATTGATTTTTGAAAAGTTTAATGATTATGAAATTAAATTATTCTTAAGATAAATGTCATCATGTTTGACCATTAATTTGGTAATGTTAATTTTAGTTCATGATTGGTGGTTTTCACCAAACACACAAGGACAATGTGAATTGATAAAATTTAACAATTATGTATAAATAACTTCATATCATTTATTACAAAGCACAATAGTCTAATATAAGCATGTTTTTTTGTTATTATTCCACTATATTTAAGATATATAATATGTTTATAAAACCCATTAGTAATATAAAATATAGAAAATTATGTTTTTAATATTTATAGAGAAATTAAAAAATTTAAGGTGACCATGATATTATAATCAATGATATTACTTGGAATTTGTGATTCAATAAATTATTCACTCATATGTAATATGAATAGTCACATCATATATATCCTGAAATAAATTTTATAATATGAGTTTTACTATTGAATGATATGAAGTAAATATTTATTTATGGAAGTAGACCTCATATATCTAAAATGATATAATCTATTTCAAAGGGCACCTATACATTCCAAAATACAAGAAGGGAGGAAAATCAGTCTTTTAATGTTCGCATCCCTTAAGAGTGGTAAAAAAATTCCAACACAAAAAACCTCCTTGAACAATGATACTAAAACTCTGAGGCCAAGAAAACCTGTAGTGACTCATATCCCCATCTAGATAGTTTGGTCTCACAATTTTTTATTTATCACAATACCAAAACAATATAAATTCTTATAACAAAATTTTGAATAGTAATTCAATGTTTCATTCCATTAAAAGTTAAAATGATTGTATTTAATATTCAAAATACCACGAAGACTCATTTTTCTAGATAATTGGTTCCGGTCAAATTTTATTTATGATGTTTTTTTCTTACTTATCAGGAATAGTAGGTCTAAAATTGTTTATTTGAGAAATAAATTTTTCCAATAAAATATTTCCAGTAGATAATAACACACATGTGAACATTTATCTTTTTCATTAATCAATTCCATGAAACACTGAAAAGGACCAAAATATGGATGAATATGACTAAAAATTTCACCATGTATTCTTTATAAAAATATTAGAAGCTCTAAAGATTTATAAAGATATTCTTTTGTAATTAACTTCCTATGAGTATAAGATATGAAAAAATAATTATTTGGTAAATGAATTGTTTGAACCTTTAATGAATTAATATTATTATTTTAAAAAATAATTCACAACATTGTTAAAATAGAATGACCAAGGAATCATTCTAGATAGTAAAAATATTAGGATCAATAGACTTCTAGTGCAAAAAGTTTTATTTTACCATTGTTTTACTTGTGAAATACAAACCATAAAAGAGTAAAAAGTTTCTCCAATTAAGTATCTGAACATAAAATTTGAGATGTACTAATTAAATATTCATTATCCATTTCATCTTTCATGTTACTATGATATCATATATGGTATATATGTTTAAAACATAATAAGTTTATTTGGGATCTTCCAAAATACAATGTATCATCAATATTTATCTTTATTCCCTTAGGAAACATTAGTTTTTAGATTCCTAATCTATATATTACATTTTCATAACCCAATATGGTCTTTATATGGATTTATATTAATTACAATTGTAAAAAATAAGTCTTTTAACAAATAATTTTATGATTAGTATCCCTATATACTATACAAATATCATCCCTCATTGTATCATTTTGGGTTTGTGTGATCAAAGAAGTAAATACATATGAAAAAAAATAGTAGATATTTTTTTACATGCTACTCTCATTCAGAATTAAATAATAATTTCACCATGATCATTAAATAAATCATACATATCAAGATATAATCCCATAAAATTTTCAAATCTTGGATATGGAGATTCTAGATATTTCACTCCAGACTCTGATTGATTTACTTTATTTTTTATTTTATTAAACAGATTCCTTGTAAATTTCTATAATAAGTTTTAAATTACAAAATGTGTGATGCCAAAACGTTCATTCCAAAATGATTGAAAATATTATTATTATACTGATTTTACCTATATTATCTTAACTCCTTTATTATTTTTCCCATTATTATGAAATTTACATTCAATAGTATGATCAAATCAGTTCTATAAATTTTTATTTTCTTTGACCCCTTCCTCTACCAATATTTTTAAAAAATTCTTAATTTACTTCCATGAATTTCTAAGAATTAGTTGGATAATATTAGAGATTATTCATCAATAACTCATTATTTTTCTTAAACACAGGTAAATAAGAAATTAAATCTAGATATTTTTTAAACCAAACCACTCAATACTATAATAACAAGATCACATTCAAGGCATGAAAGCTAGAATTAAAATTTTATAACATATAATCATCAATAACTTTTTCCATATTAATTTAATTGAGAGATAATCTTTAAGATCCAAATTATATTCACTTAGATTTAAAATCTTGTAATATTAATTGTATTTAATAATGCCAGTATTCTGGAATAAATTTCTTTAAAATTATTTTTAAAATACTAATGGGCCTTTAATAATGAGATACTAAAATTTCAATTATTCATCAATTTGATTCCAATGGAAGATCATTTATTTATCATGATCCTATAGGGACACATGAATTACTTCCCCAATTTTATATCTAATATTTATCACATTCAATTGATTCTCAACATATTACAACCATGAAAAATAATTTCTTCTAGAAATTTATTGGGTTTCAAACTCATTTTTGTGAGATTTTTTATTTTCAAAAAGTCAAACAAGTTGTTAATTTTGGTTTATTTGGGTTGTGTTGGATAAAAAATCTTATTGAAAATTTTCTAGTTTGTTTTTTGAAAAGTCGTATTTAAATTTCTTCAAGACTATGGATGCCTTATAAAATATATTAAGAAGGTATTATAAAATATCATGAAGGTTTTAGAGATATTGTGTAGAAATTTAGAACCAAGAAATATTTCTCTCACAAGTGTGAAGTTAAGTGGAGATATAAAAATGATGTTTCTATTGGGACATGATACAATGGAAGGATTTTCATGAAAGTTAGGAAATATCATTGAAGTGGAGTTGTGTGAATGATGATGTTTGTGGAAGACGAGTTGCATTAATGACAAGTTCCATGGAAATGGAGTTGCACGAATGTGGTACATGTAGAAGTGGAGTTTCACGAGCATGGAGTGAAAATATAGTTTCATGAAAAATCTATCAATATCAGTGTCATGTTTTATAGTATTGAAAATCTATGTAAATGGTTATAAATTTGTATAAATTGTTTTCTAATCAATCATTAAGTATAGTGAAATACTTATAGAATATCTCATAGCACTATTTTCATGGAAGACTTATGTTAGTATATTTATTATGTGAAAATATTTTACATGATCATCATTGGTATGAAGAAAGGATATTCTATTTCACTAAGTAATTTTCATGAATGTGTGGGGTTTTGAGAAATTATGGAGTTGCATGAATATGTGTATTTTCATGAATTTCTGGAGTCATGAAAATTTGTGATGTTGTGGAAAAGTCAATTTAATTTCCCTAATATTCTATGGTAAATAATATCTCATCATTTGGATGAAATAAAAGCTTCATGACACACAAATTATGGTTTAATCAAAGGTTATCTCAATCAATAAAGGTTAAATAATGAAGAAACAATGTGTACACTTCAATAGAGAGAGTATTGATCTTTCATTATGTGAGTGGTTGTAAACTATAATGGATAGTGAATCCACTCTTGACATTATAAAAATAGCCTGATTTATTGATTCTAGTACATTGCCACATTTCCTTTGCGTGCTCCTTAGATTAGCCCAGTTAGGACGAAATAGTTAAAATTTCCATGTATCATTCATGATTTTTATTTCAATCTATATTATTGAGAGAAGAAGAGATTAGAGTTTTTTAATTATTAAATAAGATCAAAATGGTAAATTATTTTAATCTACATACCCTTATTCACCCCACCCCTCTCAGGGTATTTAATCTAATGGGGAAAACATTTTCCATTATAATATTTCCTTTTAATGGGATTATAATTAGAAAAAAAACCAAAGAAAATAAATTGATATTTTTTATAAAATATACATAAATAATACTTACCTTGATATCCTTAAATTTTTTTTATAATATCATGCTGATTATGATTTGTGAATAATATAGTAGTAATAAAGGATAAATTAGACACAAATCAAAGGGAGGAAGAATACACACAATGATCACAATAACCAACCACCAAACCCCACATTTTTTTCCACAATGATTTCCTTATATATACAGAGGAGAGAGGAGGTAGAAGATAAAAAGGTGGATATGAAGAGATTGAGGTAATGAAACCTATGAGTTGCATTGAGATTTTCATTGGTTTTCATTAATATCTTAACACTACCCCTTAAATGGAAAAAATAATAAGATCATGCTTTATTAACAACTTCATTAAGGGAAACCATTGGTAAAAACCATTAATAATGGAATAAGAGTACACAATTCAAAGTTCACTTTTATAAAAAAATATCTTTAAGATGACACATCCAAATACCAATTAGATGATTTGTAAAAGTTAATTTTTAGAAATTATTTTGTAAAAAAATATATATTTATCATAGAAATTAATGTTATAGGCATTTACATCTTTTTATTTTAAATCTAATAAGTATCGAAAAACATTTAATATATTTTCTTAGTTCAATTTCTTTTGACATTGTAATATTTAATTTGTGTGATACATATTGTATTATATTCAATTAATATCATGTTCTTGTTGATAATAGATCCCAACACATTAGATTTTTTAATATTATGAATCATCGAGTGAAACCATACACACTCAAATCTTTCTTTGTGAATTGCTATAATCTATGAATGATTTGACGTTGTGGCCATAATATTTTGTTTCACTAATCTCCATGATAGGGTTGTATTACGATTTTGATGATACAACCTATCTATGATCAAGATTTTTATTGATCTATAAAGATAAACTATATTTTCATATCACACTAATCTGTTTTTGTTCATATAGAATAATATAATCCCATATCACATGTTCCATTCAAGTAGTAAAAAATATGATTTACTCCATTTCAATGAATTCAAGTCAATGTAGATATAAAATAATCCAATAGATTAACTTTAAATGCTATATGAGGTGTAATGTAATTCATAATATATCAAATGGTTCCTATAGAACTAAGATATGATACTTCAAAACCATGTTTGTTTCATTATTTTAATAGGGATGAAAATGATCCTTTAGAGGATCAGGAGAAAAAACAACCATTTGATAACTTATAGGGTAATATTTATCCATAGAAAATCATATATGTATTTTTCAATATATTTCTTTTGATGGACAATAATGACTTAATTAAAGTGTTCCACTTGAAAATGAATTATTTTTTTGTCATACCTAGATATTTCATCTCAAATATTTTATTAATTCAATTTTACATTATTTAAATTTCATTAAGAGTCTAGATTATATTAATGAAATCAAAATATATTGTGAAAATGAAATAATTGGTAGACGTTTTCTTAAAAAAAATACATCGACATGTAGAGTCATTTTAATACCCTCACATTCTCAAATACATGTTTATGTTATTATACTACATTCAAAAATATTTTTTAAGACCATATTACGATATTTTCATGTTAATGGAATAAAAATATTATCAATCATATTGAAATTAATTATAGATAATGATATGTTAGAAAACATATATAATACCATTAATCTATTGAATGTGATCCCGCAACAATATTATCAAGAACAATTATTTATAATATATTATGATTTAACTTATTTTTTCCTTTTTTACTATACAAAATAATTATTTATTGATGAAGAATCTATAATCTCATACAACATATTCGGTGACATTACTTGAAGTGATTATTATTTTTCCAAAAATTGTTGTAGACGACATGTTAGAGGAAGGGGTCATGGAAAAAATAATTCCTGGACCCAAGTTGATCATCCTCCTAATAATGAACAACATAATAATGTGGAATAATATGTAGATAATGAATCAATAAGTTTAAGATAAAAATCAACATAAAAATAATATTTGATATCATTTCAGAATAAAAGGTCACTCGTTTCACATACATCATACTCCAAAACATCTCATTAAACACCATAAAGAATTATTTTAAAGAAAAAAATAAAAATGATAAATAAATATATGAGATACTTGGGTAAAATATCTATAATATTTGGATCCAAAATTTTAAACTTAAATTAGTGTATATTTTGATTTATCTAATTTTTTGAAGACTATGTGAGAAATGATAATGTAATTATGATGATAGAATATTAATTTTTTTTCTTTATCTTGTAAAATAAATAAACTATTGTTCTATTTTTATTTATTTTCTTCTTATACTATGAAAAAAATGTTATAACATAATGTATGATATGGTACTTGTAGACAATGGGACTACCCATACAATTCTTCATCATAAGAAATATTTTATGAAATTAAAATTTTAAAAAACATATGAATACCATATATGGTTATAAAAATATAATATATGAAACTAGAAGGGAAAAAAAGTCTCCTAATGGAACAAAGATAAATATTTATGTTTCATTGTAGTTAAGAAGATCTCAAATAAATCAATTAAGTTTTAAAGATATATATCATAATAGATATCATGTAGAGACAAAATATGAAATCTACACTAAATGTATAATTATTTCATCACAAATTTTGTGTTTAAAGATTAAATTGGAGAAATTTTTGAGACACTTGTTTTGTTTTGATTATACTTGTATAAGGTATGGTTAAATCCAACATTATGAACTATAGGTGTTATGATTTTAAGATAGCTGTTATCTGACATGATCATCATAGTTATCTTGGTTCATCTATGATGTGAACTATTATTAAAAATACTCTTTATTATTAATTATAAGATCAAATTATTAATTTACCAAGTGAGGATTATTTTAAACATTATACACGGGGTAAGTTAATTTCAAAACCATCCCTTTATAAACTATCTTCATAGCTTCCAACATTTTGGGTCTTATTCATCTATCTTATGGTTATTTTCAGTATTTCATGGTATTAATTGACGTAATAACTAGATAATCACTTGTGTTAATTTTTTAATAGAAATATTTATTTGGATAGACTTCTTTCCCAAATAATTTATTTAAATAATTTTTTTCTAGTCACCCAATTCAAATATTTTTTAGACAATGTAGAATAATTCTCTTCAATGATTTTTTTTGATATTTTCTACCTATAGTAATTCTAATAAAGATCACGACAATGGATTTTTTTCCAATTTATTAATCTGACTAGTATATAGAAAACATGGCAGGGTGAAGAAAAGAGATAGATGAATATTACATAGGAGATGACACTTTGGGAAGAGACACACTTTCCATCCTACCAAAGATGAATCTATTATAATATTCCCTCCTCTCATTACAACACCATTACTATTTAATAATGTACACCAGTTTTGGGGACTTACAAACATCCATACAATTATTATTATCTATATTTTTTTATTTTTAGACCATTTCCCTTATAGATTCTTCCTTCCAAATTTTCCCAACCTTGTTGTGGGGCCAATTTCACCATTTTGGATTATAATTTCATGGATATCCAATATTATTATGGCATATTTCTTCCATAATTTGTTACTGATATCATGATATTTATTAAATTTATTTGAAACATCCTATTTCACATGAACATAGAAGAAATGGTCATATATAATCCTCCATTAAAGGATTATACCTCATAGAAAGACCAATGATTATATGGTCAAAACTTCTTACTTCTGCTCGAGGTCATGCCATTATTGATAAAATATATTAGGTTAGAGTTATACCAACCACATATCCTCAATTTTATACTTTTAAACCTATTTTTAAGACTGAACCAAATATTTATCATTTTCAAATATTCAGATTTTATGTGTGTATACCTATTTATCTACCAAGGATTAAACTAGTAGGCATTAAAAAAAATTATTATATTGATGAATTTTAAAAACTATATGAATTTTTTGATGAAAGAATAATGGAATTTTATAATACATCTAATTAGTTGATCTATGTTTTTACTGATACTAAAAGGATCCATCATTCACATATTCTGGCTACAAATATTATTATAAAATTACATTTTCTTAAAGAACATGAAAAGAAAAATATATCTAATAAATTTAATATATTACAGAAGCATGGAAGTCCTATCATTTCAAAATAATTCCTAATAAATAAAATAACATCACATAAATTTAATACCCCTATCGAGATACGTGACACTTTAAAATCAAAAAAAAATTGAATGTTGCCACTGAAATCACCCTAGAAGTGGTGTCAAGACCAGAAATTAATGAGATATCATAAACATATGAAAATATAAGTAAATTGGATACTATTGTTCTTGATCATATTTTTTCATATATGTATGCATAATAAATTATCAAGAAAAATGATATGGATCCTCAAATTGTGGAAGAATATAGATATCATGGTGATTGGAAATGATGAAAGTAAGCGATATAGGCTAAATTAAATTCATTATCTGAATGAATGGTTTTTGGACATGGTGTTAAAATACCTAATAATGTTAAAATATTGATATAAATGGCCATTTTATAAAATATAGGATTAATATAAATGAAATTTAGAGATATAAAGAATGAATTTTGGTATATGGTTTTTCATAAAAACTAGTAATAAATTATAATGAAACTTATTATCCTATCAAATATGTTTTTGTTTTTTAGTTTTTTATTAGTTTAACTAAAAAAATTACTTTAGAATCATTAATATATTTAAAATACATAATTTATATAAATAAAATAGACTGGATATGTATTCCATTAAGTTGAAAATTTATTTATACAACCTTATACAATTTAGTCAAATATGGTAAAATCGTTTAACCATGTAATTGAAAAATAAATGATATCAAAATGATCACATTTTCCATGTTATTTTACAAAATATAGTATGTGTCACACAAATAAAAGATTAAAACATGAGATAAAACTAAGAATATCACTTATTTGTTTTTCTATACTCATGAGCTTTAGAAAAAAGTAAATATAGATTTATCCAAGACTCATTCATATGCCAATATACAGATCATTTTAAAAATTTATTAAGAAATCAATTTTTAGAAGTCATGCGAGTGATTTTGGGATGCTTCTGTTACAAGATATCACTTTATCAAGGGTAATTATGAATTATACACTCTTTTTTTCTTCATAATATTCTCTTTTACCTTAAAACTTTCATTCAAGGGTAATTGTAAGGATATGAATGAAAATCAATGAATCTTATAGTTCTCATAACTATAATATCTTCATATCCAACTTTTCTTATTCTACTAATCACATGTGTATATATAAGAAAATAATATTGGAAAAAATTGTCTTTTGGTAGTTTATTATTGTGACCATTATGTGTGCTCATCCTCCATTATATGTGTGTCAACTTTATCATTCCTTAATGTTATATTATTTATAATAAAATGTAAACTTTAGTGTTTTATAGTTTTAGTTTTAATTCTAATATCTTACTATTTTGATTGATTTATTTTTTAGGAAACATGAAAAAATGATACGATTTAGAGTGAGATAAGTCATGGTTATAGAATAATACTAAAAGTGGTTAGATGAGAGGGAACTACATCACATTTATCTTGGTCATGAGAAATAATGATTTTTCAATTGAACAAGGAAAACCATGTGGATAATCACAACACGGTTTACAATTCATGGTAGATAGAGGAAAGTTGAGACATAAAATGGGGAAGGACCACGACTAATGTGGCATTGATCTTGGTTGAATAATGGTGATAGATTAAACAACACAATATTTTGGAGAACATTACATCATGGTTTGAAGATAAAATTACATATAGTTATAAAACACCATTGAAAAATTGGAAAAAAAATTATTTGAGGAGACTTGAAGATCAAGCTAAAGCTATGGAAAGAAGTCATGGTTTTTATACCATGTTGTGATTTTGAAGACATTAGAAAAATGTGAAGCATTTTAATAACCTTTATAAGGGTTTTAAGGATAATTTTAATGATTAAAAGGGATAAAATAGGATAATTTAGGCCATGGATGATGTTAGGATACATTATAAAAGTTTCGGAGTGATTAGAGTTCATTTTGGGTATCTTTTTGAAGACTTCAAATAGTGATAGAAAACCACTGCATGGTTTTTACATATTTTTTTTATCAATTGATGTTCTTTATATATAGATATATTTTAGAGAATTTTTTAAACCACAGGGTAAAATCATAACTTGGTCAGATGGGTTAGGTAGTGGTTTTTCTATTTTTAACAAATTTTTAAGGTTTTATATATCAAAAATATAAGAAAAATTTTAATAACTTTAAGAATATATTTGGTAAAACCCACTCAACTATTAAGGACTATTTTATAGGATTTGAACATCAATTAAGGTGGATGAAATATGAATATTTCAGGACAACAAGATATTTTAGTGAGATATACCCTATAAGGGATGAATTAGGGTATGGAATTTATTTAAAATTTATTAATTTTTCCAAGATTCTCACTATGTTAACAAACCTTGAAATCATAATTAATAGTTTTTCCCATTTTCACTTCTCTCTATAATGATGATCTGGTTGGTAACCCTCTGGTATTTTCCTTTACCTAATATAATCAATGATTTCTTAACCCTTACTCACAAATAAGGCCATACAGAACATTAACAAGAAAAATCACATGAAATAGTGATTTTCATTTATTCACAAAAAATAGGATAATCAAAGGAGAACTAAATTTCAAATGCACCAAGGCATTGAAATCCGTTGAACTTATTATTTTTTGAAGGTTTTAGGCTATTCTAGGGGCCACTCTATATAATCCAATAACTTTTATTTCTTATATGTAAAACAATGTCTCAATCCTTTTCATTACTAATGACTAAGTTGTTCCATGCTTAGGTAAGGTATTATTATATTTGTAGAAGTTTTGAGGTATTTTAGAGACTTGTTTATTCATTAGGGGAAACATCATGGCATGGTGCAAGATGTGGTGGATCTAGTGTGTAAAACATCTAAAGGGAAAATAGGATTGCTAGGTAATGGTCATGGAATGGTTCTTGGGGAGGATTTATATGGTCCAAATCATGGAAAACATTACCAAAATAATGGTGAGAGAAAATGGGAAGATTATTAGGGATACATTATATCTAAATTTCTTGTTGGGGGTATGTCCAAGAACACCACAACCATGGTTAAAGACAAGGAAATGGTCGATCTATCCTAAAAATGGACGAAACCATCAACATTATATCTCTAATATCATTCAAAGGGAAAACATGTGTGACTTTAATGGGAGTTATTTAACGATTTTTTAAGTTTATTATTACCTCTATTAATCGATTTATACTCCTATCCTTTGTGACTATTTGATCTAGGAATTTTAAAGACAACTCCCCCGATAATCATTTTTTTTATTTTTGATGGCCGGTTTGTGGGTTGACGGCACCTGGTACAGACGCAACCAAAACACCACAACCAAGCATACAAATCATTCAAATTTCAAAATTCAAAAATCAAAGCGGGGCCTCGAGCTGCGCACCATCCACCGTACCACCACCTGTCCGCTCATCTGACTGTGCACCAACCCAGGACACGCCTCGATGCAAGAATCTTCACCACGTTCCAACCTTCAACGTGAAATCCAACCTTATTCCACCAGTGAGACTCCAGACTGGCCACCTTCAATCAGCATCGAATCATCGACTGCACACCACCTTCACCGAAATTCCTCACCGTTGCCTCCATCAACCACCACCAGCACAGAAACCGGTCAGAATCACCATTTTCAAAAGGATCAAACAGAGCATTGAAAATCAACTAAGAAAAACCCCACTGTAGCCACCCCAACCGCCGAAGAAACCATCATAGAACCTCAGATTACTCAGCCACCGAAAATCGGGTGATGACCTCCACATGCTGAGAGACCACCGCAGGACAACAACCCAGAACTGAGAGCAAATCCTTGAACGCTCCGTAGAGTATGCCGTTGAGCAAACCGGTCTTACGCCCACGGATCAGACCAGCAGAGTTGAAGCCCGAAGCTTTCCGCCACAGAAAGGAGGATGAATCCCAAGACCCTTGCAGGGAACACCTGAGGCATCTGAAGAAGTTCCACCACAAGGATGAGGCGACGACAAGAAAATCCAAGCACTGCCAGCTTCAAACGGATACCACGAAGAGAAAATCATCAACACTAAAAACAAGCAAGAAAACAAGAAACAAGAACGAAACCCCCCCCCCTCCCTAGGCCACTCCAGATCCGTCTTCAACCTCAATGAAAAGAAATCACCTCCGCATAATCCGAGCCCTACACATGACAAAATCGTCGCGTAGAGCCAACCAATTCGCTGAGAGAAGAAGATTCAAAGAGAGTCAAAACAGGGCGAGAGGGCCAGAGAGGGGAGGAGGAAGTGTATAGGGGAGAAACCCTAGCCACTGTGGGAGAGAAAGAGAAGCCGCTCCGAGGCCGATTTCAAGTGGTGGTGGTTGGTATATGGATTTAAGACAACTCCCAAATGCTCCTTTGATGAACCTAGGTATTTTCCTACTCAAAAGTTTTGGGAACCAGACCTTGGATGATTGATCCATGGAAGATGAATGTTTTTCATATTCAATCATAAACACGGGAGTATAATCTCTTATCCTTTTGATTCACCATTACTTGAATGGTTATTTTATTATTCTTAAACCGGACTCAAAGCCCACCGTTAATGGTGTTAAATATTGGGTATGTTTTATTTATACCCTCAGATTTATTCCTTACATATTCTTATTCAACAACTCATGTAATATTTGTTTTTAATTGAATCTAGTAACTCTTGTCATAAGAGTTTGATACAGTTGGTGTACAAACATGGTTTCAGTGATGACACTCTTGAAGAACCTTAACATTGACATAAATAAACTTGAGGTTGGAATTTCCATACCATGTAAAGTCAATGTATATAATTTGGGAATGATATTATAATTTAATAATTACATGATTAGACCATTCTTGAGTTTTATCACATGTGTGTGTAGCTCCTGAGACTCATTCTTAAGTTTGATCGCATGTGTTCATGTGTAGCCTATAATACCCATGTTTGAGTTTGATCACATGTGTGTGTGTGATTGGATACTATTTATCACTTTTGACATTCTATACTACTCATATATATATATATATATATATATATACAAGTTATTGATATTATGACACTATATCAAAGTGATGTCTTGGTATATGCTATGTTTTTATTATTCTATGCATGATACCAAAGTGATAGGTGGAATCGTTGTGGATTGAAAACCCTAAAGGGGGATCATGTTCATTTGATGGATGTGACATGATGATATAACTGATTTAGATGAAGGGGTACGATTTTCTTGTGCCCTGATCTAGGGTACATGATAGTCTTATGTGATCTTACCCAGAAGGAAATAGTGGGGAATAATGAACATTGGCGATCTGACCTAGGACATAGTGTTGGAAAATGATGGCCTTGTGGCCCGACCTGAGGTAGTGTCAGGTATGAAGAACTTTTGTTGAGACTCAAAATCCTTGTGGTGGTTGAATTATACATATAGACACATGATGGTAAGATCTAGTTCATAAATCACATTATGAATAACTTTCTATAATGACGCTAAAGCAGGTATGGATGGGGTTTGTGGTGTCTTTGTTAGCACGCTACCACACATTATATGATTGTATATGGATTTCTTGAATGGTTATCTATTATTATGAAATAAACTCTTATGTATATGCACTCATTTTAAAGATGCATTGGTGGTTTACTAATGGGTATTATTACTCACACCATGCACAGGAATCTCAATACACATGAAAACCATAGTATTAGGGATGTAGGAAATGGAATTGCTAGAGTGATGTTGTAGTGTTTATTTATTTTTCTTTCATTTATCACACTTTTTTTGACCTTCCACATTGAAATTACATAGTTTATTTTCTATATTAATTGATATAAATTCCAAGATATTTTTTTTGCATTATTTATTATCCACTATGTAATTATTTATTCTTGGATTTTTCAATACCAAGGATATAATATCCCTACTGGAGGCACTTAGACCCTCACTACTAGTCAACAACCTTTTTCATATGGGGAGGCATGTATGATTCCATGTGACACTCTAAATCATATTTAGTTATTCTTATTATGGAATTAAAAAGTGGAAACAAAGGGTATTTTCCAAATTTCTTTATTTTTGACAATGTTTCATAGAAAGGTAGAAAATAGTTAGGATATGTGGGACTTAGAAAGGGGAGTTTGATGTGTTCTTAGCAAGCACATGTATAATGTAACTCTAAGTTACCATTATTGTGATAGTTGTTACTATTGTGGTTTTATGGTTTCATGTTGATCCTATCTATAATATACTATTATGGTTTTATCATACTTTGGTGCATTCATGCATCATGAGTAGGAATTTTTTATTACATGTCAAATATGTATATCTGTTGTGTGATTCATTGTGGTTCTTTAATAAAATTCTATAATTTGTGCTATTTGCTTGGGATAATCCTATATTCTTTACCGAGTAATATATCTATGTTACTTATTTAATTGTATATCTATTTGAATTTATTAATTGAACTTGAGAATGATGTTTTTTTGTATATATGATTTTGACTAACATGTAAGTACAAATAACTAAGATTTATCCTTTTCTAGTACTAGGAGTGTTGTGTTTCTCTTGTTACAAATAGACTCTAAGGATATGTTTTCTATAATCTTTTCTGTGTGAATTGGAAATGATTAGGTTGTTATCTAAGATAGTTTTTATAGGTCTTATAATTGTGTGTTTTTAATTTCAGATAATACCACCTCAATATCATCTTATGGAACCACGTAGAGAAGTGGCCCATGACATTCCCATAAGTGAGGATGCATTGGTTCTACGATCCATTGTGTAGTATAATGCTCTTTCAACTCATCCAATAGTTCAGACAAAAGGACCAATTTATCCAATATTCTTATGAATTGTGCCTATTAAAGGTAGAGGAGTTTTTAATAGTATGATTGAATATGTTAAAGAATTTCAGATCTAGGATCCTTCATCATTCTAGGGAATTAGAGGCCCTCAGGATTCAGAGAGATGGATATGAATCATTAATAGAATATTTGACCTAGTGGATAACTTGATTGATCAAAATGTAAATCTAATAAACTTTATGATCCAAGGTTCAACTTGATGATGATGGTACATTATGCTTCATGATTTTATATGTGAAGGGGTGACATGATCAACCCTTGGGGATCTTTTCATTGAGAATTTCTTTCTAAGTACGTTAATGATGGAATGGTCTCAGAAGTTTATAGAGAATTAGCAGGGCTCGATGATATAATCTTATTGCTCAACACATTTCATGTTGTTTCTTTATTTCTATTCTCACTTGGATAGAAATGAGGTGAATAAAGAAAACTAAATTTAAAATCAACACTCATTTTAATCTAATACACTAGGTTATTAATTTTTACCCAACGATGTACACCTAAGTTCTTAATAAGGCCCCGAAAACCAAGAAGTGGTTATAGATGGACAAATATATGGGTTTTATTTTATCCTTAACTATAATTCCTAGTGAAACTTATGATAGTAGGAATAGGAAGGTGCAAGACTCTTGTTAGAGTAGAGGTAGATATCTTAAGTAGAGAATAATATTTTAGCATATTCTATGGGGAAATGAGGTTCTGCATGTTTCAACTGATGAAAGAGTGAGAGTTATCACAATTTTTTACAATGTCTAAGATCAAGTGTCATTAGTTCAGTATTATAGGGAATCTATTGTGTTTTTTCTCGAAGGAATTATGAACAAGATCTCATGGGGGTGAAAGAAAGGTGATAAAATTAAGCCATGGGACTAACCACGGTCCTTGAAAGTAGGTTCAGATCCAATAGATGATGATTATTAATGAGAGTCAAGCATATTAGATAGAGGTTGGTAGAGCTAATTTATGCCAAGTGTTTGTGATGTACTAGGTTCCGACTAACTATAGAGAGGGGTCATCAATATTTTTTGGTACTGTATTGATCACTACTACTATTTCTAAAATTAGTTTTTATAATATTACCTCCCATTCATTTTTAACTTAAAAAATTATTATTGGGATTGAGTTACTGGTTAATTCATCCTTGGGGTTTCTTTCTCTTAATAAACCCTTGGGGTGGAAAGTGGATCATCTTTAGATATTTATAGGGTTCTACATAGTATTTGATAGATATGAACATATATGATATTTCATCATTCTTGATATTACTAGCTTCAATTTGATCTTTAACATAGACTAGATGACTAGTTATTCTGGAAATATTACTACTATTAGAGGAAGGAATCCTTTATTTCACCAAGGGGGAGAAGTTCACGATGACTGTTGAATTGTAAGTGGGAGAAGGTAGAGTGGTACAAGAACTGACTCGGGTTAGACTGAATACACCAGAAGCAGTGAGAATGGATCATGTGGTGAAGTTGGTGATCTCCTCCTTCACTCCTCCAATGGTGGACCTATAGCAATATTTATTTCTGGATGAATTTTTAGGACTTCCTCCTTAGAGGATAATGGAATTAGAGATCAAACTTATGCCATGAGTGAAACTTATATCAATTACCATATATCGTATGACATCTAATGAGTCTAAGGAACTAAAAATATATCTTGAGTATTTTGAGGTGAAGGGTTTTATTGGACTGATCACATCTCCCTTGGATGATCTAGTGTAGTTCAAAAAATAAGGTGGATGATAGTATTCAATTGTGTGTAGACTAAAGGGAACTGAACATGGTGACCCTGAAAATTAATACATGTTGATAAGGATCGATTACTTATTTGACTAATTTTGGGGATCTTGGTGGTTCTACAAGATTAACTTATGGTCAGGTTACCACCAACATCAGGCCATAGAGAAGGATATCTATAAGACAATGTTTATTATTATATATAGAATGTATGGGTATATTTTCATGTCTTTTAGGTTAAAAAATGCACCCATAGTGTTCATGGATCTCACGTACAAGACCTTCAATCTTTATTAAAACTCATTCATTATGGTGTTTGTTGATGATATCCTAATATACTGACAAAATCTAGAAATATCTACTAAACACCTGGATATTTTATTTAGTACACTTTGAGCACATTAACTTTATACCAAGCTCTAAAAGTTCACTTTTTAAATCATGAGGTGTAGTTCCTTGACTGTCTGGGGTGACTTCGCATTGGATTCAAGATGGAAGACCAAGCTGTGATGGTTTTTGCGGTGCTGATTTTGTGATCTTTTGGTTTGAATGCATGATTTGGTTGATTGTGTTTGGCCTCGGTGGTCCTTTGCTCAATGTATTTTGTGACCAATTGTCTATAAGGAATATATTTTAGATGAGGTCTAGGGAATTGGTTTTATCTTTTTCACGGATATTCAGAATCAGATGTTTGAGAGGGTATGGCTTTGGCCATCAATTCCAGGCCCGTACGTGTTTGAACCGGACAACTAGCCGATCATATTTGGGATTGGGGAAGTTGGATTTAATGTTTTTTGTTGCTAAGAGAAGCTTCTATCTTGTAGTGTGGGTTGATTTTGGTCTTGATATTTTGGTCCACTGAGGCCATTTGTTTTTTCTAAGTCAATGACATCTTTGGTTATCCCTCACCCCTTAAAAGGGGGTCTATTTAATAAATATTTAATTTTCAATCATGATGTTCCTTGGTTTATCAAGGTACTATAATCGGTTCATACAAAACATTAACCAATTATAAGTACCTAAGACATGGTTTACCAATAAATGGGTGATGTTAAAGTGGGATGAATAGTTTTAGGAGGTTTCCAAGAACAAAAAAGATGATTGATGATAACCCCAACTTTGACATTTCTAGATCCTGGTACTGTGTATGTAGTTTAATGTGAATCCTCAAAAGTTGGTTTGGGATTTGTAATGATGCAACATGATCAAGTAGTATATTTTTTGTTATTTCATTTATGACCTCATGAGTGTAACTACCCGATGAATGACTTAATGTTGGAAACTTTAGTCAATGCTCTAAAGTGCTAGTGAGATTATCTCTTCAGTGAGAGGGTTTTTGTTTACACAGACTGCATGATCCTCCCATATTTTTTTTCTTAGTTGGTTTTAAAATTATGATAGAGGTGTTGGGTAGAGTATCTATAGAAATTTTAATTTTATTTGAATTATACTCTATATAGAGAAAATTTCATTGCAGATTCACTTAGCTGGAAAATGACAGCGATGCAGAATCTTGGAGAGAGACCTTCATAGGAGGAATTGCATCAGATAAGATTGATGGTGTTGAGATGGTATGTGAGTATGATATACTCTAAAATACCAAATGTTGGATCGAAATAATAGAGATATTGTATGTAGTATCTAGAAATACTCAATATACAAGAGGGGGTGAATTGTATACTTTAAAAAATTCATTTGGAACTTTTAAATATGATTATGTTTAACAAGGTTAAGAAAGGTAATTCACAAAGCCTTTAGTTCTACAGACTTTCTTGACTCTGGAAATATGATTCTGAGATTGTGAATCTGGAAATATGGTTCCAGAAAGTGAAACTGAATGAAAGTTAACATTAATAATGATTCTACCTTAAAGTGTATAGAATCTTACTAAATCAGAGTACAAATATAAATAAGTATAAGATAGTTATACTTTCCTCAACAATAAAAATGCTACGGAAAACTTGTAATAAAACAAGTAACAAGTAGTAAATATTTTAACCCAAAGATAAAGGTATACAACAACCTTGGAGAAAGGTCCCTTGATTTATACTTTTAAGAAAGTTTGTCTTACCCACACCAGGGTAATCCCTCGATACAAAGATCGAAGTCTGTCTTTCTATCCCCGTAAGCTCTCAAATTTAATGTAGTCGGCACATCTATCTTCCTCAGCAAGGAAGCCCTCAACTTTAAGGTAGTCGGATCCTCTGTCTTCCTATCCCTAGAAGGCCTTGATTGTATACAGCAATAATCGGAGTCACACAAAGAAAATCTGAAAAAGAAGTTCAGTACACACAAAGAAATGAGAGTCTCTCTCTAGAAATCACTTCAACAACATGTAATCTCTAGAGTTGTAGAACAGTCGTTCAAAAGTTGTGAGCTCTTTTAAATGAGATCCTATTTATAGGAACAAAACCAACGGTTAGCTCCCTCCTCCAATGATCATATTTTTCCTTGAATTTCATAGGGACCTATACACGTGTCACTCAAACAATGATTAGTTAATAACTGAATGCACGACATTGTTTTATAACAAAACAAGTGTAAGAAAAATATGGTTACATAACTAAAATACAATATTCGGAATATAAGCAAATATGAAAGTTTAGAGTCTAAAAAAATTGAATTTGGAGTCTTTAATACAAGGATATTCAGATTCTGTTTTTAGGAATTCAGAATCTGAATTCTATAGAATTCCTGAGTCTGAATTTCAATGAAATTTGGAGTCTGGATTCACAGGAATTCAGAACCAGAGCATACAAAGTTTGGAGTCAAAGTGCATGAGAATTTGGAGTCAGAACTCATAGGAGATTGGAGTCTATATTCCGAGAACTCGGAGTCAGAACATAGGAATGTTCATAACCAGAATTTGTAATCAGAATTCATAATCAGAATTCGTAATTAGAATCCGTAATCAGAATTCAGAGTCAGAACTCACAATGTTCGTAACCAGAATTCTTATTCAGAATTCAGAGTCAGAACTCAGAAAGTTTGTAACCAGAATTCTTATTCAGAATTATAAATCAGAACATAGAAAGTTTGTAACCAGAATTCTTATTCAAAATTTAGAGTCAGAACTCAGAAAGTACATAACCAGAATTCTTATTCAGAATTCTGAGAAATCGGATTCTAAAAAATAATGATTCATATCTAGGTATTTATAGGATTTCAAGGTTTTGGTTTCAAACCAAATTTTCTACGTATAAAATTTTTTAAATGAACAATGAAAATATGATAAGGATAAATTTCCTTGGGGAAGAAAACATTCTTTAAAGAAGAGAAACACAGGGTAAAATGAAATTTGCCTTAAGATAAGGTGTTTGTGATTTTCAAAACAAGAGGAATGGTAAAGTCATAAGGAAACCTTAATGACTCAAAAATCTCCCCATACATGAAGGAATGAAAAAGTCATTAGGAAAACCTTATTGAATCATCAATCTCCCCCTTTTTGGAAAGAACAAACATCCTTATGAAAAAGAATATAAGGGCTAAAAACATTTTCTAGACATTTCAAATAAAACTTTTATCAGTTTTTACATTGGAAAAGATGAATATGAATAACTCCACTTTAGGATTTGGAACACTAAGGACCGTATTCTAGATTTTCGGAATGAGAATTTTCATTATCTTGGGTACTAAAATCTTCGTAATGAGAACTCCCCCATAGATAAACTCCCCCTTACTTAGGGATATTTCTTCTTTACTTAGACTTCTTTTTCCTTCTCCCCCTTTTTGATTTTCAAAAAGAGTTTGAGGGAATGGAAAAAAACATGGTTCCTGAAATATTAGTACAAACATCCAAATAAAACAAACAACCATAATTTCATTATGATTGGATGAATTTGTACAAGGAAAAACAGATACAACAAATGTTCGGATTTGGATCTATTTTGGTTCTTTTTCCATGGGTATCAGATTCTTCACAATGGTTTTCAGCTTCTTTAGCTCTTTGTGATCCTCCTATGCTTGCTTTTCAAATTCTTTGATCATGACTTCTTGAGCTGTCATAGACTCTTCCTGAGCCTTCAACAAGTCATCTTGCTTCACTAGCTTCTCTTGAATCTCAATCCTGATATCCTTGTCTATTTTACAACTTTGGAGAATATAAATCAGCTTCCCATTCAGATCTTTGACATTTTGAATCTGAGAATTTTTCTCAAGATTTAGATTTTCCTCAAAACTATTTGAGCGATCTTTGATTTTGACATCTTTAGTCTCAAAGGATTTCCTAAAATCATCTTGGAAGTCATCAAGATCTCTAAGATCTTTGACTATATTTTTTGACCAGCACACCATTTTCTTGCAATACTTTCTATGGGCTTCATAGTTGATAAGGAAATTCTTGAGATCAGACTCGATCTTTAAAAACCTATCCATCACCATTGATATGGAGTCTGATTTCTGATTCATACTGTGTTGAAGAATCTGGAATCTTGAGTCAATTTCTGGAAAGGATAGAATGATGTCCACTAGCTTTTTCAGAGATTGAATAGCAAAATCATGTCCTAATGATGATGACTCTGAATCTGAAATTTTTCATGGAGATGGTTCTTCCTCTTGCTTGACCAACTTCCTATTAGAAGATCCTCCATATTCCTTCTTCCTTAGAATTTCTTTGGTTGGGGTATCGACAACCACTTGTTTTCCTTTGTCAGTTTTTAGAACAACTTCTTCATCTGGAGATTCCTGCTCACTTTCAGATAATTGAACAATATTATCTTCATCAATTCTTTCTTTCTCAGCTCCACCCTCATTATCTTCAGGGTGAATAAAGTCATGGTTATGAATCTCTTCTTCAGACAACTTGTTCACCTCTTTTTTATCCTTCTCATCATCCCCAGGAGTAGAAAGTCTTGAAGATCTGGCTTGAGAAGTCCGGATTGAAAACTTTTCGGAAGAACTTTCCTTCTCATGAAAGTCTTCTACTTGCTTTATCAGATCAGTTGTTTCTTCACTGATTTGAGATTTTTCTACTTATTATACAGATTATTTTTTAACATCCTTCTCTTAGGATTTTTCTAGAGACATGAACTTCTTTCCCAGAGTCTCCAGCAATGGTTCTACTAGGAAGGTTTTTTCTACGAGAATTTGTTCGGATGATATTTCAGTATCCCTTAAAAGGTATTGACAAACTTCAGCCTCAGAAATTTTCTTCATATTATTTTTCTCTATACCTTGTTTCTCAAGCTCACCAGCAACTTTCTCCTTCAATGCCTAGGCCTCTGCAAGATCCAGGACAAACTGTGGCTCCCCTTCCTTCCTATTCTTCTTATCCTCCCTCTATTTAGAAGTAACTTCATCCGGATATGATTTCTGTTTCTTGGGCTTTGGAAGTGCGTATTGAGCTTCCTTATCTTTAGTGGTTTCCTCTATTTCTTCCACTTCCTTTGGCTTCCTCGTCTTTGTAACCTTCTTAGATGGTTCATCCTCTTCTACATTTTTCAGAATGGCTTCTACCTCATCCTCTGGTAGATCATAAAATTCACCTAACTCCTTAGAGAAACCAACCTTCATCCTCTTAAGGGTATCATCACTTATTTGCATAAATTTTCAATTCCACAGCTTGGAACTGCAAGGGATATTGAAAGATTCAAGACACCGAACTATCAATTTGGAGAGTAGGGCCAGATACATGATTATCCGAGCTCTCAGATTCCCATTCTTGATGTTCTATATCATAATTAGAATATGCTTCATCAGGTTGATTTTCCTTATATTTACCAAAAAATCAAAAATATACATATCACTTTTCTTAAGAGTGTCCTTATCACCCTTTCTCGGTACGATAAGTCCCTCGACCCATAACTATAGGATCTGATTATTGGTAGAAAAATGGGCAATATTTGCGGTCTTGACATTTGTAAGTCCAAGAAATTGCATAGAATTCACTTTGATGAAACTTCCTTGCACATCCGGTAATTTGTGGGAACAAAACATGGCCCATACTTCATATGATAGTCCATGTAAGCTGGATACCTTAGTGTAAGAGAGTGCATATGTCTTCCCATAACTTTTGAAGGAAAATTTTCCCTACCATTTTCCTTAAAGAAACAAGCTGACTCATTAAATTCTATCAGCAAATATGGATACACTACATACTGAGCTCCTGGCTCTGAAATAGCTACAATTTCCCATCAATTGAGTTTGATATTCTTGGAGATAAAAGAGTCATACTTATTGAAAATTTTTGGATGTAACAACCTTTCCCTATAAATTTTCCACTCCGCAATCGGTTTGATAGTAGATATTTCTTGAGAAGGTACTTCAGCAGACATTCGGAAATGAGAAAGCTTTGAAAATCTGGAACAGGCTTTTGATATTTGAGTAGAGCTTCGACAAAAAAAACTTGAAAACCGATGTGGGACAACCGTCGGGGGTCCCCTTTATATATGCGTTGAAACTACAATCCATCTTCCCATTTCAATCCAATGGCTAAGAATTCTTTAGATCTGATCTGACGGTTGAAATGATAGCTGCAAGGAAAAATTGATAGGATCTGATCTTTCAAGGTTTTTAAAGGAAAACATCCGGATTTAAGGAAACTAAAATTTGAGAACTTTCAAAAACAAGAGAAACTAACAGCAAGTAAAAAGTGATTATGAAATCTCAAGAATGAATCATACCTTTCGGATTGTCAGGAAAATTATTCGTATTGAGGAAAATTCTTCTTGAATGACTTTAGATTCCAAAAAAACTTGACTACGCAGATATTCATTACGAAAATCTTCATTACGAAAATTTTATTACGAAAATTTTCATTATGAAAATTTTCTTTACGAATATCTTCACTACGAAAATTTTAATTTCAAGAATCTTCATTATGAAAAATATGAAAAAATCATTATTACAAAAAATATTAAAAACTTCATTACAAAAAATATGAAAAACTTCATTACAAAAAATATGAAAAACTTAATTAGGAAAAATATGAATAACTTCATTACGAAAAATACGAAAAACTTAATTACAAAAAATATGAAAAACTTCATTACGAAAAATATGAAAACTTCATTACGAAAAATATGAAAAACTTCATTACAAATGTACCCCCCATATGAAAATGAGTTTATTACTGTAAGGATATTGGTTTCAACATGATGTTGATATGGAGGATTACCTTATGGTTATCATTCATAACATCTGTTTAATGTATTCAAATCCATCAAAGGGTAAAGATTTTGTGAAAATATTAGCAAGTTGATCTTCTGTTCCGATAAATTGAAGAATAATATCTCCTTTTTGTGTGTGATACCTAAGAAAGTGATGCCTAATATCTATGTGCTTTCCACCAGAGTGATGTGCAGGGTTTTTACTAAGGTAAATGGCACTTGTATTATCACACAAAATTTGTGTTTTGGTAAAACTCATACCATAGTTTGTGAGTGTGTGCTGCATCCACAACACTTGAGCACAATAACTTCCAGCTGCTACATATTCAGCTTTTGCAGTAGAAAGTGCTACTGAGTGTTGCTTCCTGCATGACCAAGAAACTAATGAATCTCTTAAGAAATTAAAAATTCCATATGTACTCTTTATATCCATTCTACATCCACCAAAGTTAGCATCTGAAAAACTTTTCAAAACAAAATAATTTCGAGAAGTATAGAAAAGTCATAAATCCATGGTTCCCTTTAAGTAGCAAAAAATTATTTTCACTGCCTTTAAATGAGATTCATTAGTATTGGATTGATATCATGCACATAAGCATACTAAAAACATTAAGTCTAGACGACTGGATGTCAAGTAAAGTAAACTTCCGATCATACCTCTAAAAGTTGTTTGATCTACTGGTTTCCCAACTTCATCAAGATCAAGTGTGTTTGAGGTATTAATGGGAGTACTTATACTTTTAGTGTTGTAATATCCATACTTTTTAAGAATATATTTAATATACTTATGTTGGGATATATAGATTCCTTCTGGTTTTTGAGAAATTTGAAAACCAAGGAAAAATGTTAACTCACCCATCGTACTCATTTCAAACTCATATTTCATTAGATCCACAAAGGAATCAGTTAAATATTGCTAAGTTGAACCAAATATAATGTCATCTACATAAATTTGAACAATCAAAACATTTTTCTTATCTTTCTTAATAAAAAGGGTTGGATCTGCATTTCCCTTAACTTAGTTATTTTGAAGCCAAAATCATGTAAGTCTATAATACCAAGCTCGAGGGGCTTGTTTAAGGCCATACAAAGCTTTGGTATGTCTAAAAACATGATCAGGATGTTTTGTATCTTCAAAAACAGGAGGTTGTTCAACAAAAACTTCCTCTTGAACATAACCGTTAAGAAAAGCACATTTCACATCCATTTGAAAAAGTTTTAAATTGAAGAATGCTGCAAAGGAAAGTAAAATATGAATAGATTCAAGTCTAGCTACTGGAGAATAGGTTTCTTCATAGTCTATTACTACTTGTTTATTATAGCCTTTAGCAACTAATCTATCTTTATTTCTTACAATGGTCCATTTTCATCACACTTATTTCTGAAGACCCATTTTACTCCAATAACAGAGGCTTCCATAGGTATTTTAACCAAGGTCCAGACTCTATTCCTTTTGAATTCATTTAGCTCATCTTGCATGGATTTAATCCAATGATCATCACCTAAAGCTTCATCAGTGCTTTTTGGTTCAAATTGGGAAAGGAATTATAGATGTTCTACTTCATTTTTTAGTAAACTTCTAGTCCTTATAGGTTGATTCACATCTCCAATGATACTATCACTAGGATGATTCTTTAGAAACGACTGATTTGGGTTTTGTAAAACCTATCCATCAACATAGGGTAGAAAGTCTTCTGGGGTAAATGTTTCAGAAGTATCTTCTTGGAAATTTTCCTTATTAGAAGGATATTCTATCAAAGGTTGATAATCAGTTTTTGAAAACACATCCGAAGATGTAGGTTGGGTTTGTTTAATAAAAATTATTAGTTTCATTGAATTTAACATGTATTATATCTTCAATAATACAAGTGTTTTTATTGAAAACTCTATAAGCCTTAGAAGTTGTGGAGTAGCCTAAGAAAATTCCTTCATCAGGTATTAGTGAAAATTTATGTAAATTGTCTTTAGTATTCAGGATTAATACCTTGCAACCAAAAATATTAAAGTAGGAAAGTCTAGGTTTTCTACCATTCTATAACTCATAAAGGGTTTCATTAAGAAAGGTTCTAATCAAAATTTGATTTATAGTATAACAAGAAGTGCTTACAGCTTCAGCCCAAAAATGTTTGGATACAGAATACTCACTCAACATGGTTCTAGTTATCTCTTGAAGATTTCTATTTATTCTATCAATAACACCATTCTGTTGAGGTGTTCTGGGTGCTGAGAAGTTGTGGGTAATACCTTTTCTACTAAAAAAAGTTTCAAAATCATATTTTTGAAATTTTCCACCATGATCACTATAAATAGTTTTCAAGTGAAGGTTTTTCCCATTTTTAACTTGGGCTCTAAAACTTTTGAAATATGAAAGAGCTTCAGTCTTCTTTGATAGAAAATAAATCCATGTAAATCTAGTGTAATAATCAACTAGAACAAATACATAGTACTTTCCTCCAATGCTTCTAGTTTTTGTTGGACCAAAAATATCCATATGCACTAACTGTAATGCATTAGTATTTGTGACTTCACCGACTGATTTAAAACTTGATTTATGTTGCTTTCTATATTGACAAGGGTCATAAACTTTTGAAGAATCAAATATAATCTCTAGTAGATCCTTAACTAATATTTTATTAGAATGTTTTCATAAGTTCCTAAGGTTACAGTGTCCTAACCTTCTATGCCACAACCAAGAATGATCTTCTATTACACTAAGACAAGGTAGATCTTGGCTCCTATGGTCTTTTAAGTTTAGTATGTATACATTCTCTTTCCTATGGGAAGAAATAACAAATTCTTCCTTAAAATTGTGTACTAAGAACTTGCTATTCCTAAAATTCACAAGGTAACCGTCATCACATAACTTTCTTATGCTAATGAGATTGTAATTAAGACCCTTAAAAAATAAAACATTTTAAATCAAAGTTTTTCCAAGAATAACGATGTTACCTATACCAATAATTTATCCCAGAGCATTATCTCTGAAAGTTAATTTTCCTCCTTTCGTCTTGATAATATTTTCAAAATAGTTTTTGTTACCAATCATATGTAGGGAAGATCCACTATCCATGTACCACCTATTTCTATTGGTACTTTCTCTATTTTCCTAAAAATAAGAAAAAGTTAGTTTTTCGGAATCCAAACATGCTTGGATCTGAAATTCTTAGAAATCAAAATTTTATGCACCAACATCATTTTAGAAAAATAAGCTTTATGAAATCCTAAAGACTGGGTTTTGTTTAGAGAACAATTTTTTGCCCAGTGTCCACCACACTGACACTTAGTGCAAAATGGAGCACTTTGATGAACAAAATAATTGTTACGAAAAATCGGTTTAGAACCAGTATAACCAAAACCAGAACTATTTCTTAGAGGTCGGATTTGTGAATACATTTTATCAAAATTTTCCTTACCTAACGTAAAGTTTGAAAAACACATCCTTAAGAAAAATATTTCAGATTTGAGTTTGATAACTAGGTCATTGTCTTCCAAAACATTTTATTTTGAACAAGAGTTAGGCTCAAAAACACATTTATTAGAAATTAGGTTTTCTAGATATTTAGAAAGTTTATTCTTATCAGAATTTACTTCCTCAAGATTTTTTTGAAATACTTTGAAAATCATCATTTTTCTTATCAATATCTTTAGAAATATCCGATATTTCTATTGTAAGAATAGTATTCCTAGATTTTGCATTATCAATTTTTTCATGGGTTTTTAATTCTCATCCTCAAGAAGTTTGGAAAACCTAGAAACTTCTTCATAAGAAGGTATAGTATTATCTTCATTAGAAGAAGATCCTTCATCAGAAGAAGATCCTTCATCAGAAGAGTTATAATATTTACTATCATTAGCACTCAAAGAAACATTGGTCAATGATTCTGCACTGTGTACCTTAGCCATTAAACAATGATTGTAAATAGTTAGTATGGCTATTAGACTAAGATTATTCTGTCCAGAAGATTCATAATATGAAGATTCATCTAAAGAGTCTCCACCATTGGCACTCCAAGTATCATTAGATTTCAAGACATTATTTACATTATATTTTTAGTACTTCTTTCTATTTCTCTCAGAATGCTTTTCCTTTCTTTCCTTTCTCTTAAGCATAGGACAATAAGGTATTATATGTCCATCTTTCTTGCATTCATAACATGTAACTTATGAATCTTTTTTTATCTTTCCTTTCCTTTTTCTTATCTCTGGATTGAAAGTTCCTATATCTAGCTATCTTGTTAATCCTTCGAGAAAGATTTGATAATTCAGTCTCTAAGTATTCAGTTCCACTAGATTCGTATTGGATAATAACTTTCTTAGAATTGGATCTAGTAACTCTCTGAGGAGTCTTGGATTTTATATGATTAGAAGTTGTAGTAAAAGCAACACTTCCATTTCCATTCTTTTTCTTCACATTATCAGCATCTCTCTTCATTCTAGTCTCATGCTAAAGAAGAGTTCCAAAGAGTTCATCAAGAGTAATATGAGTAACCTTTCTGTTCTCATCAATAGCTATCCTCTTGGATTCCCACTCATTGGGAATGATGTCTATGATATTATCAACAAGAGCTTCATCATATAATCCTTTCTCACCCATTGATTTTAAAAAATTTACAACAGTCACGAATCTTTGTTGTACCTTACATATGGGTTCTCCACAATGAATATTAAAACCATGGTATTCAGCTCTCAACATAGCTCTTCTAGTATCAATAACTTTGGATGTTCCAAAGTGTGTAACTTCATGTTTCTTCCATATAGAATTTGATGCTTCACAAGTTGAAATTTGGCTATATATATTTCTGTTCATAGAACAATGTAAATTATTGAGTACCTTATAATTCAGTTGATATTCATGCTTTTCTTGATTGGTAAAGGTACTAGCTTCCTTATCAGGGATTTTTTATCCTCTAGTAAGCATAACAAAATTATCAACACCAGTATTGATAATGAATGTATTTATTCGATCTCTCAAATACTCATGGTTATTTCCATCATATATAGGTGGTCTTGTTGGATTGGGATTGTCAATGGAACCAACATTGATTCCTGCCATCTTAATGAAAATTCTTTCGACACAAACTTGTCAGTAATAAAAGCTTGTAATCAAGAAAAATATAACAAGAGTATCTCTAAGAAAAAATGAATCCTAACTATATGAGTCCAAAAAAATAAGATTTCAAAAAAATATGATTCTGAAAAAAATATGGGAAGAAGATGAAATCTCGTCTGAATCTAATCGTGAAATTAATTCAGATTGAAAAACCTCCATCTAATAAGAATTGTTGAGACGGTATGTGAGTATGATATACTCAATAATACCAAATGTAGGATAGAAATGATAGAGATACTGTATGTAGTATCTAGAAATACTCAATATACAAGAGAGGGTGAATTGTATACTTTAAAAAATTACTTTGTAACTATTAAATATGATTATGTTTCACAAGGTTAAACAAGGTAATTCACAAAACCTCTAGTTCTACACACTTTCTTGACTCCAGAAATATGATTCTGAGAATCTGAATTTGGAAAGATGGTTCTGAAGAGTTACAAATAATGAATGTTTACAGCAAGAAAGATTCTACCATAAAGCATATATAATCTTACTAAATCAGAGTATAGATATAAGAAAGTATAAGATAGTTATACTTTCTTTAATAATACAAATGCAGTAGAAAACTTGTAATAAAACAAGTAACAAGTAGTAAATCTTTTAACCCAAAGAGAAGGGTATCCAACAACCTTGTATAAATGTCCCTTGATTTATATTTTCAAAAAATTATGTCTTACCCACACCAGGGTAAGCCCTCGATACGAAGATCGGAGTCTGTCTTTCTATCCCCGCAAGCCCTCAACTTTAAGGTAGTCGGCACCTCTGTCTTCCTATCCCCATAAGCCCTCGATTTTATACAATAACAATTAGAGTCACACAAAGAAAATCTAAACAAGAAGTTCAGTAGGCACAAAGCAATGAGAGTCTCTCACTATAAATCACTTAAACATCATGAAATATCTAGAGTTGTAGAATAGTCATTCAAAAGTTGTGAGATCATTCCAATGAGCTCCAATTTATAGGCACAACACCAACAGTTGGATCCCTCCTCCGACAGTCATATATTTCCTTGAATTTCGGAGGGACCTATACACGTGTCAATCAAAAAATGGTTAG
Organism: Viscum album; assembly: GCA_963277665.1. Classification (NCBI taxonomy): domain Eukaryota; kingdom Viridiplantae; phylum Streptophyta; class Magnoliopsida; order Santalales; family Viscaceae; genus Viscum; species Viscum album. Next base: position 421,938,498 of record OY728142.1, on the reverse strand, counting down.
TTAATAACTGAATGCACGACATCGTTTTATAACAAAACAAGTGTAATAAAAATATGGTTACATAACTAAAATCCAATATTCATAATGTAAGAAAATATGAAAGTTTGGAGTCTAACCAAAATAAGTTTCGAAACTTTAATACAAGGATATTCAGATTATGTTTTCTAGGAATTCAGAATCTGAATTCTATAGAATTCTGGATTCTAAATTTCAATGAAATTCAAAGTCTGGATTCACAGGAATTTAGAATCAGAAATTACAAAGTTTAGAGTCAGAGTTCATGAGAATTCGGAGTTAGAAATCATAGGAGTTTAGAGTCTATATTCAGAGAACTCAGAGTCAAAACTTAGGAATGTTTGTAACCCGAATTCGTAATCAGAATTCATAATCAGAATTCATAATCAGAATTCATAATCAAAATTCCTAATCAGAATTCGTAATCAGAATTTGTAATCAGAATTCATAATCAGAATTTGGAGTCAGAACTCAGAACGTTCGTAACCAGAATTCTTATTCAGAATTCGGAGTAAGAACTCAGAAAGTTCATAACTAGAATTCTTATTTAGAATTTAGAGTCAGAACATAGAAATTTTGTAACCAGAATTCTTATTTAGAATTCAGAGTCAGAAATCAGAAAGTTCATAACCAGAATTCTTATTCAGAATTCTGAGAATATGGATTTTAAAACAGAATGCTTCATATCTAGGTATTTATAGGATTTCAATGTTTTGGTTTCAAACCGAATATTCTATATATAAAAATTATGAAATGAACAATGAAAATATGATAAGGATAAATTTCCTTAGGGATGATTTTTTTTAAATAAGTAAAACACAGGGTAAAATGAAATTGGCCTTAAGATAAGGTGTTTGTGATTTTCAAAACAAGAGGAATGGTAAAGTCATAAAGAAACCATAATGACTCAACAATATCCCCCATACATGAAGGAATGGAAAAGTCATAAGGAAAACCTTATTGACCCAACAGATGGAAGAGTAGCTTATGGATGCATTAGAGGATCATGGTGTGATGACATGTGTACCTTTTCTTATAACGTCTTCTTTGTTGGACCATTTTAAATGATCAAAGAGTTTAACGTTGACTTCATAGTGATATGGGAATGCTTGGTGGGAGATAATAAAATTACATGATGCTGATTAGATAATGACAACATGATCTACATTCATGAGAGGTAAGTTGTGATAGCTTCCTTGAGAGAGGAGTAGATGTGATAATCTCATTCTTCAAAGTGGTAAGTGCGTATAGGGACAACATAGATGTACCATGACATTATATATCTTTTTTCGTGTCTAGTTATGATGAGATACATCATTGGTTTCATTTTATGATGCCTTATCAACCATAGGATAAAGAATAAACTTCAATATCCTAGAGTGGTGCTTTATCCACTTCTAGTGCTGATGTGGAAGAGGGATCAAGTGATGATGGGGTTAATGATAGGATTACCCATAACCTCAAGGATTCATGATTTCATTTGGATGGTATTATATCATTTAATAAAATTGTATCAATTTTTACAGATATGAGAGACTAACTCTACTAATAATTTGGGGAAGTTATATATCTGAGAGATTATATGGATTTATGAGTTACTCATAATATCATATAAGAACGAGAAATGTGTTTTAAATCATGGTTTTAAAAAGGTTTTCAGAGTTCTATGAGGGAATGGTTGAATATTAGTACAATGTCTCATCTAAAAACTAATGGATAGTTAGAGAGGATGATTAAGATACATTAGGATATTCTTCAAGAATGTGCCCTGAATTTTTGTGAAGAATGGGATAAGCACATATTTAAGATGTAGTTAACTTAAAATAAAATTTTATATTATTCTATTTATATGGATCCTTTTTAGGATCTCTAATGATGGTCATGCCACCTTTCGCAGTGTTGGAAGGATTAAGATGAGGCATAAGTTATTGGGCCAAGTATAGTATAGGAGACTAATGAGAGAGTGAATCTAATTAGGAAATAGTTATTTTTTACTCTAATTAGGAATATATCTCATGAATACTATATTATATTTACTTTGTAGTTCCTTATTGGAAATAAGGTGTTCTTTCAGGTGTCACCTCATTTGGGGCATTGTTATTTACAAAAGTAGGGAAAATTGGCGTCATGGTTTTTAGGAATGTTAAACATCACTAAATGTATATAGAATTAATACTAAACCTTTATAAATGTTATAGAGTAATGAATGATTTATTCCACATTTCTTAGCGTTGGAGGTACATTCTCGATCCAACTCATGTGAATGACTATGAGGTTTTTTAGTTGAAACTAGACATACCTTGGGAAACACCCTATACAGATTGTATAATGGACCAAGAATATGTTTTGTGAGAAGATAGTGTCACTTTCTCTTGTCATGTGGCATAATGGGAATATTTAGGGGGAAATGTGGGTGTGAGAGTTTTATGTTTGAGATCAGTGGCTTGATTTGTCCAAGGACTGTAGAGATTCTTTTCGGGGATGAGAATCCACAACAGGGGAGATTCTAATGTCCTAGAACATTTTTTTCTTTTATTTGAAATATTTTATCCAACCTTTCATTAATATTATTTGATTTCTTCCATAAGTGGGTAAGTTATTGTGGTCTTTTGATAAGTTTTTAGGTGTTTTGGATACTTTTCTATTCAACACGGGAAACACCATAGTATAGTGCATGCCATTGTGGGCCTAGTGTATAAAACAACCAATGGGAAAATGGGGTGGCTAGGGAATGTCCATGGAATTGTTATCAATGAAGAGTTACATGAACCACAACTTTGGAAACCTCACCATGACCATTGTGGAGGCCATGAAGAAGGAAACAAGTAGATTCTTAGTGCCACTCCATAGTCATATTCTTTGTTAGCAGTGTGTCCAAGAACACCATGGCCATGTCTAGGCTCTGGTGGAGGGTGTGACAATGGTTGGTTGATCCTTGAAATTAAAGAAACCATTTTAATTATATATAGATCTTTTATGTTTTAAATGGGAAAATAATGTGAATTTAATGAGGGGTATTTAATGTTGTTTTAAGTCATTTATTAACTCTATTAATCAATAAAAACTCTTATCATTAGTGATTATTTGATCTTGGAATTTTCCAGACAACTCTCATATAATCCTTGGAGAATACTTGGTCTTTCCTTTCTCGACCTTGTTGAGTACTAGACAATATATGATTTAACCAAGGAAAATAATGTTTTTTATTATTGAATCAGAACTATGGGAGTCTCTCCACTTCTCCTTTTTATTCATCATTCCTTGAATGATGCATTTATTCTTCCTCAATCAGAATCAAATTTTACCATTAATGGTGTTGAACATTGGTTAAGTGTTAGTTATAACCTCAGTTTGATTCATTTTTTAGAATAATTCTTGATCCTATGTAATGTTATCTTAGATTTGATTCTAGGAACTCTTGGAAGTCAATTTTAATCCAATTGTTGTGTGAATCTGTTTCAGGTGAAAATACTCTTGATAAACCTTAACGTTGACATCGAAAATATTAAGGTATGGTGTTACTTACCATGTAAATTTCATGCACACAATTTTTTACAAGAAATTAAGTTGTTTTGATTCTATACATAGATTACGATATCACATGTGTGTGTGTACATATCCCATGATACCCATTCTTGAGTTTGATTGCAAGTGTGTGTGTGTACCCCATGAGACACATGTTTGAGTTTGATGATATGCCTATGTGTTTGGCTATTATTTCTCACTCTCGATAGGATATGTTTTTACTATGGGTATATGTTATTGATATTATTACACTATTTCCATGTGATTACTTGGTATATTCTATGTTTTTGTTTTACGTATGGTACTAAAGAGAAAGGTTGACACATAATTGCTCAGTATCCATAGTGGAGGAGTGTGTTTAGATGTTTCATGTGAATTGATGATAGAATCAAGTTGGAAGATGGGGAATGATGAACTTGTGATCTAATTTGGGGGTTGATACTCTATGTTGATTCCCTAACTGTTTCTTCATCCACTCTTATTTTCTGATTACCACATTGGTGACCCCATCTTGGTTCGGTATGCTGGTTCCTTCGGGGTGGTTTGGGTTGTGTTGGAAGAGCGAGCGTTGGTTTCCTAGAAGAGTGGCCGACTTTTGTCTCCTTCCTCCTCTTTTTTTTGGTTCACTTTGTGGTGATGCTTGTTCCTGGTTTAGATTTTGGTTTGATGCTGGAGTCGTAACACTTCTCTAACTTCACTCTGGCCTCCTTCTCCATCACTCCTACTCTGTTCAGTTTGGAACGGTGGTCCTGTCAGAGGCTTTGGGAGGTGTTCTTCGGGTGGTCGACGACTTCCTGGTGTCGCGATGTTCATGATGTTCTTTTTGGTTTTCTGATGGTTCTTTATTTCTAATGTTTACATTGGTTTGACATTCGACATTTGAGGTTCGAGGTGTGTACGACCACCAAGTTTTCAGCCTTGATGAAGTCGATGATGTTCCAAGACGCTATGATGAGGTTCTAGTTTTCTATTTGGGGTCGATTCGATTATGAAATCGTGATATGTCACTGACGAGGTTGAAGATATATCCGATGATGGTGGTTTGAAGGTTTTCAGTTTATCGACAACGGTTATGGGTTTTGTTCTAGTGGATTCTGATTACAGGTCATGTCAGGAAGACGAAGTGTGAAGTGTGATTTGTGATGGTGGTTTGATGATGCGGTGGGGCGTTGGTCGGCAAGCTCTCTCTGGAGATCTGATGACAACGAAGGTATGGTGTTTTGGAGATGGTGGATCATGTTGTGTCTCCGGCTGGCTGGGCGTCATCAGTGACTTGGTGGTTGACGTCGATGTGTGGATTGGACAATGAAAATGAGTCATGATGATGATGATGGGTTGATGGTGGCATTGACGTGGATGGTTCTGTTAACGCGACGACAAAAGATATGGCTTGGTACTCGATGACTTCCCACCGGCAGCGTGATCTTCTGTGATGCGTTGGCCCGCGACATGCCTGTAGCATTTGAATTTGGTTTTTTGTGGCATGATTTTGAAATTTTAATGGTTTCCCACTGTTCCCATTTCATCCTCAAAGTGGATTTTATAAAAATAACAAAAAAATGATTTGGAGGATTTGGAGGATCTAATTTGGGGGGAATGATGGTCTTATGTAATGTAAATTAGAAGGAAACAATGGGGTATTATGATCATTGGTTACCTGACCAAGGATGCAATGTCAAGATATGATGAACTTGTGGTCTCACCTGAAGTTGTGTTAGATATGATGACCTTGTGTCTAAACTCAAAATCCTTATGGTTGATGTGGGATAAATATAGATACTTTAAAGATGAATACAGTTCATGGATTATTATATGACTGTTTTGGACATAGAACCAAAGAAGGTACGTTTGAGGGTTTGAAGAGGCTTGGTTAGCGCATGAACCCTTGGTATATAATAGTATGTTGATTTCTTGTGTGGTTATTTATTATAATGAGATACACTCTTTTTCGTATGAACCCATATTAATGATTAATTAGTGGTTTCCTATTGGGTTTTATTACTCACACCCTACATGGGTGTCACAATGAAAATTCTGACTTCATGATCAGGGATTTAAGAAAGGACAATGTTGGACTGATGTTGTAGAGTTTATTTACTTTCCTATCATTTCTGACACTTTCTAGACCTACCAAATTGGGGGTATTTTTCCATTTTCTATATCACTTAATATACACTCTATTAAATATGTTTTAGTATTGTTTATTATCCTCAGTGATATTATTTATTCTTGTATTTGTTGATACTGAGGGTATAGTCACCCATCTAATGGAACTAAAACCCTCACTAATAGTAACAAACCTATTATATATGGTAAGGAATGAATAGGTCCATATGAAACTCCATATTTGATTCAGTTATTTGTGTTAGGGAATTACACACTCCCTTTACAAGGTTTTTTGTTGGCTCACTACACCTAATGGTCACTTGTATCACTTCCTATCTTTTAATCATTCTTCTAGAAAAAATAACTGTTCTAAAGGGCAGTCTAATATGAATAGTTTCAACATTGTTATTGTTACCCAAAATTTAGGTTGGTTCTATTGATCTTTCTATACTACCGGTTCAATAACCTACCATGAACATCATCATGAACAACTTAGTCATCTTTCCACAAGTCGTCATGGAAAATCCTGCATCTTCTTCTTTGGAAATATCTTATTTGAGTGTTAAGATAAATTCTTTTGTCTCTTATTTTTGAATACCACACTCATATGTTTGAGTATATCAATATTTTCCACAACATTTGTGACAACTGGGCCCTGGTGACAGCACAACCACCCCACCTTAACATGGCCGTCGGATCTTGGCCCACCAGGTACCACCAGTTTCCCTGTAGACACGTGGGGCCCACCACACGGTCCACCCACATGCATGAACGGGCCATTTGACTAATTAATGTCCCCACATTCCAACACATGTTCTTTCTAGTGTGCTCTGTCCTCACTCACACACACCCTGGGAAACTTCCCAGGAGGTCACCCATCCTGATCACTACTCTAGGCCAGACACACTTTACTGTGGAGTTCTAATCAGGTAGGCTCCCAAAAAGGAAGGTGAAACTTGTTGACATGATTCATATCATTTATTCATTTAACCCTTTATTATTTTTGGGGTTTTACAATCACCCCCCTTTAGAGCACAACGTCCTCATTGTGGAACCCACATCTTAACCCAGGCAGTGCACCACACTAAAGGCTGGGTACCGCCTCTAATACCAAATGTGACAACTGGGCCAACACATGTCCTTTCTAGTGAGATTTTTTCTCACTCACACACACCCTTAGAAAATTCCTAGGAGGTCACCCATCCTGATCACTAACCTAGGCCATACAGGCTTTATTGTGGAGTTCTAATCAGGTGGGCTCTAGAAAAGGAAGGTGCACCTTGTTGACATGATTCATATCATTTATTCATTTATCTATTTATCATTTTTGGGGTGTTACAATACCCCCCTAGAGAACAACTTCCTCATTGTAGACCCTACATATCAACCTAGGGAGTGCACCGCTCTTAAGGTTGGGTACCACCACTGATATATGGTAATGAATGCATAGGTCCATATGAAACTCCATATTGGATTTAGTTATTTGTGTTAGGGAATTACACACTCCCTTTACAAGGTTTTTTTGGCTCACTACACCTAATGGTCACTGGTATCACTTCCTCTCTTTTAATCATTGTTCTAGAAAAAATAATTATTATGAAGGGCGGTCCAATATGAATAGTATTAAAATTGTTATTTTTACACAAAATATAGTTTGGTTCTATTGATCTCTCTATACTACTGGTTCACAAACGTACCATGAACATCATCATGAACAACTTAGTCATCTTTCCACAAGTCGTCATGGAAAATCCTACTTCTTCTTCTTTGGTAATATCTTATGCGAGTGTTAAGATAAATTATTTTGTCTCTTATTTTTGAATAACACTCTAATAGGTTTGAATATATCAATATTTTCCACACCATTTGTGACAACTGGGCCCCCGTGACAGCACAACCACCCCGCCTTAACATGGCCATCAGATCCTGGCCCACCAGGTACCAGCAGTTTCCCCGCAGACACGTGGGGCCCACCCCAGGGTCCACCCACGTGCCTGAACGGGTCATCTGACTAATGAATGTACCCACATGCTAACACATTTCCTTTCTAGGTTGATTTGTCCTCACTCACACACACCCTGGAAAACTTCCCAAGAGGTCACCCATCCTGATTACTACTCGAGGCCATGCACACTTTACTGTGGAGTTTTAATCAGGTAGGCTCTCAAAAAGGATGGTGCACCTTGTTGACATGATTCATATCATTTTTTCATTTAACCATTTATCATTTTTGTGGTGTTACAATCACCCCCCCTTTAGAGCAGACCGTCTTTGTTGTGGACCCTACATCTCCACCCAGGTAGTGCACCGTACTTAAGGTTGGGTAGCACCTCTGATACCAAATTTGACAACTGGGCCAACACATGTCCTTTCTAATGTTCTTTTTCCTCACTCACACACACCCTAGGAAACTTCCCAGGAGGTTACCCATCCAGATCACTACTCCAGGCCAGGAACGCTTTACTATGGAGTTCTAATCAGGTAGGCTCCCGAAAAATAAAGGTGCAAATTGTTGACATGATTCATATCATTTATTCATTTAACCCTTTATCATTTCTGGGGTGTTACAATCACCCCCCCCCTTTAGAGAACGACGTCCTCGTTGTGGACCCTACGTCTCAACCCAGATAGTACACCGCTCTTAAGGATGGGTACCACCTCTGATATATGGTATGAAATGCATATGTACATATGATACTTTATATTGGATTCAGTTATTTGGGTTAGGGAATTACACTCTCCCTTTACAAGGTTTTTTGTTTTCTCACTACACCTAATGGTCACTGGTATTACTTCCTCTATTTTAATCATTGTTCTTGAAAAAATAATTGTTCTGAAGGGAGGTCCAATATGAATAGCATCAACATTGTTATTGTTAAACAAAATTTAGGTTAGTTCTATTGATCTCTCTATACTACTGGTTCACAAACCTTCCATGAACATCATCATGAACAACTTAGTCATCTTTCCACAAGTTGTCATGGAAAATCCTGCTTCTTCTTCTTTGGAAATATCTTATGGGAGTGTTAAGATAAATTCTTTTGTCTCTTATTTTGGAATACCACTCTCATAGGATTGAATATATCAATATTTTCCACACCATTTGTTACAACTGGGCCTCGATGACAGCACAACCAGCCTGCCTTAACATGGTCGTCGGGTCCTGGCCCACCAGTTACCACCAGTTGCCCCGCAGACACGTGGGGCCCACCCCATGGTCCTCCCACGTGCCTGAACAAGTCATATGACTAATGAATGTCCCCACAGGCCAAAACATATCCTTTCTAGTGTTGTTTTTCATCACTGAAACACACCCTGGGAAAGTTTCCAGGAGGTCACCCATCCTGATCACTACTCCAGGCCAGGCACGCTTTACTATGGAGTTCTAATCTGGTAGGCTCCCGAAAAAGAAGGTTCACCTTGTTGACATGATTTATATCATTTATTATTTTAACCCTTTATCATTTTTGGGGTGTTACAATAACCCCCCCCCCCCCTTTAGAGCACAACGTCCTTATTGTGGACACTATATCTCAACCCAGGCAGTGCACCACACTTAAGGCTGGGTACCACCTCTGATACTAAATGTGACAACTGGGGCCTAGTGACAACACATACACCCACCTTAACATGTCCATCAAGTCCTGTCCCACCTGGTACCACCAGTTGACCCGCATACACATGGGGCCCACCCCAGGGTCCACCCACATGCCTGAACTGGTCATTTGACTAATGAATGTCCCCACAGGGAAACACATGTAATTTCTAGTGTGCATTTTCCTCACTCACACACACCCTAGGAAATATACCATGAGGTCACCCATCGTTATCACTACTCCAGGCCAAGCACACTTAGCTATGGAGTTCTAATCAGGTAGGCTCCCGGAAAGGAAGGTCTTGTTGACCTGAGTCATATCATTTTTTCATTTAGCCCTTTTTCATTTTTGGGGTGTTACACCATTCAACGTAATTGTAGACTTATTTACTTATGGGGGAGGTTTTCATCCTAATCCCAAAATTCTAGAAATATTTCTCACTAATTCAAGAGAGATTCTCTATGTTTCTCTCATTAAATATCTTCAATTAGACATGAGTATGATGGTTACATCTATCCATTAAACTCTATAAAATCTAATTCAAACTCACCCATTAAATTAACTTAATTCTCTACTAAAATATAGGATATATGAATGTTGAATTATATTAACTCAATATCTTCACGATGTGACCACCATTGTCATGATGTAACCTTTAGTTCCATTTGAAACATTGAACCTGAACTACTTCCTCATATGGAACCTTCATGGAATGAAAAATTCCTTAAAGGAGTGTACATAATGACTTTCACTTTTCTTATTTATCATCTAAAAAATTATATAGTGGGGAAATTCTCAGGGATATTTTTTGACTGGTGCACCATGGAATAACTATCTTCATTGCAGTATGAACCAAACAACTATCACTTCCTACATTCCTTCCAAACTCCCATATTAGTTTTGTCATAAAATTATGATTTATAGAAATAACTTCTAGAAACTAAAATCATTAAGTCCTATACATAGAGCTATAAGAGAATGATCCTCTATTATGACATGAACACCTTCAAATTGCTAGATCCACTAATCTTTACCCCGATCACATTTGCGGTGTGGCCATACTTCCCAAGATGCAACAACTATTCTGTTATGTACTATAAAGTAAAAAACATTATATATTGTTTTCTATTATTCTATAAAGTAAGTAATCTTTACAAATTTAGTTAATTTAATTTTATTCATGGAATTTTCCATCCTCTAATAATGAACATCTCCACTTCACGACATGACATCAACTGACATCATGTGGCATACTCTTCTCCTCAAACGATGAATTAAAATTATTTTGGAATTTATTTAAGACTCTTTTGTAATATACCAAAATATATTATGTATCCTATGAATTTATCTCATATCACTTCCACTTTTAAATTTCAATATTATGTATAAAGGAAGGATCCTTTCCTTTTCAATTTTTCTAAGAAACATAATTCACAGAGTGATATGGGATGTCACAATGTGATCCATAAATCATATTTAGATAGATTGAAGACTAAATTTCATAATGTATCATTCATGTCCTGATAAACTCTCCATTATATTGAGAACCATTTAGGCATAGCCTATTCAAGTAATGACACATACTATCACAACATGACCTCAAACATTCAGATATATTTTATGTTGATTTAATTCTGGAATAACTCTAACTTCATATCATACTATAGAACTTATTTACTTTGGTGTCAATAAATCTAACTCAGACACTAATCACAATTCATGCCTATCCTATTGATAGTGTGAAACACATTTTCATGACATGACCTCTATCTTTCGCATAGAACTGCTACTATTCCACTTTCAAAATAACACTAGCTCCATCTATTCCTCTAAAACATCATTATATTAGTGTCAAAAACCCCAAAACTAAAACCAAAATATTTTGATAGTTAATCCAAAAAAAAATTTATTCACTACATAACAACAAATCCAACTTATCTTCATTACATTAGTTGGTAGTGAATTCAACACTTAAATTACATCATTGGGATGCCAATGAAGGAAATATAAGAGTTTTAGAGTTGGATTGTCACTATAAAATGATTTATTTTCTTGTAGAAATAGGGGAACACGTCAACATCAAGAGGAATGAACATCATTTTGAGGTTTTTATAGCTTTAAGGTTATAGTTAGCTCTTATCTTTGGATTTATCTCTCTCTCTCTCTCTATTCCATGTAAAAAATGAATCAATTTTTGGTTATTTTAAAAACATTATGGGGTAAAAATTTTGACAGAACCACAAATCCAAATTACCCTTATTAGCATCCAATTATGAACAAAAAATATGTTCATGAAATAGAAATATATAAAAATTGAAGACAAATATAGAAGTGAGTTCCTCTAAATCCTAAATCTAGAATTCCCAATATGAATCTGAGTCGAGAGTTCTTTTTGTTTTTTCGGAATTGTGTTTCCGTCATCCCAACCATTTTCTCCTTTATTGTACATTCTAATAGAGGCATCCCTAAACACTTTCTTACCACATTGAATTTTATAATATACCCTCCAAATAGGTTCTTCCATCCCCATTGTATTTTTTTCTTTTCATTACTCCATGAGCCCATTTATGTCATTTGGTGCATGGGAATTATCACCACACCCCCATCAATTTCAGTCATGTCCTCAAGAATAAAATTAGGAAATTAGGTTTCGATTGTAAAATAATATTATTGTGTAACTATATCAACTATATTTCTGTTACACTATATGAACCATTGTTGGGTTTTCTTACTAAGTATGAAAGTAGTTGGAGCACTCAAATTTTATTATGGATAGATATAAAAAAATTTGTACACCCGAGAGGATTCAAGTAGCTAAAATTGAGAGTATAATGGTATTTTTTTATGATCTATAATGATCCAAAAAATCATGGAGTTAGATTTGACTAATTCAGGTATCCACTTTTTGCTACCAAAGTGGACTTAATTTTTTTTAAAACTCATTATACCACATGAAAAAAAACATTTCATTGATGATTATTATCTTGTTGGGGAACTTGATATTGGGATTTATGGTGATGGCATTTTAGTTGATTTAGTTATTTATCTCTATTTATTAACTCTTTTCAGATTACCTTTACCATTATTTCACATAAAATAAAGTGTAAAATGGAAAGGGGTTTTTTCTTATATAAAGTTTCAAATGAAGTGGTATTAGTGGATATATGAAAAGAATAATTATACCATATATCAAACTAAAGAACCTAAATGGACCATGTTTTTGGTTGATTAATTGAAAAAAACACACATACATCTCAATGTACTAATTAATCTCATTTATTTGTCCATCTGTTTGAAAGTGGTAAGTTTAATTAATTTTTAATGTAGTTTCTTAGAGCCTATATAATTCTTACCAAAATTTAACCATGAATAAAGGATCATAATAGCTCACAACGGAAGAATGTATGTTATGTAATTGAATAATATTTTGGTGAACAAATCTGTTATTATTTGTGTCATGTAGGGATATTTTAATAGTATGAAATGGTTTTATTTGGACAGACAGTCAACCACCACGAAAATAGGAATGTAACCAGAGTGACCCACTTCAAGTATCTCACTAAATTATATTAGTAATTTTGGTATCCAAGGAGAAGAGGATAGAATGACCAATATCCCTTTAAAGGAAAGAACCTTTTGAGACTAGGAGTACCTTAGAAGAGATATTGAGATCCTTTATATATTTTACTCAATTTTATAAAGAAGAATATATTTTAAAGTTGGGTCATCTAGGAGAGAAGATAAACTATTATATTATCTCCATTTGATTTATAAAAAACTTTAAACCGATAGAATAAAAATTTATAAAACCATTTTTATTTCTTATCAATGGTTATTTGTTGTTGGAGTGTAAAATTCAGTGTTTTATACTCTTTAAATGCTAAAAAAGTCACCCTAACAAGTAAAGATGCCAATATATAATGAATAAAATTAGGTCCATCATCCCCCATTCACAAGTCTATTTCTACAAAAACCCTAAGAAACTTTCCTTACTAAAATATACTATAGGTTGATGCTCTTTAACTAATATAGAATTGATTCCTAACCTTTAAGCATCACATTCAACATAAATAATATAGCGAAGTTTGAAAAATCCAAAATGAGGGCTATAGTGATTTATTGTTTGAGAGGATCATGGGTGATTTGTGAATCTTCTCTCCAAAAAAACATATATTTCTTTACTAGTGCTATGAATTCATGTTCTATTATATAATACCTGATGAACATTCAATTATATCTCACTAAAATAAGAATACACTCCATTATATTTTGATGAATAAAGAAAAAAACCTTATGATTGACATAAACTAGGTACTAAAATGAATTTATTCAATTATAATTTTTTTATGACTGACAACAAAATCATTGAGCTAGAGGACCATTAAATCCATCGTAATATCTTATTAATGTTTCCTTAGTGAGTGATATGAAATGATTATATCCTAAAAAAACTAAAAATAACGTTAGATTCTGAATATTTTAGTAATAGTTTCTCAAAAAGTCAATTGGGGGAATTGGAAAGACCAAATGACATTACTAAGAACTCATAATGGCCATTGTGTGTGCAAAAAACATTTTTCTTCATATCAACTTTATTCTAATTCGGTGAATTTTGGATTTTAGGTCTATCTTTGTGTAAGATTCTGACCACTTAGGGGAATGTATCAATCTATTTTATAGATAATATTTTTCCTTGTTTGGAGTAATTTTTTTGGTAGTATCTTGGGTGTGTTTGGGAGGAAATTTGAGAAAATTAGAAGGAGGAGAGGCAGTGCATGGTTGGCACATGATTTTTCCAAAACCATTACTCAAACTTGGAAAACAATGTGGACCCAAATATAGGTAATTCACATAAATAGAACATGGTTTTTCAAATCATGTTCCCTATTAGGAGTAACCATGAACCCCTAGAAGATACACACAATTATGATGAATGGTTTGGAAAATCGTGCGCCCCTAACCAAGAAACTGTGCACATAGATTTAATTAAACTGAAAATTAGATTTTAAATTCAAGAACCCACTATAATTGACCCTAATTAGATACATCTCCGACCTAATCAGTTCATATTATTTTTGGAAGCTTTTAGATGAATTACAAGGGCTCCCAAACTTCATTATTGAAAATTATAATCCTATATTGAAGATCTAATCCTCTCCTGGCAAGTGAATGTCAACCCGATTGGTTTCTCATATCTATCCCATTATAATCCTACCATTTGAAGGGATAATTTCCCTTGTTGGTGTTAGATATATATCGAGGTTTGATGGATCTTGATTCATTTGATTTTGGATCTAGGTTTTGGATCTAGATCTCATTCCTCATATTTTTCTTAATAATTCCAGTAAAATTGGTGAATGTTTTGGTGTGAGTTCATTATAAATTTTGAGGTAAGTGGTCTAAATTCAATTCAAATTGTCTTGATTCTAATTGTGTGTATTCATTGTTATATTTCAATTTTCACATTTTACAATTAAATATTGAAATCGAATAAATTATTGGATTAATTAATTTATGGAATCATGGAATTGATTTTGTGTAATTTCCATGTAATTATCATTTGGGTTAAATTATGGAAAATTGGAATTAGTTGAATATATTAATTAATTGAGTAATTAATTAATTGATATTTTTTTGATTAAGAAAATTTTAAATTGGATTAATTAATTATAGAATAAATTAATAGAAATTGTTTTGATTATGTAATTGTGAAATTGGATTAATTAAATGTTTAATTAGTTAATGAGATATTGATATTGTGAAATTGGATTAATTAATTATTGAATTAATGAATGAGAAATTTGGATTGTGTAATTGGATTAATTAATAGTTTAACTAATTAATTAGATATTGGTATTGTGAAATTGGATTGATTAATTGTTGAATTAATTAATGGGAATTGTTTTGATTATACAATTGATTGAATTGGATCAATTAATTATTGAATTAATTATTAGATTTTGTGATTGTGAAATGTGATAAAAAGTTTAATGCTGATTAACCTTGATTGATTTTATATATGTGATATTGTGATATATGTGATATATGTGTGTAAGACATGGTCTGCTGCATCAATAGCCTATAGTGATAAATAATTATGGGACACATACTTCTACTTCAAAATACCTCTGGTGTGATTATTTGATAAATGAGTTGTGGGTCATTGAACACTACTTCAAATACCCATGAGGTCATAATCATGGTGATCTAGGCCCAAAATATTGGCATTTGACAATGTTTCCAATTGGACGTGATAATAAATTTTTACGTGTTATAATGAATTATAAATTTATTATGTGATATAGTTCAGAATATGGCATGGAATGAAGTAGGTATCGATTATTTGGGTGTCCTTAGGAACACATGGGTTTATGTGGGTAATTAAAGAATAAATTTAAAATGTAATAACTATTTACTTATGCATTGTGATTTATTATTTATACAACTATATACACAATTCATGAATGAATATTTTTTAATACATCATTGGTGGTGGTCTATTGAGTTTTACTCTCACCCTACTTTGGCTAGCTGATCAGTACCTAAATAGACTAATTTTTTTTAGGATAATATAAGGACAAATGCCATTTAATAGATGTATAATATGGGATGGATAATTGATGAGGGATCTAGACCAGGTGTCAGGACCCACTTGGGGGTTATCAGTGTCATTATTCATTTTGGGTTTTTCATATTGACACGTCACACGTATGTGGAATTCCATATCTATTGTTTTAGTTTGGATAGTTTATTTCCAATTTTGGTCATCATGTGTTAATGGTTTGGGAAGGTTATTGGTTATATCATTTGGTTATTGTTTATTTAATTCCAATATCGTGATACTCTGATAAAGAGGATATATTATACATATGATTGATATACGACCCTTTCTATTAGTAAGAATCCTATGAAATATGGTTAGGAAAACCTGAGGTCACGTAGTAGACCAGATCGAGGCACTAGTGTGTGTAACCTAGGTCAAGGCGTTATAAAGTGGAATCAATAGAGTTTTCTTTTTTTCCTTTGTATTACTATTTTTTAAAGGTAGATATGAGTATAGTATGAGCCAGGAATCAGTTAATAGATATTTAATGGGATTATTTAACCTGTGTGTGAAGGTAAAATACAAGTACCCATGGTGGTATTGTTGTTATTGATGTGTGTTGTTACAGTTGGATGCTATTTCACCTCGAGGGATTCACTTGTTGTGTGATGTAATTTTTATTTATAAGATTTTCTATGATTTAACTAATAGAACATTATGGAATGAGAGTTGAGTATTCATGCATCATTCTAGGAAACCATGCATTATTTTTACATGAGTCATTTTAAACCATGCACGGGAAAATGGGTTTTGGGTTAGTTGTTGAATCTGAAATGTTTTTCCTTACTTGTGAAATTAAACTAAAAATGGTGGAAAAAATGGAATTGAAAGTTGTAAAATGATGAAATATGTAAATAAATGGGTGTAAAATGTTACTAGAATATGAGAATTTGTTTACACTTTGTTAACCATGACCTAGATATTGGATGGTTAAGGGTAGTGATAGTGCCCCGGTTTTGACCATGTGGTGGAAAAGGGGGGATAAATTGTTATGGATTTATATAAATACCTTTTTTTAACTATGTTAATGTCATGACTTGTTTCCTAAGACCTGTTTCTGAAATTGAGAGTTATTCCTCCATGATGTTGATTGATGATACGATGACCTGAGGATATGGCTATAAATGATCCTAGAGTAGTGGAACCTGAGGCACCGATAGTACCAGGTGAAGGAGTTAGAGAGAAGTTTCATGAGAACATTACTAGATTAATGTGGTTTATTTAGAGGGAAACATAGTGGGTTGTGAAGAGAATGTATGATTTGAAATAGTAGTTACAGCTTCATCACCCTATAACCTTCACCGGAGAGGGTGGACCTAAGGAAACTGAGTTCTAGATTGAGTCTATCTAGATGATACTTGACCACCTAGAGACTCCTCTTAAGAAGATATCTATGTTGGTTGTTTACATGTTATGTAGTAAAGCTAAGCTATTGGGGGATATATAGACTCAGGATTGGTAGATAGAGAATATAGAGTGGATGAAATTTCAGGAGAAGTTATTAGAGAAATTTTAACCAAACATTATATGGTAGGAGAGAGAAGCTAAGTTCATGAGGTTGGATTTGGGGAGTATGTCCATGATGAACTAGGCTGGTCACGTTACATATTTGTAGTGATTTTTTATAGTATTGTTAAGGGATGATGCTACTGCGATAAGGAAATTTTATGATGGTATTAAATGTAAAATTAAGTCCCAAGTGAATATCTTCAGGAAGAAAAAGATTTCATAAGTGGTGAATCAGGCTCTAATATCTGAGGGTAACCTGAATGAGGATTCTAGTGGAAGAATTATGGTTTATGCTAGATGATTATGAGGTATTAATTTTTATATTTGGAAACATCATTACAAAAATGTTATCCAATTCAGTGGATATAAGAGTGGCCAGACTGAGGGGTTAGTTACACATGACCTTGCTCGAGGGATCTTAAACTTGTGTGGTAGGTCAGGAAACTTATGTACCCCAGACACTAATAGAGTACTGGTCCTGTAGTAGGATAGGTCATCTGTATGAATTATGTAGCAAACTATGATAGATGGGTGGTGATGGAGTAGCTATGAAGAACCATAGTATGAAAATGGGATCTTATACACCATACTAGTTTGGAAATTATAGTTCTACTAGCCATGGCGGTAGAGCCATTGGATACTGTATTTATGAGAATGATCACCCGTATCAATAGATTGGTGCATCTCAGGGGACTCATACTGTATCACAAGGAAGAGGGATAAGAAAATTACATGCATGCCAGCCTTCACTAGTGAATATTGAGGCTAGATTGTCGATAGTTATATGTACTATTATTATTGCTTCTATGCTAGCTAGTGAATTATTTGATATCGGTGCCACTAATTATTTTATATATACACAAATTGTGAGTGGTTTTAGCTTAATGGTGGAGTTTGTGAGTGGGGTGATGATAATAGATAGTCCTTTGGTAGAATGTTCAAGATAAATTTGTTTGTTAAAGGGGTGTTCTCTCGAGGATGGGGAGTATCAATTTTTATGGGACCTTTACATCCTTTATATGCCAGGCTTCGACATAGTTTTGGGTATGGACTAGTTAGTGGCATACCGAGTCCACAATTATTTTTACAACTAGAGAGTGAATTTTATATCCCTTAATGGAAATAATTATATTCACCATAGAGATTGGGAAATATAGGTAGGTCATTGAGGCCCGATTCAGCAATTGGGGGAGCTCACCATCCCAGGTTTCTAGTCTTTTTCGAGATGATGGAGGTGAAAATCATGATGTCTTTGCACTTATAGCTGGTATGGTCCAGGATGTGATTCCGATGGACTTATCAAGGCTAACACCTAAGAGATATTTGGAATTTATTTTTTATCTCATGCCTAATGTTGATCCCATCCTTATTCTACCATATAGAATGCCACCAATAGAGCTTCAAGTGCTCAAGACTCAATGAGAAGAGTTTCAGGATAAGAGATTTATCCAACCGAGTATATCTCCTTGGGGTTCCCCATTATAGTTTTGAAAAGAAGGTTTAAGGGAACTTGCACTTGTGTGTTGATTACCAAAAGTTGAACTAGAAGAATGTGAAGAACCTGTATCCTCTTCTATATATCGATTACCTATTTAACCGGTTGAGGGGAGATTGTGTTTTCTCCAAGACCGACATGAGATCAAATTATTATCAGTTGAGAGTTAGACCTTGTGATATACCCAGGGATGCTTTTAAAAGAAGGTATAGCCTATATGATTTGATGTGATTCCATTTGGACTAACGAGAACACAAACCGTGTTTATGGAATTGATAAAATTAATCTTCCATCTATACCTAGATATATTTTTTAGTTTTTGTGAATGAAATATGGGTGTACTATAAGACTCAGGAATATCATTCCCAACTTCTTGACATCTTCCTGAGTACACTGAGGAGAATTGTCTATACACCAATCTATCTGAGTGTCAATTATGGACAGATTAGGTACACTTCTTGGTTCCCATAATATAAGGGGAATTTGTGTCAGTGGAAGGAAAAAGGTGCAGATAATGGTTTATTGAGAGCAACCCAAGAATGTTTTCAATATACATATTTTTTTTGGTATTAGCGAGACATTATCAATGGTTCATCAACTAATTTTACCATTTAGATGAACAACTTTCGGGATGGACCAAGAAGGGAGTAATTTTTTTTTTCTGAAGAATATGATAATGCTTTCCAAGAGCTCAAGAAGAATTTTAAAATGAAAATAGCATTGATCCCACTAGATCCAAAAGAGGAGTATGAAGTGTTTTCCTACATGAGATCAGCAATTATGGCGGACATGCCTTCATCAAACTTGGGAGGGGAGTTCCTAATTTTATCCTCTTCTTCTTCTAACTCCATGACTTTGGATGTATTTTTATATAAGGTTGAAAAAATGAGATAATATATTTCACTATCGAGATTAGAGATTCAATGG
The DNA here is from genome assembly GCA_963277665.1 of Viscum album. NCBI lineage: Eukaryota > Viridiplantae > Streptophyta > Magnoliopsida > Santalales > Viscaceae > Viscum > Viscum album. Next base: position 421,918,721 of record OY728142.1, on the reverse strand, counting down.
GAAGATGCATTTTATCCCTTTCTACTATATTTATTACAGGGAGATTTCAGAGTTGATTTTCTTTTACACTATCACTCGAGACATAAGGGGATTTCACATCTAGGATTAGGTATGTTCCCTAAAAAAGATTTATTATTGGAACATAATAATTTTTATCATACTCAAGGGATCTTTAAGGGTGGTACCCAAGATATTGGGAGATAAAACCTGTATATTTTCATCCAACATTTGTTTATTCCCTTCACATTTTTTGAAACCTTCCATAAAATATGAAGATTTTTAGGATTCTAAGGGGGAACTATCACCATGTAGTATTACGACCTTTCTATCAATAGGTTATTTTAAAAACTAATGGAATTTTGAAGGTACCCTCAAATGGTTGTGGATCCGGTGCCTTATAATAAATACATTATATACGGTGTATTTTGGGATAACCATAAACTCAATGTTAGACGTGAGATCCCCAAAATGAGCTTTGAGCTTGATCTTCTAAAGAGGTCCTTTCTCACTCTTATCATACCACTGAATGGTCAATTTTTCATGTGAAAGAACCCTTTTATATATCCTAAATTATGGAGGGTTCTAATTCAGATAATTTCTATCCCAGAACCATTGTCAATCAGATCCCTTTGAATTTCAACATTATCGAGTCTACCAGAAAAATATAGGGGTCTGATGTTCCCCTAGGTGATATCTTCCCAATCCTTCTCTATGAATGAGATGGAGACCTGAAATTCTGATTGAATAGTCTCCACTCGAAAATCCTCAACTATAGAGACATTTGTATTGAAATCCTCTCTGTTCTAGAGGTCTTAAATGAGTGCCTCTCTATGTTCTTTTGAATGATGGATCATATCCAGGATTGAGAGTTTGGCTGGGATAACTTTAATCTACTTTATAATGTCTTAATTTTGTACCAGAGTTTTATGATTCCTAAGGTGGGTTTTCTTCTTATTATGTAGTTCAAGAGTTGAGTAATTTGAGGTAAAAGGTCCTAGTTCTTATGAATAGGTTAAGGGACCATATTTATCTAGTGATGTAGATTACGCTGCCCTTCCCCATTTTCTGGGATAGTTAGATAATCAAATCCCCACCAAATGTTCATGTAAGAAGACTCGGTTGGGGTGACCACTAGAGAGATATGATGCACATATAGGTTTCTATTGAGGTTTATATAGTTCTTTCCCATGGGTCTTAGCTACATATATTTTCTATGTGGGGATGTTACCAAAATATTGGGTCCCACCACACCTGTGTTGTCCTCTATATCCTTGTCTCATGTTCCTTCGAAATCCAACTTCCTAGCCAAGTATGGGGAACAAATATTCGATGGTGTATTCATCATAAAAGAATGGGTATTCCAAGTGAATCATAATTAAATAAACAATGATGAGCTCTTCTTCCAATGATTCTTCTATTTAGTGGGTTGGTTCCCCTATTTCAGATGTTGTAGGGAAGAAATATATCTGATTTTGAGGTTGTATAAAAGCTGATTTTGAATCTTTTTCATATATCTCTTCTATATCCAATGATTACGCCCACCTATGTGATTATAATTATATGTCACATCCCCAGAGAAAATTATCATTATGGTTCTGTGATGTTTTTCTCTTAGGAAAACATGATCTTGGTCAACTAACTTTTTAGTCATCCTATTATTGAACATTTACCCATACCTAGATGAAAATTTTTAAAAATCACCTTCTTATCCTAATTGGGTAATGGTTACACATGTCACATGCATTAGAGAGTTTTCGAACATCATTTTTCCCAGTTCAACCACTCCATGAAGGATGTATTTTAAGATGAAGCAATCGTGGATTCTGTGACCCAACCTTTTGTGGAAAGGGTTAGAGTTGGGATGATCATTGAGGTTGGCCTCATTAGGATTCCTAGGATGTGGAAGCTTGAGTTTTTTTATTTTATATGGCTACCAAAAAATGACGAGGGAAATTATCATTCCAAATAAAGAATACTTTATTCATCTATTCCTCAAATATCAGGCGACCCTAATCTCTTTTTTTCTTCTAGATGAGCCTAATTTTGCTACTACAATCATTTGATTGGAGGTAATGGGTGGTTCAGGACCTACCTAGGTACTTGGATGGGTACTGTTACACAGTTTTGATGAATAGTGGAAATATATACCTTGCTTATCTGTTTCCATTTTTTTAAGGGCATGATTAAAGACTAATCTATAGTCCACTAAATGTCATATTCTGGAAGTTATGTTGTTTCTAAAAACTCATAGAATCCACATGGATATTTCATCTCCTTTAGAGGTGTTTGAAACTTGTCCCAAATATTTATAGAACAGAGTTCTAGAAATTTCTCCTATTATAGATAGGTACTTATCTAACAAGTTAGATCCTTCCATTTGGTGATGAATCTAGACACCCTCTCATTTTCACGATTCTTGTAGTTTTTCAGGTTAACAATTGTTGTTTTCCTCTACGCAGAGTTGAATTGATAAAATAATTGATGATTACGGTCTTCCCATCCTACAATAGATCCTATTGGAAGGATGATGTTAGAAGAGAAGGCTAGCCCTGTTAGAGTATAAAAAACATCCCATGTTGGTTTCCTCCTATTGATTTTGTGGGCCCCTCATCGGGCCACATCAGGATAGAAAATTTGTGAGATGTTGTTTTGGATATCTTTCACCATAAAAGTTTGATAAGATTGGATTTCTAAAGTTGTGTGGGAAAAAATATTCAACCATCCATTCAGGATGTGGTTTTTTCTTAGGTTGTACTTGTGCTCATCTCCCATTCATGGCTTTCATTCAAGCAGTCATGGACTCAATGGAATTGAGCAGTTCTGTAGGTACTACTGCCTAAGACACCTCCTATCTATAGGGAGTGGGTGGGGTTAAATTAGTTGACCCCATTTTCATCTCCCAGTTGTTCTCAATTCATGTGAATACTGAATGATCTTCCTGAGGATGGATAGGTTTTCACTGTAGTGGAGGTAATTCAAGATCATTTTTTACATACTCATTTATGTAGACTAGATGAATGGATCTGGAGATGGTATAACACTCAAATTCCACACTTTCATGTGGATCATCTCTATCTTTATGTATGGGTGGATGAATATTTTCATCCGACTATAGATGACACATAGTGAGAATGTTTCCCCAAACCATCTCTTCATTGAGTTGTTTGATTGTTTTTTATATCATTCACATATTATCCCATTTGTTCCTCCATGGAAATAATTTTGGCTCTTCTAGGTGGTGATTGGGATGTAGCCACACTTTTACCTTTATCTTTGGTAATATTCCTCTATAGGGGTGTCAACTCATTATTCATATGTTTTAGGTTTTTGATTCTCCTATTGATCTGGGTACATGCAACCTTATTAGGTGCATCTAGATCCTCCTCTTGGGGTACATTTACCATATTGTATCCTAATACATCCACATCTTGATCCACATTATCTGTTATGTTGATAGTGATGACATTCATAGAGGTGTATTAGGAAATGAAATTTATCCCATTACTCTCAATACATCAATATGATTCTGCACTACCCACATCAAGGTTGTTCCTGAAACCCTTACCTATATTGGAATTTTTTTTCTTGGAACCCCGATGGGGTTTGATTACCATCATCAAACATTACTCCAATCATGAAATGTGAATGGTGACATTGAGGGAGGTTATGGTCATGATTTTTTAATGGACCCCAAATAGAAGAGGGTTTTTGTGGCAGGAGGAATGGATGGGATGCCAACCATCGATATTTAACACCAAACCTAGAGAAGGCCAATTGCCACTTTGTTGACGATAATGATGAAAATGATACTATTCCTATGTGATGGGTATTACTTGGGACCGTCATTGGCATTTTTTGATCATTTTGTTGATGATCAAACGATTCTTTTTTAAGATTTAATGAATCATAATATGGGAATTAAGATATATATCTCCTCATACCTATGGCCTAAGGTTTATTTGGAACCACCCATGATTTCTCCTAGACATTTTCAGGGTGTGATGAACTTGAAGATGATGATTGAGATATAAATTCCCCAAGCCCTATGGAATGGGGTTAGTTTTCAACTACTTATAGTATTTCCTACATCCTATTTTGAATTGATGATCTAAGGGGTGGACATGGTGGTAGATATTCCACTGGTCCTTTGAGATGGGTTTTCTCTTAGATGGATTCTTTAAAAACTATTATAGAAACCAATTTTATATAGAATAGTTATGCTCATGTATGATTAGGATGAAATGATATCCCATGATGGGAATCATTTTCTATAGGAATTTTTTAGGTTAACCATAACTTTGGATTTTGTGTCTGAAATGTGTTCCCATTCCTTTGAGGGGCCTAGTTCAAAGATCTTATGGATGTCATATACCTCTATTCATGATTTATTTTCACCATAGAAGTGGAGACAGTCCATTGTAGTGACCAACTCACTTAGGTGTTTCCCATTTCCCTTATTTATCTAAAGGATATGGAATTATAAGACACCACATATAGGGAGTACTACGATTCTAGGGGTGCATTAAAGTGAAGTGCATCATATTTCTCTCATCCTTGGATACGTACATCTAAAAATGATCTAAAAATTTATTGATCGAGTGTTTTTGAGATAAAGATACAAAAACTACATATTTTTTTGTCATACTCCTTCATTACTGGGTTCTAGGATATAGAAAAGGAAACCATATACAACTGATAGTAGAGTTTGTTGATGATCTAAAGGTGATACTCATGTCCTGGATAAGTGAGATGTCTAGCCTTCAATTTCTATTGAGTTTCCCACATATTGTTTCATATATAATGCATGAAATTTTTCTATAGATCATCTCGGATCTCATAATAAGAAGTGTAATGGGGAAAAAGTGTTCGGGAGGTTGTTTCTATAAAAATATCTCCCTATTTCAACATCATCTTCCTCCTCATCTGACTTACACACCTCCATTTGGTCAAACCATAGAAGGTTCTTCTTAGGGTCACCAAAAGATCAGAGTGGAGTGTTTATGGTTGTTAATGGGGAACTATATATAGTTTAACCCAATTTTTTGAGTTCCTATTAATATTTATCCATCTAATTTTTGAGAACCTATCTATATAGAGGTTTCTAGGAAAGGGGATGATCTCTATGTCTGTGGGAGATATCATCCTTGTGAGGTTAACCTTGACTGATGTCAAGACTAGAGTCCTCACGACCCATCTCTACACTACCACAAGTATGAATATCATGGTAATGATCACATTATGCTTCAAATGAAATGTTAGTGGACACTTAGGGTGTTGATAATTAGTCTTGAAAATGATCTATGACACTATAATTTAGAAGATTAGGGATATGGTCCTTATTCTTCATCATGGATGGAATATTCTGACATGAATTTTAGGATTGTGTAGGGATAGAAGATTACAAATAATGAATGTTTTACAATGTTGATAACTATATGATGATGTGGGAGTGTGATTTATTTGTTGAGAAGATACTGAAATATGCCAACATGATACTGTCTTGTCAGTGGGAATATGATTCTATTCATGGGTGGTATCCAGAATAAACTAGTAAACCATAGATGAGGTGGGGGAAATGATCTTAGTTTTAATATTCATTCCCCATAGGAATAATTTAAAAAATATATATAATGGGAGAAGGTATATGAGCCTCCTATTTTTATTGAACTGGAAGGATTCTAGTGTAGTTGTTCATCGATGGAAGTAGGGATATGATACTAACTTCCATGAGATTTTGAAATATGTGAGCTAGATTCACTGATGGTAATATGATCCTATCCCATGGCATGTTCCACTCTCACTTGGAGAGAATCTGTCAAAACAGGGATATGATCACAATATTAAGCCTTTTAAGTATGTCACTAGTCTTTTTTATATGAATATGAGAACTTACCAAGGCATGTGCTACCCTCACTTTGTGATACCTAGTAATAATGGTGATATGATCCCAATCCTAAGTCTTTGGAGTATGTCTCCTATCTTTTTTTGATTGGAATATTAGCCTGTTCTAAGGCATGTGTCACTATCACCTGGTGATCCCCTATCAGAAAGGGGATATGATCCCAATCTAGATCCTTTGGAGTATTCTTTTGGTTTTTTTGATTGGAATCTTCTCCCATCCCAATTCATGTTCCACTCTCAATTGGTGATCTCTTGTTGGAATATGAATATTCACTCAGTCGGGTTCCATATCCTTTACCAAAATATGCTGATAATCCTCTTGGATGAGAACAAAAATGTATGATTTCTCTAAATAAACCACTGGTTTATGATGATTAGCATATTGTGATTGCCTTGATGTAGAGATAACAATATTCACCTATCCCTATATTTATACTTGTTCTAGAATATGGATATGGTGTTCTTCAACTTTTTCTAAGATGTAGTGGAATTTTAGAAAAATGTGCATGGGATTATAAGATTTCCCATTTTCTATCTCCATTATGTACTAGAATATATATTCAATTTAGGAGGGGATATGATCCCACTTATATAATTTTTTTTTTCTAATAGAATATTCCAATGGGATTCATGAACGGAGGTAGGGATATGCACCTCTCTTATGCTTGTGGTAGTAATATAGCCACAAAATTATTCTGAGTGAGCCTTGATATAATACTGCTCTTTATCTACCACTAAAATATACCGATGGGGTTCATTAGTAGAATAGAGTATATGAGACCAATCCTAGTTATCCAACGTTTTTTGTGCCCCATTTTTTGTCCTTGTTTCCAATGAATTGGTGTCATAGGTGGCAATGTGTTGGGTGGTTCCCTTAGTAGGAAACTAAGGAGCACCAGAAGGATGGAACTGGGGATAGAGGTTAATATGATCCCACATCAATGGATCCTAAACTAGAAGGGAGTCCAAGATGAATCCTTGTTCCACTTTCATTAGATATTGATGGTAGTGATTTTCGTACTCCATGGATAATCTTCAAAAAAATGGTTGGCGGTGGAAAAAAGAGCCACTAGCTTTACTATAACTTTTTTTGGATGATGAAAAATTGTTAGTTATAGAATTTGGATTCCCTCATGGAAAGCCTCAAGGGTTGAGATCATACCATGTCAATGGTATTACTAGACCATTTCATTCTCCACCTGACACTGAAGGTTTCGGGCGAGTGAGGTCATTTTGCATCCCACTAGGGGTTTAGTCATAGATAATTTTTTAGAATGGTTATTGGATGAAGACATGATCTTGAATCCGGGTGTTGTTTTTTAGAGAAGTATCTACAGTCATGAAGAAAACAAGGAAAAAGTTCACCGATCAATGGATTATCATAGGAATGTTACATGCTCTATCAAATATCCAGGGGTAACACAATTTTCCTTTCTTATTCTTTGTCGGACCAGTATACTCAAGTTGACTATTCATAGTGAGGATGGACTAATTTCATGAGAACCCCGAATATAGAGGATCAGATGATCATTTTTATCATTTCAATGATTCATGTCAGGTTCAAATTTTTTTTTTGCGTAAAATTTAAAAAAAAATGTCCGAACACATGGTAAACATGTAATTTTTCTAATTAAGAGATTCACATCGATTTAACTATTTTTTGTTTTTTTCAAAAATGATACAGTTGAATTTCATTTGGTTTGGCATGACTATTGATTATAGGGGGTTCAATTTCTTGTACAATCATTCAAGTCAGATTCACTAATATTGTTGTTAATCGAAAATCCCAACGGTTCCCACATCCATAATTGAGTACGGACCAACTTTCCAATGGTTGGTGGCCTATTGGGGTCTTAGACCCAGTGGCACATAATAAATCACATTAGCCATGAGGATGGGAGGTTGGGATCATCACACCCTTTTATAGGGGAATTATTTTCTACTCTAGGATTGTCTTATAGATTTAAGATATGGTCAAGAATATCTTCCAAATCCCAAAATGTGACCAATTACTCAAACAAAACAACCAAGTATTGAATACCCCCATGTGAAAAGAAGGGCCTATTAATGATTCCATATGTATTTATCTAAGGTTGTTTATCCATTTAACATTTATGTGTATCTTTTTAAATGTTGAGTCTATATAAAATGACACTCTGGAATGTGCTGTCATTCGAGGAGGTGATTAATATTATGATGATCAGATTGATCTGGTATGAGATGTCCTACATATCATGTTTATAGTAGGAATCAAAACCCACATAGTTAATTAAACTCATGTAGTTTAACATCATGTGGAAAGTACATATATGGGGGGAACTTAGTCACCAAATATCAAGCATGAGCCTTAGGGAGGCATCCTTTGTATCCTGTTTAAGGTAGGAATCAATGTCATCATAGTTCATGCATGTCCTTAAGACTATCCTTGAGTCATATACCATTGTATGGGCACAATAATATCATGCCACTGACTAGAGAATTCATAATGAGGTTTCCCTGGATGTTGTATATTCATGATGAAAATGATATGATCATTAAAAATACCTAATCCTATGAGATGCTTGATCAGTGTGAGAAATAAGGGAAATAAATTAATCAGTATCACTTCATACAGATGCAAGAACTATGTGATGGGATAACCCATTAGTTGTTTAATATGGATCTTGGGTCTTAAGAAGGGGTCCTATATATCATGGTTTTAGAAGGAATAATATTTATCTTAGTTCAATTTCATTCTTGATCCACTGTTGGATGAGACAGAATGATTATCCAATGGACATGATTGGGTCCTAATGGTTGGAATGTTGGAGAAATGGTGATACTTACACCAAGGTGGATTCTAATTTGATCTTGGGACTTAGGAAGGCATCCAATGTATTCTAGAAATTACAAGAATCAGTGTTCTCATATTTATCATTCCTTATCGATCTATTGGTTGATGAGGCAGACAAGTCATCCCAAGGGAGTGATTGGGTCCGAATAGTAGGAATGTCGGTGATATGGAGGGAATTACACCGAGGTGAATGCCCATTATGCTTGTTCCTTAAGAAGGCATCCTATATATCCATTTATAACTGGAATCATAGTTCCCATAGTTCACATTCTTTCTCGATCCATATGTAGATGAGGAAAAATGATCAGCCTATGGGAGTGATTGGATCCCAATGGCTCGAATGTAGGAGACATGGATGTAATTACACATAGGTGGATTACCATTTGAGACCATTCTTTAATAAGGTGTCCTATGTATCATAGTCCTAGAAGTAGTCATATTTCTTATAGTTCACTTGAGAAAGAATTATGAACCAAGGTTTCCATTTTGTATCCACTATAAAGGGTAATCATGTCCTAGGATGTCTGCTTAACACAGACTAATTCTCTTCTTGACATATTCTAACTAATAGCTCAACATTTTTTTATTTCCCACCTAACATGTCTGAGGATGTTTGAAAATGTCCTAGTTTCTTAGAGGACTTTCCTAGATAAAATTTGATGATCCAACTAACATTATTAAAGGACTTCATATAACCTAAATGATATGTTTTGAGACCATCACATGATCAACGCTGACGTGTCTGGTGGGAGATGCATGGCCTAGATGACTTATCCATAGGACCTCATATGATCCGGTCTAGCTTATCTAGAGGACATCACATAATCTAGAGGACATCGTGTGATCTATCTGACTTTTTACAAAGGATGTTTTAGGACCAAGGTTGACATGTCATGGTGTAATCACAAGATCTAACAAACTTGTCCTCATGTCACCGCATGATTTGGAGTGATATTTTGGGATGCCATCACATGGTTTATCCGGAAATCCCAGAGGTCTTAATGAGACTTGGGTGACATGCATGGAGGACATTTGGTGTCTTAAATGACATATACAAGGGACATCTCAATATTCATATATCATGTTGAGGGAGAGTCCCATGATTTGGGTGATATGTCATATTGTTTTTACATGATCTGGGTTGATAAAAAAAAGCACATGAAGATCAGAAAATATGTATTTTCACAATTATTAGATATTTTTAAAGTCTTTTATTATATCTTTGATTATATATGTGACTCCAATTTTACATTATTATGATACTTTATGTTTCATGTGATTCATATGATGTGTAGAATATCCTTTTTATAATCTAGATAACACACCAGAATAATTTTATTTGATCGATAGAGTATCCATGTGAAGTGCCTATACATGTCACATGATCATTTAAGTCATTCCACATATTTTACATAAAGAAATACCTTTTAAATAATGTGACAAGATTCTCCAAGAAGTCTACTATTTTGATCCCATGTGTGAATGATCATGGATGCATAGGTAGGTGTTTTTTGTGTGTTAAGGGGTAAGGATTTATAGGCCTCACCACCCATTTATACACTACCTTTAATGGCATATAACTCATAGATTTGGTTTGGATTTAGATAATATATTTTTATGTCACACACTTCACGATATCCTACCATAGGCCATTCATGGTGCTGCATGATACTCAGAAACTACAAGAATGTTCCTCATTGTTCATTTTTATTAAACTAAAGCCAATAAAATGGACTTTTTCTAACCATGTGGGAATTTCAAGAAACTTTTTCTCAGATAGGAAAATATTTACAGGGGTCTTTTGTGATCAGGATTACTATAGGATGGATTTCACATGATTGAAGATGACGTTTTTGGGTCATTCAGAAGACAAAGGTAGCTTATCAATAGGGATTAAATGGGACCATACTTACATTTCGAGGGGTCTCGCAAGATCATGATGGCTGGTTAAGGGAGACTCTCTAATATTACTCCATCCTTTTGTCTTATCAAGTGGACCAATCATGATCAACAGTGATCTTTTGGGGAATATAACCCTGTTAAAATGAAATTCATTGTATCCTCACTCTATAATAAACTTCTTACTTTCCCCCTTTATTTCCTTATTTATTCTATAAGGATAGGGATTCTCACACAATTATTTGAGTGTTGTTGAATACAATTACTCTCTTTGTCTGTGCTGTATTGCATGAACAATACTAGATCCTGTTCTATTGATGCACAATAATTTCCATGGACAACCTTTATGATTTATTATAGAGCCTAAGGGTAGTGGATAATTAATTGGATATGTCCAAGAACCTTTGCACAATGTGGGTGATAGGTCAACAGGTTCTTTTCCGATAAGTTAGACAAGTCTCCAGGGCTCAATAAGGTCTTTTAAAATGTATGTATGCATTTCATGAATATTAATGACCACATATAGTCTCCATTTTTTCATATTATCATCCTCTATTTTACAAGGATTTTTGGATGATTATTGGGTGTCTATTGGTTGGTAAGTCATGTGATCAAAAGATATCATCTGAAAAACTTTTCTCGATCACAAACGCTTGTATTGGATGCCTTCTCAAGAGCAAGGGGATGGTCAGAGGGGATCTATGTGATCTCAAGAAGATCATGTGCATCGCATTACCCATTCTAATTACATTATAAAGGTTATAAAATCATGTTTCCTTTTTCAAGGTATGTGATCCTCATGATTTGGACACCTTCACTTAATTTTTTTTAGAGAAAATATTACCCACAACTTGGGTAATTATCCCATTGTAGATTTTTTGATTCTCATTAGGCGGGTTTCAATGATTACCTATCACAAAAAATGTAGTGTATATAAACTATTTAGGGATGATGTGTGTTTTCCAAAAATAGTGAATTTAAAATTTTTATTACATTTATCATTTTTTTGGTTTCTGTATTCCATAATATCCAAATAATCTATTTACGGTTTTTAGATATCATTGATCTTTCATTTATTAAAGTATATTAATCCTATATTTTAAACATTTATGTGTCTTATTTTTAGTCATTAGTTTTCAAATATATTGTATTAATGTGTTTATACATTAAAGTAAAAAAATATTTCTATACATGTATTTTTAGGATAATTGATTCTTTTTACTAGAACTATCTAGGAAAATTATCACATTCTGAAACATAAAAAACAACAACATGAATTAATTCTTTTTTTATGTTATGATACCTACATGAATTAATTACATCTTTTTACTCCTAAATTATTTTGGGTTCTAGGTTGTGGGTCCCCAAATACTTCGGATGTTAGAGGAAGAAAAAATGTTTTGAATTTAATTTGTATTTCATTTTAATTATCTCTAAAAATGAAAACATATTTTTTTTGTTATTTAAAATTATTCCATTTAAATTTCCATTTATTAAATAAATTCATTCCATCTATCTATTCACCTTATCTATTTTTATGCATTACGATTCATCTATTCATAAACAAAAAAAAAAGGAATAATGATTTTTTCATAATAAAATATTATAACATTGTCATTCGATATGATATTAAATATTCTTATTGTTTTGATATATTCCTTAGAAAAAAATATTTGTGCTCAGACCATTAGGTTTCCATTAATTTATTTTTCATCAACTTTTTCATTATTATAATTTCTAAAAAAATTTTGTGATGATATATATTGTCTATATATTATGATGCTAATTACTTTTTCATCAGTATTTCATAGTTTATTAATTGTAAAATTAACTTTTAGGATGAAATTACTTAATAATTAAATCCTCATTAACATAATTACAAAATTAATTATATTTTTTATATTATTCCAACATGAATTAAAATTATCACATGATTAATTTGGTTATATAACATTTTGTTGGAAACCAAAATTCAAGCACTGATCACTAACTAACACAATTTTTAAAATTATCATTTGAGTAATTTTCTTTTAACTTTGTCATTCCGACATGTTTTTACATTATGGGGGTTTTGACAATTGTATATTTATAATTATCTTTTAATTTATTCGAGTACATCATATTATTGAATCCGTATTCTCTTAGAGAATCAATTGGTATATACCATATGATTATTCCTTGTCCTCTTTGAGTTATATGACCTATCAATTTTTTATGGTGGAATTATAAGTTTCATTATGTCCAAGTGATAAGTTAAATATATCTTGGTGGTTTTAAGGAGTACAGTTTCTTCAGAAATGGTCATTTATGCATGGTTAAATTAGTCTTTAAGAGGGATATGCATGTCATGCCTACGTTGGTGAATTGACATCAAGATTGAAAGATTTATAGGAATTCCTAGTAAATATTTGTCGGATTATAAAAATAAAATAATAGTATTTTAATAGTATAAAGTGATGCACAAATATATATAAATCATAGAGTTCTTGCAGTGTTAGACATATGATGTATCTTACCAAAGTGTATGATTGTTATTCTCTAAATGGTTCGATAAATTATAAAAAAAATGTTTAAGAGGAATATGGTATTGATTTTAAGGGATAAATCATGTAAAATGTAAGATAAACCATAATATGTGCTGATGTTTCTTAACCATTTTTGTTTTGGTCTGATTTAAATTCTTAATTTATATGTAATGAAGCTGAAAATTACTCCATAAATGGTTACATAGGAAGAATAATTGGGCAATAGTTAGGTAATTAACCTTGAAAAGAAATATGGGATATTAAGCCAATATTGTAGGTTCTTTTATTTATTGGGTTGTAGAAATTATGATATTTAACATATAAAGTGTATTTATATTTTTATGTTGATTTCATATGCCATTTAGGGGGACTAAAAAGACCACATGAGTTTTCATGGACAAGGAATGATGTAATATGTTGTGTTTTTAGTGATGTTTGGGATGTTTATCACTAACCATGTTTTTCTATGTTTTATATATGGTAATGGTTACTTATAGGTGGAATATGGTGGGTTGATTCATAAAATTACATGGTATGGAATAATTTTCCTTGAAGGAAATTGACCATTTTTGGCATTACACTATTATTTATATATTCACATACTAAATTCATAAGTTAACATAGGTTGTTGTGATATTTTCCAAGTATTATTTTCTAAATAAATATATATAACACTTTTTTTGTGAAAAAAATGGATGAATTATATTTTTGGTAGTGTAAAAGTTCCATTTTTAGTTGGTTTTTGATTTCTAGTGATAATTTGAAGATTAGTATGCTATTTAGAGATTATTAATCAGTGGGTTGTCCAAATTTCCTTCCATTATGTCTTTTAGTTTTATTTCATATGTATTTTTAAGTATGAGTTATAATATGGGGTTTATGTTTTAATTGATCACCATTTCATATGTATTTAAATGGTTTTCTAATGCCTTAGTGTAAATTCATATAAAACAGTACCACTATTTTATTTTATATGCATATATTTCTTGATTTTAGTTTAACATTGAGGATGAATTAGTTTCATTCACAAGAATGATATTGGGGATATACTTCAAATAATTGATATTATTAGCTACTTCCAAGAACCTATGTCTATAATATGAGTAGTCATTCATTTTTACATTACTACTTATTTCATTTCAAGGTGCTTCTTCTAATGCAAGATCCCGAACAACTAACTTAAGTAATATACCAATTTCATCATTCTACCTAATAGAACGTAACAATTTATTTCATCAATAATTTAATTTATATTTAAAAATCATTTAGGGAGATGCATTTAACTTTTTTTATTTTTATTTATTGATGTTTTAGTGATTATATTTTAAATTTATTCACGAAAAAATGATTTTATATGTTAATTTTATTGAATACTTTAACATTTTGTGGTATTTTTTTAAATTTAATACCATAATGTCCACAAAGTGTATATGTTAATTTAATTAAAAAAATCAATAGCTAAATAAATATATAAATACTATTTAAAGGTTTTTTATATTAACATAAACATTTTACAAATTTTTAGATAGGTTTGATCAATACATGCTCAACCATTTTAAAATGGATCTACTTAGGTAGTATTAAGTAATTCTAAATAGACCAATAGAAAAAGGGTATCTTTTCATAACCCAACATGAGCATGGGAAGTATCCCTTTTGGGAACCATATAATAGGATGGTCGACTGAAAATAGTGAAATAAAATTTTCAACTAGCCATAAAAATAGTCTCTGAACCTGAACAATTGAATAACTTCAAACATGAAGTCTCAATTTATAAAGTAAAAAGATTTTTTAAAATCCTAATTAATATAAATTTAACCACTTTTAATTGTTTTATTTAATTGTTTATACATTGGAATGGTTTTTTCAAGAAAAAAACTGTATGTTTTTCCATGAAAAAATAAAGACTGATTATCGGAGGCCACCTTCCCAATGACTAAGGAGAGTATAGTGGATAATATTTTACTTAGAATATTGTAGACAATATTTGAATGTGACACATGTATGAACATGCTAAGTGAGTCAGTAGATTCATCTTTAAGGAATAGGATAATAAACTTTGAGTTTACTTCTTTAGAAAGAATACAATTTCTAAATTAAATATAATCCATTTTTAATAAGTAGTTATAAAAATGTACTATAATTCATGGAATAATAGGTTGGTGAACCCATATATAAAATAAAAATTTGAAGGGTTGATAGAAAATATTTTAGCCTAAACATAATTAAGGTAAGACATCTTAGTGAGCCTGATATTTTCCAATCCATAAATAGTCAGTCAGAAAAAATCAAACAAATCCCAAACATCCAAAATCAAGATACTACTTAAAATATCATTGATTATCTAATTATGTTATCCCTTAGCTACTGTCTTGAAAAGATTATTTTATTACCATTTTTAGGAAAGTTATTGTCCTATTTTCCTTCCTAATCCCTTACAGGTTATTTTAGAAAAATAATTCATATCCCCATTATTTAACTATTTGTCCCTAAAATTTTATTTTTTGAAAGATTCCTTGAGGTTGATTCTATGACTCAATTTAGAAGACAAATTAACTTCTTTATTGATGATGAATACATAAATATCATCCTTATGGTTGTTCTGTATATAATAAATCTCTTTTCCTATGACATAAAAATTCCTATTGATGTTACTCAACGTTTACTTACTCCAAGACCTAAGATTGATACTTATTCATACATATTATATTTTAATATAGTTTATAATTCTATATGTCAATATAGTTTTAAATTTTATTGTCTTTATGTATGAGAAAATAAGTCCTAGATGTATCCTGATCAGATTTTGGTGTAATATGTAAGAATATAGATTTTTTAGAATCAGCCCCAAGATAAACGTGAGCTCATTGACTTTGGTGATGTTTCTAATAATGATAAAATTGATTCTTTAAACTCTTATTATTATCTGGTGGTTCATATTTATTAGAATTCTTTTAACATTATCTATATTGATAATGTTGTGGATGTCATTGAATATAATGAGTGATTATTTTGGGACAATGATATTATTGACTCTAGGAAAGTGTTAAATGTTACATTTTCTTCTTCAACTCATAGTAAAAATACAAATATTGATTTTTTCCTTTATTATCTAGTAAAATAACTTGTGATGAAATACTTTGAGTTATTTATTATGTGTTCTATATATAGTATTATTATTTGAGTGTAAAATAAACCTTGATTTTATATTTTAATTTAAATTACTTAGTTGAGAGTTTGAGTATATGTACTATTACTTATATCATTGGATTTAACCATTGATTGTGTGTTTTGTACATGGTACGATTCTATTTTTTGTTGGGTATGGGGGTTGTTGTAATCTATGGGGTGGAAATATTTTTTTTCATGGAATTTGGGGAGGAGTTCTGAATTCTACAAGGTAATAAGTTTTTTATAAAATCTAGAAGATATAGATACTGTTAAAACCAGGGTTATAAATTATAATTTCCATTTTTTAAACTGTGGAATTAGAATCCAATTTCCATTGTTTAACTTGTGATTGTAGCTGCTAATTTCCATTGGATTAACAGTGGTATTAAAGGCCAAATTCCATGGTTAAATCATGGATGTGGCTACCTATTTCCTCAATAAAACCATAGATGTGGATATTAATTTCCACTATTTTGACCATGGTCTTAGAGGTTAGTTTTCACGGTTAAGCTATGGCTATATAGATATACTTCTATAGTTAAAATCATGGCTATACATGGCCTACTACCGCAGTTTAAATTGTGGTAGTTGAAAACACCAATTTAAATGGTTATAATACCAATGATTAGGGAAACCATGGGTGTAGCCTATATCCACATTTTTATCCTATATCCACGATTCTAAACTATAGAAATAGGTGATTCTTCTAGTTGTGAAATATTTGTTATGACGGTTAATGTTAAAATCAATTAATGAAGGGTTAGACCAAAATATAAGGTTTAAAATGGAACCAAAACTTGTCTAAATCTCATTTTATGATGATATTTTGATCATTATCTCTTTTTATTCAAATTCATGTCTATTTAGAATAATTATACTGGAGTAATAAATTAATTATTTTTAAATATTCCTTGAAATTCCAAGATGCTCCTTTCCCTCCAATATAAAAGGACACCCCTTCTCTATTTTTCTTAGACTACATTGAGCCATATAGATCAAAAAAAACAAGACCAATTATCTTATCATATTCTATATCCATGATTTAGAGGGTTTGGTATTCGTAAAATACCATTCTAAGGATCCTTAAGAAAGAAACTAAAGGATGCCAATTGAAGAAGAGGTAATAATCTTACCCACCCATTTTCAATTTTTTTTACTTTTCTAACTCATCTAAATATTTGGTATTCATCAGAAAATAAAAACTTAAGTATACTCAATATACTTAAATGATATTATAGTTATGTAAATACATTTATCCACCCTGTTTTCCATAAAATGGCAAGTCAAAGTATCACTTGGGCGTACGTGTGGACTACCACCTCTGCTAAACAATGCGACTCATTTTTGATTTCCTATTTACATGGATGGTAATAAGGATATATAGAATGAATATGTATGATATGTATGATTTAATAATGATTCTTTAAATGTGAATTATTATTTACTTATCTTTTGTTTAATCTGTCAGAAATTGAAAACATCATTCATCTATATGTACGACCTCTAATCTCTATTAACGATATAATTAATTTTTCTATATATAACATATATAGATGAATACACACACACACATATATATATAATTAATATATATAATATTTATATAATAATTAACATTTTTCAGATTATGTAACCATGATAAATGTATAAGGATCAGAACTACAGAACTAAAATTCTCATTAAAAAAATGAAATAATTAACACTGAAAAGAGATAATTTTTATATGGAGCGGTTAATAATTGAGTTTTGAAATGTTATAAGTGGACCATATATGAAATAATTTTCATATACATGACTATTTTATATAATTATAATAAATTTAAATTTATTATATAGTAGGTTAAATCATTTTCAAAGAATGTTGTACTCGAGGTAAAAGATTTTCAATTCACTTTTAATTTTGCGAGACACATTCCATATTCAACACTTGTTTCTTTTATATAGTGTATATAATAAAAATTATTGTATTATATGATTTTTATCATGAAAATAATTAGGATTTACATATCTATCTAAGGTTCCATATTTCAGGAGGTTTTGATTCAATAGTTACTGAGGTGGTATGGTATTTATGTTACAATCTCAATGTCTATTAGGATTATTTATAAATACGTTTCTAAAGAGGAAATTTTATGATATACCTATTAATAAACTCATATATTTCATTGTAATATATTTATTTATTTATATTACAAATTTTCCTTTCATTTTTCTCTCTTTAATAACTCAATATACTAAAATAGAGTTTTTAATTAAAATAGACTCTATTTCTCTCTTCAGTGTAAAATAATTTATCTTCCCTCTCCACATTTTTTAAAAACGTTTCTATAATGTTTTAACTATTCTCAAATTATTTTTTAATTAATTTTTACTTATGATTTTTATTTTTACAAAATTGTTTAAAAGAAATCATCTTTTTATTTTTTGAAAAGGTTTTTTTTTGACTTTTTACAAAAATTGTCAAAGAAATATTTTTTTAATATGCACATCATGAATGAAATTTATCACCATCATGAACAATAAATTAAATAAATCTACATTTATATGTTTCCATGTCTATTCTCAAATATTTTTTTCCATAATATTTTGTAAATTTAACGATTTTAGATAAGTGATTTTAAAATGAAAAGGGTATTTTCATCAATAATTATTATAGGTAATCTTTTCATGGAATTATTTATATATGATAACATTATTTGATGTTAATTATGATTTAATAGGTATATTATTCAATGATAATAGCCTTATTATTTCTCTAAATGGTTTATTATTAGGATTATAAGATTTTTTATGAAAATTGTTAACCTTCCACAGGATATTCTATGATGATATTTTTAAATGTTTATGAAAGTTTTCCTTTCAATGGGTTATGATATAATGATTTTTATTACCCTATGAAACACATATGTATGATTTTAATTATGTAGAGATTGGTAAAAAAAATTAGATATACCTATAATTAAAATGGTAAAGATGGATATCTCATGAGATAATAAGAACTCTAATGGGGAGTGGAACCCATTATGTAAGGAAATTTATCCACTATGATAGTTTTTTGAGGGAACCTCAACTAAGGATATAATGGAATGGGGAGTTATACCAATATTCTATGATAGCCTTTGAAGTGATCCTTGACTAAGGGACTTATTTTATATGTTTATGTATATGCCACGAACTTATGTATTATTTAAATGTTATGCTCTCATCGCTCATGTTCATCGATTTTTTTATGATTAGTGTCTTATGTAATTCCATGATTTATGCCATGATTCAATATTGTGATCTATGATATATTGAGTAGGGGTTTTGTAATATTTATCTCAAGTTTTCATACCCTTATTATAATTTTATGTTTATATTATCATTGATATCTCTATTGTTTATCATCAATAAGAATTTGAGCTCACATTTTTATATGTTTCATTTACCCTGGTCATGAAGAATGTTTTTAAGTAGGGTATGTCTAGGAAAATTACTATGTTAGAAGATCATTATGGGTTATGTTGAATATTGTTCCCGAAATACAAATATTGTGTATCTATACTCCAAAGGCACTTATATTTTATGGTTTTGGCATGGATCATAATGTTATATATTGGATATTCAACTAAAATTATGTGATATTTATGTACAAAAAGTATGGTCCATTATATGGATATCCACATTACAAGACTATTTTCATTATTTTTTAAACCATAATATTGGTATTTTTAATGATGTAAAATAAGATAGTTGTGGGGGAAAGGTTAAATTAATGTATGTTGTCAACAAAAAAGAGTATTTAAAAATGATGAATGTGAAAATTTATCATTAGTTATGGGATAAAGGTTTATAAAATGTTTTATTTATAATTTCACGACATCCCAATAAAAAAATATAAAGAAGTGGTATAATATTTAATTGGTTTTATTACCATGATCAACAACCTTTTAGAATAATGAAATAAGTTGGCTCTGGTAGATATCATTTGAGACAAAATTAGAGAATCTCATTAAATTTAAATTTTATTTCATACTTAAGAGTTGAGGCTCCTATTTGAGAATTTTTAATTTTCACATCAATGACCATTAACCAATAACCTCCTAAAATCCTTTTCAAAAGTCTAATATTAATGTAAATTTGGACTTTGAAAGTGGATATTTTGATGCATTGTAAGCTTACATTAAGGATATATATAATTAAGTATTGAACATAACTCCAATTAAATGATCCTTGTGTGGATAACGATGATTATGATAATTTATATCACTATGTGGATGAATATTAATGATAAGTTTAAATATTTTATTAGAATGGAAGAGAAGTACATTTCATTTGAGATAAAGAAATAAAATACATCTCTGGTTATTTTGTAAACAAAATTGGGGTTGAAAATATATTTTTATATAATTCTTTAATGTTTATTATCATTGATTACTATTTTATTTTATTGATTGTTTTATTTAATGTATTGATATGATAGATATTATTTTTGATGGTGTGGAGATTATTGATTTATGAAAAGAATAATTTTAAGTGTATGGGACTTTATAGTTGTAAAAGATCATGAAAATAATGGTTTAGTTTTAATATAATTTCATACATTTTTAACTTTTTTTAATCTAATTTTTAATAACTTATTATATATTTGATAATATTATTTATAATTTTAGAGTTTTAGTTTTAATTCATATTTATAAAAATTTTAATTTATTTATTTTTACAGGGAACATGAATGCATGACATTATACAGGGTCAAACACGTTGTGGTTCTTGTATAGAGATGAAAAACAATGTTATGAGAAGGAACTAAATTGTGATTATCTTGGTCATGGAATACATGATAAATCAGTTGAATGAGGAAATCCATGGGACTATTATATCATAGTTTACAAATCATGGTATAATTAGGAAATATAATGTACAAAATAAGGAAGGAACATGACTGATTTTGAATCTATCATGTTTGAAGATGGGGAATATATGAAACCACACTATATTTTATATAACATTACATCATATTCTAAAGATATAATGATACATTTTATATAAACCATGAAAAAATATATTGAAAAATGACATAGTTTAGAGATATTTAAACATCAAGTTGAGGGGATATGGAAAACATGTCCGAGTTTCTCATACCTTGTCATGGTTTTGAATACATGTGAACACAATTGTAAAGTGGCTAAAACACTTTGGTGAGTTTTTTAAGTGTCATTTTAATTCTTAAAATGGTTAATATTGGTGAATGTATTTCATAGATTAGGTTGACGGACCATCAGAGTATTTTTGGATTGGTTAGAGATCATTTTGGTGACTTTTTGTGAAACAACCATCTAGTTGTTGTCTGTTGTTTTGGTCAAAAACCATTTTTATATCTATTTGTATTTAAAAGTATTCTTCTTACCGTGGGGTATAACCATGAAATGGTTTGATGTATAAGGTTATGGTTCTTCAAATTTTACCAGATTTGATGGTTTTATATCTTCAAAAAACGAGGAAGGTTTGATATAACTTTAAAAATATATTTGTTACATCCCATTCAAATATCAAGGAATATTTTGATGGAATTCGACCACTAATTAAAGAGGAGAATATATGTGGATATATAAAATACAAATATATGGAATATTTATTTAAAATAGTTCTTCTTTGGGAGAAAGGGGTAACATATCAACATTAAGAGAAAGGGGATTTGGCTAGATGTTATAGGAGCTCGAAGAATTTGGTTAGCAATTAGTTTACGATTTTTCTCTCTTTCATGTCAAATATTAATCAATACATTAGTTTCTATAAAAACATGGATAGGTAAAAATTCTTGGGTTTGGTTCTATAATGAATGGAAATTGAATGATTTGGTTCATTTTTTATTGATGAATCTTATTGGGTTTATGCATTCACATATCCTTTTAATCATTTCTTATTTATTTATTCATGATAAATGTTTATTAATCGATGTATTTTAATTTAATGCCTAAACTAATTGATATAATTTATTCATTACATGGAATGAGTTTTAGTGTGTGTTGACACTTTGTTTTGTCATATTAATGAAAATATATTAAAGAAAATTAATTTAGGAAAAAAATAAGTTAAGGATTAAAAGGATAGCGTGCTCTTTGAAGGAATATTATGTAGGTCCAAATTTATCATCACTGCATAGGCCACACCTACATTCCAGTGATAGTGCGCATGCCCTAAAGGTCATGTGAAGGCCCTATATAAGAGGGATCTAGAGGACTGCCTGGGTCAAACCTATGCTATCCTACCATCAAAAACACCTATGTGATCCACCTATTTTTCCAAGGGTCCTAAAGTTTCCTATAAATAAGACCCTAAGTCTCATCATTTAAATGAAAAAATCCCAAGAAAACCCTCAAATATTTTATAAACCTATTACTTTTCCTAGGCCCTCAAAACCACCCAAGTAGATCTCTAAAACACAATAGAAGAGGGAATAAAAGGGGGATAGTGGGATCAAAGTAACTCCAAGGTGTCAAACACCAAACACATATTCGAGGAGCCACACCCTCCCTAATCAAGAGAGAATAAGTGAATTTCACTTCAAAAACTAGGTACCTATGTGATACCCCTACATGGACAGCTGAGAAGACCCATAGAGCCTAAATAATAGCCTCACCCAATTGTGGTTTCACAAGTTTTCCTTCACCAAAAATTCTCCTCTAGGTTTCATAGGACTCACCCTAAACAATGAAATTATGATCTACACATGCCTTACCCTATAGGACAACCCTTCATCTTGTCTTGTCTTCACCTAAATTAGCCTCCTTTAATCCCAATTTCAAGCTGGTAATGATAGGGAACCTCCATCCTCGAGACTCTCACTTGATGTAGACCAAGTGAAAGCAACCAACAAATCCTCTTTACTTGAAAAAACATGGAGAGAGACACCCTAGTGTGTCTCCCATTCAGATATTCATTTCTTTAGTTAGAGCGTTCCTACATTTGTCCTTCCCAACAGGCAGAGTCCTTCAGGTGCATGTAGTTATGTATCCTTCCAGTCATGAGAACCATAACCCTAGGGGTTGTGCCTTATAATTCCCTATATTATACATTAGGGATATGATCATGTCCTTCCCTTATCATCTCTAATACTAGGGACCTCAATTTATGGATGGTAAGGGTGGGTATCATGCTTTCTTGTCCCTTTGATGGAGATTAGTGGCTTATCATCCCATATTGTTTATAAAAATGATTAGTGCATACCTCTTAGAGTAAGACCTTAGCATGGGATATATCTAGGTAGGTAGTCTAATTTTACTATCATGGTTACCAAGAAGGGAGAGGAGATGTGAACATCAAATCCCTTTCTACTTCTCCCATAGCCCCGACCACTTCTACTAGTAGAAGAAAGACTGTGCAGTTTTATAGATCTTTTGATCCATCATATTTCTAATATTCGAGGATGAATCAAGTGTAATTATAGGTTATCTATGATCAGGAAATTTATAGGGTTTGATTCATGTCTTGGAACAAAATATTTTTCGGGATCATCCTCTCACCTTCCTTTAGAGGTCCTCTATAGGCATGGGTCCTCATAGCCATGTATATAACTTGTAAGGCATCATACTATATGGTGTAATCCCTTAATTAAGTTATTGGTCTTAAAATTGGAAATATTATTTATAATTAGAGTCAAAGGGATTCCTAATCATTATAATCCCCAACTTAATCCTCTCAAAGTTCTATATTTCCTTCGAGACAAACCTTAAGAGGTCCTTCACTTGCTAGGGACCTCAGATCTAAACTATCTGGGATTTGATTCCCATCAAAATGGGATATAAAATAATCCTCCATGTGGTTCAAGCCCAATACCCCAAATGAACCCTAATTTTCTCTAGTTCACATTCCTAGTAGGGTCATGTATGACCTAGGATCCCACATTCCTTCTAGTTTTCCTTGGACTCTTTAGTATAAGTCCCACACAAAATTTTGACTAGGAACCTTTCACCATGGTTTTCTTTGCACATAACATTAAACATCATGGTTTGTTCCTTGTCACATGACCTTAAAAGGTATGATATTTCTCATTAAGTGGCATTGAACTACATGGTCTTTGATTCCCATCCAAAAGGGATATGTATGAATCCCCTTTGAGGTTCAAACCCACCACCATAAATCAAAAATAATTTAATATGGGACATATTTATAGTAGGGTCTTATGTGACCTAGGTACCAACATTTCTTCCTCGTTCCCTAGGATTATTTGGCATATGTCCCACACCAAACATTGACAACATAAATTTTACCTAGATTTCATTACTGTGTGATGTTAAAATGAATAGTTTGGTCCTCATCACATGACCTTAAAAGGTATTATGTGTCCTTTTAATAAGTTATGAACTTTGTGGGTTCTAATTCCTTTAATAAGAATTCATAGGAAGACCATCTTATGGGTTTAATCCTAGCATAAAAATAACTCTCATCCCTATGGACGATGATAAATTCAATAGATTCCCACAATGTGGCTTGAAACTGAAATCATAATAATAAACGACCAAAGAATCTATAATCCATTCATAAAATAATTTCATTGATAGATAACCTCCGAAACATACATATATATACATCTATGAAGAAAATTGAATAAAAACACGTGATTCTAAATTACAAGCACAATAAGAATTGATTGTTAACCTAAGGGAGACCCATGTCATAATTTGTAATGAATGAAGGATTCACAATTATATCATAAATCTTTATGATAGTACCAGAGTAGGAAATAATTCCCCCCAAAAGGGTGTGATGATCTTGACCTCCCATCTTATTGACCAATGTGAGTCCCTAAGCATCAATAGAGCCATTTCCCAATGATCACCTACCATTGGAAAGTAGGTTCATGAAACATCTCAATTAAGGGAATTGTTGGGTGTTTTCTGCTCCATGAACAAAACTCATTGGATATCGTTTGAAAATAGGGAACTCAACATGTGTGATTGTGTGACCACTCAAACCCCTATAATCATAATGTAAAAAAATTAAAATATTTTCATATAAAATTTTATTTGAACCCGATGTAAATCATTAACCAAGGTGATAGTGCCAACCACATGTCATTCCCCTTCACTCTCAAATTAAAATGTGTCAAAAAAATACAATAAATAATGAATTTGTTCATTTATTGTAGATGATTACTTGGGAAGGTTTTATTGTTTATTTTTTCAACAGTATTTAATGAACTTTCAACCATATATCACTTAGATTCAAATGGAACAATACCCATTCTGGAATATGTACACATCATCCACTATGCAAGCTTGGTCCTCAACCAAATAGAAGACACCATCGCCCACCTAGCATCTTCAATGATGGGTTTAAAATATATTGGTTTAGGAGTTACATCAAAACAAAACCCTCCCAACCATGGAGGTAGCTTGGCAGGCACACCATCTTATAAAACCCCACCATCCATCAACTCAATGATGGTTGGTGTCCTAGAAGCAGATTCCACAAATTTATATCTCAAACAATTTTGAGGGACTATCCACAGAATGAAATGATAAGATATTCCCTTACCTTATGGAGGATGATTATATGTCCACTGATGGACTCAAAAAGATAGTAAATGGGTCTTTCAAAAGGAATCGTGCATGCATCCGTCATCTCCAACTCTGTGCATTACAACCCCTTAGCATGATGGGGTTGTTTTTACCAGACATTTAGCCTATGTCACTAAGACTTGGGCATGGAATGTGGAATGCTAAGGGAAAAAATTATACATCAAGGAGTAGAATCACACCTATGTTCCCCCTCAATATGTATATTCAAGAAGAAAATCCAAAGAGGGAACAAACACATTCTCTCATCAATCAAGTACTCCATTCAAATTCTATAATGAAGTGAGAGTAAGAAAAAACACCTAAACAAATCAACCAATCCTCTTAGAAACCTCATCTAGAATTTTACAAAGAATTTGCCTAATAGAACATTGTGGCCAACCACTAGAAATCACAAAACTAGGACACGACTAGAAATCCACCCAGTTCAATTCTATAGCACACTGTGAGCAACCACAGACACAATCCCACATCCATCAATCCTATAATCAACCTCTTCTCAAATCATTTGGAGAAACTATCCATAGAATACCAGCAAAAACATGGGGATTACCCAAATATTTTCTCCTACACTTGAGTACTATCAGTACCTATCCTTAGGAAATACATGATAAAAGCAGGCACAAACCTTTACTCCAGCCATGGAATGGGCATATATTCTCATTCTAACCACTGAAGTAATAATGATTATTATGAAAATAGTAAAAAGGAAGATGGGAATTTCTTCCCACATTCTAAAAACCTACCAGAATATAATAATGGTAGTGTTAGTTATAGGGGTACATACACACAACTTCTTCCCCACAATTAGGGGGACTCGTCAATATGTCACTCAAAATTATACACACATCTATGCTCTGATACAAGTGTTTCAAGGGAAAATTTACCCCATAATATATGAACAACCATATTGGGTCCATACCCCATTCCAACTGAGGGTAATCAACCTATTCCAATGAACACTCTAAGGTAGGCACAAACCACTGTCAAAATACCAGAAACATACCCAAAAGTTCCGGCAGAAACATGGGAACTAAACAAGCAACCTTATGTATATGAAAAATGATTTCCCTAAAAAAAGATCCAGGTCATCCACAAGAAGGTATCCAAAAGATAATCCTCTCCAAAGTTGACTCGAAAATGAAGATCTTATCTATGATACCACTCTACTTAATGCTAGTGTTCTTGAAGAAATTATATGTTTATTTAGGGAAAATCAAGATCCTACACTCATGTTACGAAATTACAATAATTGTATTATTAGTTTCAGATATACTCCTTGGATATATCACTATAAAGGCTTATTTCATGCCCAAAATATGATCGATTTTAAAATCCCATCTTTTGATGAGATCCATGACAACTCATTGCATGGAAATAAAATAAAATAAAAAAAGGTCCACCCCTTGATATCATCCACCCCTAAGGTCATTCCCATGGTAAATGTTGTGAGAACTATTATTATATACATACATTAATCTCTGATGGTAGTCCTCCCTATAATAGAATTTCACTACATCAAGACGGTCCTCCCCTTGGTGATTTAATACTGAGAAAGTCCCCCTACCATGAGGCACATTAGAAAATGAGTCCATCCATGCTTGAATCATTTAATTGAAAAGTGAAATACTTTCTCATCTAGAGGACATCCCACGTAAAAATTCATTCTCTAAACCACCCTTGGATTGCCTACCTTCCAATATAAAAGGAGAATTCCTACCCAACATTCTGTTGACGATAAATTAGAAAATTATCCACTTTTGTTAGACTAGGATTAGGATCCTCTTGACAAATATAAATATTACATGTTGAATGTGAGGTGATAGTTGACTAATGATGACATACCAGTCATGTTTTTTCCTTTAGGCACT
This sequence comes from Viscum album, assembly GCA_963277665.1. Taxonomy (NCBI): domain Eukaryota; kingdom Viridiplantae; phylum Streptophyta; class Magnoliopsida; order Santalales; family Viscaceae; genus Viscum; species Viscum album. The sequence goes on along the minus strand of OY728142.1, from coordinate 421,890,961 downwards.
CCCCATTATAGCATTCCAGAGGTGTTTTTAGAAGATTGGGAGCATAAAATCCTTCTAAATATATGGAACACTCTTCACAAATTAAGAGAAAAATTATTAACTTATGATGAATCTCTAATCCATGTCAAGTTAATAGGACAAATAAAATTAAAAATCAACGTTTTGTATTTCATGGCTACACAACATCCAAATTTGGGAAAATACCAAGGACCCCGTCAGTGTGCATGTCTGAACAAATTAAATAATTGAATCAATTGACTGTAGGTTCCCAATATAGTTTTCATATCAAAGGATTGGGTGAACATATGGTGTTTCAGTTCACTGTATTCCCAAATCAATAAAGAACACAAAAAGTGACACTGTAAAATGTCATAACATTAGGATAGCTTCAAAAAGGACTATTTTCATGATAGACGGTACACTCAACAAAAATAAGACCCAACTAAATCTCACTGTCATCGGTCCAAAAGAGAAAAATCCATAGAAAGAATTTTGTATCTAGAATATAAAAATATTGGGAAACCCTCCTGATTAAGGAAATTCAGCCATTAAATAGAAAACATGTCATAAATGGTGAAAATTTATTCAGATTTAGGTATCCCACATATAGATTGTACAATGAACCCATCTCTTGTTTGAAAATAGCTCTGTAAAATAAAGAAAGAAACCATGACATAAGTGGACATGGAAGCCCAAGGGAAACCCCAGTTCATTGGGATGTGGTATTTTTTACCACAAACATTGAGATCATAAAAAAAGATCTAATGGTTATGAAATGAGGACAAGAATAGTCCCATCCCTCAAGGTTGGGGTATTTTTGACTTCAATAGTATTCTGATCAAATGAATTTTGAATTGTCTTGATTAACGGAATCACCACAAAATAAATGTGCCCAATCTTCCCCATCTTATGAGACAATGTCTTAATTGGAATCATGGTTGAGAATTATTTATATTTCCTTTAGATTACCATTCTCCAAATGGTTCTAGGAGAACCATCAGATGATAGGACAAGTCCTTGTGGGGTGTGTAAAAAAGGAAGTCATGTAAAGAGACTAATGAAATGACTGGAATGAATTATGCACTAGTGAATGTCATTAAAAACACCCTTTTAGACTCTATAGAACATGATTCCAATATAGAGGAGTAGGAGGATGAAGTGTTGAATCATAATATGATCTAAACCAAAATAATTCAAGGAGGTGTACGTACCCAAAACTAGAGGATTTACCTAAATTTTGGGATTAACTTAAACACTCAATTATTACCTCCTTAGTTAGAATCCACCAAAGATAAGGGTAAAGGTAAGGTTAATCCCTTTATACTCAAAGAAATATTCACACAAAAAGTGGAAAATATGAAAGAGTTGAGAAGACTCAATGTAAAATTTCTCCAAGGAAACATTCCATCCTAATATCTCATACAAATAGGGCTTAAAATCAAACACCCAACCAATGTACCTCCGGAAATAGGGTTCAGCCCAACAATTGATGTAGAACCAGAACATCCACTCAATGTGTGGGACTAAATACAAGTATATATAGACCCCATGATAACACGATATTAGGACTTTACTCTATTGGGAACACAACCAAGGCTAGGTCAGACACATAATCATAGGACAACCCCTATAGGTTACCCACCATAGGTAAATATACGACCACCACAGATGGTTCTTCCTATTTCATCCCTAACTCAACATCCTATTCATTCAGACATACCTCAATGGATCAACATTAATATAGAAACATTGAAAGATCAATTCAAGGTTATAGAATAATGGTGTGCCCTAATGTATCAAAAAAAGAGGCCATTCTCCAAATGGGTGGATCTATCCCCTCCCCCAAATTTTTTTGGAACCCTATATTTTTAATTTTTATTCTTTAAAAAGTTACAATGAATCATTTGATACATTTTGTGTCCCTCTGTGATCCCTTTATGGGGAACCCTTCACAAAAATAAGCATTGAATCTCATATGATTCATGGAAACACTTCAAGGACTAGTCTTCATATGGTACATAAAATTTCTAGTACATTTAATCAATAGATGAGAATATCTCCATAGATATATTCTCTTTAAATTCATCTCAAAACTGCAAAAGAAAACAAGTCTTGACCTTTCAAACTAAAAACCGTTGGAGAATGAGAATGTATCATATTTTATTGCTCAATATAAAGGGCTGAAATACACCTTAAACCGACAAATTCCACAAAAATATTTGATATCTATCATTATAGAAAACATTTGTGATGAGTTGGGTACACCAATCATCCTAGTAAAATAAATAAGAGGGTTTTAGGATCTCAATAAATTGGATAAAGAAGAAAATAATATTCCATTTTTCACACCAAGGTAAGCCCTGATTAATTCTGGAAACTTAGGGGAAGAGAATTGGGAATGTAGAGGTTTCTGCCATTACACTTAAGCTAACCCCATCCCCAACTCCAAATCTAAAGCACCCACGACATCACGATAGATCCTACCATGTTTTAGTAGAAATGTCCAAATCATTAGGATGATAGAAATTAATAGAGTAAAAACCAGTTTGATGATCTAAGAACAAGGTTTATTCATTCCAATATGACCATGTCCTTGGATACTTCATCGTGTATTTGAAAAAAACATGTTCAAGTTTCCAAAACCTAAGATCTTTGACCTGGATGCTCTCGAAGGTCTCATAAAATATTTCCCCTTATATTGAATATTGGGGAACTTTATTCAATAATTATTTGTTTTAAAATAATTTTTTCATAAAATGGTGAACTCTAGACATGTAAAGATAGAAAATACACTAGTAAAGGTAGCATGTGTTTCTACCACCAATACATAGGAAGAGGGTGAATGGAAGGAAGTTACTAAAAGAGTTAAATATAATTTCAATGATTTTATGGTCAGAAAGATGATCAAAATGACTCATGTTAACCTTCAAGAATAGTTTAAACAACCTAAAATTCCCCTAACTACTTAATTTTCATCACATCTAACTCCATCAGCTCCACAATCCTTGAAAAGATAATATTAAAAGAAATGACATGGCAGGAGGAGAAAAGAGAAAAAATAGGAAGATGAACCTATACTAATGAATATGTTTTCTTTAACTCTATTAGACTTTATTCCATCTATGAAGGAATGGGAACCACCACACTAGATGGTACAACAAGAGTCAAACTACAAGACCAAGTCCTCATTAGATGAGGAGTCGCTCTTCGGTTCCATTAATGTTATTCACATAATGGATCCCTTCTCAGATGATAATTTTTCATATGAACCCTAGTTCTCTACATAAAATTGAGGACCAGGGAGAGAGAACATAGAGGATGAGGATTTTCGGGAATATGTGGTCATAACAGAAGTCAATACTTTGACTATATCCCTGCTCAAACCATTTACATAGATGAAACTCAAGATAGATACCTCCAATGAGCTCATCAGATGAAAGATTGTTCCCCAAATCATTCCAAGGTTTTCTCTAACCTGATCATCCTATAATATCGACTAGAGGTGATGAAATCACCAAATCATCCACAGCATGAAGAAATACCTTGGCGACCCAATCTACCAAGGGTATGAGTTCCTTCAACTCCTACTCTGAAGGTTGATATACCTACACTGAGTACTTTAGTCCCTAATGTGACTCCAAAATAGTATACTCATTTTGGGAATCATAGAAATTTATCTCAAAAGTATTAAATTCTATATAAATTATCTAGGGTGTCATCAAATATATTGATCATGGATTCTTTGATTATTTTAAAATATATCTTGGAAGCCCTCATAAAGGACTTTCTAGGCCCTCGAGAATTTGAGGTAGAAGTTATTGTTGCTAAAGTATATTGTGCCAGGATAGTTCCTACATAATTTTACACGATCATATACTTTTTTGGAATAGGACAAGGATTCAATTATATAATGACACATCATGACTTTATACATATCTATTAGGATAAATGATGTTGATATCCGATGGTATTTCATTGACAATGGCTCAGGAGTCAACCACATTTCAGTCTAATATTTTTGACTAGGTTATAGAGAGTCCCACATGTCCCCTTCCAATATAATGATACAAGTTTATGACAAGAGTGATCAAAATTATCTTGGTGGAATGAAGCTCAAGGCCCAGTTTGGGGACCTTGTATCCAAATCATAATTTTTGGTTGTTCGGAAAGGCATGACATTTAAAATTCTACTGGTAATACTGTGGTTGCATCAACACATGAAAATACCCTCATAATACCACCAATTCCTTAAATATTTCATTAATGGAAAAATTGGGATGTTGTATGGTGATGAATACCCATTTGAGTCATGTAAAACTCAGTACATTGATGCATGGTTCTACCAAAGGGAAGGGAAAGAACCCAATACCAATGGAATTTCTCAGGTTACATCACTAAATAGTATAGAAATGACCTTGAACAATCCCTTAAAAATATCAGTAAATAATATGTGCTACCTATCCATTAAATCAATGCAATGAGACCAAATTCAAGCACATATTCAACCACCTTCTTAATATCAGTCTTGAAAACTAATCCTCTAAATACTAAAAAGGTCACCAAATCTCTAAATAGTAGAATAAACTTAGATGAAAATGACCTTTCTCCATAGACCCAACCCCAACAGATCATAAAATCATCAACTGAGCCAAAATTGGATGAATATTATCCTTCTCCATCCCCCACTCTATTACCTTCAGATCTTAAAAAAAACCCTATATTGTTAGTGGGGTCTGAGGGAGTCACTTCCTCTTCCAAATGTAAAAATCTCGGCTCTCCTCTTAACTCCAGATAGCTTTCTCAATTTTCTTCACCCACATATATTAAGACAGAAGAGAAAGAGAAACAAGAAGATGAAGAAGGGGAGGACCTCAGGGATTCCCCTCCAGTATTTTAGGAAGTTGTTTCTACTGCCATTTATGACCACATAGAAAAAAATCTGGGTACAATAGATGATCCACAACCCACTTTGAAGAGTTTATACATGTATTCTAAGGAACTGGAGGTATATACCATCTTTCTAAAGAAACAATTTGATGTTTTCACATATAATTACACATAAATTCTAGGCCTTTATCCTAAAGTAGACACTCAACACTTGGGACTTCCATAAAACCATCGAGGATACAATCAGGCAACCTAAAGGACACACTTTACTCACACCGCAAAAATTGATTTTGAAATTGAAAATATTACCAAATATATTTAATTTTGGAAGTCATGTATATGATTATTATATCCATCATAGTCCCATTAAAAAAGAATAATGGTAAAATTAGGGTCTGTATCGACATTAGAGATCTCAACCATTACATTCCAAAAGATGATTTCCCAATCCCAATCATAGAGCTACTGATTGATTAAATGGTCGGATATCAATACCAATCATTCATGGATGGGTATTAAATGTATAATAAAATATTAATTTACCAATAAGATGAATAAATCACTACTTTCATGTCCCTTTACGAAGTATTTTTCTATCTGGTAATTCCATTTGTCTTGATGAATTTAAGCACTACATACCATCATGCTGTGCATAAAAGTTTCAAACCCTTACTAGGAACGAATATTTAATGCTACATCGACAACCTAGTAGTTTGGTCTTGACAATATTAGGACTACATAGATGAACTTGATACATTATTCAACAAATTGAGACAACATATCTAGAAGGTAAACACCGTGAAATGTGCTTTTAGGGTCACCTTAGGAAAATTTATCAGATTCATCATATGCCATCCAGGCATCAATGTTGACCCTAATAAGATAAGGTATATCCCAGATATTTCACCACCTCATAACCTCAAATACTTTAGGGGATTATAGGGAATAATTGTCTACATTCATTGTTTTATAGAAAACCCCATAGGGAAGTTTTTTTCATTAAAAAAGTTGATGAATAAGGGGATCACATATTAGTGGACCAATTATTGTTAGGAAGCATTTGATTACCTTAGGAAATATATCCTGAGTACACTAGTGTTAATGCCACCTGTTAGGGGTAAACTGCTCATTTTTAGAATAACAGATATGGAACGATCACTTCGAAATTTACTTTCACAAAAGAACAATGTTGGGAATGAAAACATCCTTTATTATCTCTATTGAAACATTCTCAACACCAGGAATCATTATTCAAATGTCAAGAATAGATGAATGGCATTAATATTTAGAATTTTGAAAATAAGGAACTACCTACAGAACATTGAGGTCCATATGGTCTCTCATAATAAATCATTCAAATATATCCTCAATCATCATTTGTTTAATGAACATTTGGCTTGGTGGGAGGTTATTTTGTAGTACTTTGAAATATAGTTCATGCCTTAGAAAGTGGTGAAAGGCCAAGATTTGGCATACTTACTTATAGAGAATCCATATACAGAAGAAATATAATTAAAAATTAATTTCAGATGAATAGATATTTTTTATTCAATATGGACCCTAGATATGGGAAATGTATTTATAAGGCGCCTTGAGAAGTCCGAAAGGGAAGATAATGGAAGACCCTAATCTCGACAAAGTCGGGTTGGGAGTCGTACTCATCTCTATAGAAAAGGAAATACTACCTTAGATTTTCCTATTGTTAGAAGGCTATAAAGACAATGAGAAATAGTATCAAGCCCCTGTTTTAGGGCTAGAACTCTCCCATCAAATTATAGTGGACCACATAGTGGGTAAATGCTATTCAGAGTTGGTAATGAAACAAATCAACTAGGATTATGATATCATAAAATAAGAACAAATCCACTTTATTGACTATGTTTGAGGACTAATAATAGAAATTTACTTGTAGAAAACATTGACTCACCTAAAATGGTGACAAAATACAAAATCTGTTTCATTGGAAAATGTATCGATGTATCTAGAAAATCTAGACTGGGATGAAATAATCATCATCATTGCACCTCACAAAATTGTCTCACCTTTTGTTCATGTAATCATGGAAGAAGTCATTGTGATCGATCCCATAACCAAACTAGATGGTCCCCTGACTGGTTTGATGATAACAACTATTAAATACCTTAAAATTTAGTTCTCTCATCATATAGATATATAAAAGAGTAAATCTGATGACAGGAGACCACCCTTACTCTTTACGATGGCCCATATCACCAAAAAGTACCCTATAACAAGGATTTGATGGAATCCTCCTTCGATGCATTGATAGAGAAGAGACTATTATCATCATGAAAGAAATGCATACATGAGGCTATGGTTCTCACTAGTCAAGGTTTAGGCTTTCCAATCAAATCTGATGGCTCATATATTTCTAGCATTCAATGACATAGGATTTCATGAAATTCACCAAGAAGTGTCAATCCTACCCAGTGCATGCTAACTTCATCCATGAATCCTTAGAGTTTCTATATGTATCTAAATTGTATTGTTCATTCACCTTATAGGGGATGTATATTTTAAGTTCATATCCTCCAGCTATGAAAAAATAGGTCAAATATATCCTAACACCTACTTAATTCTTCTCCAAATGGGATGAGGCAATACCCCTCAAGGAATTAGTGTCTAAAAGAATAACCAGCTTCATAAAATCCAATATCATTACCAGATTTTTCATCCTTCATAAAATATTGATGGACAAAAAAACCAATTTCTATTATGTTGAGTTGAATAATATGTATCAAGAGTATAGTATCAAGTCCATCAATTCATTCCCCTACTAAGAGAGGGATAATGGATAGATATAGTCTTTCAAAAAGACCGTATAAAACATACTCCAGAACATGGTAAATATGAATAAAAATTCATTGTATGAAAATATATTTTATTCTTGCTTGGAATACGAGACTACTGCCCATACCACAAAACCAATGTCCTCATATTCACTTGTATACAACATAGAAGCAATCCTTCCCATTGAGGTCCAATTTACCTCACTCCACATTACAATATTTGATTATATATCCATATATGAGAATCCCAAAAATAGCTAGATTATTTAGATAAAATCAATTAGAAAATATTTCCTATATTTCATGAATTTATTGTCTATAAAAATAGGATAGCATGATATTTAAATAATAATTTCATCACCGTTAATTCCTCCATGGAGAAATGGTACTCGTCCTCAAGACTCGGATGATACTAGGGAAGAAGCCTTTAATGTTTGATCCAAAATTGGAGGAACCTTATTCCATACACAAGCCCCATTATAGAAGATATTATTCCTTGAACATGATCTATGGAGATATTATTATGTCCCTTAAGAATGAAATTTTTCTCAAAAAATACTTCATGTGATAAAGGAGATGTTTGTCTCTATTGCATGACATTAAACTCCATTGTTAGACTTTGTCACATAACCTTAAAAAGTGTTACATTTCATCCAAATTTAAATATGATAAACTACATGACACATACATTATTATTATATGAAATTAAACTACATAGCATCATGTAACTATATGCATGAACTTAAAAGTCATATCATATGGTCCTTGTCCTAAAACCCAAAATTGAAAGACATCATAGTCCGATCTATAAGACTTATAAATACATATCGTAATGTCCTTATCAAAAGATGATAAATTTTATGACAACTTCCTTGCCACACAATAGAAAACTGCATGGTTATCATCCTTGTTGTATGATGTAAACTTATTTAATATTTCATGCTATGCTTAAGTAGATCATACTATTCAGTGATGGTATCCCACCACACCATTATTCAATAACTACATGTGGATTTATCCCATCCATTAAATTATACAAAGTAACACATAGATCTCTAATCTCGAGTTTATCTGCAACATAAAAAAAATTCTCCCATCCCTCTGTATAGGTCACACCTGCACATAGATCCTTACCACAACTGCATGTGACTTGATTCTCATTCCCATGAGATAGGTAGTGTTTCTTAAACCCTATTAATATAGCCTAAAACAATTAAATAAACAAATTACCCTCTCCTAAAGATAAAAAAGAATCTATGGAGGAGACCTTAACTCAGGTTCCCTAATCTGAGAGCCCGTCATGGAAATAGGAACATTCCTCTCCCACATGTATGAAACAAAAATATATGTAGATGAATTCAGTCTCTATAGGCAATTCCAACCGAGATGCTTCATTTTTTCACACACATATTCCTTCCAAACACCATATTCATTATCTTGATAAATTTCAGATCTCTATAATCTTTCCTTGGAAATTGATGATAGGATTTCAGATTCCTTAACACCCCTTTTTCAATATGTAGTAATACACCTAATTTTCTTATACATTAGTTTCCCACTAAAAGGTCCTATCGAACAAAGGATATCATTTTTGGATATTTAGTAAAATTATTTAGTTTTCATTGAATAATTCTCCCAACAAAAGGGTATTTCAACACAAAGTACATTCATCATTGTTATAGACCTATTCTATCTTCATAAGCCTAAATAACACAATTCTAGGAACCTACTGTTTGAATGTTAATATGTAGTCATCCCATTCATTTTTTACCATATCACATTTCAGATTTGAGAACCCCAAGGTGATGGTTTATGGTTTCATCCTTCTCACCCAAAGAATGACATAATATCTTTGCCCCTCTAAGACTTACATCACTACTCATTTCTATGAAAAATGGTCCTATCCATATGACCTAAAACCGTAAGAAAACAGATGTCCTCACCACATGATGTTAAACTGCATGGTAGATATTTATTATAAAACTATGTGTGTCTTGATTCTCACATTGAAGAAACAAATAGTGACACCTAAAACACAAATCCTGGGTCTATCCACAATGTTTCTTTTTCACATCGAGTCCCTTCTTCCTTACCACATGACGTTAAACTACATAGATGATGTCACATTCGCATGACACCAAACTACATGATTTACCAGAACTATATATGGATTTAGTCTCATTCTAATGATATACATAGTGATTCTTAGATCATACACCATGATACAACCATCAAAAAATTAAAAATCCCTTTCCATTCATTTTTATTTCCATTATGTGATGGAATAAACCTTTTCCACTCCTTTTTTCTCACACTGAGCATAGCTTGTGTGGGATTATGATTTTGGTAAAGGATTTCTAGCAAGATCAAGGCATATAAGTTAACATCAAGGTTTCTATGATCCTGGTAGAAAGACCATAAGAGGAAAACTAGACATCCTTTCTACATGACATTAAAATGCATGATTATGTTTCTTGCATGGGGAAAATTCAAGAACTATGTGGGGATTGATTCTTGTAATTACAAGACATTTAGTGATAACCTGATCTATAATATTGGGTCCAACCACAATATTTCTTTTTCACATTAGAGAACCATATTTCCTTACAGTATGACTTTAAACTTTATGGTAGCTTAATAACTTCATGAGGCTTGATTATCATATTGATGAGACACATAGAAATTCTCAAACTTTATGTCTTGGGCTAAGGAACAATGAAAAAAATCCTTTTCTCCTATCATGAATAAGGTTTAGACCTGTGTGGGAAAAAATTTCTCTCCAATCTTGATAATTTTAATATGAAATTCACCCCATGTACTCAATCTCATTCCTTCCAAAAAATAAAAATCTATATCACGAACAATCAGAATCTCCATAATATTTCCCCGACTATTAGTGGTGTAATGTCATATTGCTAAGGATGTCTTTGTCTGACTATGTAGTAATAATCCCTAGTTGTATTAGCATAAGCTGCCAACCCAAAAGGGAATGTTCGATAGAAGATGTATTTTTTTTAATATATAGTATCACACCCTTGTTTTCTTTACATAAGTCACCCACCAAAAGATCATATCAACCAAAGGTAAATTCACCCCAAGGAGAGTCCTCTCCCTACTTTATAATAACCAATGATGTATTTTCCCATATCAATCATCAGATCTATAAAACCCTAGATTATAGCTTATAACCCTCCCCTTTATACAAAAAAATGATAGCACATTTATGTACGTATTATAGTGAATGGGGAAAATCACTAATCTTTTGGTCAAAGATAAATGACCTTAAACTATAGACCCAAATATATTTTCCTAAGATGTTAAACTACATTGTCCATGTATTTGTTTTAAAACATTAAACAAAATGATGCTTTAACCCTTTCCATGGAGGGGCCTTCCCCCTAACGCCAATCATATAATAGAATGTACCCTCATTTACACAAGCCAATTTTTTTGTAGGAGCAGTTTTATCTTCATGTTAAATGAAAATATATATACTATCTTCATTATTATATACCTTCCCTAGAAAAACCATTATTCGTGGTCTTTCTATATCCAAATCTTCAAAAAAATTCCAACCCATAAATAATGTAATGTCAGATTCTTGAGGAAACCTTTTTCTAAATATATAGTAATACAGCCTAGATGGATATTCATAAGTCTCACACCCAAAAGGGTATGTGAGATAGAGGATGATTTTGTTTTACTATGAAGTAACATTCCTTAGTTTTATTTTAATAAGTGTCCCACCAAAACATTATGTCAACCGGATGTACATTCATTCATGGGAGAGACTCTTCTATATCTGTAAGACTAATGAAAACATCATGTTGGAATCACATTTTGAAATATGTCTTGTGGTCTTTCCTTGTATGTTTGTCTCACATCATGTTTCATATCTGGAAACCAAAAAATTATGAAGTAAAATTACCCTTTTGGTATCTGAAGATTTCCAGAACATTCTTTGACAACAAGCCCTGATTGGGTTGTCATTTTATAAGTCAGGATCAAAGCTATTCAACCTAAAACACCAGTCTCATTAGTCTATCTTGAAAGACTCTATACTTCCAAAAAAGAGACATGGTACTTTCCAGATTGAAAACCCACAAAAGGGAACCTTGGGTAAAAGTTGAGTCTCAGCTCACGAGACCTATACTTCTATGGGTTTATGATAAAATTAAGGAATGAAAAGAAATATCTATATAAATTTCAGTCTAAAAAACCTAAAATGTAGGCTTTAGAAAAATAAAATTCTTTCATGATAAGTCATTTTATTCCATATGATGCTAATTTTTCTACTAATGCTGCTTGATTTGAGGAAATGGGTGGTTTAAGACCTACCTAGGAACTCAGATGGGTATTGTTGATGGGATTATATTAACAATGAATATATATACCTTTCTGATCCTTTTCCCTTTTGATGAGGGCATGAGTAGAGACATATCTTGGGTCCAATGAATGTCATCTTCTAGATGTTGTGTTGTTTCTTCAAACTCACATAATCCACATGGACATTTGATCTGGAATAGATCTATCTAAAACTCATCCAAATTATTTTCAGCATAATTTTTTATAAACATCCCTTATTAGAGAGGGATACTGAACGAACAGGTTACACCCTTCCATCTGGCGATGAATCGAGACACCCTCTCATTTTTGTGCTTTTTTGTAGTTTTGTAGGTAGAAAATTGTTGTTATCCTTAGTATAGAGTTAAATTTATAAAGGAAATGATGATTAAGGTATTCCAATCCTATAAAATATCCTATTGGGAGGTTGACATTAAAAAAGAAGGCTAGCCTTAATAGAGTTTATACAAACATCTTATCTTGGTTTCCTCCTATTGATCTCATGGTCCCCTCATCGGGCTGCATCGGGACACAAAATTTGTGAGATTCTATTCCGGATCTCCCTCATCATCAATGTTTGATAATTTTATATTTCTAAAGTTTTGTGGGAACAAATATTCAACCATCCATTCAGGATGTGTTTTTTTTCTTTGGCTACTCATGTGATCGTCTCCCTTTCATGGCTTCCATTCAAGAAGTCATGGACACAATCGAATTAAGAAGTTCTGTAGGTAAGGATGCTTGAGACACCACCAATATACGAGGAGTGGGTTGCGTTAAACACAGTGACCCCATTTTCATCTTTTGCTGGTTCTCATATTCATGTGAATATTGAATGACCTTCTTGAGGATGGATCGGTTTTCACCGTAATGAATGGAATTAATGATCATTTTTTACTTACTCATTTATGTAGACAAGATGCATGGATCTAGAGCTGGTCTGACACTCAAATTCCCCTCTTTTACGTGGATCGACTCTTCCTTGATGTATGAGAGGATGAATATTTTCATCCGATTAAAGACTATACCTATTGGTAATGTTCAACCGAACTATCTTCTTAATGAGCTGTATGAGAGTTTGTATATCATTCTCATATTGTCCCATTCAATCCTTCATGGAAGGAATTTTGGCTCTTCTAGGTGGTGATTTGGATGTAGCCACACATTTACCTTTTTCTTTGGTAGTATTCCTCCTTAGATGTATCAAATAAATATTCATAGGTTTTAGGTTTTGGATTCTCCTATTATTACAGGTACATTCATCCTTACTAGGTGAATCTAGATCCTCCTCCTGGGGTATATTTTCTATATTGAATCCCTATAAATCTACATCTTGATCCGAATTATCTGTTATATTGACAGTGATAAAATTTATATAGGTGTATCAGGAAATGGAAGTTACCCTATTACTCTGAACACAACACGATGATTCTGCACTCATTATATAAGGGTTGTTCTTCAAACCCCTATCTATATTGGATTTTTTTTGTCTTGTGACCTCGATGGTGTTTTATTACCTTCACCAAACATTCCTCCAATATTTAATTACGAATGATGACCTTGATGGAGTTCATGGTCATTATTTCCAAATGGGCCTCATATAGAAGAAGTTTTTTGTAGTAGGAGGAATTCATGGGATGCCGACCATCGATATATACCACTAAACTAAGAGATGACCGATTTCCACTTTGGTGATGATAATGGTGAAATTGACACTAGCCCTATGTGATAGGGATTATCTGGGGCCGTCATTGGTATTTTTTGATGCTTCTATTGAGGATCTAGTGATTCTGTTTTTGGATTTGATGAATCATAATATGGGAATTAAGATATATATCCCCCCAGACCTATGGACTGAGGTTGATCTGGAACCACACCTGATTTTTCCTAGACCTTTTCGAAGTGTGATGAACCTAGATATGTTTATTGGGATATAAATTCCAATAGCCTTGTGGATTGGGGTAAGTCTACAACTACATTCAGTATTTCTTGTAACCTATTTTGAATTAATGATCTAAGGGGTGGACATGGTGGTAGATATTCCCCTAGCCCATTGGTATGAGTTTGATCTTAGACAGATTCTATGAAACTATTATTGAAACCTATTTCATATGGCATATTTGTGCTCACGTATGATTAGGATTAAATGATATCCCTTGATGGGAATCATTTTCTACCAAATATTTTTAGGTTGACTGCAACTTCAGATTATGTGTCTAAAATGTGTTCTTGTTGCTTTGAGTGGATTAGTTCAAAGATCTTCTAGATGTCATATCCCTCTATTCATGATGTATTTTCACCATTGAAGTGGATACATTCCATTGTAGTTACCAACTATCTTAGGTGTTTCCCATTCCCCTTATTTATCTAATGGACATGGAATTATAGGACACCACATTTGGGGAGTATTGTGGTTCCAGGGGTGCAGTAAAGTGAAGTGCTCCTTTTTTATCCCATCCTTGGATATGAAAATCCAAAAAATATCTGAAAATTATTTGATTGAGAGTTTTCATGATATAGAGAGAAACACTATATAGATTTTTTCATACTTCGTCATTCCTGGGTTCTGAGATACAGAAAAAGAGACCATATCCAGCTGATAGTAGAGTGTATTGATGATTTGAAGGTGGTACTCGTATCTTTGATAATGAAGATGTTAGGAATTCAATTTCTAATGCGTTTCCAACATATTTTTTCATATATAAGGCATGAAATCTTTCTCTAGATCATATAGGATCTCATAATAAGAAGTGGGATGGGGACAAAAAGTGGTGGGGAGGTTGTTTCTAGAAAAATATCTCCATATGTCAACATCATCTTCCTCCTCATCAGACTTACACAACTCCATTTGGTCAGACCAAAGAAGGTGCTTCTTTGGGTCGCCTACAGATCATAGTGGAGTGTTTATGTTTTTAATAGAGAACTATATACAGTTGAAACCGATGTTTTGAGATCCTATTAATATGAATCCATATAAGTTTTGAGTACCTCTCTATATATAGGTGTTTGGGAAAGGGGATGATTTCTATTTTTGTGCTAGATATCATCGTGTGGAGGTTGACCATGACCAAAGTCAAGAGTAGTGTCCCTAAAATCCATTTCTATAATAATAAAAGTATTCCTATCATGGTAATGATCAATTTATGCTTCAAATGTAGAGTTGGTGGACACTTAGTTGTCAATAATGAGTCTAAAAAAAGCTCAAGGACACTGATATTAAGAATATTAGGGAAATGGGGCTCATTATTCATCATGGATGGAAAATTATGGCCCGAATATTAGGATTTTGTAGGGATATAATCTTTCTATATAAAAAGTTTCATACTATGTTGATAACTATATGGTGATGTGGGAGTACGATTTATTTGTTGAGATGTTGCTGGAATATGCCAATGTGCTTCTGTCTTGTCAGTGGGAATATGATCCTATTCATGGGTGGTGTCCAGAATACATTGGTTAACCTTAGATGATATGGGGAAATGATCCCTGTTTAAATATTCATTTCCCATTTGAAAAATATAACATAACTCTAGAATGGAAGAAGGTATAAGTTCCTCCTTCTGTATGGTCTTGGAAGGATTATGGTGTAGTTGATTGTCGATGGAAGTGGTGATCTGATCCTTGCTTCTATGAGCTTCTAAAATATGCAAGGTAGCTTCACTAATGGAAATATGATATTATCCTGAGGCATGTTCCCCTCTCAACTAGAGAGACTATGTCAAAATAGTGATATTATCGCAATATTGAGCCTTTATAGTATGTCACTAGTATTTTTTTTGACAAGAATATGAGCTTGTCCCTAGGCATGTGCTACTCTCACTTGGTGATCCCTAGTAAAAATGGGGATATGATCTAGATTTGAAGACATTAGAGTATGTCTCCAGTTATTTTGATAGGAATTATAGCATGTTCTATGGCATGCGTCACTCTCACTTGTTTAGCCCCAGTAAGAAAGATGATATGAGCCTAATATGGATCCTTTGGAGTATTATTCAGGTTTTATTATTGGAATATTCCCCTATTACAATTCATGTTCCACTCTCAATTGGTGATCCCCTATTGGACTAGGAATATGCACTCGGTCTGGTTCATCATCCTTTACCAAAATATGTTGATAATTCTACTGGATGGGAGAAAGAATGTACCCTTGCTCTAGTGAAACCACTTGTTCATGCTGATTAGAGTATTGTGCTTCGCTAGCTATAGAGATAAGAATATTCACATATCCTTGTCTTTATAACAGTTCTAGAATATTCCTATGGAGTTAATCAACCTTTTCTAAAATGTAGTGGCATTTAAGAAAAGTGTGAATAGGATTATAAGTCTTTCACATTTTCTATCTCCACTATGTTTTGAAATATATTTAAAATTGAAGAGGATATATGATACCACTTATATCCTCTTTTTTCTACCATAATATTCTCATGGGAATCATGAACGAATGTTGGTATATGCACCTCCCCTATGCTTGTGGTAAGGATATGGTTGCAGACTTATTCTGAGTGAGCATAGATTTGAGATTTCTCTCTATCTCCACTAGAATATACCGATTATATTCATCAATAGAAGTGAGGATGTGATACCACTCCTAGTTATCCAATTATTTTGGTTCCTAATGAGTTGTATTTGTTTCCCACGAATTGGTTTCAGAGGTGGAAATTTGTTGGGTGGTTCCCTTAGTAGTCAACCGAGGGACACCAGAAGAATGAAACTGAGGGTGGAGGTTAATAAGATCCCTCCTTAAAGGATCCTAAACTTGAAGTATTTCATTGTTGAAATATTTATTTACATTCATTATATATTGAAGGTAGTTATTTTCATGCTTCGTGGATAATCTTCAAAAAATGGTTAGCGGTGGAAACAAGAGCCACTAGCTTTACTATAACTTTCATTGGATGATGAAGACTTTTTAGTTTTAGAATTTGGATTCCCTCATGGGTAGCCTTAATGGTTGAGATCATACCTTATTAATGGTATTCCTAGAAAATTTCTTTATCCACCCTATGTTGAAGGTTTCGGGTGATTAAGGTCGTTCTGCATCCCACTAGGGTTTCATTCATAGCTAATTTTTCAAAATGGTCACTGAATGAAGACTTGATCTTGAGTTAGGGTGTTGTTTGTGAGATAAGTTTTTAAAGTCATGAATAAAACTAGGAACAAGTTCACTTATCAATGTATTATCATAGGCATGATACGTGATCTATCAAATTTGCATGGGTAACACAATTGTCCTTTCTTATTTTTGGTCTGACCATTCTACTCATGTGGTATTGTCATAGTGAGGATGGCATTATTTCACAAGAACCTCAAATTTAGAAGATCAT
Organism: Viscum album; assembly: GCA_963277665.1. Lineage (NCBI taxonomy): Eukaryota > Viridiplantae > Streptophyta > Magnoliopsida > Santalales > Viscaceae > Viscum > Viscum album. Next base: position 421,873,599 of record OY728142.1, on the reverse strand, counting down.
ATGATCATTTTTATCATTTTAATGATTCACGTCTGGTTCAACACTCTTTTTTGTAAAGGATATAAATGAAAAATGGTTAGACACATGGTAAACACATAATTACTTCTAATTGATATATTCATGTTTGGTTCACCATTTTTGTTTCATCAGAAAAGATACAATTGAATTTCATTTTTTACTGATATAGGGGGTTCAATTTCTTTTATAATAATTTATTTTTGGTAAACCAATATTGTTGTTAATAGAAAATCCCAATGGTTCCCACATCCATAACTGAGTATGAACCTACTTTCCAAAGGCTGGTGGTCCATTGGGGTTTCATATATAATGAAACATAGGAACTCTTATTGGTCAAGAGGATTAGAGGTTGGGATCATCACCCCCTTTTGGGGGGGAATTGTTTCCCACTCTAGGACTCTCTTATAGATTTATGATATGTTCACCAATATCTTCCTTATCCCAACATGTGACCAATTAATCTAACAAAATGACCAATTATTGAATCCCTCCATGTGTAAAGGAGGTCCTATTAATGATTCCATATGTATTTATCTGAGGTTCTTCATCCATTTTCCATTGATGAGTATCTTCTTATATTTTGAGGTTGTATAACTAGGCACTATGGAATGTGTTGTCTTATGATCAGTTGATTAATATTCTAATGATTGGATTGATCTGTTATGAGACATCATACATATCATATTTAGAATAGGAATAAAAACCCACATAGCTTGTTAAACCCATGAAGATTAACATCATGTGAAAAGGAAATATATGGGGGAAATTATTCACCAAGTATTGAGCTCAATCCTTAGAGAGGCATCCTATGTATCACGGTTAAAGATGGAATCAATGTCATCGTAGTTCAGCCATATCCTTGGAACTGTCCATGAGGTGGATTCCCTTGTATGGGGGCTATTATATCATGGCACTAACTAGGGATTTAATAATGAGGTGTCCCTAGATGGTGTAGATTCATGAAGAAAATCATATGATCATTAAAAATCCATAAGCCCATGTGATCCATGATCAGTATGATAAATAAGGGAAATAATGTATTCAATAGCACTGGATATGGATGTAGGAATTATGTGATGGGACAACCCATTGGTTGTTTAATATGGAACTTGGGTATTAATAAGAGGAACTATATATATTGGTTATGAAAGTAATCATATTTATCTTAGTTCACTTTTCTTCTTGATCCACTGGTGGATGAGGCTGAAGGATCATCCCATAGTAGTGATTGGGTCCTAATGGCTGGAATGTTGGAGAAATGGAGAGACTTACACCAAGGTGGATTTCCATTTGATCATGGGACTTAGGAAGGCATCCAACGTATCCTAGTAATGATAGGAATTATAGTTATCATATTTCACTTTCCTTATGGATTTTCTGGTTGATGGGGAAAAAGGGTTATCCCATGGGAGTGATTCAGTTCATAAGGTAGGAATGTCAGAGACATGAAGGGAATTACACTAAGGTGGATACCCATTATGCTCATTCATTAGGAAGGCATCTTATATATCATGGTTATGGATTGAATCAGAGTTCTCATAGTTTAATTCCATTCTTGATATGCAAGTGGATGAGGCAGAAGGAAAAGCTTATGGGAGTGATTGGCTCCCAATGGTTGGAATGTTAGAGACATGGAGGTAATTATTCATTGGTGGATTACCATTTGAGACCAGGACTTAATAAGGTGTCCTACATATCCTAGTCCTATAAATAATCATATTTCTCATAGTTCACTTGAGAATGAATTACACACCGAGGTTTCCCTTTTGTATACATTGGAAATGGTCATCATATCTTGAGATGTCTACTTAACACAGACTGATTCTCTTCTTGACATATTCTAACTACATGCTCAACATGATCTGATTACCCACCTAACATGTCTGAGGATGTCTAGACATTTCCTAGTTTCTTAGAGGACATGCCTAAACAAAATTTCATGATACAACTTACATTATTCCAGGATGCCATATAACCTAAATTACATGTCTGTAGACCATCACATGATCAATGATGACATGTCTGGAGGGTGATGCATGGTCTATATGACTTGTGTGGAGGACATCATATGATTAGGTCTATCTTGTCTAGAGGGAATAACATGATCTAGTTAACATGCCTGGAGGACATCATGTGATCTTCCTGACATATACGAAGGATGTTTCTTGACCAAGGTTGAAATGTCGCGGTGTTATCAAAAGACCTAGCTAAATTGTCTTGGTATCACTGAATGATTGGGAGCAACATTTTTGGAGTCCATCACATTGTTTTTCGGGCAAGCCCAGATGTCTCAATGAGACTTGGGTGGAATGAAAGGATGGAATCATGTGCCTTACATGACATATCCAAGGGATATCACATGATCTGTATAGCATGTTGTGGGAGAGTCTCATGATTTGGGTGATATGTCACAGTGTCTTATCATGATCTAAGTGGATCAATTAAAGTGCATGAAGGTCCAAAATTATTAATTTTCGTAATTCTTCCCTATTTTTGAAGTCTTTTATTCTATCCTTTATTTTATATGTTTCTCAATTATTTCCATTATTATACTACTTTAGGTTTCAGGTGATCCATACGACATGAAGAATATCATTCATATAATCTAGATAACACACCATAATTTCTTTGTGTGGTTGATTGAGTGACCATGTGAAGTTCCTATACATGTCACATGATCCTTTAAGTCATTACCCATATTTTATAAAGAGGAATACATTTTCAATCATGTGACAAGACTCTCTATGAAGTCTACTCTTTTGAACATGTGTGTGATCGATCATGGATGAAGATGTACTTTTTTTGTGATAAGGCGGAGGGATTTATAGGCCTCACTGCCCCATTTATACACTTCCTTACACGGTGCATAACTCAATGATTTGGTCAGGATTTGGTGGATAGATTTTTTTGTCACACACTTTGTGAGACACTTCCATAGATCATTCATGGTGCCTCATGATACCCAATTACTACAATAATTTTCCTATTTTTCCATTTTTATTAAACCGAATCCAATAAAATGGATTTTTACTAACGATGTGGGCATTTCGAGGAACCTTTTCAGGGCTATGAAAATATTTATAACGGTCTTTTCAAGATCAGGATGACTATAGGAAGGATTTTATATGATTAAAGGTGGCTTTTTGGGGTCTATCATCAAACAAAGGTTTATTATCAAGATGGATTCCATGGGATCATACTTACATTTTGAGGGGTCTTGAGAGATAATGATGGTTTGTTAAGGGATCCTCTCTAATATTAGGCCATCATTTCTAAAGGCCTTTGTAAGACCATTTTGTCATATCTAGTAGACCTTTCAGGATAAATGGTGATCTTTTAGGGAATATAAACACTTTAACATGAAATTTATTTTATCCTCACTCCATAATAGGCTTATAACTTTTCCCCCTTTATTTCCTTATTTATTCCATAAGGATAGAGGGTCTCACACCATCATTCGAGTCTTGTAGATTACATCTAGTCTCCTTGTCTTCGATGAATTTTGTGATAAATATTAGATCATGTAATGTTGATGCAAAAGAATTTCCATGGACAACCTTTATGATTTATTATGAAGCCTAAGGGGCATTGTGTAATTTATTGGATATGTCCAAAAACATTCTAATGATGAAGGTGCTATGTCAATAGGTTCTCGTGTGAAAATGTGGACAAGTCTCCAGGGCTCCATAAGGTCTTGTAAACTATATGCATGCATTGCATGAATATCAATGACAACATATAATCTTTGTCTTTTTCTTATTTTCATCCTTTATTTTACAAGGATTTTTGGATGATTATCGGGTGTCTATATGTTGACAATTCCTGTGATAAGAAGATCTCATCTGAAAGACTTTTCTCTATCCTCAACGCTTGTCTTGAATGCCTTCTCAAGAGCAAGGGGATTTTCATAGGGGCTCAACGTGATGTTAATAAGATCATGTGAACCGCATGACCCATTCTCATGACCTTACAAAGGTTATGAAATCACATGTCCTTTTGGAGGATATGTAATTAGTGTGATTTGGACACCTTCACTTACTTGGTTTGGCTGATAAAATATTACCAACAAATTGGGTATTTATTCCATTATAGATATTTTGATTCTCTTTAGGTGGGTATTAATAATTACTTCTCATAGAAAATGTGGTGTATCTAAAATATTTAAGGGTGATGTGTGTTTTCCAAAATAGTAAATTTAAAATTTTTATTACATTTATCATATTTATTTTTTTGGTTGATGTATTTCATATGATCCAAATAATCTACCTATGGTTTATAGATATCATAAATATTTCATTTATTAAAAAATATTAATCCAATATTTTATACATTTATGTGTCTTATTTTTTTTAATTATGTTTCAAATATATTGTATTAACATGTTTATACATGAAAGACAAAAAATCATTCTATACATGTATTTTTAGAATAATTGATTCTTTTTACCAGAACTATATAGGACAATTATCATGTTCACAAACACAAAAAACAACAACATGAATTACTTATTTTTTGTTTTTATGTTATGATACAAAAATGAATTAATTAATTATTTTTATTTCACTATTATTTTGGGTTCATGGTTTTTGCTCCACAAATACTTTGGATGTTAGAGGAAGAAAAAAGGTTTGTGATATAATTTCTCTTTCATTTTAATTTTCTCTAAAAATGAAAAAATATATTTTTTTTCTATTTAAAATAATTCCACTTAAATTCATACTTATTAAAAAAATTATTTGCATCTATCCATTCACATTATCTGTTTTTTATGCATTCTAATTCATCTATTCATAAATAAAAAATAGAATAATGTTTTTTTCATAATAAAATACTATAACATTGTTATTTATTATGATAGTAAATATTCTTAGTGATTTGATAGCTTTATGAGAATACATATTTGTGCTCAGAACATGTGGTTTCCATTAATTTATTTTGAATAATTTTTTTTATTATTGTAATTTCTTAAAATTTGTTATAATGAGATATGTTGACTATATGTTCTGAGGCTAATTACTTTTCATTCAATATTCCCCAGTTTCATAACTGTACACTTAAATTTTTAGATGGAATTAATTAATAATGAAATCTATCTTAACATAATTCCAAAATTAATTATATTGTCTTTTCTTATATTTTTCCAACAAGAATTAAAGTTATTACATGATTAATTTGGTTACATAAACTTTTGTTAAAAACCAAAATTAAAGAACTGATCACTAGCTAAAATAAATTTTAAAATTCTCATTTGAGTAATTTTATTTTAACTTTGTTGTGAAAGAATGATTTTATATTATGGGTTTCTTTTACATTTTATATTTACATTTCTCTTCTAATTTATTCTAGCACATTAGATTATTTAATCCTTAATCTCTTAGAGAAGCTATGGGTTTATACCATAAGATTATTTCTTTTACTATTTGAGTTAGATGGCCTATCACATTTTTATGGTGTTATTATAAGTTTCATTATGCCAAAGTAATAAGTTAAATATACCTTGGTGGTTCTAAAGGGTACAATTTCTGCATAAACGGTCATTTATGCATGCTTAAATTATTGTTTAAGAGGGAAAAGATTATCAATCCTACTTTGGTGAACTGACCTCAATATTGATATATTTATAGGTGTTTCTAGTCTATATTTATTGGATTATAAAAAAATAAGTGTATTATAAAAGTATAAAGTGATGAAAAATATATATAGAAATCATAGAGTTCTTGAAGTGTTGGACATATGAAAGAGCTTACCAAAGTGTTAGATTGTAATTCTTTAAATGGTTTGAAAAATGCTAGAAAAAATGTTTAAGAGGAATACAATATTGATTTTAAGTGATAAATCATTTACAATGTATGATAAACCATAATATGTGATGATTTTCCTTAAAATTGTTTGGGTGTGATTTACATGCTGAATTTATATGTAATGAAGCTGGAAATGCCTCCATAAATGGTTAAATAGGAAAAATAATTAGGTAATAGTTGGGTAATTAACCTTGAAATTAATTATGGGATATTGAGACATTGTTGCAGGTAGTTTTGTGTATTGGGTGGTATAAATTATGATATTTAACATAGAAAGGGTATTTATATTTTTATGTTGTTTTGATATTCCATTTAGGGGGAATAAAATGACCACATGAGTTGTCATGGGAACGAAATGATGTAATAGGTTGTGTTTTTAGTGATATTTGAGATTTTTATAACTATGCATGCTGTTCTATGTTTGATATATGGTAATATTTAATTATAGGTGTCATATTGTGGGTTGATTTATGAAATTCCATGGTATGGAATAATCGGTCATGTAGGCAATTGACCATTTTTGGCATTGCACTTTTATTTATATATTCACATACTAACTCCTTAAGTTAACATAGGTTGTTGTGATATTTTACAATAATTATTTTCTAAATAAATATAAATAACAAATTTTTTGATTAAAAATTTAATGGATTGTGTTTTAGGTAATAGAAAAGTGTCATTTGTTATCGGGTGTTGATTTCTAGTGAATGTTTGAAGATTAGTCTACTATTTAGAGATTATAAATCAGTGTGTTCTCTACATTTCCTTCTATTATATCATTCAGTTTCATTTCTTATGTATTGGAAAGTATGAGTTACAATACGAGGTTTATGCTTTAGTATTTCATAATTTCGTATGTATTTAAATGGGTTTCAAATTATTTAGTGTTAATTCATTTAAAATAGTCCCACTATTTTATTTTATATGAATATTTTTCTTGATTTCATTGTAAGGTTGAGGATGAATTAGTTTCATTCATAAGCATGATATAGGGATCTACTTCAAAGAGTGAATATTATTAGCTTATTCCAACAACTTATGTCCAGAATATGAGTAGTCATTCAATATAATATTACAATTTATTTCATTACAAGGTTATTTTTCTAATGCAAGATCCTGAACAACTAACTTGAGTACTATATCAATGTCATCATTGTACCTAATAGTATATAACAATTTATTTCATATATCAATAACTTTATATTTAAAAATAATTCAAAGATATGCATTTCCCTTTTTTTCTTTGTATTTATTTATTCTTATTGATTATATTTTAAAATTATTCTCGAAAATATGAGTTAATATGTTAATTTTACTGATTTTTTATCTTATATGATAATTTTTTAAAATTCATTCCATAATGTCCATACAGTTTATATTTTAATTTTATTAAATAAATAAACATCTAAATAATTATATAAATACAATTTAAATGTTGTTTATATTAACATAAACATTTTACGATTTTTTGGATAGGTTTGATCAATTCTTGCTCAACCATTTTAAAATGTATCTACTTAAGCAATACTATGTAATTATAAATAGAAAATTAGAAAGTGGTTCTCCTTTCTTTACCTCACATGAGAATGGGAAGTATCCCTTTGGGTAACCATATAATAGGATGGATAACCTGAAATAGTAAAATAAAATTTTCAACTACCTAGAAAAATAGTATCTGAACCTGAAAAATTGAATAACTTCAAACATGAAGTCTCAATTTAAAGAGTCAAAATAATTTTTAAAATACATATAAGAGAAATTTAACCACTTTTAGTTGATTTTACATTCTATGGTTTTTTCTAGGAAACCCTATATTTTCCCACAGAAAAATACATACCGATTTTTGGAGGCCACCTACCCAATGACTAAGGAGAGTTTAGTGGGTAGTATTTTACTCCGAATATTATAGACACTATTTAAAAGAGAAAAATGTTTGAACATATTAACTGAGTTAGTAGATTCATCTTTAAAGAATAGGATAATAAACATCAAGCTTACTCTTTTAAAAATAATACCATTTCAAAATTAAATATAATTCATTTTTAATAAATAATTATAAAAATTTCCTATAATTACTGGAATAATAGGTTGGTGAACCCATATGGAAAAGGTAAATTTTAAGGTTTGAGAGAAAATATTTTATCCTAAACCTCATTTATGTAAGTAATCATAGAGAGCATGATATTTTCTAATTCGTCAATATTCACTCAGATGAAATCTGAAAATCTCTGACATTCACATCCAATATACTATTTAAAATCCCTTTAAAGTATCTCATTATGTTCTCCCTTATCTAGGGTCTCTAAAAGATTAATTTATTAATATTTTTATGAAATTTATGGTCTTATTTTCCTTCATAATCCTCTAGAGTTTATTTAAGAAATAAAAATTTATGTCCCCATCCTTTAATTATTTGTCCCTAAAATTATCTTTCTAGGTAGATTCCTTGAGGTAGATTCGATGATTCAATTTAGAAGTCAAATTAACTTCTCTATTTATGAAGAATAAATAAAAAACATCCTTATGGTTGTTCTGTATATGATAAATATATTTTCATATGACACCAATATTCCTATTAATTTTACTAAATGTTTCCTTAATCCAATATCTAAGGTTGATATTTATTCATACATATTATATATTAATTTAGTTCATAATTTTATATGTCAACATAGTTTTAATTTTTCTTGTCTTGTGGTATGAGAAAATAATAACTAGATATATCCTGATCAGATGTTGGTGTTATATGTAAAAATACAGATTTTTTAAAATCATCCCCAAGATAAAGGCGAGCTCATTGACTTTGGCGATCATTCCCATAATGATAAAATGTATTCTTTAATGAATGATTATTATTTGGTGGTTCATATTTATTAGAATTATTTTGTCATTATCCACATTGATAATGAAGTGATATCCATTGATGAAAATGAGTGATGATCTAGGGAAAATGATATTCTTGACTCTAGTAAAGTGTTAAATGTTACATCTTCCTCTTCACCTCTAGGTAAAATAACTAACATTAATCTTTCCTTTATTTTCTAGTTAAATAACATGCGATGAAATACTTTGAACTATTTGTTATGTGTTCTATATTTATTATTATTATTTTAGTGTAAAATCAAATTCGATTTTCAATTTTAATTTATTTAATTAGTTCAGAGTTTGAGTATATTTACTCATTGTTTTATCTTTGGATTCAACTGTTGATTTTGTGTTTTTTATATGGTATTATTTTTTTATAGGGTATGAGTGTTATTGTAATATATAGGGTGTAATATATTTTTTCATGGAAGCTGGGGTGGAGTTAAATAATCTATAGGGTATGAAATTATTTTATACAATAGAGAAGATATAGCCATAGTTTAAACCATGGTTATATAATCTAATTTCCATGGTTTAAATAGTGGAATTAGAATCCAATTTATAAGGTTTATCATGTGATTGTAGCTACTAATTTCCATTGTTTAAAAAAGGGGATTAAGTGAAAAATTAAATATTTAAATCATGGATGTAGCTACTTATTTACATAGTAAAACCATGGATGTGGATATTTATTTCCACAGTTTTAACAATGGTCATAGAGGTTAGTTTCTATGGTTAAACTGTAGCGATATAGAGATAATTCCATAGTTAATACCATGGATATACATGGCCTAAACCAAAATTTAAATTGTGGTAGTTGAAAAAATATATTTGAATGGTTATAATAATAATGATTGAGGAAACTGTGGGTGTAGCCTATATCCACATTTTTAGCCAATATCCATGATTTTAAATTGTAGAAATAGGTGATTCTTCTAGTTGTGAAAAATTTATTATCACGGTTAATGTTAAAATCAAATAATTAAGGGGTTATACAAAAATATAAGTTTTAAAATGAGACCAAAACTAGTCTTAATTTCATTGTATGATGATATTTATATCATATAATATTTTTATTAAAATTCATGTATATTAATAATAATTATACATTAGTAATACATTAATTATTTTGAAATATTATTTGTAATTCCAAGTGTGTACTTTCCCTCCATTATGAAAGGATATTTCTTATCTATTTTCCATACACAAATTTTCTCCATTTAGATCAGAAAATCCCTGAAAAATTATCTTATAAAAATCTATATCCACGATTTAGAGGTTCTGGTATTCTAAAAGTACCATTCCTAGGGTCCTTTAGAAAGAAACTAAATGACGCCTATTGAAGAAGAGATAATCATCTCACCTAACCTTTTTCCATTTATTTATTTTTCTAACTCCTCTAAATATATGTTATTCATCATAAAATATAAATATAAGTATACTCAATATACTAAAATGATACTACTGTTATGTAAATACCATTATCCACCCTCTTTTCCATAAAATGGGAAGTGAATGTATCGCTTGGGCGTACGTGTGGACTACCACATCCATAAAATAATATGTTTCATTTTACAGTTACTATTTAAATTGTTGGTAATAAGAATATGTTTAATTAATATATATGATATGTATGATTTCAGAATGATTCTTTAAAGGTGAATTATTATTTACTTTTATTTTATTCCATCCGTCAAAAATTAAAAATAGTGTCCATGCAAATTTAGAGATTATCATTTCCATGAATGATATAATTCATTAATTTATTTGTATATTATATGGATATATATATATATATATAATTAATATATTTAATAATTAAAATTATGTATATTATGTAACCATGATCAAATTATAAGGATCTGAACAACCAAATTGAAATCCCCATGAAAAAATGATACAATTAACACCCAAAAACAATAATTTTAATAAGGAGCTATTAATAAATGGGTGTTAAAATATTATAAGTGGATCATATATGAAATTATATGTATTGAAATGACTATTTTATTTATTTATAATATATTTAAATTTATTATACAGTAGTTTAAATCACTTTAGAAGAAAGTTAAACACAAGGTAAGGGATTTTAAACTCACTTTTATCTCTATGGGACACATTCCATAGTCACCACTTATTTCTTTTATATAGTGTATATAATTATTATCATGAAAATTATAGTGATTTACATATGCAAATAAGGTTCTCTATTTCATGATGTTTTGAATCAATAGTTACTAAGGTGGTAAGGTATTTATGTTACAATCTCATTGTTTATCTAGATTGTTTATAATTAAGTTTCCAGTGATGAAATTTTATAATATAGCTTTCAATAAACTCATAGATTTTGTTATAATATTGTTATTCATTTATATTAAAAAATTTTATTTCATTTTTCTCTCTTCAAGATCTAATGATACTAAAATAGTGTTTTAAGTAAAATCGACTCAATTTCTCTCTTAAGTCTAAAATCACTTATCTTCAATCTCCACATTTTTTATAAAAATCAAGAATTTCTTTACTATTATTTAATTATTATTTAAATTAATTATTACTTATGATTTAATTTTTACAAAATTTTTTAAATGAAATCTTCTTTTCATTTTTTGAACAAGGTATTTTTAATTTTTAATAAAAATATGAAAGGAATATTTTTTTAATATACAAATAATGAATAAAATTAATCACAATCATAAACACTCAATTAAATAAATCTTCCTTTATATGTATCCATTTTTTTCAAATATTATTTTAATAATATTATGTAAATTTATAGATTTTAAATAAGTGATTTTAAAATTAAAAGGGTATTTTCCTCAATAAATATTCAAGGTAACCTTTTCAAGAAATTTATCATCTATGATAACATTATTTAATGTAAATTATGCTTTACTAGGGATATTATTCAATGATTATAGCCTTATTATTTCTCTAAATGGTTTATTATAATGATTATAAGATTTTTAGAAAAAATGTTAATCTTCCACAAGATATGCTATGATGAAATTTTTAAATGTTTATGAAACTTTTTCTTTCCATGGGTTATGATATAATGTTTTTAAGACCATATTGAAAACATATGTATGATTTTCATAATGTGAAGAGTGGGGAAAAAATATATACCTATAATGAAAAGGGTAAATATGGATATCTCATGAGATAATAAGAACTGTAATGGGGAGTAGAACCAGTTCTGTAAGGAACTTTATCCACTATGATAGTCTTGAGAGTGAACCTCAACTAAGGATATAATGGAATAATGAGTTAAACCAAAACACTATGATAGCATTTGATGTGATCCTTTACTAAGGAAATGATTTTCTATGTTTATGTATATACCAAAAACTTATGTATTATATAAATGTTATGCTCTCATTGGTTATGTTCATTGATTTCTTTATAATTCATGTCTTTTGAAATTCCTTGATTTATGCCATGACTCACTATTATGCTCTATGATATTTTGAGTATGGGTTTTGTAATATCTATCTCATGTTTTCATACCTTAATAATCATTTTTTGTTTAAGTTATCATTGATATCTCTATTGTTTATCCTTGATAAGAATCTAATCTCACATTTTTATATGTTTTATTTACCCTGGTCATGAAGAAAATTTTTAAGTAGGGAATGCCTAGGAAGAGTAATATGTCCGAAGATCTTTGTAGGAGATGTTGAATATCAGTCATGAAATATGAAGATTTTGTGTCTAGTCTCCAAAAACACTAAACCTTTGTGGTTTTGGCATGGATCATAATTTTATGTATGGAATATACATCTAAAAGGATGTGATATTTACAGAAAAAACGTATGGGCCATTATATATAGAGCCACATTACAAGGCCATTTTTTCTTTTTTACCATAATCTATGTATTTTTCATAATGAAACAGAGGATAGGTTTGGTTATAAGGTTATATTCATGCATGCTGTCATAAAAAAGAGTATTTTAAAATGATTAATGTGAAAAGTTATCACTAGTTGTGGGATAAAAGTGTATGAAATGATTTATTTATAATTTCATTAATTCTCTCTAAAATAAAAAACTAGAAAAATGTGGAATAATATTTAATTGGTTTTATTACCATGGTCTAAAACCTTTTATAGTAATAAAATACGTTAACACTGGTAGATATCATTTGTGATAAAATTAGAGGATCTCATTAAAATTACATTTTATTTAATAATTAATGGTTAAGGCTCATGTTTGAGAATTTTTTATTTTCACATCAATGACTGCTAAAAAATAACCCCATTAAAACTTTTTCAAAAGTCTTTATGATTAATGTTTATCGGACTTCAAAAGTGGATATTTAGATGCATTGTAAGACTACATTTATGATACATGTAATTAAGGATTATACATAACTCTAATTAAGTAATCCTTGAGTAGAGATATATGATTTTTATAATTTATATCACCATGTGCATGAATATTAGTGAAAATTTTAAGGATTTGAATATAAGAGAAGATAAGTTCATTTAATTTGAGATAAAAAATAAAATACATCTTTGATTAGTTTTTTTTTTGAAAAATGAGGGGTTGAAAAGATGTTTTTAAATAATGTGTGAATGTTTATTCTCATTAATAACTATTGATTTTATTAATAGTTATATTTAAAATCTTGATATGATGGATATTATTTTACATGGTGTATATATCATTGATTGAGGAAAATAAAGAGTTTAAGTGTAAGGGACTTTATAGTTGTAAAATATCATACAAATAATGGTTTAGTTCTAATATAATTTATTACATTTTTAACATTATTTAATCTATTTTTTCATACTTTATTATATATTTAATAATATTATTTATAATATTATAGTTTTAGTTTTAATTAAAATTTATAGAAACTTTAATTTATTTATTTTTACAGGGAACATGAATGCACGACATTATAAAAAGTCAAACACATTGTGGTTCTTGTATAGGGATGAAAAAAAATGATATGAGAAGGAACTAAATTATTGTTATCTTGTTCATGGAGTACATGATAAATAATTTGAAAGAGTAAAACCATGGGACTATTATATCATAGTTTACAAATCATGGTATAATGAGGAAATATAATGTACAAAATAATGAAAGGAACATGACTTATTTATCATTGATCATGTTTAAATAAGGGTCATAGATGAAACCACAATGTGTTTTATAGAACATTAAATCATGTTTTAAATATATAATTATGCATTATATATAATCCATGAAAAAATATAGTAAAATGACATAGTGTGGAGAGATTTAAACATTGAGCTAAGGGGAAATGGAAAAGATGTAGTGGTTTCTCATACCATGTCATGGTTTTGAATACATGTGAATAAAAGTGTAATGGAATTGAAACACTTTTTTGAGGGACTTAAGGGCCATTTTAATGCTTAAAATTGTTAATTTTTGGTAATTTAGGTCATAGATTAGGTTGAGGGACCATCGGAAGATTTTTGAAGTGATTAGAGATCATTTTGGAAACTTTGTGTGAGACGACCATGTAGTTGTTGTCTTTTGTTTTGGTCACAAACCATTTTTTATATCTAGAATTATTTTAAAGAATTTTTCCAACCATGGGGTAATACCATGGCATGTTTTTATGGATAAGGTTATGGTTCTTCTAATTTTATCTAATTTGATGGTTTTAAACCTTCAAAAAGTGTGGAATGTTTAATATAACTTTGAAAATATATTTGGTACGTCCCATTAAACTTTTATGGATTATTTTGATGTAATTTGAACACTGATTAAAGTGGATAATATATGAGGATATATAAAATACAAATATATGGATTATTTCTATAAAAATAGGTCTTTTTCTTGGAGAAAGGGTAACACATCAACATCAAGAGAAATGGGATTTGGCTGGATGTTATAAGACCTTGAAGAATTTGATTACAAATTAGTTGAATATTTTTTTATATTTTATGTCAAATATGAATCAATCATCTAGTTTCAATAAAAACATGGATTGATAATCATTTTTTGTTAGGCTCTACTACAAAAATAAATTGAATGATTGGGGTCATTTTTATTGATGAATCTTGTTGGGTTAATGAATTCACTTATCCTTTTCATCCTCTCTTCTTTATTTATTCATGATAAATGTTTATTGATTGATTTATTGTAATTTAATTCATGAACTAATTTATTCAATTTATTATTTACATGGAATGAGTTATTGTATATGATCACACTCTATTTTGTTAAATTGATAAAAATATATTAAAGAAAAAGAATTTAGGAAGAAAAGAATTGAAGGATTCAAAGAATTTAATGCTACTTAAATGAATATTGCATAGGAAAAACTTTAGCATCGCCGCTTAGGTAACACCTGCATGCCAGTGACAGTGCACAAGCCCCATAGGTAGTTTGAAGGCCCTTGATAAGTGGGATCAAAAGGACTACCCAGGTCACAACTATGAAATCATACCAAAAAAACCACCTATGTGAGCTAATTAATTTTCCCAGGGTTCTAAATTTGCCTATAAATTAGACCATGGGGATCCTTATTTTAAAATCAAAAACCCCAGAAAACCCTCAAAGATCTTCTCACCCTATTCCTTCACCTTGGCCCTCAAAACCACCCAAGTAGCTCTCTAAAACCCGATAGAAGAGGGAATAAAAGGGGTATAGTCAGATCAAAGTAAATCTAAGGTGTAAAACACAAAAAAATGAAATGATACAAACCCTCCCTAATAAAGAGATAATAAATAGAAGTTCACTTCAAAAACTAGGGACCTATGTGTGACCCCTATAGGGACAGCTAAGGAGAGCCTTGGCGCCTAAAGAAAGGCCTCACCCAAGTGTTATTTCCCAAGTTTTCCTTCACCCAGAATTCACCTCTATATTATGAAGGAATCACCCTAAATTAATCACTTATGATCTAAATAGGACCTACCCTACACGAGAACCCTTCATCTTACCTTTCCTATACCTAAATTAGCCTTTTTTGTGCCCTCTTTCAGGCTGCTAATGGTAGGGAACCTCCTTCCCCTGGGACTCTCACTTGATGTAAAACAAGTCAAAGCCTCTACCGAAGCCTCCATACTTGAGAACCCATGGTGAGAGACACAATAGTGTGTCTCACATTTAGATATACATTCCTTCAGCTAGAGGGGTCCTACATTTTTTTTTCTCGACAGGTAGGGTCCTTCATGTGCATGATATTAAGAATCCCTATAGTCTTGAGAACCAAAACCCTGGGTGTAGTGCCAAGTAATTTCCATTATTATACATGAGGGATAGGAAAATGTCTTTCCATCATCATATCTAATACTAGGGACCTCCAGTTCTAGATGGTAAGGGAGGGTATCATGCTTTCTTTTCCCTTTTATGGGGATTAATATCTTATCATCCCCTCTTATTTGGAACTAGGATCTCCCCAAACCTCTTTGTGTAAGACCTTATCATGGTATATAGCTAGGTATGTAGTAAAATGTGACTATCATGGTTACCACGATGGGAACATCAAATCCCTTTCTTCTCTTATTGTCCTGGCCACTTCTACCAATAGAAGAAGGATTGTGTAGTTTTATAGATATTTCAATCCATCTTACTTATCACACTCAATGATGACTCAAGTGTAATTATAAGATCCCTGTAATCATGAAATTTACATGGTTAGGTGCATGTCTGGGAATAGAATCTTTTTTTGGATCATCCTCTTACCTTCCTCTAGTGGGCCTCCATACACGTGGGTCCTCAAAGCCATGTATCTAACCCGTAAGGCATTATATTATATGGTGTAAGCCCCTAAACCATTCATTGATCATTAAATGAGTCATATTATTTATAAATAAATATAGAGGGCCTCATATTAATTATAATACCCAACTCAATCCTCCAAAATATCTACATTCCCTTCAAGACAAACCTTTAGAGGTTCTTTTCCAGCAAGGGTCATCATATCCAAACTATATGGGATTTGATTCCCATCCAAATGGGATATAAAGGAATCCTACATGAGGTTCAAGCCCAATTACCAAAATAATCCCTAATTTTATCTAGGTCACATTCCCATTAAGGTCATGTATGACTTGAGATCCTACATTCCTACCTGTTTTCCTTGGCCTCTTCAATATAAGTCCCACAAAAATATTGCACTAGGAACCATTCAACTTAGTTTTCTTTCCACTTAACGTTAAACTTCATGTTTTGTTCCTTGTCATATAACCTTCAAAGGTATGATATTTCTCATTAATTGGAACTGAACAACATGGGATTTGATTCCCATCGAAATGGGATATGTAGGGATCATTCTTGAAGATCAAACCCACCACCCCAAATGAAACTTAATTTAATATGGGCCACATTCATAGTAGGGCCAGGTTTGACCTAGGTACCCACATTTCTTCTTGTTTCCTTGAGATTATTTGGCATAAATCCCACACCAAACATTGACTATAAAATTTTACCTAGATTTCCTTGTTTTATGATGTTAAAATGAATGGTTTCGTTCTTATCTCATGATATTAAAAGGTATGATGTTTTCCTTTAAGTAGCATTGAACTATGTGGTTTCTACTTTCATTAATAAGGATTCATAAGAATCCCATATTATGGGTATAATCCTAGCATCAAAATAACTCTCATACCCCTGGACGATGAGACATTATATAGATCCCCACTATGTGTCTTGAAACTGAAATCATAATAATAAATGACTAAATAATCTCTATTCCATTCATAAATGGATATCATTGATAGAGAACCTTAGATACATACCGATATCTATATCGATGAAGAAACTTGAATAAATACACGTTATTCTAAATGACATGCATACTAATAATTGATTGTTAACATAAGGAAGATACATGTTATAATTGGGAATGAATGAAGGATTCACGAATTTGTCCTAAATCATTAAGATAGTACTGGAGTAGAAAATTATTCCCCCCAAAAGCGTGTGATGGTCCTGGACTCCCATTATATCCTCCAATGTGAGTCTCTAAGCATCAATAGATATATTTCACAACGACCACATGTCTTTGGAATGTAGGTTCATGAAAAATCTCAAATAAGGAAACTGTTGGGTGTTTTATACTCCATGAAAAAAACCCATTGGAGGCCATTCAAAAATAGTGAACTCGACATGAGTGATTGTGTGACCAATCAAACCCCCTTAATAATACAGTAAAAAAGACATGTAAATATTTTAATACAAAAAAAATTGGGAACCATGTGTAAATCATTGACCAAGATGACATTTTCAACCATATGTCAGGCCCCTTCACTCTCAAAATGAAATGGGTCCAAACAAGACAATAAATTTTGCATCTGTTAATTTATTGAGGATGATTATTTGGGAATGCTTTCTTGTTTGTTTTTTCACCAATATTTCAAGAACTCTAAACCATATATCACTTTGATACAAATGTAATCATACCCATTTCTTCATATGTACGCATCATCCGCTGTGAAAGATGGGTACTCAACTAAATAGAAGTCATCATCACCCACCTAGAATCTTCAATGATGGGTTTAAAATGTATTGGTTCAAGAGTTCCATCAAAATTGTAACCTCCCAACCTTGGAGGTAGCTTGATAGGCCCCCATCGTATGAAACCCCACCATTCATCAACTCAATGATGGTTGGTGTCATAGAAGAAGACAACACAAATTTCCATCTCAAAACATTTCGAGAGACTATCCATAGAATGAAACAATCAGATCCTCTATTACATTAGAAAGGACGATCAAGTGGCCACTGATGGACTCACCAAGACAGTACATGGGTCTCTAAAAAGGGATATTTCATACAGATGTCATTTCCAATTCTATGTATCGAAAAGACCTCAACATTATGGGGTTGTTTTACTCAGAATATTATAATAGGTCACTATGTATTGGGCAAGAAATGTGGGACCCTAAGGGAAAAAATTAAACATCAAGGAGTAGTGTCACACTTCTATTCAATATTAAGAAGTCTATCAGTAAAATTCATAGCCAAATCCCAAGATGATATAAACACCTACTCGCATCAATCATGTCTGCCATTCAAATTCTACAATGAAGGGAGATTTTGAAAAAACACCTACCCACATAAATGAATCCTACTATAAGCTTCACCTAGAATTATACAAAGATTCCGACCAATAGAACATTGTGGCCGACCACTAGAAATCACAAAAACCTGAAATCACATAGAAATTCCACCAATTCCATTATATGGAACACCATGAGAAGGCACACACACCATCCCACATCCATCAAGCCTAAAAGAAATATCTTCTAGAAGCATATAGAGAATCTAGCTTGAGAATACTAGAAATAATCAAGGGGATTTCCCAAATATTTTCCCCTGAACATGAGTAATATTAGTAACAAACCATAGGAAATAAAATATTAAAGTAGGCAGACACCCCTACTCCGGCCATGGAATGGGAATATATTTTCATCCCACCCACTGAAGTTATTAAGAAAAATATGTATATAGTAAAAGGTAAGACAAAAATTTCTCCCCACATTCTAAAAACCTACCAGAAAATAATAAGGGTAGTGCTAGTTGTAGGGGTAAAAACACACAACATCATCATCATAATTAGGAAGACTCACCAATATGTCACTCTAAATTATACACACATCTTTTCTCCCATCTAAGAGGTTTGTGGGCCAAATTAATCCACAATATATGAACAGAAATATTGGGTCCATACCCCATTACAAATGAGGAGAATCAACCTATTCCAATGGCCACACTAAGGTGGGCAGACACCATTGTCAAAATACCTAAAACCTACTGAAAAGTTCTGACGAAAACATGGAAACTAACCAAGAAATGTTCTGTATACAAAAAATGATTTCCCTAAAATGAGATCCATGTAATCCAAAAGAAGGTATCCAAAAAATAATCTTGTACAACGGTGACTGAAAAATATGATCCAATCTATGTTACCACTATACTTGATGCTATATTTCATGAAGAAACTAGATGTTTATTTATGGAAAATTAGGATCCTATTCTCATGTTACGAAATTACAAGAATAATATTAGAAGTTTCAGAGATCCTCCTTGGATATATCACCTTAAAGGATTATTTCTTCTCTAATATCTAATCTATTTCAAGATCCCATAGTTTGATGAGATCCATGATAGATATCTATGTGGCTATAAGATCAAATAGAAAGAAGGTCCTCCCCTTTCTATCATCTTCCCTAAAGGTCCTCTCTAAGGTAAATGTTGTAGAAAATATTCTTATTGTCACACATAAATTAGTGATGATTTTCTTCTTCATAAGGGAATTTCACTTCATTGAGAATGTCCTCCCATTAACGATTTAATAATGAGAAAGACCTCTTACCATGAGGCAATTCGGAAAACGAGTATAGTCATGATTGAATCCTTTCATTGATAAGTGGTTACTTTCTCATCTAGAAGACATCCCAAGGAAATATTCATTCTTTGAACCATCAATTTTTTTACAATAAAGTAGAAAATTATACACTTCGGTTAGACTAGGTTTATGATCCTTTCACAAAATATGAAGAATACATGTTGAAAGTGAGGAGATTGTTGATTATTAATGACATACCGATCATGTTTTGGCTTTTAGACACTCCCATTACAACATTACAAAGGTGTTTTTGGAAGATTGTGCACATGAAATCCTTCTCAATATATAGAAGACTCTTCATATCTTAAGATATAAATTATTACATTATGATGAATATCTAATCCATGTCATGTTAATAGGAGGGATAAAATGAAAAATTGACTTGGTTGATTTCATGGTTTCACAACATCATAAATTGGGAAAATTGAAAGGGCCCATTCAGTGTGCATTTGTCAACAAATTAAATAATTGTCTCTATTGATTGTAGTTTCCCCATATAGTTTTGATATCAAAGGATGGGGTGAACATAGGGTGTTTCACTCCACTGTATTCCCCAATCAGCAAAGACCACAAAAAGTGACAATGTGAAATTTCATAACATTAGGCTAGATTCAAAAAATACAATGTTCATGATAGCTAGTAGTGTCAGTAGAAAAAAGTCCCGACCAACTCTCAATGATGTCAGTCCAAAAGAGAGAAATCCATAGAAAAACTTCTGTATGAAGCATCTAAAAATATTGAGAATGATTCCCTCTTAAGAAAATTCAGTCGTTAAATAGAAAACATGTCATAAAAGGTGACACTTTTATCAGAAGTAGGTATCCAAAGTACAAATCGTACAATGCACTTGTCTCTTGTTTGAACAAAACACTGTAAAATAAATAAATAAACCACAGCAACAGTAGACATGGCAGTCCAGGAGCAACCCCAGTCCACCGGGATGAAGTATGTTTTACCACAAACATCGAGATTAGAAAAATAGAATCAAATGGTTTTTGAAAGGGGAAAATAATAGAACCATCCCCCAAGGTTGACGTATTTTTTACTTGAATAGTATCTAACTTAGTGGAATTTAGAATTATATTGATTAGGGGAAGAACTAGAAAATAGATATGCCCAATTCATCTCATTTTTTGAGCCAGTGTCTTCATTGGGAAAGTGGATGAGTTTTTCGGAGATTCCCTTCATATTACCATTATCCAAACGGTTTCAGGAGAACCGGAAAAGGAGAGGACAAGGCCTCATGGAGGGTGTAAAAAATGAAGTCTTATAAAGAGACTAATGAAATGG
The DNA here is from genome assembly GCA_963277665.1 of Viscum album. Taxonomy (NCBI): domain Eukaryota; kingdom Viridiplantae; phylum Streptophyta; class Magnoliopsida; order Santalales; family Viscaceae; genus Viscum; species Viscum album. The sequence continues at coordinate 421,852,297 of OY728142.1, read as the reverse complement.
CTGGAATGAATCATACACTAGTGAATGTCATGAAAACCAACCTTGTAGACCCTATAGAACATGATTCCAATAGAGAGGATCGAGAGGAGGAAGTTTTTTTATCATAATACGATCCAAAACAAAACAATTGAAAGAGGTTTACATACCCAAAACTAGAAAATTTTCCTAAATTTTGGGATTACCATAACCAATCCATTACTACATCCACAGTTAGAATCCACCAAAGTGAATAGTAAACATAAGGTTGTAGCTAACCAAAACCTCGAACAATTTGAACCCATCACACTCAAAGAAGGATTCACTCAGAAAGAAGAAAACATGAATGATTTGAGAAGACTCAATGTATAATTACACCAAGGAAACATTCCTGCCAAATATATTCTACAAATAGGGCCTAAAATCACACTCTCAACCATTGTACCTCAGAAAATAGTGGTCACCCCAGCAACTGAAGTAGAACCTAACCATCCACTCAAAGTGTGGGACAAAAATATATGTAGACCCCACAATTGAATGACATTAGGATTTTACTCTCTTGGGAACACAACCAAGGATAGGTCAGACACATACTCATAGGCCAAACCTTATAGGTTACCCACCATAGGTAAATATAGGGCCACCACAGATGGCTATGCCTATTGCTTCCTTGACTAAAAATCCAATTAATTCGGATATACCTTAATGGATCATCAATAATATAGATTAATTAAAAAATAAATTGAAAGTTATAGAATAATGGTGTTCCCCAAGGCATAAAAAAGTCCATTTCCTAAATGGGTGGATCTAACCCCTCCCCCGACAAATTTTGGTAACCCTATATTTATAATTTATATTTGATCAAAAGTTAGGGAGAAACATTTGATGCATTTTGTGTCCCTTTGTGATCCCATGATGGGGAACCCTACACAAAAAGAAGCATTGAAACTCAAATGCTTCATAAAGACAATACAAGGGCCATTATGCATATGTTACATCAGCTTTCCGGCTCATTCAATCTATATATTGGAAGATCTCCATAGATACATTCTCTTTCAATCCATCTCAATGCTATAAAAGACAACAATCCTTGACCTCTCGAACTGAAAACAGTGGGAGAATGAGAGGGTATCATATTCCATTCCTCGATGGAAAGGGTTGAACTACTCCTTGAACCTATAACTTACACAATAATATTTGATATCTATTATTATAGAGAACCTTTGTGATGAGCTGGGTACACCGCTCATCCTGGTGAAGTACTAAATAGGGTTTTAGGATCTCACTAAAGTGGATAAAAAAAGAATATTCCATCTTTCCCACCATGGCTAAGCCCTGAGTAATTCCAGCAACTGAAGGGAAGTGAATCCGGAAAGTATAAGTTTATACTGTTACACTTAAGCCATCACGAACCCCAACTCCAACTCCAAAGAACATGCCAGATCATAGGCCCTCCTACCAAGTTTTAGTATAAATGAACAAATCATCAGGATGAGAGAAATGAATAGAGGAAGAACTAGTTTGATGAGATAAGAACAAGATTTATTCATTCAAATATATCCAATTCCTTGGATACTTCATCACATATTTGGACAAAAACAATATCATGTTTCCAAATACAAAGAGGTTTATTGTCTCAAATATCTAACAAAATATTTACCCTTACTTTTAAGATTGGGTAAATTTATACAAAATATATATTTTTCAAATATATTTTTCAATAAATGGTGGACTCTGGACAAGTAAATCTAAGAAATCCACCAGTAATGGTATCATGCATTTTTACCACCAATCCGGAGGGAGAGGGTGAATGGTAAGAAGTTAATGACAAAATTTACATATAATTTTTGTGATTATATGGTCATAAAGATGATCAAAATGACTCATATTATCCTCTGAGCATAGTTTAAACAACCAACTAATCCCTTGACTACTTCTTCTACATCACAACCGACTCCATAAGATCCACAATCCTTGAAAATATATTCTTACAAGAAATGAAGTGGCTGGAGGTTATGGAAGAAAACATTACAAGATGAACCAATAGTAATGAGGATGTTTCCTTCAAATCCTTTATAATTCATGCTATATATCCCTGAATGGGAACCACCACACCAAATGGTATAATAAGAGCCAAAATTCCAGACTGATTCGTCATCAAAAGAGGAGTTGATCATCGATTCCATTAATTTTATTAACATAATGGACCCCTTATCATAAGATATTTTTTAATATTAACCCAAGTTCCCTACATAAAATCAATGAACTGGGGGAGAGAATATAGGGGTTGGGGATATTGTGGAAGATTCAGTTACAACAAAATTCAATACTTCGACTATATCTCTACTCAGACAATCTTCATGGACAAAATTCACATGAGAGTCTTCCAGCGAGCTCATTTGAAGAAATAAAGTTCCCCAAATCATGAAATGGTTTTCTTTAACCTGATCATACTAGAATATCAAATGGAGGGGATGAAATCACCAAATCATTCCCAGCATGTAGGCATACCTAGTTGACCTAATCTACCAAGGGTATGCATGCCTTCAACTTCTATTCTGAAGAGTCATCTACCTACACCGAGTACTTTAGTCCCTAAAGAGACTTCAAAATAGTACACTCATGTTGTGAAGCATAAAAATTTATCCCAAAAGATTAAAATTATTAAGAAATTATACAGGGTGTCAGACAAGTTATCAATCATGGATTCTTCAAGTCTATTAAAAGACATATGGGAAAACCTCATAAATGCCTCACTAGGCCCTTAAGAATTTGAAGTAGAAGTTGATGCTGATAATGTATACTATGTTGGGATAGATCCTACAAAATGACACATGATCATATATTTCTGGAATAGGATATGGATTTAACTATACAAGGACACATCAGGTCTTTATATATATCTTCATGGATAAATGATGTTGATATCCGATGAGATTTCAATGAAAATGTCTTAGGAGTCAACCTCATTTCAGTCTATAAATTTTTTTGACTAGGTCACAGAGAGTCCCACATGTCCCCTCCCAATCTAATGACACTGTTTTATGACAAGAGTGATCAAAATAATCTTGGTGGAATCAAGCTCAAGGCCATGTTTGGGGACCATGTATCCAACTAATAATTTATGGTTGTTTAGAAATACATGACTTTTAACATTCTATTGGGAAGACCGTGGTTTCATCAATATATGAAAATATCCTCATCATACCACCAATACCTCAAATATTTCATTAATAGACAAATTTTGAAGTTGTATGGTGGTAAATACCCATTTGAATCCTGTAAAATTTAGTACTTTGATGCAGGGTTATACTAAAGGGAAGGGAAATAACCCATTACCAATGGAATTTCTAAGGTCATAACACCAAATGGTATAGAAATTACCTCGACCAATCTATTAAAAAATATCTTTAAAAACATTTTCTAGTTACCCATTATATTGATGGAACAAGAAAAAATTCAAGAACATAGTTAAATTCTTTCTTAATATCAATCATGAAAACTAATTTTGGAAATACTAAAAAGGTCAAAAACTCTCCAAATAGTATAATAATTGTAGATGTAAATTACCTTTCTCCATACACGTAGCCCAAAAAAAATCCCAGACTCATCAACTTATCCAAAATTGGATGAATATTCTCCTTCTCCATCCCTCACTCCATCCCCTTCAGATCCTTAAAAACCCCCATATTGTTAGTGGGGTCCAAGGGAGTCACTTCCTCTTACAGATGTCAAAATCTCAACTCCCCTCCTAACTCTATATAGATTCCCCCATTTCTTTCCTCCTGTTAGATTAATAAAAAATAGGAAGAGAAATGAGAAGATGAAGAAGAGGAGGACTTCAGGGATTCCCCTCCAGTATTTTAGGAAGTTTTTTCTACCACCATTGATAAACGCATAGACAAATATCTTGGTAAAAAAGAAGATCCACAACCGGAATTGAATAGTTCATACATGTCTTTTGAAGAAAATGATATATACATATTTTTTCTTAAGAAACAATATAATGTTTTCACATAGAATTACACATAAATTCTATGCCATGATACCATGGTGGCCACTCACTACATGGGATTTCTATAAAACCATTGGGGATACAATCAGGAAACCTAAAGGATGCACTTGACTCATGCCACCAAAACTGAGGTTGAATTTGATAATATTATCAAATATATTTCATTTGGGAATTCAAGTATATGATTTTTATAGCCAAGATAGTCCCAATAAAAAATAATAATGGGAAAATTAGGGTCTGTATCAACTTTATAGATTTCAATCATCACTTTCCAAAAGATGATTTCCCTGTCCCAATCAGAGAGGTACCAATTGATTCAATGGTCAGATATCAATCCCTATTATTCATGGATGGATATTCAATGTATAATAAAATATGAGTTGTCAAAGAAGATGAATAAATCACATCCTTCATGTCCCTTTATGAAGTATTTTTATATTTGGTAATACCCTTTGTCTTGAAGAATTTCAGCACTACATACCATGATACTGTGCATAAAAGTTTCAAACCCTTTCTAGGAATGTTTATTAAATGCTAAATCGACAACCTAGTAGTTACGTCTCGACAACATTAAGACAACATGGATGAACATGATACCTTATTCAACAAACTGAGAGAACATATATTGAAGATAAACCCCTTGAAATGTGCTTTCGGGGTAACCTCATGAAATTTTCTCAGATTCATCATATACCATCGAGGCAACAAAGTTGACACTAAGAATATATGATATATTCGGGATATTTCACCACCTCATAACAACAAATATTTTACAGTTTTATAGGGAATCATTTCCTACATTTTGTGTTTTATAACAAACCTCACAGGCAAGTGTTTTCCCTTAAATATGTTGTGAAGAAGGGGATCACATATAAGTAGACCAATGATTATTAGGAATCATTTAATAACCTCAAGAAATATATTTTGAACCCACCAGTGTTAATTCCGCATGTACGGGATAAACTACTCAATTTTTACATGACAGACATGGAATGATCACTAAGAAATTTCCTTTCACAAAAGAAAAACATTGGGAATGAAAAAACCATTATTATCTTAGTTGAAATATTATCAACACCAGGAATCATTATTTAAATGTCAAGAAGAGCTTTCTGACATTAATATTCACAGTTTAGAAACTGAGGCACTACCAATAGAACCAGGAGGTTTATATGATCTCTCACAATAACCCTGTCAAATATATCATAAATAATTCAATGTTTGATGTACATTTGTCATGGTTGGAGGTTATCTTGTAGTAATTTAGAATACATTTCATGCCTCATAAAGTGGTGAAGGTCCAAGATTTGGCATACTTACTTATAGAGCATCCACATGGAGAAGAAATATAATTAAATAATAATTTTTTAAATTAATAGATCTTTTTTATTCAATATGAAACCCATATATGGGAAATGTATTTATAAGGAACCCTGATAAGCCCAACAGAGAAGGTAATGGAAGACCCTAAGATCAATAAAGTCGGGTTGGGAGTCGTACTCAACTCTCTAGAAAAAAAATACTACCTTAGACATTTCTATTTTCATAAGGATATAAAAAAATGAGGAATGTTATCTATCCCATGATTCAGATCTAGAACTAGCCCATAAGATTATAGTGGAGCACTTAGTGGGGAAAGGCTATTCAGATTTGGTAATCAAATGAATCAATGGGGATTATGCTATCAGAAAAGAATAACTAATCTAATTTATTGACAATGTTGGAGGACTAATAATATAACTCCCCTTGTATAAAACATTGACTAACCTGAAATGGTCCTAATGTACACAAGCCACTGCATTCGAAAATTTATCCATGTCTCTAGAAAATTCAGGTTGGGATGAAACAATCATCAGCATAGCAACTCACAAAATGGTCTCACCTTTTGTTCCTGTAATCCTGGAAGAAGCGAATGTGGTCGATACCATCACCAAACTAGATGGTCCCGTGATTGGTTTGATGATAACCACTATTTAATACCTTAAAAATGGAGTTTTTTCATCATATAGATCTATAAAAGAGTTATTTTGATGACAATAGACCATCCGTACTCTTTATGGTGGCCCAAATCACCAAAAAGTACTCTATATCAAGGATTTGATGGAATTTCCTTAGATGCATCAGTGGACAAGAGACTATTATCATCATGAAAGAAGTGAATACATGATACTGTGGTTCTCACTAGTCAAGGTTTAGGATTTCTGATCAAATCTGAAGGCTTAGATATTTCTAGCCTTCAATGGCGCATGATTTCACAAAATTCACCCAGAAGTGTCATTCCTGCCAAGTGCATGACAACTTCATCCATAAACCCTTAGAGTTTCTACATGCATATAAATACTCTTGTTCATTCACCTTATGGGGGATTTATATTTTAGGGTCATATAATGTAGCTCTGACCAAGGAGTTCCAATATATCCTAATAGCTACTTCTTCTCCTAATGGGACGAGACAATACACCTTAAGTAATTGGGGTCTAAAAGAATCATCAGCTTAATAAAATCCAATATCATTACCAGATTTTTCATCCCTCATACAATAATGATGGAAAAAAACAAATTTATATTATGTTGAGTTGGATAAGATGTATCAAGAGTATAATATCAATCCCATCCATTAATTCCACTACCATGTGGGGGTAATGGATTGATAGAGGCTTCCAAAAAGACCCTATCAAACATACTACCACCCATACCACCACACCGGTGGCCCCATATTCACTTGTATACAACACAGAAGAAATCCTTCCCATTGAGGTCCAATTTACCTCACTCCAAATTACCAAATTTTATTAGCTAATCATATATGAGAATCCCAAACATAGATAGATGAATTATATTGACTCAATGATAAAATATTTAATACATTTCGTGACTTTCATGACTATCAAAATCAGATGTCATGATAATTTAACAAAAAAATCCATCACCGTTCATTCCTCCAATGAGAACTAGTATTAGTTCTCAAGACTCCTATGATACTTGGAAATATGCCTTTAAAGTTTGAGCCAAAATGGGAGGGACGTTATTCCATACACAATGCCCACTATAAAATATCTTATTCTCGGATATTGATGGAGGGAGATATTATTATACCCCCTAAAATGAAATATTTATTAAAACAATTACTTCATGTGATAATGGAGTAGTTTGTCTCTACTGCAAGACATTAAAATCCATTTTCAGTCATTGTCCCATAACCTTAAAAAGTGTTACATTACATCCCAATTGAAATATGATAAACTACATGACACCAACATCTTTCTTGTATGAAATTAAACTACATAGCATCATGGTTCTGTATATATGAACTTAAAAAGAACATCATACGGTCATAGTTAAAAAAAAAAGAAATAAAAGACATCATAGTCTGATCTGTATGATTTAAAATAAATATCCTAATGCCCTTATCAGAAGATGTTAAATTTTATGGAAAATTACATTCCTCACAACATAATACATCCTGGTTCTCATCCTTGTTGTATGATGTAAACCTATGTAGCATTTCAAGATATGATTATGTAGATCACAATATTTTGTGATGGTATCCCATCACACCTTTATTCAATAACTACATGTGGATTGATTTCATCCCATATATGACACATAGTGACACCCAGATCTATAATCCTGGGTTTATCTATAACATAAAAATAATTATCGTCTCCCTCTATAATGGTTAAATCTACATAGGTAGCCTCACCAAAACTACATGTGGCTTGATTCTGATTCCCATGAGATCGGTAGTGATGCTTAAAACCTACGAATCCATTATAGCAACAATTCAAAAAGAATTTACCTTTCCAGTTGATAAACAAGGATCTTCAGAGGATACTTTAATTCAGGTTCCCTCATCCGAGAGCCTATTATAGAAATAAGAAGATTCTTCTCGCATGTTTAAAAAATATATGTAGGGGACTTCACACTCCAAAGAAAATTCCTGTTGAGATGATTCATTTTTTCTCAGACATATCCCTTCCACACATCATATTAATTATCTTGGGAAATTTTAGATCTCCATAATCTTTCCTTGGAAATAAATGACATGATTTCAGATTCCTTAAGACCCATTTCTTGGATATACAATAATACACCCAATTTGTCTTTACATTAGTTTCCCACCAAAAGGTCCTATTAATCAAGGGATGTCATTGTTTGACTATGCTGTAACATGTATTAGTTTTCATTGAATAATTCTCCCACCAAACGGGTATGTCAATAAAAAGTACATTAATCCTTAATATAGAGATATTCTGTCTTTGTAATCCTCAATAAAACAATGCTAGGATCCTACTATTTGAATATTAATAAGTAGTTATCCCTTTCATTTGGTACCGTATCACATTTTGGATTTGAGAACCCTCTAATCATGGTTTATAGTTTCCTCCTTCATACCCAAATAATGATATATCATCCTTGTCCCACTGATCCTTACATCACTCATCATTTCCACGAAATAATGGTCCTCTACATATGACCTAAAACCTTAAGACACTAGATGTAATCACCTCATGATGTTAAACTCCATGGTTGATATGAATTCAAAAACTATGTGTGGCTTGATTCTCACTTTGATTAGATACATAGTGACACCCAAATCTCAAATCCTGGTTGTGGAAGTAATGTTTATTTTTCACATCGAGTCACCTTTGTTCTTACCACATGATGTTAAACTGCATATATGACATCATATTTTCATGACACCAAACTACATGGTTTCCCAGAACACTATATAGAATGTTTCTCATTCTAATGATATACATAGTGATTCTCAGATCATACAACTTGGAACACCCACAACAAAATAAAAAATTCTTTGACATTAATTTTTATTTCCATTATGTGATGGTATAAACCTTTTACACTCCTTTATTCTAAAACTAAGAATAAGTTGTGTGTGATTTTGATTTTGGTAAAGGATTCCTAACACAATCGAGGCATATTAGTTTCCATCAGGGTTACTATGATACTGTTAGAAATAGCATAAGAGGAACACTTGACATCCTTAGAACATTACATTTAAATGCATGATTGATGTTTCTTACATGGTGAAAATTAAAGAACTATGTGTGGATTGATTCTTTCCATTACAAGATATGTAGTGATACCTAGATCTATAGTCTTCGGTCCAACCAGAATATTTCTTTTTCATGTTGGGGAACTAGATGTCCTTACAGAATGACGTTAAACATCATGGTTTCTTAATAAAGTCATGTGGCTTGATAATAATATTGATGGGATACATAGAAATTCAAAATCCATATGTATTGGGATGAGGAACAATAAAAAAATATTTTTCCCATATCTTTAATAATTTTTGGAACTGTATGGGAAAACTATTCTCTCCACTCTTGATAATTTGGATATGAAATTACCCTTCTATACTTAGTCAATTTCCTTCCAAAAAACCAAAACCTATTTCTTGAACAATCCAAATCTCCACAAGCTTTCCCTGACCATGGGTGGTGGAATGTCATATTCCGGAGTATGTATTTATCTGACTATATAGTAATATAACCTAGTTGAATTAACATAAACTACTGACCCAAAAGATAATGTTGGGTAGATGATGTATTTGTTTGATAATATAGTATCTCACCACAGTTTTCTTTACATATGTCACCCAATAAAAGGTCCTATCATCCAAAGGTAAATTCATCACCTGGTGATAGCTATTCTATCTTCATAAACCCCGATGATTTTTTCCCATTTCACTCTTTGGATCCCTAAATACCTAGATTATACATTATAACCCTCCATTATTTATACTTAAAAATGATGGAAAATTCCTAGATAGATTACCATGAATGGAAAAAATCACTAATCTTTCATTCAAAGATAGATCACCTTATACTATAGCCCCAAATTTATTTCCCTAAGATGTTAAACCACATGGTACATGTCTTCATTGAATGAAATTAAACTACACGATGATTTAACCCTTTTCATGGAAGGGACATCCCCCTATCATCGACCATATTATAGAACGTACCCTCATTTATAGAATACAATTTTTTTGAGCGGTTTTACATTCCTAGAAAATGAAAATAAAGATTCTATCTTTATTCTTATACACATTCCATAGACAAACCTTTATTCATGGTATTTCTATATCCAAATCTTTAATAAATTCCTATCCATCAGTATTGGAATGTTATATTCTTGAAGAAACATTTTTCTATATATATAGTAATGACATAGTTAGATTTTCTTAAGTCTTCCACCTAAAAGGGTCTATTAGATAAAGGATGTTTTTAACTTGAAGTAACATTCCCTAGTTTTATTTGCATAAGCCTCCCACCAAAAATTTATGTTAACTAGATGTACATTCATTCTTGTGAGGGACCTATTATATCTCTATAAGACTAATGAAAACATCATGTTGGAAACTTATTTTCAAATATGGTTTCTGGTCATTCCTTTTATATTTGTCTCACATCATGTTTCATATTTTAAAACCACAAAATTTTGAAGTAAAAATAACCTTTTAGTGTATGAATAATGACATAACATTCATAGCCAACAAGCCCTGATTGGGCTATCATTCCATATGTTAGGGTCAAATCTATTCGACCTAAAACACCAGTCACGTTAGTTTATCTTGCAAGACTTGAAATCTCCCAAAAAAGATACATGGTAATTTCTAATTTGAAAACCCTCAAAGGTAACATGGGTAAAAGTCGAGTCTTGGCTCATTAGACCTATATATCTCATGGTTTATGAAAAACATGAGTAATGTGAAGAAATATCGATACAAATGTTCTGGCTAAAAACCCCCAAAGGGAGGATTAAAAAAGGATAAGTCTTTCTTGATAAGTCATTTTCATCATTAATTAGGAAAAAAATTAGGGTGATGACACAAAAGACACAAAGCTTAGAGGGTATGTCATATGAACCTAAGAATAGTGAAACTACACTCACAAGGTCCAAAAATCCTTAGGAAAAAATTAGCTAATCATCATCCTTTTCATAGTAATTATTACCTGTTTGCAAGATGAAACCCAATCAAATGGTTAATTTTCAATGTTATGATTATGATGAGTATAGAAACACATAAAAATATAATCAAGAAACAAAAAAAAATTCTTCTTTATTCATGTCTTAAAATTTAGAGAAGCTTCTACATGATGGAGTCTCTCTGCTAGATTTCACAGGCATTCCTCAACATAGGCCTTTAGATGTTGAACTATGGATTGATCATTCTCTTTAGATTTCCATAAAACATCTATTTTTTTGGTGATAGGATCTTCATTATGAAATATTTTTTTCTTATCTTCATCTATAAAATCATTTCCTTGTACTGAGATTGTCTTCAATGGATAGTGGATTTAGATAATCTATTTCTGTATGTCATTTAGTTATTCTTGAATACATACTATTGGAAGAGATTTATCATCTACACAATACTAATTCTCTACCAAGTATACGAAATGACTTAGCTCTACCTATTAAATAGTAGTATGGGGATCTTAAAAATAGTCTGATAACTATAGCTCAGGTTGTTGTAACCTTTACTACTCTTCCTGTTTCTGTATAATTGACTTCACAACACGGTGGATTATGCGGCAATCAAACCCACTTTACTCCAAAATGGAAAAAATGGTTTGATGTAAATGAAGTCAGGAATTACATATCTTCTAGAGTGATATCCAATATTATCTTCTATATGTATCACCTGATTAAGCAACGTGAGGTGTGAAAAGCATCGTGTACCTCCATGTCTAACATAGATCAGCTTTCAGAAGGGGAGATATATTTTGGAATTATCATACTCATTTAGGAACCCTTCTTTTATCCATTTGAAATTGTGTCAGTTTCACCTACCACTATTGGATAAATTAGCATAGAATCCCACACCTTAGGTTTGAATGCTGAATCCGATGGAACATGATAATTAACATCAGGAAGTTAACAGATAATAAAGTTAGTAAAAAACTATAGTAGTTAACCACACACACCTAGTAGTGGATCAAAGGATGTAATTGAGTTCTCTGAGACATACATGGTATTAATGATTTGGATAGGGGCCTCTTGATAAGAAAAATCAAACTATGTTTTCCCAATTACTGGGATGGAGTTTCCTAGAGGATATTCCAAATAAAATTCTTAGTAATTACTCCCTCAATAATAATAATAGGATGGAATTTTATTCCTTAGTCATGAACTTACTCAATATTTTATATATATATATAAAGTCTCACATGTTGAGATTTAGTGTAAGACATCATATTAAAAGAGGTTGACTATGATTGAAAATGAATAAATGAAAAAAATCACATCTTTACAATTCTATATTAATGTACTAAAACTCTTTAAGGGATCATGAGATATAAATATAGTGATTATGTGTGTCCATAACTTCATGATATAGGATTTCAAGACCCAAATCATCCTCACTAGTAGGGGATCCTAATATATTGGGCTCCTCACCCAAATTGACTCTTCAATTAATAAAATTCATTGTACTTTGATCAAGAACAAACCTATTATTACCCACCCGATCAGAATCACCACAATCACCTTCATTGGATGGTCTTTGATCAATGTCATCCCGTTATGAAGAGACAACATGAACACCAGTATATATTACATGGTCCTTTAGTGTGTGTAAAGAATCTGAAATATCATGAGGAACATAATTTGGAAATTGGAACACAACACCTTATGATGTGTATTTTCCATTACTAGGATTTTGACCCCTCTCCATAGTGACATTAGAATATGTGACCTTATCCTATGAGACTTCTCTTATTGAGGTAAAAAACTTTCCACTATGAACCCATGCCTCATCCAGAATATCCTTCACAATTCTCGGGTGTAATCTTTAAGCCCCTTGTGAGAGAAGGGATAAGTGGATCATACAACCCATGGGAATGATTAAGAATTTATTCTAGGCAAATGAAGAATAAGAAATGTTAGTAAAACCCACCTAGGTTATTTATGTACCTGTACAAGTGATCCAACCTTTATATTTCTTCCACTTTCAATGGAGGAAGGTTGTCACATTACACTAAAAACATAGGTATTGGAGGTGGTAGTTAAAAAGATTATCCTTCCATATACTCCTCTATATTTCTTCGTCCCAAGGATAAGCCCCCCAGCTCAGGATATAATTCATTATCCTTCATAGGGGAGCCTATCAGAAGATATCCCAGTAAAGGGGTCCTCACTATTTCCTCCTATACCAGCTACAAATCTGGGTCACCATTTACTTCATAACAATATTTTGTTCAAAATAAGGAATAATAGGATAAATGAGGAATGAAAGAGATGGGGAAATATTAGATCCTAAGGTTTGATGATGTCTTCCAATTCATTAGTGGGTGGATCATCAACCCTTTTGGAAATCCCTCATTCTTGAATGTCATTTACCTAATTTGTGGTTGGAACACAATAGTTAGTGGCATAAATGGGAATCTACAGCTCTTGAATATATATTCGCACCTTAATAAGGCCGACATCAATGTGGAGGTTTGATGGGGATAAAAAATACCTAATATGTATAATCTGTAACCTATAACAAAGTATTAGCCACAATCTATTAGAATCAGAGGGTCAACATTGAAAAATTTGAACCACCTCTGACTATACACAATTTGAGGTGGTTCAGGCCTGCTGTGAAGCATACCTCAGACTCTTTGATTTCATATTATTCCAATATCTATCCATTTATGTACTAAGGGGAAAAATTGGTGACCAAATTTACTATTGATGAAGGATACTAGACCTTCTAGGCCCAATCTTAGTTAATATTACCATTTTGACCGCGAATAGTGGGATAAAATGTTCATGAATCCATTTTGGCAAGCTCAGAGCCTCCACATTATCACTCTCTAGGACGAGTGGAGCCTTTCAACCATGTTTTCCTTGTCTAGAAGTAATTATAGACTTGAATCTGGGAAAAGCCTTCATTAAAACCCATTATGTGTACAATTAAATCCAATACTCAACATACTAGGAGGTCAACCTAGTGGACACACTCATAGGAGGAAAATGGATTACCAATTGAGTCACCTCCGTAGATGTGAGCATGCATAGTTATCAGAACACCATTGGTTTCCTCTCTGATCATATGTTCATATGAGGAGATACATTTTTTTACAATAGAAACCTGAATTGGAATAAAAATCTATATGGATCATAGGCCTCACATATAACATCACAATCGATTCAGATTTCTAGCACACCATCTCTGAAGGAAATCAATTATGACCTCAGTTCATCCCGGTACATTCCATATTAATTGAACATACCAATTGGAGAATCCCCATTCATAATGAAATTGAGATCCCTAAATTGATTCCATATCATTAAAGCTTCAATGAGATTCAGGGGAAATTGGTTGGATACTAGAAATGGTCCGAAAAAGGTGGTTGAAATCACCCCCCCAGGAACTGATTCCACTCAACACAGAGTAAGAGGAAAATTGTATTCAAACCCTTATCCATAGTACTAGTATATCCCTAAAATTCTAAAATATGATTTTCTGATGTGTACATGTAGTAGGAACTGGTGAATCTTCTCTAAGATAGGGGATTCAGACACCATATGCTTTCCCTCTGCTAGCATGGCCGCTATAACAAATGTCCCAGCCTCATGCCCCCATTAATGTCACAAACCAGAAATATGTAAATACGTAACAACATTGACAAGAAACCTACAATATTCATCTTATAAGTCATGTCAAACTTGGTTTTGTACCCCCATTATTCATACTATCCCTACTCCAATATGGGCTATAATTTACCGAGAATGCACCTCTTATCCAGCGCAGGAAATCTCATGAGAAATTTGCACATGGGACCCTCTCCCTTTGGTTATAGGAAGTCACTCATCCACACTGTAGAACAATTCCCCCCTTAAGATAGGGTCTTCCTTCTTGATATCACAAGCTATCTTCAATGACTCATGGGTTAGAACATGGGTCCTTTCTGTATCCTCCCAATTGATTTTCAGTGGAATAAATTTTTCATACATCCCTAAAAGGATAGGGCCTCTAGAGATTATGTTGATGTCCCATAGACTAATGCTAAATTCCCCATGAACCATATTGAAGGAATTGCTTTGTAGGATCCATCAGCTATGTAGTTTAGGGATTATATTTGGATTCTGGTATAATTATGTCTAGGCCACCCAGATAACCTCATACATACTGACCGCTTTCATATCAGTTGAAAAATCGATATAGGTCTGGTTCACAAAATATTCCCACATCTACTCAGGTCTAACACACCCCTCTGGGTAGTGGTCCCAGTCTTCCTTCCAGACTTTTGATTTATTTGTATTGGAATCATGAATAATGGATGAGTAGGAATGTAGCTTCAACTAAAGAATATGATAATTTAAATTTAGGATACAACTAATATGATGCATGAAACATGTTGTGGATGAGGTTCCCACATTTATGCACTCTCCATGAGTAGAGATGTTGGTAGTGATATAATTCTTGTACTCTTGGAACCAGAAATGAGGGGAATAGTTCTACATTATTGGGATAAAAACATTATTCCGATTTTTATGGACATATAGTAGAAGATAATTACTCTCCGTATATTCAAAATGGTGCTTCCTCGTGTGTTTCACCAAGTTTAAAAACATTTTGTTGCCTGCATTATAGTAATCAGGACCAATGATATGAACCAACACTTTGATATGATTGCTATCTTGTTCATCGAAGACTTTAGACATATGAGTATCCACTGATAATCTAAAAATAAGTAATGATATTTTGATTAAATACATGACTTGATTTTGAAAATTTTTAGACATCCTAAAATTTGGAAAAGGCACAAACTGACGCATGTGGATATCCAAAGTGACCTTGCATAGGTCAATTAGAAAAATGACATCACACAGGTCACTCACCAAAGTGTATGCATCATCTAGATAAGTTTATTCCTGGTTTGTGTGAATAAAGTTTATGCAAACAAATAATAAGATAACATTCTAAATGAAAAACTAGAACAATGGGGGAAGCATCACAGAGGAAAGAAGAGGGACCATTGAGACCATCTAACCAATTTATAAAAGTTGTAACTCCTATGTGTGATCTGTGTGCATGAAACAGTTAAGTGGATGACCTATGCGGCCCTAAATACTTTTCTTCCCTCTAACTTTTTCTGAAACTCTATTTTTTTCACATGAATGAAAATATATTAAAGAAAAATACATTAGGAAGAAAATATGTGATGTATGTGAAGTATTACATGCTCTCTGAAGGAAGGTCATGGAAGGAAAAAATCAACATCACCCTTCAGGTCACACCTAAACGATAATGGTAGTGTACAATCCCCATAAATAGTGATAAGGCCCCAGACATGACCACTCAGGAGGACTGACTAGGTAACACCTGCTTAGTCTGACTAGCATAAACACCTATGTGAGCAACCTCTTTCACCTAGGGTCTTAAAGTTTCATATAAATAGGATCTTAGGGATCCTCATTTGAATCATGAGAAAACCCAGATAACCATGAAGCCCTTCTCACCATATTCCTTCACCCAATCCCTCAAAACTATCTAGGTAGCTCTCCAAAACCCTAAATAAGAGAGAATAAAAAAGGTATTATTGGATAAAATTACCTCTAAGGTGTCAAACACGAAGCAACTATATGTGGATTCACACCCTCCATAATCCAGATAGACTAGAACAAATTTACCTTTTCCAAACTGTAGACCTATTCGAGACCCCTTATGGGACACTGGAGGAGACCCTTGGAGCCTAAATCAAGGCCTATCCGACGATTTCTTTCCTAAGGTTTCCATAATCTAGAAGTCACCTCAGGATTACATAGGTGATACCATACATGAAGAAATTCTAATACACACATTCTTTTCCCTATGTGAGACCCTATAAACTTTCCAACCCTTTACCTACATGAGACTCATTTGATCCATCTTTCATTCCTCCAATGGTAGAGAACCTCCTTCCTCAGAACTCCCACCAGAGGAAGAAAAAAATAAATCAACCACTGAAGCCTCCATAATTTTCCAACCATGGTGAGATACACAAGAGCATTTATCCAATTCAGTTATAAATTCTTTTATTTAGAGGTGTCATGCATATTCCTTACCTGATGAGTAGGGTCTTCAGGGTGAATGAAGTTATGAATACCTATGGTCATGAGGGCCCCATCCCAGAGAGAAGTTAAAGGGACTTCTTGGTCTTAGACACAAGGTCTAGGACCATGTACTTTCCTAATATTATCTAAGAAAAGGGCTTCTGATTTCATATGGTAAGGGAGGGGATGATGATTTCTTTCCCTTTTAGGGGAATAAGTGGTTTATCCACATCTCTCCTCTGTAACCAAGAGCAGGTAATCCCTAATGGAGTAAGCCCCTAGCCTTTCTAGTGGGATGTATCTAGGTGGGTAGTGGGATGTGACCATCATGGTTACCCAAACAAGAGAGGAGATGGAAACATCAAATCATTTTCTCCATCTCTCATAGCCCTGACCTTTTCCAACAATAGAATAAGGACTGTGATGTTTAATAGATCTTACTCTCCCTCTTGTTACTCACTTTTGACCATGCCTCTCTTCGTATTAGATATTCCTTATGATCATGACATCTACATAGTCATATCCATGTCTTGGTAGAGAATAATTTTTGGATCTTCTTATCTTCTTCCTTCAAAGTCCCTTCATATGTTTGGGTCTTAAAATCAATGTATCCAACCTACTAGGAATACTCCTATATGTTTTAATCCAAAAAATCATTCCTAGATCTTCAAATGCTCCATATTCCCAATGAATTAAGTAAAAGTTCCTATAATTTGGTATAATCCCCAACCCATCCCACTAAAAGGTCCACATTCCATTCAAGAAAAACCTTCAAAGGCCCTACACCATCATGGTTCCTCTTATCTGAACTACATGGGTTTTGATTACTGTCCAAATGGGATACATAGGAAGACTCTATAAGGTTCAAACCCAACACACCAAATCAACCCTAATTTTATCTTGGACACATTTCCAGTAGGTTCATGTCTGACATGGGATCCAACATTTCTTCTAGGTTCCCTAGTCCTATTCGGCACAATACCCACACAAAACTTTGACTAGGAACCTTTTTCTTGGACTTTATTTCCGCATGACATTAAACATCATAGTTTGGTCCTCGTCAAATGAATTTAAAAGGTATTATGTGTACTATTAATTTTCACCAAACTACATGGGATTTTATTCCTATAAAAATGGAATATGTAGGAAGCCACCCTGAAATTAAAACCTAAAACACTAAATCTACACTAATTTTCTTAGGTTAAATTCTCGGTAAGCCCATGTCAGACCTAGAAGCCCACATTCATTCAAGGTTACTCAGGCCACTTTTTCACAAGTCTCACAAAAAACATTTACTAGGAAACTTTTTATTAGGATTTCGTTCAACATTTTATTGAACTACATGATTTTTCCCTATAAAATTACCTTAAAAGGTATTATGTTTCTAGTAAGTACCCCCAAAATATATGGTGGTTTGATTCCTTTCACAAGGATACATTGGAATCCCATATTATGGGTATGATCCTAGTATCAAAACAAATATAGTTTCCCTAGAGGAATTTAAATTACAAAGAACCCCAATATGTTCCTTGAAACCATAATCATGATAATAAATGAACAAAGAATATATAATCCATTTATAATAGGGTATCCTTGATGTGAAACCTTAGATACATACATATATCTTCATCGATGAAGAACCTCAAATACTTAGAGATGAATCTAAATTCTATGCACAATAAGAATTTATTGTTAACCATGGCAAGAAACATTTCATACTTGGGAATGAATGAATGATTAATGAATATGTCTTAAATTTTTAAGAGTGTCCCAAAGTAGGGAATGATTCCCTCAAAAGGGAGTGATGAGCTTGACCTACCATCCTCTTGACTAATGTGAGTCCCTAAGAATCACCAGATCTATTTCTAAATGAACACTTGCCTTTATAATGTATGTTCATTAAACATCTCGAATAAAGGAATATTTGGTTGTTTCTGGATCCACGAAAAAAACCCATTGGTGGTTGTTCGAAAATAGTAAACTCGGTGTGAATTATTTTGTGACCGCTGAAACCCCCACAATTATATTTTCAAACAAAACATGAAAACATTTTCATCAAAAATAGCATGTTATTCTTAAATATGTATACATATCACCTAATTATTAAATGAAAAAAGACAATTGATCATAATAAAAGAGTTTACTCATTATATAAAATCACCAAGAATAATGTTTTTTAATCCAATTTTGACTAGTATTAACTTTCGAATTAATGCTTTATGCTAAGGATACCTCATCTTTGTGAGTTTGACCTCATATATAAGTTAAACTTCTCCCTTGAAGTTTTAATTTTAGGGAAGTGTAATATAGATTTATAAACTAGATTACTATTGGGAATTAACAATACCTAATGGGTGATCAAAACATATTTTATTTAGTCGCTAACCTAATAATGGTTTATATGTTTCTGTTAAGAAAAAAGGGTATTTAGTGAGAGATGTCTTGATATGGGGTGAATAAAAGTATAAAAAAATATTATTTTAAATTCAACTAACTAATTCTTTAGAATCTCATTTTCCCAAAAATATCTTGACCTCATGATTAATAGGGTCATGTTTATGCTTCACTTAAGATAATGATCAATTTTATGTAACCTATATCATTACATAGATCTAATTTATTCAACGATTACTTATCCCATGTGAATATACGTCATTTTAAAATTTTATAAAACATTCCCACAATAAAAAATAATTTTTGCGGTTCACCCGCACTTGGATCCAAGGAACATACAATTATAATAGTGTAATGTATCAAAATCTAGTAAATCATTTTAATTGGTTGATTTAAGGAGGGTCACTCCAAGCCAAGAGTCACTCCCTTTACAAATGTTTGGGAATAGTGTCCCATGGTTCACTCTCTAGTTCATATCCTTATATCCATTGCTCAAGAAAGGAAATAGACTCAAAAGAAATACCAATACCATGATTGAACAAAATTTCCATTTTTTTGTTGCACTAAGTATAAATAGGTTCTCCTAGATCTCTCAGTGCTACTCCTTCACAATCAATGTTTGAACTTTATCACTGTATTCGCTTCACCTCTATTAATAAGATATTCAAGTCATATCCATGGAATAACTCCTCCTACATTAAAAGGATCTATCAATGAGTGCAAATAATCCCTTATTTTGTTACTTTTTTTTCACTTAGATCTTTGATATTTCAATAATGGATCACAATAATCTAGTTTCTTCACTGTTTAATAGGGAATAAATAACCTCTATTTATAGATATTTTTATCTGAATATCTATATGATATTTCTATAAATCAAGATAAAATCCCATCCTATCCTTTAATTTAGTAGTTATGTCTCTTCCATCATCATAATAAAACCCATCCCTCCATCACTTTCAAATATACACCAAATTTACTCACTTAAATATCATATATCCCCCTTTTAGATACAAATTAATACATGGAAAATCTAATTATCTAGACACCATTACAACATAACAACAAAAATGTTGAAATAAATCATTTTATCCATATAAATTCATGATTTTAACCAAATTTTACTAATAATTTTATGTTATGTTTAGAATTATGAAAATATATTTCACCAACATATTACAGTGCAACCATGAAATTTATAGTGAAACACACATTTGTAGTAGCATCATAAAAATTTAGTGACTTATGTTCTATGGTGTCATTTTCCTCCTTACATGAAAATCAAAGAGTGATCCATTTATATTTTAGAATAATATTTACTATTGAATTTCTCGATAAAATTATCCAATAACCATAAAGGCCACTAACTAAATATCTAAGACACAATCATCAGACCATAAGTCCCATCCTCACAAAACATTAATTACAGTGTAATCTAAGTATGTTACAATGTGGTTTCTTTTCTCTCAAATAAAACAATCTAACTTTATCTAAGATATTATAAAACTTTTTTATTGTCAAAAAAATTCTCATATAAAATAATTTATAAAATTTTCACTAATGACTTACTTTTGTACAATATAAAGGGATATTTAATCATGTGGAAACATCTGACTAACTTCATTGCTTTTATTTGACAATGATTATAAAAAAATCATGAAACATCGCCTCCCACACCATCATCATGACACAAAATCCAATATCATATAGATTAACATAAATGGTTGAATTTATATCCAACACAATGCAACATAATTTCATTATTGAATTCTAAAAATATATAATTTTATATTTTTTGAAAACACTTATCATGAATCCATATCAAACTCCAATGAAAATCCAATGAGGAACTCTTAGATTCAGGATTCTTCATTCTACCTTATTGAAATAAAATTTATATAAAACCCTCCATTAAAATAATAAATGTTAATCTTGAAAAAAAACCAACATAGTTGAGCACATATATTGATATCATCCACCCCTATCTTCTGGGTGTCACATAATAATTTTTTTTAAACCTTTAATATCAGCAATTATATTTTGGGAGATGATATTTGATACAAATTATTGCATAAAATTAAACCATTTGTCTTGAATTTCATGATTCCAAAAAACATGTTCTTATAGATGTAAATTTTTAGTAAATGAACTTTCCACTATGCAAATAGCTATCAAAAAATCCTCAAAGCCTACTAAATCAAAAATGAATTTAGGAAAAAAGATAATAAGTCAAAATAATATAATAAGTCATTCTACCTCACTTCACATGACACCAAGATCCTTTCACGGAACTCCACATGTAAACTCAATCAAGCATTCACAAGATTGTCATTTAACAACAATGAAAAATTAAGGATGTTACTCATACCAGTTCCCCTTTAAAAATTTATTCTTGAAATCATATTGATAGAATAGGTTTATCTCTAGATAAAATTCCTTCAACGAGAAAGGTAATTGCAACACCCCAATCTTCCACGGTATGCTTCTCTTTGAATAATACAGTAGCGTGTGTTGTACGCAACTTTGAGTTCTAACACACACCACAACCAATCAAATTAGCCATTATGAATAGTAATACCCACTTTTTGAAATTTTATAAATTTTATCTCTCAAAATGGACTTCATTTTTGGATTTGGAATATCTAAATTATCCTAGGGTAAAATTTTGGAACTTTTCGGATAACATTTATATTTTGAGGAATTGTGAAAATTACTAAATTTTAATTAAAAACAACTTTTTTAATCGAAATAAATAATAGTTATAAATTATGAATTTTAGTGGTTTTAAATTATATTTAGAATTTATTTTTACTATTTAATACAATTTTGGTCATTGTAAATAATTTCATAATTAAACCGGATATAAACAAGTATCAGTCTTTTGATAGTTATTATATCTTAAAAACACGCTTTTTGTTTTGACAGTGGGAATTAATTTTAAATTAATTTCTTCCACTTCTGTGTTTTGAATTTGGAAAAATGGATTCCATATTTGGAATCAGGATGTAAAAATTGTGTAAATAGGTAACTTTTATTTTTATACATTTTGAATAATTGTTTCGGTAAATATTTTATTTACCATGGTTAAAGGGTAAATCCGGTAAATAAGGGCTAAAAAATAATATTATAATAATACAAAACTACCCTAAAACGTGTCCTAAACTTATTTGTGGATATATTTCCAACCGTGGGCATCTTTGGGTCTAATTTGGGACCCAATGGAGCCACTTTTAGGTGATAGGGACACTTTATTTTAATTAAGTTAAAATAAATACAAAAACAACATAAGCATATATCCTTTATAAAAACAATTTTTACATAGGGTTATACATGTTGGATGTTCGACTATAAATATTCATTAGAAAGATAAAAATATTTCCTACATAATGGTATTTTATATATAATTTTTAGACATTAAATAATTTAATTTATTTATGACACAATGATGATGTAGTAATTACCATAATAGTGAACAATTAAAATAATGGATATTATAAACACCCAAATAAATATAATTTGAGACTTTTTATGAATTAAACTAATTTTATAGGTTAATATGGAATGTTATTA
Organism: Viscum album; assembly: GCA_963277665.1. NCBI lineage: Eukaryota > Viridiplantae > Streptophyta > Magnoliopsida > Santalales > Viscaceae > Viscum > Viscum album. The sequence goes on along the minus strand of OY728142.1, from coordinate 421,829,284 downwards.
TTGATTTAGTTAACTTTTTTAGAAGTAATCATTCTGTTATTATTTTTACAGAAATCAATTATTGGATTATGTCAAAATTGACATAAAAGAGATTTAATAAAAAATATTATATTATTAATTGATATTAAATTCCTAAAAATCTATGGTTCGGACAAAAGACTTATATCATGATAGGTGTATAATTAATGGAACACTTGTGGGTATCTTGGATGTATATATTATGTTTATTAACTATATAATATAAAAATACAAAGTGACATGGTAATTGTTAAACTAATTAACTAAGAGTTAAACCTAAAAGGTAAGGTTAATATAGTGACCCAAACCTGTATAAAACCTATTGGTTGAGTGTTTTTCCACCCATAACCACCTTAAAATTTATATAATCCAATTTTGAGTCATTATAAACCGAATACAAATTTATTATAAAATAACATTTCTAGCTTTTCCAAAGGTGCCCCTCACCCCTCTTCTAAAAGGGCACTCCCACTTCTCATTAATTCACACCTTAAAATCCATTTGGTTCAGACAAAACCTACCCAAATACTCTCCCAACTTCCCTAAATTAATCCTAGAGTCCTTACATTAGTTATAAATCCAACCTAAGGATCCATTTTGATCAAATAAAATGGAAGAACCCGAAGAAGAGGTAATGTTTTCACCACCCTCTTTCAAGTTCCTTTCTTATTCCACTTCTCCATTATTTGTTATTACCATTATAAAATAATAAATACAGTATATTATATATACTTTTATGTTATTATAAACATGGTACAACCATATCTCAATATTCTATCCATCCTTTGAATGACATGTCACCATACGTGTGTATGTACGGTTTACCGTCTCCACGTCGTGGTGTAATTGTTATTCAAAACATTATTATTTGGATGGGTATAATAATGATGTGTAATTCATGTAAATAACAAATATAACATGATAGTGACTCTGTATATATGATATACCATCCAATTAAATATTATTTCAATATAAAAATAATGATATTGTCGCTCGTGCATACTTACAGACTACTGTCTCCACGAACACGATGAGATTCATTCTCCATCATACCCATTCAAGTATAATTTTCATTTGATGATTAATAATAATGTTTAAGGACTTAATATAATTATTTATATGAATATGATACAACCTATCCATAAAAACATGGCTTACGTAACAAAACATATAAATGAAAATGAGTAAGTTAACACCCGAAACGACAATAATATTAAGCTATTATTAACAAAGAATTGTTAAAAGATCATATATGAGATTATATTAATGTATATTATTCCTGTATAATTTAATAACCATTATTTCACCATTATACACGAGGTTAACCTACCCCAACCAAGGAAAAGTACAAGGTAAGGTTTTTTTCAATCTTTTCATTATCCGAGGTTGTTTATACGTAATAATCTACTGGGACTTCTTCATCATCCACATCCATGTTTCTTAAAAATGTATTTCAAAACATTTTTACTATTTACTAGAATATGGGTTAAAGTCATTTATACCCCTGTTTGACTTTTTATAACAGGTTTAAAAATTAATCTTTCCATTGTTTTCCAAAAAAGGTCCTTTTTAACCTTTTCGACAGAATTAAGGTAAGAATGTATTTTTAACTTATAGGGCGGATGCACCTATCTTCCGCCATTATAATGCCGTCAAAGATTCCCTTACATGATTATAAGAATCTTTTCAAAGTAAATGTTTTATTTAATAATTATGAGACTTTTAAATGATTAAAAAAAAAGAGATATTTCTGTCAAATAGTTTTGATTTCATCTATGTCAATACCTTTTGATGAATTTTAAGCTTATTTGAAGTTTATTTATTATGATACAAAACATCCATATTGTATTGATTGTTTTTTGATATGTCTGACTGTGGATGTATATTTTTTATACCATTAATGGTTTATGAAGAAAGTATTGACATTTCGTATGCTAGTTTTAATACGAATGTTTATGTTATGTTTAGACCTATTCATATGAGGAATGCATTGGACTTAATAAGTGACGGATGGAGCCCTATATAGCTCCTCGATGCATCAGTAGGTCTCATGAGACAAACTAGTGTCTTGGCACAAGGACTTGACAAAATCTTATTTGAAGTCTTGGCACGAGGCCTTGGCTATGTGGTTATGATCATCTGGAATTATGCATTCCATCATTATGTAAGTGGTTATTGAAATTGAATGTAATTATTTGATTAGTATAATATCCATGTGAATAAGTAAATGGAATTATTTCATTTTATTTCTGACATATTATGTTGAAGTTCATGTTTAAAAGGCTTCTGTTTTAGTTATACATTTCCTTAAATGTTTATTCTTATTTATGAAAGTTTCCGCTATATTGTTATCCTTACTGGGCATTTGAGCTCACCCCTTTCAATGTTTTATTTTTCCAAGGATGTGAAGAAGTAATTTATGAATGACCTGCTGGGATAGTATGTGGGGATATGAGTGTGGACTATGGAGACTATGTTTTTGTAGTTTTCATTTTATGAAGTGATGTAAACATTATGTATCTAGTTATTCCAAAGCTAATAAACTAATCGGTCTATAGAGACTTGATATTTCTTGTGATCATGCCAATGTTATGTAATAATGCACTGAATCTAGGTAACTGGGGTCGGTGTGTTACAGTTGGTATCAGAGGAAGTTTAGTAAAAACCTTGGAAGCTAGATTTAGATAAACTCTGATTAGAGCACATAGACCTAATATGGACTTTAAGGATTTGTGTAGAAGAACTTCCTAGAATTTCGGTATTGTAGAGATTTTGTGAGTTTTCCAAGAAATAAATCCCTGTATGGATATGAGCAGGTAGAGGTGGCTTTGGCACAGATATACCTAGGGGTAAAACCCGAAAACACCACTTTGAGCTAGACTCGAATGGGAACTGGTGCACGACAACGGGCCTTGCTACACTCTTGGTTACGACACTCCCAGGGGATATGCTTAGGATAAATCTCACTTTCTTTACAAATCATTATGAAGGGTTTATGAGTATATACTTCCACAAGGAAAACATTTTTATGATTATGGATTATATCCATAAATAGTTCAATTTATGTTAAGTGTTTTATAAGTATGGAGTTATGTATTTTGATTCATAAACTAATCTAGTTTATGCTATTGATTAGAAAGGAATCCTAGTGGAATAAATGGAAACTGTATCAATGCACACACTCCGTGTAGGGATTTCCCTTCTACACAAGAGAATTATAGTGAAACTGGTGATCGAACTGGGGCTGATCAGCTAATCACCATACTGGGACAACTCACTCAGGTTATGAATAATAACCTTACCTGTATGGAGCACCCTGATCCGCAGCATGGATGATCAATGTTAGATCACTTCATGTGGAAACAACCACCAATGTTCAATGGGAGTACAAATCTTTTAGTAGATGAGAAATGGATAAATTCCCTAGAGAAAATATTTGAGGCTTTGGGGAGTAATGAAAGGGAAAAAGTTATCATGGCAGTTTACCGCTTCACTAGAGATGCTGATCAATGGTGGTCATTGATTCAAAACACGAAAGAATATGATGAAGTATCGAATATGGAATAGAGGGAGTTCAAAGATATTTTTTAGAAAATTACTTTTCTCGTGACCATCGAGCAGATATAGAAAGGAACTTTCTGAGTCTGAGACAAAAGGAAGATGAGAATGTCGCAAAGTATGAGGCTAACTTTACAAGGTTAGCAAGGTATGCTGGAGATTATATACGTAACCCAAGAAGCAATATTGATCGTTTCTTTGATGGGTTAAAACCATTTCTTCAACGAGAATTTGTGTCAAAATCCTTCTCGTCGTATGAAAACATTGTCCCATGTGCTATCAAGATAGAAAAAGAATTCTCAAAGTCTTATGACTTTAAAGCAAAGCAAGAGAAGAAGAGATCTGCAGATCAATTTGGGAATAGAAATAAGGGGAAGAAGGGAAAATTTGAATATCCAACCTACAATAAATGTGGGAAGAAACTCCCTGGTAATTGCTTGAAGGGAATGGGAGTCTATTAAAACTGTGGTGAAAAAGGCCACCAAGCTCGTGATTTCAAGGGGAAGAAAGAAGCTACCAATGTTCAATGATACAACTGCAGGGAGATGGAACATAATGCAAATGAATTTCCTAAGCGTCAGGTGAACTTACCTCAGAAAAGGCCAAGGGATCAAGGCCAAGCATATGCTATTACTACTGCTGAGGTAGAAGCTCTGAAAGACATGGTGGCAGGTAATTTAATGGTTTCCTCAAGTTCAAAAAATGCATTATTTGATTCTGGATCATCGCATTGTTTCATATCTTCCTACTTTGATAAGAAAATTAGATATTTACAATTTGATTTAACATGGGATTTTTCAGTTAAAACTCCTAAAGGAAGTATCATTGCAACAAAGTTTTGTGAATCAGTCCCCATTAGAGCACATAAATGTTCTTTATCCTCCGATCTCATCGTCATACCTATGATTGAGTTTATATAATCCTTGGGATGGATTGGATTTCAGACCATGATGCAAAGAAGTATTTTAAGAAGAAGGAGGTTACGATTTTTGATGATGATGATAAGGAACACCTTATCTTTCGAGCAGAATCATCACCACCTAATTCTTATCTATATCCACCCCCAATAGCTCAACTAAATTCAATTATTAGGGAGGAAGAGGATGAAATTACTATGGGTGAGGAAAGGAATGATCAAATAGATTATGTAACTATTATAAAATAATATGTAGATGTGTTTTCAGAAGATTCACCTGGAAATCCTCTAGAACGAGATGTTGAGTTTTCCATTGATTTAATCCCTAGATCAAGGCCTATATCGAAGACCCCTTATAGAATTGAAACTATAGAATTAGTGTAACTAAATCAACAACTAGAGGAATTGAGTAATAAAGGATTTATTCACCTTAGTGTTTCTCCATGGGGAGCCCCTGTTCTTTTCGTTAAAAAGAAAGATAGATCCATGAGGTTATGTATAGACTATAGGGAAATCAATGCTATAGCAATAAAGAACAAGTATCCCCTGCATCGAATTGATGATTTATTTGACCAACTGCATGGAGCTTAATACTTATCAAATATTGACCTTCAGTTTGGATACCATCAATTGTGTGTGAAGAAGGAAGACATTTCGAAGACAGCATTTTGAACCAGGTACGGGCATTACGAGTTTACAGTAATGAATTTTGGGCTGACTAATGTTCCCTCTGTATTCATGGATCTGATGAATAGAGTTTTTGAAGATTATCTCGATGATTTTGTGGTGGTATTTATTGATGATATATTGGTATACTCCAAAAGCTATGAAGATCATGAAAATCACATGCGTATTATCCTGAAGACTCTTAGAAGACATGAATTATATGGGAAGTTTAGCAAGTGTGAATTCTGGGTTCAAGAGATTTATTTTCTTGTCCATATTATCTCTAATTATGGAATCTCTGTTGATACTTCTAAGATCAAGGCAATCCAAGAATGGCCAGAACCGACAAGTATAACTGAGGTACGTAGTTTTATTGGTTTGGCAGGTTATTATCGACGTTTCATCCAGAATTGTGCCCGATTGGCTAACCCATTAATGAAGATCACATGTAAAGGGGTTAAATTTGTTTGGAAAAAAGAGTGTGAAGAATGTTTCGAAGAACTGAAGAGAGTATTAGTCAATGCTCCTATATTGACTCAACCATCGTGGAATGATGGGTTCGTTATTTTTAATAATGCATGGAAGAAAGGACTTGGTTGTGTCCTCATGCAGAATGATAGAGTTATTGCCTATGCATCATGACAGTTGAAAATTCATGAGAAAAACTATCCTACTCATGATCTCGAGTTAGCAGCTGTGATCTTTTTTTTGAATATATGGAGACACTACCTCTATGGTGAAAAATGTGAGATTTATACTGATCATAAGAGTTTGAAGAATATTTTCTCACAAAATAACTCAACATGAGGCAAAGGCGATGGCTTGAACTACTCAAGGATTATGATTTCATGATACAATACCACCCGAGGAAGGAAAACAAGGTAGCAGATGCCTTGAGCGGAAAAGATCAGGGAGTTTTGAACAATATGAGAGTTGAAAGGGACCCAATTTTCATGGATCTAATGAAGATGGACATGGGAATAACCATGGAGGGTGAAACATCAATGCTTTTTTAAATGGTTGCCAAACCATCTTTAATATAAAGGATTAAGAGATATCAGACCGATGATGAAGAATTTCAAAAGATGATTAAAGCTGGGAATGATGGGAGATTGAGAGACTTTGTGTATTAAGATGGAATTTTGAAATTTGGTAAGAGACTTTGTGTTCCTGATATACCTGATCTAAAAATGGAATTGTTGGACAATGCCCATAGTTCCAATTTCTCTATACACCCTCGGAGCACCAAAATGTATAGAGATTTGAAGGAACATTTTTGGTGGGACAACATGAAGAGGGAGATTTCTGATTTTATTTCGAGATGTATGGTTTGTCAACAAGTGAAAGCTGGAAGGCAAGAGCCTAGTGGAGTATTGCAACCTCTTTCCATACCTGAGTGGTAATGAGATAATATTACGATAGACTTCATCAGGGGGATACCAAAGACTCCTAGAAGGAATGATGCAATATGGGTCATTGTTTATCGCCTTACCAAGTCAGCACATTTTCTTGCTATAAGAGAAGATTTACCACTCGAACGTCTAGCAAGACTATATATTAATGAATTTGTGAGACTTTATAGAGTACCCCTATCGATTGTTTTGGATCGTGATCCCTGTTTTACATCAATATTTTGGAAGATTCTTCAGAAGGCCTTGGATACTGAACTTCGTTTGAGCACTACCTACCACCCTCAAACAGATAGACAATCAGAACGGACTATTCAAACCTTAGAAGACATGTTGAGATCTTGCTCACATGACTTTCCGGGTATGTGGGATCAATATTTACCTCTGGTAGAATTTTCCTATAAAAATAGCTTTCATTGAAGTATTCAGATAGCACCATATGAAGCGTTATATGGAAAGAGATGTCGTACACCAACCTGTTGGGATGACGTTGGTGAATGAAAACTCATAGGTCCAGAACTGGTGGAGGAAAAGATGGAAAAAGTAATGGTAATCCAAAACCACATCAAAGAAACTCAAAGTAGGAAGAAGACCTATGTCGATAACTGAAGGAAGGATTTGGAATTTCAAGTTAGTGATCATGTTTTCTTGAAGGTATCTCCATGGAAGGGAGTTGTACGTTTCAGTACGAAAGATAAATTGAGTCCTAGGTACATCAGACCTTTCAAAATTCTAGAACGAATTGGTGATGTAGCTTACTATTTGGCAATGCCGCCAAATCTCTCCAAAGTTCACGATGTGTTCCATGTATCACTGTTGAAGAAATACTTGCCTGACCCAACGCATGTACTCACCAATGAGGAATTAGAACTGGAACTCGATCTATATTATTGTGAAGCTCTCATCAATATTCTTGATACTAGAGAACAAGTGCTGAGAAATCGGACGACTCGTCTGGTTAAAGTTCTATGGAGAAACCATAAAATGGAAGAGGCAACGTGGGAACTCGAGGAACTTATGATGAAGAACCACCTGAGTCTTTTTATGAAATAATATTCTAGAAATTTCGAGGGTTAAATTATTTTTAGGAGGGGATAATGTAACACCCCAAGCTTCCACGGTATGCTTCTCTTTGAATAATACATTAGCGTGTGTTGTACACAACTTCAAGTTCTAACACACACCACAACCAATCAAACTAGCCATTATGAATAGTAATACCCACTTTTTGAAATTTTATAAATTTGATATCTCAAAATGGACTTCATTTTTGGATTCGGAATATCGAAATTAGCCTAGGGTAAAATTTTGTAACTTTTCGGATAAAATTTATATTTTGAGGAATAATGAAAATTACTAAATTTTAATTAAAAACAAATTCTTTAATCGAAATAATTAAAAGTGATAAATTATGAATTTGAGTGGTTTTAAAGTATATTTAGAATATATTTTTACCATGTAATACAATTTTGTTCATTGTACATAATTTCAAAATTAAATCAGACATAAACAAGTATCAATCTTTTGATAGTTATTCTATCATAAAAAAACGCTTTTTTGTTTTGACAGTGGGAATTAATTTTAAATTAATTTCTGCCACTTCTGTGTTTTAAATTTGGAAAAATGGAATCCATATTTTGAATCAGGATGTCCATATTGGGTAAATAGGTAACTTTTATTTTGAGACATTTTGAATAATTACTTCGGTAAATATATTATTTACCATGGTTAAAGGGTAAATCCGGTAAATAAGGGTTAACAAATAATATTATAATAATACTAAATTACCCTAAAACGTGTCCTAACCTTATTTGAGGATACATATCCGACCATGGGCATATTTGGGTCTATTTTGGGACCCCATGGAGCCACGTGTAGGTGATAGGGACACTTTATTTTAATTAAGTTAAAATAAATACAAAAATGACATAACCATATATCTTTTAGTAAAACAATTTTTAAATATGGTTATACATGTTGGATTTTCAACTATAAATATTCATTATAAATATAAATAAATTTCCTACATAATGGTATTTTATTTATAATTTTTAGACATTAAATAATTTAATTTAAATATGACACAATGATGATGCAATAATTACAATAATAGTGCAAAATTAAAATAATTGATATTATAAACACCCAAATAAATATAATTTGAGACTTTTATGAATTAAACTAATTTTCTAGGTTAATATTACATCTTATTATTTCTTTAAATAACTTTTTTTCGAAGTAATCATTCCGTTTTGATTTTTACAAAAATCAATTATTGGATAGTGTCAAAATTGACATAAAAGAGTTTTTAAAACAAATATTATATTATTAATTGATATTAAATCACTAAAAGTCTAAGGTTCGGCCAGGAGACTTATATCATGATAGGTGTATCATTAATGGACCACTTGGTGGTCTCTTTGATGTATATAGTATGTTTATTTACTATATAGTATAAAAATACAAAGTGACATGGTAATTGTTAAACTAATTAAGTAAGAGTTAAAACTAGAAGATAAAGTTAATATAGTGACCCAAACCTATCCAAAACCTATTGGTCGAGTGGTTTTAGACCCATACCCACAATAAAATTTAAATAATCCAATTTGGATCCATTAGAAACCGAATATGAATTTATTATAAAATAATATTTCTAGCTTTTCCAAAGGTGCCCCTCACCCCTCTTATAAAAGGGCACTCCCCCTTCTCATTGATTCAAAACTTCAAAGCCTTTTTGTTCGGCCAAATCCTGCCCAAATACTCTAAATACTTCCCTCAATTCATCTTAGAGGCCTTATTTTAGTCAGAAAACCAACCTAAGGATCCCTTTTGTTCAAATCAAAAGGAAGAACCCGAAGAAGAGGTAATGTTTTCACCACCATCTTTCTAGTTCCTTTCTTCTTCCACTTCTTCTTTCTTTGTTATTAAAATTACAAAATAATAACTCCAGTATATTATATATACTTTGATGTTATTATAATCATGGTAAAACCATATTTCAGTATTCTATCCATCCTTTGAATGACATGTCACCATACGTGCGTACGTACGGGTTACCGTCTTCACATCGTGGTGTAGTTGTTATTCAAAACATTATTATTTGGATGGGTATAATAATGATGTTTAATTAATGTAAATAATAAATATAACATGATAATGATTCTTTATATATGATATACCATCCAATTAAATATTATTTTAATATCAAAAGAATGATATTGTCGCTCGTGCGTACGTACATACTACCATCTCCACGAACGCGATGAGATTCATTCTCCATCATATCCATTCAAGTCTAATTCTCATTTGATGATTAATAAAAATGATTAAGGACTTGATATCATTCTGGATATGAATAATATACAACCTATCCATAACAAACATGCCTAACATAACAAAACATATAAAAGAAAATGAATAAGTTAACACTCGAAACAAAAATATTATTAAGATATTATTAACAAAGAAATGATAAAAGATCATATATGATATCATATTAATGTATATGATTCTTTTATAATTTAATATAAATTATTTCACCATTATAAAGGAGGCTAACCTACCCCCAACCAAGGAAAAGTACAAGGTAAGGGTTTATTTCGCAATCTCTTCACTATCCGAGGTTGTTTATACGTAATAATCTACTAGGACTTCTTTATCATCGACATCCATGTTTCATAAAAATGTATTTCAAAACATTTTTAATATTTTCTAGATTATGGTTTAAAGTCATTTATAACATTTTTTGACTTTTTATGATAGGTTTATAAAGGATTCTTTATGTCGTTATCCAAACAAGGTCCTTTTTAACCTTTTTGACAGAATAAAGGTAAGAATGTCTTTTTAACTTATATGGCGGATGCACCTATCTTCCGCCGTTATAAAGTCATAAAATCTTACCTTACAATATTATAAGAATATTTTCAAAGTAAATGTTTAATTTTATAATTATGGGACTTTTAAATGACTTCAAAAAATAGATATTTCTCTCAAATAGTTTTGATTTCATCTATGTCAACATCCTTTGAGGAATTTTAAGCTTATTTAAAGTTTATTTATTATGATACAAAACTTCCATATTGTATTGATGGTTTTGTGATATGTTTGACTGTGGATGTTTTATTTTTATACAATTGTCGGTTTATGAAGAATGTATTGACATTTCGTATGCTAGTTTTAATTCGAATGTTTATGTTATGTTTAAACCTGTTCATATGAGGATTGCATTGGACTTAATAAGTGACAGGTGGAGCCCTCTATAGCTCCTTGATGCATCGGTAGGTCTCATGAGACAAACTAGTGTCTTGACAGAAGGCCTTGAAATAATATTTTTTTTAGTCTTGGAACAAGGCTTTGGCTATGTAGTTATGATAGTCTAGCATTATGCATTCCATCATTATGAAAGTGGTTATTGATATTGCACGTGATTATTCGATTAGTAGAATATCCATATGAATAAGTAAATGGAATTATTTCATTTTATTTCTGCCATATTATGTTGAAGTTCAAGTTTAAAAGGATTTTTTTTAGTTATACACTGCCTTAAATGTTTATTCTTATTTATGAATGTTTCTTCTATATTTTTATCCTTACGGGGCATTTGAGCTCACCCCTTTCAATGTTTTATTTTTCCTAGGATGTGAAAAGTAATTTATGAATGACCTGCTGGGATAATATGTGGGGATATGAGTGTGGACTATGAAGACTGTGTTTTTTTAGTTTTCATTTTATGATGTGATGTAAATTTTATTAATTTATCTAGTTATTCCAAGGCTACAAAACTAATCGGTCTTTAGAGACTTGATCTTTCTTATAATCATGCTAATGTTATGTAATAATGCACCGACTCTGGGTAACTGGGGTTGAGGCGTTACAGTAATGAATTTTGAGACTTCAAAACAAAAACATCATTAGTTACATCTTTATCTATTCATATAATTTATTCATATTTCTCATTCTAAAGTATCTTAAAAAAATATATGATACCACATTTTAGCACGTGATTCAATAATTTATATATTTCTCCTTACATGTTTCTTCTTTTCCTATATAAAAGACCTTCTCCCCCTTAATTTAAAATGCATCTTCTTATGTTTTAGATTCATCCTGTATTTGTTTTTGTCTTCCTCATAGATCATATCTCCCCATTAAACCTACAGCATTTTAATAAAAATTATAGCATTTAAATACATTTCATGATAAGGTAAAATTCAATTTCTCAGGTTTAGGAGGATGATGAGTCACTATATACCATACCTTTTTTATTTATATAATATTTTACAATTTTTGTTTAATTTCAAAAATGTTTTGGTATAATCCAGTGTATAATCATTATTCATGGAGTTTTTCTTTTCTTTATGACCCAATCGACATGATCTTTATGATTGTTTTTTCTTACAATAAATTATTTCTTTACTTACCAATGATTGTTCTATATTTCTCAAAACATATGTGTACATTGTTTATCCTGAAAATATTAAAAAGTTTTATTAATTAATATCTTTACTTAGGTAACTTATTTATCATAATACTTATATGATTCATTAGAGTTTTACCATCATCCAATTTTCCAAAAATTATTATCCTTTAGTGATTTTTTTAGTAAAATGTTTTCTATTCTTTCTCCAACCATTTTGACCATTATGATCTTTAACTATCCAATAGAATATATTCCATAATGGGATAAATATTCTATTAAATGTATATTGATTTTCTATTATAATTCAATCTAAATTTCTCTTATGATCTCAATTAGAGACATGATTAGAACTGTAATAATTATTTGAAAAACATATGAACCTTATTTATTGTGATTGGTAACTATAATTTAAAAAATTAAATAATATTCATAATAAGATATGTATATATATATATATATATTAATTCTTAATAAAAACATTTATAAATACATCCATGAATTCCACAATAAAAGAACATGTACCTATAAATTTTACCTTTAAAATATAATCTTATTTACTCACCTCTTGTTAATAAATTTTTTTTTCTCATTATATCCACTCTTTTCCCTTTACATAATTTAGAGCCATGTGTCCCTTTTTTAAAGATCACCCAAGGAGTTATTCTTCTAAAACATTGACATGAATACATCATAACCAATGTAGGGTTTCTCTATGGGATGTGGCCTTTATGTCATCAAACATTTTTTATGACTAATCATACCATTTTTCTAAATCTCAGATAAACATGCCTTGGTTTTACATACTTTACATGATTTAAAACACTACATTTCATACATAATAATATCCCAAGGATTGATAAGTTCAATTTATTTGGATACTAGTTACATAGTCATGTTATTTTATAATACTTGAGATCATTTTTCTTTAAAGGCACCATACTAGACCATCCAATAGAAATATCATCAGTAAGACTCATCCTCATAACTTAGGTAATGTAAAAATAAGAAAGTGATATGCTAAAATTCTTAGTAAGTGGTGAGTAAACATTTAATCAAGGATTTGTTCATTAATATATGGAAAATAATGATAATAATAGAAATATAATATCATCATGATTGATAACCATAAAAGATAAGTTAGCTTCAAAGTACATATCATAGGAACTTAAAGCCACAAAATTTCAATATGGAAGAATAAAATATATAACATTTACTAGAATAATTTAATATAATCTCTGAATCATGAGACTATAATATAATAATGAATAGTTATCCTTTAACTATGGAATAAAAATTAACAAAGGAAAACTTTATTTTCATAAGGAAAACCATGAGTTCCCATGTATATGATCAATTTAAATGTACTCATGAGTGCTTATATCATGAGATATAAACTCTTATCAATTGAATTGGAGGGCTATAATAGACCCAAACAGCTTAGGTTTATAATGTAACAACCCATCCTTGGTTTATAATGTTACCAAAAATACTTAGTTTATAATGGAACCACTCATTCTTGGTTTATAATAGAACTACCCATCACTCATCCATATATATGTGGGTGCCACTTAAAATAAATAATTCACTTTCCAATCCATAATGACACAAAATAACTAAATAGGTTTCATAAAATATCTAAATATAATTTTTTTTATTTTCATATATAATCCAGGGAAATAAATTTAGTTTCAAATAAAATTCCTGTGGAAATTATTCATATTTAATAATGAGCCTAAATAAATATAACGGGTTTCATAATTCTATAAAATATCATCATTAACCAAAAAAATTGATATCAAAATTATTATTAAAAAAATAGTCACATAATTAAAACAATATAGGGTATAACATAAAAAATAATTTCATTTTAGATAAATCATAAAGAAACCTAAATCATGAAAAGATCTTTTTGAAATAATTTTTATTCGTCATTGTAAAAGTCCTAGTTACGAGTATCTTTAAAAAAATATTCCTTTATTTTTAAGAAAATGAAAATAAAAACCATTATGAAAATGGATTTAGTTAAAAAAATAATTTCAAATAAAAAATATAACTTAATTTAAAATAGAAATAATTGGTAAAACTAGATCCAATAAAATTTTCTATAACTCAAAGAATGGGGTTTGAGTTACCAAGTCCCTTACGAATTGAGTTACACTTTAATAAAAACCACTCCAAATAGTGGACATGTAATCGAACATAAAATACCATTATTAAAATATAATTCATGATACTATATCCTAAATAACTATTATATATAAAAAATAAACGAAATTATGTGAATAATATCAAACATTTCTCAAATAGAGAAATTTGAGATGAAAACCCTTACAACATAGGAACCATTCTGGTAAAAACCACATGAAGGAGAGATAGAGAAATAATTTTATTTTAAAAACCCATAAATAATTATAATACATGTTATTAAATATATAACTAGTAGTATTCAGAAAATTTAAAATAAATTAGGTGTATAAAAGAAAATGTATCTCAAAATTTTATTTTGAGATAAAACCCTTACCTTGTTTCATTGCTTTGTTGATGACACTTTAACCTCATATAAAAAAAACATAGAAACATTAATAATATATTTCATAACTTTATTAATATATGTTATTTTTTATATCTCCCATTTATAATTATTTATTATGGGTATATTGGTTCACTATAACTGATTTCAACAATCAAGTGTTAATAACTTTAACTGTTTGTGCACGTTTTATAATGGTGACACATTTAACAATTATTTGAAACCAAGATAATAATTAATATATAATTTAAAATACTATAATATATAACATAAAATTATTTATAAATTTATTATATAATTCTATTAGACTTTTAGTTAAGCTGTCTGAAAATTGAATCGTTGTTGGCTTATTTCGATGATTTTTTGAGAACATTGACGATACATTAATTATAATTCAAATAATTAATATAATATTTCAAAAACCATAAAACAATCATTATTTTATTATTATATTTTCATAATATTAGCATCTATGTTCCCATATTCATCCATGATATAGTTTTATATCATTGATCATTTAGGGGGTTAAACCACCCCAACCATGAACCTGCTTTAACTAGATGGGTGATGATGGTTAGAGAGGTGTTTTTTTCACATAATATCATTATAAAAAAATCATTATGATGTTAGTTTTAAAATTATTATTATTATTGACCAGATTATTTTAAGTGTGGATAAATAAGAATAAAATAGAAGAAAAATGAAAAAATTACTCTTTGTGGAGGCGGTAGTCCACACACACACAAAACTGACGTTCCATTGGATTTCTAAGTGGTTGGAAATGAATAAATATGGAATAATACATTAATATAAAAAATATAATGATACAAAGTATACTTAATTAATCTTATTATTATGGAATAATATTTTTGTAAGAGTAATATTAATAAGAATGACTTAAGAATGAGATAATACTTAAGTTGGAGACAAGATCTTTCCTTGGAAGAATCCTTGAAATTGAAGGGATTAGGATAGATATGAGTGAACTTGGGATTATTTTCATTGAATAATTTTCTAGGTAGAGTAAAATATAATATTTTAAATAAGTAATTATAAGTTTACGTTTATATTTCAAGGGTATAAGTTGTATGTTTTTATAAGTGAAAGTAAGGGAATTTTCAAAAACACATTTATAATTTTCAATAATGCAATTTCCTTTTACAGGTCCCAAGTCACAAAAATGGGAAATTGTGTTGGTGAAAAAACAATTTCTAATAAAAAATATAATATATACTTAATTCAAGGCATGCTTTTTTAATTTTTTGAGTAACTTTACATTAAGTAAAACTCAATTTATCCCTTTTACATTTCCCATCATAATCTATTTTTAACATTATTAATAAATTTTATTAAAAAAACATATAAAATAAAATTTATATAGGTATGAAAAGTTAACTTTAAAATAAAAGTGCTTAAAGGCATAAAACAATTTTTTTTGAAAAATAACTTTAGTAAGATTTCAAATTTATATATAAGATACCATTATCATGGTTACTGATTTTAAATCCATAAACTAAGTGATTATGAATTTAATAAAATTTATGAGTCTTAAAAATCAAGCTAAAACTGAACCTTTCCTTTAAAATACTTTATTTAAATAAAAATACCAAAACTAGTTTTTATATTAAAACAATATTTTACTTTAGTTCTAAAAATGATTGGCATAGGTTTTGTATGTGTAATGAATATCTAAAAAGAATAAAATTATTCATTAATTTAATATTAAATTTCATTAATGGTTCTAAAATATTATAGTTTATTCTAACATTGTGATAAAAACATGGAAATTATAATTTTCAAAAATCCCACATTTTTCGACTTAAAATCAACCTTTTTAGAAAATGATAAAAAATTAAAAAAAGTAATTTTTGATATAATGAATTAAAATATGAGTTTAATTTTATATAATTAAAATTATAAAATTTTCAAATTTAACATATAATTTAAATGAAAAAATTACAAAGAAAACTTCTTTTATATAAAATATCTTTTTTCAACATTAACTTAGATTAACTTTTTATAATATAAAGTAATGATTTTTAATTTATTAACATATGAAGATAATTACTAAAATTATTATAATATTTTTTGAATATTTTATTTTAGGTATTGTAGAAAATATAATTCATCTAATATTTCAATTTTTTCTAAAAAGATGTAAAATCACAAGTTTTAACATTCTCCCTCTTAAATAAATAATGTCCTCTCAATTTTAATTATTGATTACTAAAGGAAGAAGATATGGGATCAATAATAAAATCATAATATATATTTTAGTAAGATATCAACCTCACTTTTCCATGGTAATACTAGGAATCAATTTATCCAAAATATACTTCTAATGATTTCTTAGGGAAATAACTTTCACAACTTAATTTTCATTATCTTATTTCCAACTAGAAGGATTATGGTGATATCTAAAATAATTATATTAAATTATCATATGAATATTGAAGACAAATCATAATATGTCTTGTCTAATTAAACCTTCATTTTGTCCTATGATACTTTATTTTCTATCTTTTAACAATTGGTTCATCCTATAAACCTCTTCGTTAAACCTGAGTTACATTAAGTTGGTTTATCTTATACTTCTCAACATAATATCCTAAATTAACTAAGAAATAAACACTTTATAACAGTTTATAAAGATAATATTATCGTCCAAAGAATATCCCATGGGAGTGTCAAACTAGGTTTGTAGATAAGACTCTTTCTTGGTCACTAGGTGACGATTAGGTTGAAACACAATCCAACATTTTCATGGTTGTTACTCCTCGGTATATCTATTCGAGAGGCTATATCTGATTTTAGTATCCATAAAAGGGTTAAATTTCCATGTGAAACTCCTACTCAAGACATTATCATTTTTTTGGATATCATCCTATATTGAGAATCATATATAGGGTTTTTAAGGTTATCTATCCTTAATTATCAAAAATCCCGTATCTAATATCCAAAAATAACGAATCCTTTTCTCTAACACCAACTATAGTGAACCAAGGTAAAAATGTCTTTTTCAACATCCTTTACATGATTTTAAATATTACATTTCATATATAATAATATCCTAAGGACTAATAGGTTCATCATATTTGGAGAATAGATACATAGACAACTTATTTTGTAATACTTGGGATCATTTCTCTTTAAAGGAACCATACTAGACTATCCTATTGAAATCTCATTAGTGAGGCTCATCCTCATTACATAAGGAATAAAATTATATTAAAGGGGCGAGATAAA
This sequence comes from Viscum album, assembly GCA_963277665.1. Taxonomy (NCBI): domain Eukaryota; kingdom Viridiplantae; phylum Streptophyta; class Magnoliopsida; order Santalales; family Viscaceae; genus Viscum; species Viscum album. The sequence goes on along the minus strand of OY728142.1, from coordinate 421,811,522 downwards.
ATCCTTAGTAAGGGGTGAATATATTTTTTTACCATGGATGAGTTCATAATAATAAGTAAAAACTTGCTCATAAGATAAATATCATATCATCATGAGTGATAACCATAAAACATAAGTAACAATTAAATTACATGTAAAAGAAACCTAAATATACAAATGATCAACATGGAAAAATAAAATCTATAACATGTTTTGGAAGTATTTAATACAATCCTTCAATCATGAGGGAATAAAATCATAATGAATAACCATCCATTAACTATGGGAAAAACATTATCATAGTAAAACATTTTTTTCATGAGACACACCATTAGTTTTCATGTTTATGAGAAAATTAAATTTACTCATGGATATGAATCTCATGATATATAAACTCTTATATAATTCATTAGAAGGATATAACAGGACAAAAAATATGAGGTTTATAATATAACAATGTGTAAGTAGTTTATAATTGAATCAATCATCCTTGGTTTATAATGGAATCACCAATCCTTTGTTTATATCTGAACCACCCTCCCTTGGTTTATAATTTAACCACTCATAACACATCCATACATATGTTTTCCACTTAGAATAAATAATTCACTTTTAAAATCATAAATAACCCATTGAAATAAAAGTGAATTCATTAAAAATATAAATGTAAATAAATAAATTTTCATAAATAATCTGTGGAAAAAGTGGGTTTCATAAAAAATCTAATTGGAAATTATTCACATTTCATAAAGATCCCACAAAAAATGGGTTTCTTGATGGTATAAAATATAATCATTAAAAAAAAATTGATATAAAAAAGTGATAATCCAAAATAATCCTATAATTAAAGAAAATATAGGGTGATACATGAAACATAAAACCATTTAAGATAGGTCATATTGAAAACCAAACCATGAAAAGAACTTTTTTGAAATATTTGTTATTCATCATTGTAAATTTCATAGTTACGAGTATCTTTTCAAAAAGTATCATTGTCTTTAAGAAAAATAAAAATAAAAACATTTACTAAAATGTATTTGGTTCAAAATTTTTTTTCCCAATAAATAAAAATAGAACATAATTTTAAAATGGACGTCTTGGAAAAAGAGTTCAAATAAGAAATTGTATAACTCAAAGAAAAGAGTTTGAGTTACAGAGTCACTTATGGCTTGAGTCACACATTAATAAAAACCACATGAAAGATTGGACTAATAATTAAACTTAAAATAAAATAATAAAAATATAATTTATAATATGATATCTAAAGTAGGTGTTATATACACCAAAAAAATTAAATTAGGTACATAATACCAAATATGTCTCAATGAACAGAATTTGAGATGAAAATACTTACAGATTAAGAACTGTTCTAGTAAAAACCACTTGAAAGAGAAATATATAGAGAGTGAGATATTCTATTCAACATTAAAAATACATAAATAAATATAATACATGATATTAAATATCATATTATAATCATTAAAGAAATTTAAATGAAATTAGGTTTATAAAAAATGTGGCTCCGAAATGGAATTTTGAAACGAAACTCTTACCTTGTTTCCTTACTTAGTTGATGAAAATTTATCCTAATTTTAAAAAAAATCTACCAAATTAATATATTTCATAAAATTATTAATATATTTTATCTTTTATATCAATCATTTATAATTATTTATTATGGTTATGTTGGTTAGTTATGGATTATTTCAATAATCAGGTGTTAATATCTTTAACTGTTTGTGTATGTTTTATAATGTTGATATCATTATCCATTATTTAACCCCAATTTCATAAATAATATATCATTTGAGATACTATAATATATAAAATCCACTAATTTATAACTTTCTTATATAATTTGATAAGTATTTTAGTTATGTTGAGTAAAAATAGAATTAGTGTTGGCTTATTTTTATGATTTTATAAAACATAGAAAATAATTTAATAATAAGTAAAATAATTAATATAATATTTATATAAAAATAAAAAATTAATAATTTTCTTATTATATTTTAATAATAATATTATCTATGTTTCCATAATCATCCATGATATAGTTTTATAGCATTGTTCATGTATGCAGTTGAACCACCCCAAACATGAACACGTATAACTCGATGGGTGAGTATGGTTAAGGTGTTATTTATTTTTACATAATATCATTTTAGAAAACTAATTATGGTATTATTTTTGTTTTCATATGATGGTAAAACATATTTTAATATTGTTGGATAAATAATGAAAAACCAGGAGAAAATGAAAACATGATTCTTCGTGGAGGGTGTAGTCTATGCACACGCACAATTGACGTTGCTTTGTTTTTGTATGTGGATAGAAATGAATAAATAGTAAATATACCATTAATATAAAAAAATATAAGTAAAATTATTATACTTAATTCATAATATTATTATGGTAAATAATCTTTTGGAAGATTAAGATAAAGAAGAAATACTAAGGGAGATAATACTTACGTTGGAGACTTGATCTTTCCTCGGAAGTCTCCTTGAAATTGAAGGGATTAACCAACCAAAGAGTTAATAAGAGAATATTTTCATGAGGGAGTGTTATAGTAAGAGAAAAAAATTATAGTTTCAATGAGTAATTATAAGGATAAGAATACTTGTGATGTGTATAAGTGGTTTGTTTTTATAAGTGAAAGTAAGGGAACTTTTGGAAAAACCTTGACATTTTTCAATAATTTAAAGTCTTTATGAAGGTTCAAAGGCTGAAAATGTTTTTTTGGGGAAACAAATATTTTTCAATATAAATATCATAATTTCAATTCAAGTCATGTTTTTTAAATTTTTATGACTTTTACACTTTGTTAAACTCAATTTACCCCTTTTAATTTTTCCACGATAATTAATTTCTAAACATAGTAATCATTTTAAAGAAAAAAACATATAAGTGACCCTATTAAAAAATTTAAATATTAAAATTTTAAATTTTAAAAACTTTTTATCATATAATATTTGTAATGGTATGAAAATATAATTTTAAAAATAAATCACATCAACAAGTAGAATAATATTTTTTTTAAAAATAAAGTTATTTAGATTTAAAATTTATATATACGGTAAATTTATCTTGTTGATATATTTTAAATCCATAAATTGATTTATTATTAATTTAATATAATTTATGAGGGTTTAATGTTAAAAAGAAACCAAACCTTACCTTGAAAACACTTAATTTAAAAAAAATACCAAAAATAGTTTTTATGTTAAAGAAACATTTTACTTTAGTTCTAGAAATGTTTGACAAAGGTTTAATATGTGAAATGAATATTTAAAAATTAATAATGTTATTAATTTATTTATTATTATATAACATTAATGGTTTATATATTTTTTAGGTTATTTTTATATAGTGATAAAATTATGGAAATTATAATTTCCATAAATCCAGCATTTTTTACGAAAACCATCATTTTTAGAAAATTATATAAAAATCATAATATGTAAATTTTTAAATAATGAATTCAAAAATAAGTATTAATTTTTATATATAAAATTAAGTTTTTATTAAAATTTATATTTAAATGGAAAATAAAAAAATATAAAGAAATATACATTTAATAAAAACACCATGTTTCAACATTAACTTCGAATGGCCCAAAGACCTTTTAATTTTTATTTATTCATTTGGATAATATCGTTTTTAACTGGGTTTAGAGGGAACCCTTACATATCCTATAGTCCCATCAGCCCAAGGCCCAATACATGTCTCAAAGGATAAATCAACCACACACTTGAACTTCCCCTCCCATGCATCTTTATCGTTGATGGAACCTAGCTCTCACCTCACATGGATGATCATCTAGTATTGTCTCATGTAGAGTTCAATAGTTCATGGTACCAAATTTTGTTTCCATAAACTATCATTCTTCCAATCTGTTTAGCTCTTCTAGTGGCTAATACCACTCCGATTCCTCAACTAGTGACTAATCTCATGTGAGTGGATCTCGTTCCTATATCTATGAGGCCTGGTGTCCCAAACACCTTTGATGGATCAATGTCCCTACTACATCATCTTGTCGAGGGACTACAACCCTTATTGATTCATGAATGTGTCATCACCAGCCTGCGTCATCCCCACGTCACCACTAAATCATAAATTTCCAAAAGAGGCTTGCCTGGATTCAATCCAGGGTCTTTTGGATGCGAAGAAATTGCATTTCTAAGAATTAAATTATATTAAATATTTATCTTCTAAGGGTAAATAATTTTAATTAATTACCATATAAGGTTAATTAATAAGGTTATTATAATATTATTTGGATCATTTATGTTGAAAACTCTTTGAAATACATGTTATAGAACATTAAATTATTTTTTAATAAGATCAATAATCTTGATTTGTTACACAATTCATTTAATAATATTATGTAAATGGATAATTAAACAAAAAATGTAAATAATATTTTAAAATAGACTTAACCATATCTTTTAAATAATTTAATTACTTGTTGTCTAAGAAAAAATCATCTACAAGTAGCTATATCTTTTTATTTATCTTTTCTAGGTGAATATTCATGTCTCTTTTGAGAACATTATCATTAGAAATTTGATCCTCTAACTCACAAGAAATCATAACTAGTATGTCAATTTTTTCCATCATATTGGTTTTCATTCAAGCAATTGAGTACTTCAAGTTTTGTTTCTCTTATTTTAACCAATTAGTTTCCTTAACCAATTCTACTATGTGTATGTAAAATTCATCTGTTTTAACCTTTAAGTTTTGATCTTATTTTTAGATGAGACATTTTTCTATATAACCATATTCAATTTTATGTTTCTATAAATATGTTTCTTCTAATTCCTTGGATTGAATATCATTCTAATAATTTATTATAGTATCCACTTCATCCAATATTTTTTCATTTTTTAACTTCTTTGTCTCAATCTTTAACCCTAAAAAATGAATTCCATGTGACTCATTCCCCTTCCTTAACTTCATTTATTCTTGCAATTTTAAATCCATATCCTCTGATAAGTGAAAAAATTCCACCTTTGGAATAATTTATTTCTCATCATCATTAGTAACTCTATCATCATATATAAAATCATGATCCTTGGATAATCCTGTAGAATAAATGAATGAATCAGAAGATTTATAATCAAAATCATTCATGTTTTCCTATTAAAGGTTATACTAATATTAATTCTAAACATTAATATCCCAATAAAATTTTCCAATATAAAAAATCTTCTTCTTCATTCTTTTTTTTTTCAAATTTATCTGTTTTCATCATATTAGTAATATAGTTTTAGAGAAGGAAACTAATTGATATAAAATTTAATCAAAGAATCAATCATGTAAATTCAGAGTGAATCAAATCTAGAAAAATAAATATAGAGTATAATCCCAATTTCTATGTTTATATGGGTTTATATTGAGAGATTATATAAGTGGGGGTATCAGGGTATAGAAACTTATTACAAAATAAATCACCTAATCCTTAACACTCTCATTTTCCTAAAAGACCATTACTGCATCATTAGCATGGTTAGGTTTATATCCACAGAAGATGATGATTTTATTTATATACTATTTATATTTTCCAAAATAAAATTTATTCAATAATTAATTAACCCAGACATGAATTTATACAAGAAAAAAAGCATATAAATCATTCCCAAGACACAAGAATTTACTTGGTTTACCCACAATGTGTTACGTACAAGGATAATAAAATGACAATGTGATGATATAAAAAAATATAATAAATCAATTTTAGTGGAGGGTATATGAAAGGTCACTCTGAGCCAATGGTGACTACATTTATAAAGGTTTATATATGGTATACTACCTACCAAGGGTCATTCCACAGTTCTTATCACACTAATTTTATCACGAAAAGGAAAAAAAACTGGTCACATAATCTAATAAAATGATAGAAAAATATCCCCATTACTATTGTTTCATTAAGTGTATATATGTTCTCCTTGATCACCTTGTTTTCTTCATCCATAGGTAAAGTATGAAAATCACTACTAAAGAAACATTACTTCAATTAAAAAATCTTTAATGCATATCCATAAAATAACTATTCATTTCGAAATATCTATTGATGGGTTTCAATAATATATTTTTTAATTGGTTTCACTTTTATATTTCATCCTTTAGTAATTTCTCACAGTCATATATCTTTTTTAGTATTCATTAAGGCTAAAATCACCTATATTTTGCTATATTAGTGATATATCCATTTCTCCATGGTCTTAGTTCTATAACTGGAGAGAAAATATCTTCATGTATTTTAATTAAGTTTTCCATATCTCCAATATCATCCTAGGAAAACTAATCTTTACATCTCTTAAAAATAAGAATCAAAGTCTCCCACATAAATCAAAGATATCCCCACTTTTAGACAAGAATTCAAATCAGGAAAATTTACTTTACTAAACACCATTACGGTAAGTGCCATGATGTAATGCCTTTGGTTCATCAAAAATTAATGCTTTAACCAATTTGTACTCTCAATTTAATTACATGTTTAGAAATAAGAAAATATCTTTAATAAGTATAATATGGTGTAACCATAACCTTTATGGTGCAACCCACATTTCCTATAGCATCATAAAAATTATGTATCCTGGTCTTTATATAATGGATTTATTCCTAACATCAAAATCAGTATGTGATCTATTTATATTGAAGTGTAATATTTACTCTATATTTTCTCCATAAACATAGTAAAAAATAATACTAGACTCTAACTAAGAAAGGCATAATCATTTGACCAAAACACCCAACCCCTTAAAAATTTTCTTACCACCTAATCAATGTGTATTATAAAGTGATTATTTCCACTCAAATCAAAACCACTGTTATTTCCTTTAAGATTTTTAATGCATATCATTCTCATATAAAGTAATTTTTCATCCTTTCACTAATGAAATTTCCACCAAATCAAGGGAATCATTCACATAGAATCCTCAAACTTACTTCATCACCACGTTATTTTAACAATGGTAACACCATCATCATTAAAAATCAACTCCAACTCCAGTCTCTTGAACCCAAATACAACATCATGTAAATTACTATAAATGTTTGGTAACAAATCCAAAATAATGTAGTGTTCATTTATGATTGAATGTTATAAATATTTTATAACCAAATTTGATAGAAAGGGAACCCCACCATATAAGAAACTTCATTCTAGGATACTATCACATAATTACCCATTTATCATATTTCAATAATGTAAAATGTTAAAAAATAAATAAACCACTTAATTTTTTTGAAATGAATTTATAAGCCTCAAAAATTATCTCTAAGAATAACCACTATATGGAATCATAAACCCGAGATAAATCAATTTTCACTATACATATAGGGAAATTTTTCTTCAGAGAGTAACTTCTAACTAACTCATGTAAAAGTAAAATATTATTTGAAATGTATATACACTACACAAGAACACAATTATCCTTCCATATATTTTTATAAATAATTTTGTTGATAAAACCTTATAAAACATTTGAAATGATCTTATAAAACACATAACAATGTGAGAGAGGATAAAAGTTTTTCAGTTATTTATATGTATGTTATCCGTCACTTACTATTGAAAATAAATATATTTTTATTTCCATATATGAAAAAACCACATAACTAATAATAATAATCTTACTCAACCAAATGTTACTCCCAAAATGTTATCTCAGAAAATTCCCACATATGGTATATGAGATCCTTGAATATTAGAAAATAATGAAAAGATAGAAATCATTATTTCCTTAGGTTAATCAACCCAATAATTAATTTCATACACTATCTGTACAATAATATTCATTAATCTTATATAATTAATACAAGTATTAATTAAATTATAATTTTAGTTACCATTTGTAATTCATTCTATTTTGTCTCTATGTTTCAGGTAGATATTCTCAAACTTATAGAGCTTTTTAAAATTTACTTCTAGTTCAAATTTTATTGTTATAAGAGTTTAATACTAATAACCCCTCAGAAATAAAACCTTTAATATCATGAAGAATATTTCTAGAGGACTCAATTATGTATTTTTATTTTAGTGACTCGTATATTAAAACGGATCCATAGTTCATATTTCAAAATTTTTAATGGCTGATGAATTTTTATGGACCCCTTTATACTATTTCTCAAAGTCAAACCCGACAAAGATTATATGGGAGTCTTTTTACAACATTTCTCTACAATTTTATTCCATTATAAATATTATTATTTTCATGGTTCCATTATTGGGAGATTTTATTAATAAATAATTTTCCAGAATCCTTTTCTATCCCTTCTCAAAATAGTTTTGAAAAGTGTATTATTTCTTTTTTTTTACAAAAACATCATCAAAATCTACAAAAATGAAATTCAATATTTTTCTTCCATTTTCTTATTTATCTATTTTAAAAGACATTAATTCTATTATTTTTTTAATAATCATCAAATTTTTTTAAAATTTAATTTTTTTACATTACTTTTCTTATAGAATTGTGGCGTTTTCCATTTATTTCAATGTTACAAAAAAATCACGCAATAATTTTGTTAAAACCTCTTCAATAACATATATTCCTTTGAATAATTTTAATCTATGTCAATAATATATCATGTTACAATCTTTTAAAAGGTGTATTTACTTGAATAATATCTTTCAAATAAAATAAATACCTTATAATATAATCATTTGATCCTTAATCAATGTTCTTATGTATGTATGGTGTGATATAAATAAAATATTTATACGAGAAAAGATGCTTCACTCCATTTTCTTTGCCTAAAAATCCAATGTGTATAAACATAAATTTTATTATAGTGAATTTACTTTTTGAATACCACGTATTTAATTCTTTTAAATGAAGGTTATTCACCTATATATATACAAATTTATTGATTAGGGAAATTATTTACTAAATCGTATACCCTTTATCTATACAATGAAAATATGATATACCACATTATCCTAATTGATTTTTATTTATCTGGAGAGTTTATTAATTTCATTGGATACCTATTTAATTTTCAATGGTTTATGAATTTCTGATTATTTATGAATTTATATATTTTTTCCTCATGTAGCTCACACATCCATATTCATATTATGATGTGACACATGGGACTGAAATTATAGATCCCATCAATGCATCGGGTAATGTTTTCAACTCATGAGATACCATGTATGGTCCAAGGGAAGTTACACTAACACACTATGTTATGTTTTATTATAAGTGATCCTTGAATTATGCTTATTATATTGTGTTATATCTTGTTTCCACATTCTTATGATGTCAAGAATAAATGTTCTAGGTGTAATGGAAGCGTGTGATGGGTAATGACAACACTTTTTTTTTTCAAGATTGATGATTAATCCAAGGTTTACATGATGATAAAAAATGTAATCAGTATAATCACATTAAAGAGTATATAAAATGGGTAAAATTATGGGACCATGTGGATAATAATGACATTTTAAATATAATTAATTTATGAAAATAAAGAATTAAATTGTGAGGAATTATTTCTTCATTTATGGATTTGAAAATGGATCTATGTTGTACCATCCTTGAACTATTGGACTATAAAAAATATTCCTTATAGTGGTGATTCACATGTGTTAAAAATATCTCTAAACATCACTATATAAATCTATGGGTGATATAATAGGAGATCCTGAGGCTTAAATAAATCATCTTTGATCACCTTAAGAATGGATTCAAAATGATTCTTCTTGATCTCTCCATAATCAAAAGTGTAAGGTGTTAGAACATCTCTCTATATTCTTTAAATAATTCTTAGAGAAGTGAGTTCTATAGTGACTTGAGAGGATTCTATGGATTCATTGTGATAAGAAAAATGAATTGGCTCTATTAAAAAATGATATAATTGGGTTTATATACTGTAGTACCCTAGAACACCCTGAGAGGGGAGGGGTGAATTAGGGTTCCAATTTTTTTTCAAAAGTGAAGGATCATGTTACCATGTTGGTAAGAACCTGGTAAATTTGTCTGATAGTAATGTGATTTAATTTAAACATTCACATGTAGAGAAATAAACATATAAGTTTTACTTGGTTTACCACTAAGGGCTAGTCCACGGATCATAAGATGATAGTGTGTTAGTCATACATAAATATACTAATCTTCAGTAGCTGTGGAATAAATTTTTTTAAACATAGTCACTTTGTTCCAGGAAAACTACCTCTACAAGATTTTCAGGATAGAACATTGTGTTTGTTTTAACCCTTCCATTGACTACCCCTAGCTCACTACCTTGAGCAATGTCTTACTCAGTTTATCAACTTGAAGGTCAATTTAGTTGATTATAATTTTTTTATTTTTTTCTGACTATCAGGAGACTCTGATTTCATCTTAAACCTGAGTTTATGCACATTGAAGGAACTTTTCACTTATTAACTGTTGTTCGAAAATAATATTCACATATCTCGTTTGTGAAGGTCAAGAACTTCGTGAAGCAAACTACTTTTGTGGAAAAAATTACCTTCATAAAGATTACTAAATCATTATGGAATTCCTCACCATCAAGAAGCTCCTTTTTCCATGTTACCTAATCATTGTTCAAGACTAAATAAGTCTTTTTGTGATTATCATTATCACTTTTAATACTTTATTGAAAAATCGACTCAGCCTTTGATAATTCAATGTTATTTAGATGTTTCTCTAAATATTTTTTCATGTAGAATGAATTGGGGGTAGCATTATATATTTAGGCTTAGCAAATTGTGAAGCTCTCATGCCTCATTTTCATTTTTTCCAAACCATTAAAAAAATCTCAAAAATCCTCCCTTATCGAAGCTCTAGTGATTTTTTTGTGGTCTTGAAGATTACCATCAAATAATGATGTATTTTCAATGCTCCACATATCATAGTCACAATGGGAACCTTCAAACTCAAGAAGCTCTAAACCTTCATGAAGATCAGCCTTTATGAAACCTAGTCATCAAAAAACCCTTTGCTTTACCATATTTATGAATATTTGATTTCAAAAAACAATCATTTTTTATTCTAGTTCTTGTACTAGTTTTTGAGGCCAAAAATTTGGAAAACACAGGGAAATGATGCCACCATCATTACTATAGTTAGCTTTTACTGTAAGATCACTTTCCTTTTAAACTCCCTAGTCATCCAATTATGGATTGAAAAAAAAATAAAAACTATACACTATTTATGAAAAATAACATTTTTGGTTCGAAGAATCCCCCCTTTGGGTTTGTTGGTAATCTATAGAAAACTTAAATAAAACACCAGTTACTATCCACACATGATTCTTGAGAAACATATCATATAACACTCTAAGTATACTTAAAAAAATATTTTTTAGGAAACAATAGGGGAAGCCTGAAATGGGTTATCATTTTATGGAATGCCTAAATATTTTTAAGCTATGATATGATCATGTTATAGAGTTATTAAATGTCTGGGAGTGTTTCCTCACAACACCTGATTCTCATCATGTTACAGAAGCATTGCCTCGTTTGTCAAAAACCAACAACCACCAATATTTTATAACATTTAATTTCTCTATAATTTCTCAATTACCCCCATTGGAAATAAACTTTAAGGTCCTGTATTTTCACTTGTGGAGCTCAAAACACACTTTCCAAGATCATATCTCACCCATAAACCTACATCACATCCAAAAAAAGATTAAAACAAAAAACACAACTGGAGAGAGGGGAAAAACCATAACCTTCTCATACATTTTGAGGTGGATGAACACTATGTTTTAACTGATGTTAATAAAATAAATGTTCTACCAATGGATTAGTTAGAATATCAGCCACTTGTTCATTAGTTCCAAAATGATCAATTTGAATCATGGCTTGTTCAACCTTATCTTTTAGGGAGTATATTTTATCTCAATATGTTTTGTATGAGAGTGATAAACTAGATTATTCATAAGATTGATTGTGATCTTACTATCATAGTTATTCACCATAGACCATTTCACCTCATAGCCAACATTAGTTAGTTGTTACTTAATCCATGATAGCTAAGTGAAAGACATTGCAACTGAGATATATTCTATTTATAATTACTAAGAGAAGTGTTTTTTGGATTCATACTCAACCATCCAACACATTTCTTGCTAGTAAATAATTCTCCATCACTACTGTAATTCTATCCCCCACATCTATAGCACAGTCAACAACAAAAAATGTAAATAGATCATTATCTATTCCTACAGTAAATTATAATCCCTAATTTTGAGTGCCTTGAATGCACCTAATGATTCTTTTTACAACCTTCAAATTTTTTTCCATAAAGTGACATTAAAAGTGGGACATTAATCATGTTTCAAATATAATATATATCCATTTCTTATTAGACTAAAATAAGATTCAAATTATTTTCTTGTATAGTGTGGGGTACATAGATATCCCATAACCATGCATTCCTAGTTTTTTTCCAACCACAATTAGAGTCTACATTGGATTATATTCATGCACGTTGAATTTATCTAGAAGACCTTTTTCATATTTTTCTTTAGAGAAAAAATTCTATTACTTGCTCTAAATCAATAGCTTCCCCAAAAAGATTATGAGTTAAACAATAATAGACATTTCTAATTTTTATTTCTTGTGATTGGAAAATTATTCCACTGATCCGTTCATACTTACCCCAAATATAATATCATCTATATATGCTACCAACATGAATTGATATTTCTTAGAATTATTCACATATATATGGTGGCCCACTCATCCTATTTGAAATTCGACTTCCTTTAAATAAGAATACAATCGAGAATACCATTCTTATGGTTCTTGATTCATATTATAGTGTTCCTTCTTTAAAATGAAAACATTTATTTCATCATTACCAAGAAGAGACCCATTGGTTGTGAAATGTAGTTTTCTTCTTCAAGAACACCATTTAAGAAAGATGTTTTGAAATCCATTTGATACACTTTGTACCCAATTTTAATTTCTATAGAATGAAGAATCCTGATTGAATCTAGTCTAGCAATTGGAGAAAATGTTTCCTCAACATCAACACATTTAATATGTAAATATCCTTTTTACACAAATCACGCATTATTTCTAATCACATTTCCCTGATCAACAAATTTATTTATAAAAATATTCTTCTTTCATATTACATTGTGATTTTTGGGTCTCTTAACAGGATCCGTTGTTTGGTTCATGTCAATATTATCCAACTCTCCATTCATGTCTTAAACCCATGATTCATCCTTTATAGCTTCATCAAATAAGGATAGTTCTACAATTTATAGGAAGGAATAATGTGCATCATTCCTCATTATCCATATCCATTTGGGAGATATCCAATCCTCAATAATGTTATATTAATCAATTTTTACTCTTAAATTTCTCTTGTGAGGTTCAGAAGAAGTTTCTTTATCTATGGTTTCCTCTTGTGATTATTCTTCTATAGAATTACCATTTTTTGATACCTGAATGTTTTACGTACCTTCATCTAATTCTTATTTTGTATATGTTCCATTTCCACTTTCTTTCTAATATTTTATCATGTTATCATATGAATTCCACAATGTATTTTTGATTTATCTTAAATGATATTGACCAAAATAATTTCGGTAATTCATCCAACATGGTTATTAAAATATTTATATGCTTTAATCATAATTTATTATATAAGGAATATTCTATCATCAGCAGCATCACCATACATTCCATTATTTACTTCATTTTTTAGATGAAACATTTACTTCTAAAAATATAAAAATACTTAAAATATGGATTCCTTCCATGAAATAACTAATATAGTGTTTTGGTTTTCCCATATAAATTCCTATTCTATTTTGAGTATGTACTTATTTTTTAACAGCCTATTTAAAATAATGACGAGAGACATGACTCTCAATCAACCTTATTATATAGATATTTTTCACCTATCTATTTCCATGATTAACAAATCTACTTTGTTGTAGAGTTATTACTACATCCACTTAAAGATTTTTCATGGTTTTTATAGGTAATTTTCACACTCAATGGATGTGTATTACTCTACATTGTTAGATCATAGAAATTTGATTACATGTCAAGTATCATTATCATATATTCAATGATAACATTTTATGAAATCAAGCACTTTGCATTTCATATATATAATAATAATGCAATGAATTCTACTAAAATAATAAAAAAAAAGAACAGAGTAACTATCTCTATAGGTTCCACGCACATTAATTTGACTATATACATTTGTGTGAGTGAGATAAATAAGATTTGATGCTCTTTTCTTCTTTGGATGTGAAGAACCGCATACCAACATTCCATGCATGCATGCATCACATTTCTTTTCCCAGTCTTATTAAGATTGGTAATATACACAACTATCATCATCTTAGATATCTTTTCCATTCATAGTTGATTAATGTGACCAAAATTTTAGTTCCCAATATGTTTTATTCTTCAACTGTCAAATAGAATATGTTCTCTTTACTATCTACCTGATATAAGTTTTCATTTTTTCTGTATCATTTCATGAGATAATTACCTATCATTCATTTAATAGTGAAAAACTATTGAATCAATGTAACTATCAGTCTTTATTCACATATTTGACTCAAACATAAGAGAGAGTGAACTAAACCATCAACATAAAGAACATAATTTTTCCTCATATCTTCATTCACCAGTTTTCTACTTCCACTACCGTTGATATTCAAAGCACCAAAAATACTGAGGCTCACTATCCCAATAACCCTTTTTAGTAATCTTCAATAGATATACATTTCCTACTATATTAGATGATCATACACTATCAATAATCACGGTGGTACTTCTCTTTTTAGCTTTAAGAGTTATTTATACAAGGATAGATTTTTTGATTTTCTCATTTTCCTTATATGAGATACTTGATTGAGTGGCAGATCAAGTTAGGATTTTGTAACACCCAATGATTTCAAAGTACGCCATCTCTTCAAAGATATTCAATAACTTGTGACACTGAGTTCGGGCACACCACAACTTACCAAAGTAGATGTTCAAAAGAGGTTATGAATAGTATTAAATGAATATTGAATTTTATATACTGAAAATAAATTTAGAATCCACATTTTGCGTTTCTTAGACATAATATAAGAACAAATTCATTTTTTTTCAAATAAAATAATTATTTTCCAAAAAATGTAATTTTACCGCCTTTTAATGGCGAAACTTTTATTAAAATAAATATTTGATAGTTTTATATATTCGATTTAATGAAATTAAATTATTATTAAGAATCAGGACATAAAAATTTAGTTTGGATAAATTTTTGGTACTTTTTTGATTATTTCATATTTTGATGAATAGTGAAAAATACTATGTTTTAATTGAAAACAACTTTTTTAATCAAAATAATTTATAGTGTTAAATTATAAATTTGAATGGGTTTTAAGTATAATTAGATTATATTTCTATAATTTAATATAATTTTTCTCATTTTATGTAATTTCACATTTAAACTGGACATAAACAAGTGTCAATCTTCTAATAGTTATTATTTCTTAAAACACGCATTTAATTTTGATAACAAGAATTAATTTTAAATTAATTTCATCCACTTTTGTGTTTCTAATTTGGGAAAATTGTTTCCATATTTAGAATCAGGATCTCCAAATTGTGTAAATAGGTAACTTTTATATTTAAACATTATGAATAATTAGTTCGGTATATATTTTATTTACCATGATCAAAGGGTAAATCTGGTAAATAAGGGTGGACAAATAATATTATAATAATATTAAATTACTGTAACACATATCCAAACCCTATTTTTCTGATATATGTCCGACCATGGGAATCTTTGGGTCGATTTCAGGACCCCATGGATCCACTTGGGAGTGATAATGACATTTTATATTAAATAATCTAAATTAAAGACAAAAATAACAAAAGCATGACTCTTTTAGTAAAACAATTTTTAATGAGGTTATATAATTGATCTATTCAACTATAAATATTCAATAGAAATAAAAAATATATTACATACATAATGATAATATATTTATATTTTTTATACATAAAATTAATATATTAATATATGACACAGTAATGATGTAGTATTTTCCTTATTAATGAAAGAATCAAATAAATGATATTATAAATATAAATATAAATATAATTTGAATGTTTTGGTTCCATAAAAGAATTTTATAGGTGAATATATAATTTTAGGATTTATTTAATGTATTTTTCTATGTAATAAAGTTTTTTTTGACTTTCACAAAAAACTAAATACCAAATAGTGTCAAAATTGACATAAATTAATTTTTAAAACAAATATTATATTACTGGTTGATATAGTATTTTTAAAAAGATAAGGTTATGCCTAAGGGTTTAAATAATTTTATATATTTCATTAATGAACCACTTAAGGTTCTCTTGGATGTTTAGAGTAAGTTTATTAACTATATAGTGTAAGAATACAAGAAGACATGGTAAAAGTTAAACTATTTATTTAAGAGTTAAATCTAAACGATATGGTTAAAATGTTAACCTAAACTTGTATAAAACCTATTGGTTGAGAGGATTTCGACACATAATCACCTAAGGATTTATATAAATTCATTTTGAGCCACTATAAACTGAAAATTATTGTATAATAAATTAATATTTTAATCATTTCCTAAAGTGACCCTCATCCCTCTTATAAAAGGGAACATCCGCTTATCTCAAAATCACACCTCCAAATCCATTTACCTCAACCAACCCCTACCCAAATATCCTACCAACTTCCATTTAATCAATCTACATTCCTTAATTTGATCATAAATCCAACCTAAGGAGCCAGTTTAATCAACTCAAAAGGAAACACTCGAAGAAGAGGTAATAATTTCACAAGCCCTTTTAAGTTCTTTTCATCTTCCACATCCTCTTTATATGTTGTTTACATACCAAAATAATAACTACAGTACCTCCTACATAATATTATTTTATTATAAATATGGTACAACCATATTCATTATTCTATCCACTCTCTAAATGACAAAGTCACCATATATGCGTACATACGACTTACGGTCTCCACATCGTGGTGTGGTTTGTTATTCAAACACTTTATTATTTGGATGGGTATAATAATGAGTATAACTAATATAAATATAAAATATAAAATCTTAATGATTATGTATATATGATATACAATCCAATTACATATGATTTCACCATCAATATAATGATATTGTCTCTCATGCGTACGTACAGATTAGCGTCTCCACGATGTGATGAGATACATTCCCATGTTCACCATTCAACGATGATTATAAAAATATATATTATTAATATGTATGTAATTAATGAAATAATAATTATACTGGATATATATATATATATATTTATGTACTTATATATAACTTATTCACTTACTTTCGTTCCATATGATATGAAAACGGAGGCAACATTTAAGTGTACGTATAGCCTACCGTCTCTATAAATGGTGCCTTCCATTTCAAATATATATATATTATAAATATTTATATTCTAAATATATATGTCATATAAATTAAGATTTGTATTCTGTAATTATTTAAATCAGGATCAAAATGATATGATCAAGAATAACATGTTAAAACATGTATGATAAAGAAAGCGATTACTACCCAAAATGTTAATTTAACATGAAAATAATTATTAAATGGGTAGTATAAATCCATAAATGAATCATGTATGACATAATAAATATTAATATGGTTTTGGTAAAATTTAATAACATACTATGGTCATTATACAGAAGGTTAAACGTACCCACGACCAATGGAAGTTGCAAGGTAAGGGTTAATTTCACAATATCTTTATCATCCGAGGTTATTTTTACGTAAGTATCTACTGGGACTTATTTATTATCCATGTTCATGTTTTATAAAATAGTTTTAAAAAGAATTATTTTTAAGGGAATCTTTTAATAAAACATCATTTCAAATTATTTAATGATTTATTCTTTTAAACCTTTCCCATTACTGTCCATGTTTTTAAAATGGTTTTAAGGATTTATTTATATGAACATGAATGTTTTAAAATGTTAATTAATTTAAAAAATTTCAAATTGGTATGGGACACTTTGATTCAAAACAATATTTTAAATTAATTCCTTTATAAATTATGTGACTTTTAAATGATTTCATAAAAAAGGATATTTCTCTCAAATATTTTTACTGATCATTTTCAACTATGTCAAAACCCTTTATGAGATATTATTCTTGGTCAGGGTTGATTTATTATACAAATCTTCCATATTGTATTGACGGTTTTGTGGTTTTTTTGACTGTGGATGTGTTATTTTTATACCATTCATGGTTTATGGATAAATTATTGACATTCTATATTCTATTTTTAATAAGAATTTTTATGTTATGTTTAAACCTTTTCGTATGAGGAATGAAATGGACTTAGTAAGTGACAGGTGGATTCCGCTCTAGCTTCTTGATGCATCAGTAGGTCTAATGAGGAAAACTTTTGTCTTGGAACAAGTCCTTGACAAAATCTTATTAGTATTCTTGGAACAAGGCCTTGACTATGTGGTTATGAAGTCTGGAATTATGAATTCCATTATTATGAAATTATCTATTGATATTAAATG
The DNA here is from genome assembly GCA_963277665.1 of Viscum album. Classification (NCBI taxonomy): domain Eukaryota; kingdom Viridiplantae; phylum Streptophyta; class Magnoliopsida; order Santalales; family Viscaceae; genus Viscum; species Viscum album. Next base: position 421,792,992 of record OY728142.1, on the reverse strand, counting down.
TAATTATTTGAATAGTAGAATATCCATGTAAATAATTAAATGGGATTATTTTATTTATCTTTGCAATATTATTCTGAAGTTTAAGTTTAAAAGGATTTGTTTTAGATTTATAAAGTACCTTATAGATTTATGCTTATTTATAAAAGTTTTCGCTATATTATTATCATTAATGGGCATCTAAGATCACCCCTTTATATGTTTTATTTTTCCAAGGATATGAAAAAGTATATTATGATTGACCTATAGGGATATTCTAAGAGATATGAATGTAGTAAATGGAGACAATTTTGTTGTTGTTTTTCATTTTATAATGTTAGGTAATGTTCATGTATGTAATATATTTTCCAAGACTTCTAAACCAATCGGTACGTCGGGACATGATTCCTTGTAATCATTCCAATGTTATGTAATAATGCACCGACTCAAGGTAACTATGGTCGGGACATTACATTTGGTATTAGAGTAATTTTTGCTACAATCTTAGAAATATATTTAGATAAACCATGATTAGAAAACGTTATGCTAAGATAGACTTTGAGGATTAGCATAGAAGATCTTCCTAGATTTTTGGTAATATAGGGATTTTTTGTATTTTCCAAGGAATACATACCTATATGCATCGGAGATGGTAGAGGCGGCTCTGGCACATATGTACCTAGGAGTGAAAACACTAAAAATGAGTTTCGGTCATGTGCCGAGGTATCCTGGTACACAACAATGGGCTTTTCTACACTATTGGTTATGAAATTCCTAGGGGATATGCTTAAGATAATTCACATTTTCATTACAAGCCATTATGAAAGATTTAGGAGTAAATACTTCCTCAAAGGAATCATTTTATGATTATAGATTATATACATAATATTTTCAATTTACGTAAGGTATTTTACATGTTTGTCATTATGCATTGTGAATCATAAACAAACATATTGTACACCATTAAATAGAAATGGTTCCCAGTAGATGGAATGAGAACCCCAATAATACGCATGATCCAAAAAGTAAAAAGGATCATATCTTTCATGGTATTAAGACAAAATCTGGAAAAGAAAATAGTCTACCATGTATTATCATCATATGAAGAAATATTATCTTGTGTTAAAAAGATAAGAAATGAATTTTTAAGTTCTAAGGATTTGAATTGAATCCAAAGAAGAAAAGGATGGTCGAGATAAAGATGGATAAAGAGAATAAGGGAAAGAGGAATTTTCCCATATGTGATAACTGTGGAAAGAATCACCTTGGTAAATGCAAGAAGGGATTGAGAGTTTGTTATAAGTGTGGAGAAAAAGGACACTAAGTATGTGATTTCAAAAGTAAGAAAAATGTTTTAAATGTACAATGCTTCATCTGTAAGGAGTTGGGACACTATGCGAATCAATGTCCAAATCATCAGAGTATACCACAAATGATGTTATTGGATAATAATCAAGTTATAATATTAAAACAGATAAAGAGTAATGACTAGTGTTCTTATGTAGATATTGTCATTTAAGTATTGTGTCAATGATGTACTTGTTAAAATAATTATGGAGTATATAAGGATTGTTCTGCAGTACTATTTCATTGAGGATTTAATATTGTGTGGTACTAATAAACGTGACTCAATAGCAAGTTAAAACTTTTGGAAAAATAAATGGTTGAAGATAAGATGAAAATTTAATATGGTTATGATACTGAGGTATTGATTTTGGAATAAGATATGATTGATTTGGATAAATTATGTTGGATATTATTGACATCCTTGGAACTGATTAGTGGTTTATTTTATCCATCATTGTTGGCGTTTAAAATATTTTTGGAAGACGGAGTATATGTCGTATTATATAAGGAATAAGGGATCATGAGTGTAATAAATATGGTTTTATGGTAATTCAGAGTGTTACAATGTTTTAAAAGAATACACGATGAAGGTATTCACATGTTATTAGGTGGAAAAAAGGATCTTCATTGTGTTTACCTTATAAATTTTGGACTGTGAGTTTGGATAGAAGTATTTTGGATAATTATAAAGGTTGGGATCGATTATGTATGAAATTTTATATTATTGTTAAGGATAAATCATTTATTGAGATTATTTTTGGATTGTCATAAAAAGAAAAACCCAGAGGTCGGGCAACAACCCATCACGTCTGGAAAGGCCGAGAGATATGAACCCGCAACTGAAGTGCAACAAGGGTGCATAACCTATCACTGGACTACGTGATATCCTGGTTTTTATAATGTAGTTTTTTTAAATAGTCCGAAAAATGAATTTTTAATTAATTATTTTTGGAAACTAATATGATTAGGATAAATAGAATATTTTTGAATTCTATTATCTTTTGGTGTGAAAGATGAGTTTGTGGTAGGAATTAATTTAAGGATGAAACTCTACAAGTCAAGTATATACATACATACATACATATATTTATCTTATTCTATGAAGAAATTAATTATTAAAATTTTATGTTTTGTTAAACTGGTGATATTTTAAATCATTATAGATCAATGGATTTGAGGCCCTCAATTGTACACTTTTTTTTGATTGATGACCTCAATCACTACCAATAAATATTTATGTTTTTACTCCAATTATGTGTCTCTAATTTCCACCAATGTTCTCCAAATTGAGATGATAATTTTGTGGAGACGTTTTTATTTCCCTTTCCCTCTTATTAGGACTAAATTTTATTAACCCAATTTCTGATGTGAGTTTTCCATAGAGGTATTTTTCTGTTTTTAAACTTTTATTTTAGAAGAAAAATTTCAAATTGTGAGGATGAGATTTTTTGAAGTAGAGGATAATGTAACACCCCAAGATTTCATAGTACTTTATCTCTTCAAAGAAATTCAATAACTTGAGACACCGAGTTCTAGTGGACCACGACTTACCAAACTAGCAGTTCAAAATAAGTTATGAATACTATTATCTTAATTTTGAATTTTATAAATACTTAATAAATTTAAAATCCATATTATGTGTTTCTTATACATAATATAAGAATAAATTCATTTTTTTCAGATAAAAGAAGTATTTTTCAAAAAATGATATTTTACCGCCTTTTAATGGAAAACCTTTTTTAAAACAAATATTTGACACTTTTATATATAAAATTAAAAGAAAATAAATTAATTTCTAGAATTAGGACATAAAAATATAGTTTGGATAAATATTTGGAACTTTTCTGATAACTTTTATTTTTTGAGGATTAGTGAAAAATACTATGTTTTAATTGATAACAACTTTTGTAATCGAAATAATTTATATTGTAAAATTATATATTTGAATTGGTTTTAAGCTTCATTAGATTACATTTTTATCATTTAATATAATTTCGGTCATTTTATGTGATTTCACATATAAACTAGACATAAAAATGTGTCAATCTTTTGATAATTATTATTTCTTAAAAAACGCTTTTTATTTTGACCACTGGAATTAATTTTAAATTAATTTCTGGCACTTATAACTTTTAAATTTGAAAAAATGAACTCCATATTTGGAACAATGAGGTCTAATTTTTGTGAATAAATAACTTTTATTTTTAGACATTATGAATAATTACTTCGGTAAACAATTTATTTACCATGATTAAAGGGTAAATCCAGTAAATAAGGGTAAAAAAATAATATTATAATAATATTAAATTACCCTAACACATGTTATAACCATATTTGATGATACATTTCTAACCATTGGTATCCTTGGGTCTGTTTTAGGAACCCATGGACCCACTTGGGAGTGATAACGACATTTTATATTAAATAATCTAAAGTTAGACAAAAATAACAGAAACATGTATCTTTTTGTAAAAAAAATTATATGAGGTTATATAATTGATATATTATACTATAAATATTAATTGGAAATATAAAAATATTTCCAACATCATGATAATTTATTTATAATTTTTGGACATAAAATAAATATATTAATATATGACACAATAATGATGTAGTATTTTCTTTATTAATTAAAGAATCAAATAAATGATATTATAAATATTAAAATAAATATATTTTGGAAGTTTTAATTCCATAAAATAAATATATAGGTGAATATGAAATGTTAGGATGAATTTAATGTAATTATTTTTAAGTAATAAAGTTTTTTTGACTTTCACAAAAAACCAAATACCAAATAGTGTCAAAATTGACATAAATTAATTTTGAAAACAAATACAATATTATTGGTTGATATAATATTCCTAAAAACATAAGATTTGGAAAAAGGGATTAGATAATATTATATATTTCATTAATGAACTACTTGATTTTCTCTTGTAAGTTTAGAGTATGTTTATTAACCATATAGTGTAAGAATACAAGAAGACATGGTAAAAGATAAACAACTTAACTAAGAGTTAAATCTATAAGATAAGGTTAAAATGGTAACCTAAAATTGTATAAAACCTATTGGTTGAGAGTTGTTTGACCCATAAACACATGAGAATTTAAATTAATTCATTTTGATCCATTATATTTTGAAAATTTTTTGTATAATAAATTAATATTTTAATCCTTTCCTAAAGTGACCCTCAACCCTCTTAGAAAAGGGAACTTCCCCTTATCTCAAAATCACACCTCCAAAGACATTTTTATCCTCCATCCCCTACCAAAATATCCTCAAAAATTCTCTCACATCAACCTAGAGTACTTACTTTGATTAGAAATCCAACCTATGGAGCCCTTTTGATCAACTCAAAAGGAAACACCTAAAGAAGAGTTAATAATTTCACCACCCCTTTCAAGTTCTTTTCATTTCCACTTCCTATTTCTTTGTTGTTTCCATACCAAAATAATAAATCCATTACCTCTTACATACTCTGATATTATTATAAATATGGTACAACCATATTCATTATTATATCCATCCTTTAAATGACAAATTCACCATAGGTGCGTACATATGGCTTACCGTCTCCACGTTGTGTTGTAGTTTGTTATTCGAACACTTAATTATTTGGATGGGTATAATAATGAGTATAACTGATTTAAATAATAAATATAACATGTTAATGATTCTGTATATATGATTCACCATCCAATTACATATTATTTCACAATCAATATAATTATATTGTCTCTCATGCGTACATACGAATTACCGTCTCCACGGCACGATTAGATTCATTCCCACATTCACATTCAATGATGATTATAAAAATATATATTATTAATAAGTATGTAATATATGAAAAAATAATTATAATGGATGTATATATATATATATACATACATATATCTTATTCACTTACTTTCATTCAATACAATATGAAAACGAAAACATCATTTATGCGTACGTACGACCTACTATCTCTAGAAACAGTGCCTTCCATTTCATATATCTATCTATTATAAATATTTATATTCTAAATATTTGTGATATATAAATCATGTTTTATATTCATTAAGTATTTAAATCATGATCTAAATGATTATCTAGAATAACATGTTAAAACATGTAGGATAAGGTAAGTGATTACTACCCAAAAAGTTAAATTAACATGATAATCGTTATTAAATGGGTAGTATAAAGTCATAAATGAATCATGTATGATATAATAAATATGAATATGGTTCTGTTATAATTTAATAACATACTCTAGTCATTATACAAGAGGATCAAGGTACCCTCGACCAAAGGCAGTGCAAGATAAGGGTTAATTTAACAATCTTATTATTATCTGAGGTTGTTTTTATGTAAGTATATACTAAGACATATTTATTATCCATGTCAATGTTTCATAAAAGTGTTTTAAAAATAATTATTTTTAATGGATTCTTTTACGAAAACATCATTTTAAATGTTTTACAGATTTATTCTTTTAAATCGTTCTCATTAATGTCCATGTTTTTAAAATGTTTTTAAGGATTTATTTATATGGACATGAATGTTTAAAAATGTTAATTCCTTTCAAAAGTCTCAAAGTGGTATGTGACACATTGATTGAAAACTGTCTTTTAAACGACATCCTTTATAAATTATTTGACTTTTAAATGATTTCATGAAAAAGTGATATTTCTCTCAAAGATTTTTATTGATCATTTTCAACTATGTCAAAATCATTTAGGATATATTATTCTTGATCAAGATGGATTTATTATACAAATATTCCATATTTTATTAAATGTTTTGTAATTGTTTTGGCTGTGGATGTGTTATTTTTATACCATTCGTGGGTTATGGATAATGTATTGACATTTCCTATGCTATTTTTAATAAAAACATTAATGTTACGTTTAAACCTTTTCGTGTGAGAAATGTATTGGACTTAGTAAGTGACGGGTGGAGCCCGATATAGCTCCTCAATGCATCGGTAGGTCTCATGAGACAAACTAGTGTCTTGGCATAAGGCCTTGAAAAAATATTATTTGTAGTCTTGGCACAAGGATTTTACTATGTGGTTATAAAGTCTAGAATTATGCATTCCATCATTATAAAATTAGTTATTAATATTACATGTGATTATTCAACTAGTAGTTTATCCATGTGAATAGGTAAATGGAATTATTTGATTTATCTTTTCCATATTATGCTAATGTTTATGTTTAAAATTATTTTTTTTATTTTTATACACTGCCTTAAATATTTATGCTTATTTATGAAAGTCTCTTCTATATTGTTATCCTTACTGAGCATCTTAGCTCACCCCTTTCTATGTTTTATTTTTTCTCGGATGCGAAGAAGTATATTCTGACAGACCTATAAGGATAGTATAAGGGATATGAATATTGTCAATGGAGACAATATTGTTGTTGTTTTTTATTTTATAATGTAATGTAACATTCATCTATGTAATCTATTTTCCAAGACTACTAAACTGATCGGTCCTTCAAGACTTGATTCCTTGTAATCATGCTAATGTTACGTAATAATGCACCGACTCTAGGTAACTGGGGTTGGGGCATTACAGATTTCCAATTGCTTCTCAATATGAATTTGTTCATATAATGTTCATGTTATTCTGGAGAAGAATAATTATTTTCAAGAGAAACACCTCCTAGTTAGATGATATTTACATTTCTATGATTTTTGTGAGTAATGTTCATTTAATTCCTCTACATAAAATAATATATTTGTGCCCATAATTTGAATAATGAAAATAGTATCCAAAGAAAATATTTCCTCTATAATATAATGTATACGGTTAATTTTACTTTATTGACTTCTAAGATCTTCCCCATTCAGATAGCTTCTTGACTCTTCAAAATATTACATTGTATCGCCCAAATAACTATAGAATTGACATTTAATAAGAGGTAATGTCTTCTGACTTCTATTCATCCTCTTGTACCTTTTGTTTGAAAAATTATTTGATGGAAATCATCTCTAAATACTCGTGGATAATTTTCACATCTCTTTTCAGTTTTATTTGAAGCTTTATACATTGGATAATCAAGTTCCATTTTGATATGTTCGACTTTATCCCTACGTTTATCTCGGTTCATCTCATTTACCACCTTTAATGTTTTGGCGTCACAACCAATTCCGTTTTTTCCCATGAGTGTGTATATTTGATCAATCAAATCCTTATCTACTCATTCTGAACAATACATAACGCTCTCAAATAGTTCTGCATCTGAGAATCATCTGAACTATATTTTATTCTTTTCCTATTTAAATTGATTCAGTTTCAAGTTTAATCCTTAGAGTAACAACTTCTTATTCATGACCCCAATGTTTCTTGGACTTCTCCTCTTGTCAGGATGTATGTTCATTGATAAATATTTTTTATTCTTCTATCCTGATATTATATTCTACTACCTCTTTTGATAAATCAATAGTTGGTTAAATTTATTTTACAACTTCTTCGAGTCGATCTCTTTTAGCTTCAAACTGATCTACATATTTTGACGACTCTTCTAGAATGACTTCCAAATTTTTTTATATTTTTTATATTTTCAATCTTATCTAGAGAATCCTCATGTTAAAAATTCAGATCATCATCACTAACCAACTAATTATCTATAGTTTTTTCTTTTGAAGGTTTTGACTTTTTTTGTATCCATCATTGACTATTGCATAGAAGATTTAAACTCCAGTTATTTATCCTTAAAAATTCATTATCATCTGGTTCTTATTTAAAGAAAAAAACACTTCCTCTATAATTTCATTCCCGATTTTTAGTCCCCATTTTGGGGAAACCTTTTCTAATGTTTCTGCAAGTTTATATATTATATTTAATTATCATCAAACTTTCTTTAGAACCGCGAGGCAATGTGACCAACTACATCACATCAAAAAAGGTCTGAGGATATTTTTATTCAAATATCCATTTTCCTATGTTGAATTTCATAGTAGAATGTGAAATAAGTTAACATTAATTTTTATCTTCATCAACTCTATCTCCATAAAAACATTGTTTTTCAATGGATTTTAATGATATTTCCATACTTACTTGAGTTGTTTTATATTTTGGTTTGAATCTCATTTCATAATCCACCAGACTACTTAGAAGATCATTAAGTGAATATTTAGCTATATCCCTTTCTTCAAGGGCCAACATTTTTTTAGAGAGTTGGAAGCCTTATTAATATTTTATTCAAGATTTCAATATATTTAATTTTTTCACTATGTACTCAAATATCTCAAAAAACACATGTAATTTAATTAAATAAATATCTTGACCTTCATCGGGATATATCTTCAGATCATCAAACCTATTATAAAAAATATAGAGTTTGGCCTCTTTTTCTTTGTTATCCCTATGTATATATTCTCACATTTGTTTTCATATAGACTTGGCTCATGTAAAACTAAACACATTTTGATAGATTTTATCCAATATAGATTCAATAATGTAATTCTATGATTTAGCATATGTATCAATAATTTTATTATATTTTTCATCCATATACTGTCTTGCTACAACGATGATCAGAATCCCTTTTGCAGTGGAAAAAAGTACATCCATTCCAAGAGATCTTAGATGAGATATCATATTTTTATTCAAAATATTGATGTTTCTCTTAACAAATATGGGTAATCAGATAAAATTTACTAAATTCTCCATGAAAATAAAAGAGGAATGATTTAACTCTCGAAACCTATATGCTCTGATACCACTTGTAGGACCCTAGAATACCCTTAGAAGGGAGGGGTAAATCAGGGTGTCATGTTTTTATACAAAAGTGATGGATCCTATTCTCATGTTGGCAGGAAAATATTAAACACATTTTATGGTTATCTGAAGTAATTTAAACTTTCAGATGTAGAGAGATAACCCAACAGTTTTACATGGCTCACCACTACGGGCTATCCCAAGGAGTATACACTGATAGTGTGTCAGTCATACATAAATCCACTAATCATCAATAGATTTAGAATAAAAAATTAAAAAACATTATGACCCTATTCCAGGAATAATTCCTTTAAAATATGTTAATGATTGCACATTGTTTCCCTTAGGAAACTTCCATTGACTCCCCCTAGGCCATTACTTTGGGTGAAGTATTACATAGTTTATTTAATTGAATGTCAGTTCAGTGGATTGAAATTTAAATATTTTTCCCTGACTCGCACAAGATTTATCATTCTCCATAGACATGATTTGATGAGTTTTGAAAGAACTTTTCACTTTAAAATAGATGTTCAAAACTTCTATTTGCAGAGCTCCATCATGGATATCACATCCTTCACGAAGAAAACAAACGTCGTGGAAAAAACTTCCTTCATGAAGCTTATTGATTCATCACGGAATGACTCGTCATCGTGAAAATCATTTACCAAGATACCTATAAATTGTTCAATACTAGATATGTCCTTTCAGAATGCTCAATATTTCTTTAAATACTTGATTCACGAAGCTCCCCAGCCTTTTCAAATTTAGAGTGATTCATCCTTTTCTCCAAAAATGATTCATGCAGAATGAAGTGGGGATAACATCATATATATAAGCTTGGACCTTGAAAAATCTCCCATGCCTCTAATTTTTTTTAATGAATCATGAAAAACATATTCATAAAGATCTTCCATTCATGATTCTCCCATGATACTTTTCATGGTCATGGAGATTACCATTAACTCATCACGCATTCATAATGCTCAACTTCTCACAGTCATGGGTAAAATCGTCAAACTAGCGAATCTACATACCTTTAAAAAACTCAAGGCTTGGGAAATATAGTATTCGTGAAACACACAAATTTACCATATTAATGAAGAGTTAATTCTAAAAAACATCCTTTCATGATTCTATCCCTTTTGTTTTTGATCCTAAAAATTTAGAATACACTAGGTAATAATTCCACCTTCAATACTATATCCGTATTGTACGACAATAATTCTATCCTTGAAAGATCCTTGGTCATCCAATTGTGAATTGAAAATAAAAAACAAAACTCCATTTTCAGAAAAGAACTGGCATAGTACTAACATATACTCTTATGGTTATAAATAAATAATCACACATGTGTCCATTAATATTTATTTAATCTATTAAGAACCCCAAATCTACAATAATAATAATAATAATATTTCTTGACATGGTAAAAAATTCAAAATTAAACTAAAAATCATTTTATCAAATAATATTCAATATATATTATTTCTCATCGATCCATTAAACATGGGCCACCATTCCTCCACAATATTTATCAGGCCTGAATCATGACTATTTATTTAATAAATAAATATCCATACATTGTTCTATTATAATTAAATAAATACTATATCCACTAAATATAAATTAAATATTTGTTAAATATTACACTCATATTATATTCTATTGAATAAATATTGACCAAATAGATGCGATTAAGAAAACTGAATAATTGTTAAACCACATACGAGAATAATATATATTGAACTTGTAAAATAATATATAATTTAAATAATATTCTGGATAAAATTAGTGTGTGACCCTCTAAGTCTCTTTCTCAGCGTCATTAGGTGAAGTAGTCTAAAGTCCAAGGTTACTATCTAGTAATATTCCAAGGAACACATAGAGAAATAATTTAATGTATCAATGAAATAATACCTCAAAAAAACACTCAATATGTAATATAATCCCTTTATCATTATATCTCTAATCAAGCAGGTTTCATGCTGGTGTTATCAACCTATGTTCTCATTGTATATTTATTTTACTTTTTGGAAATCGAACTTTCCAATAGAACACCATGTCTATGAATTTATTTAGGTTATATCATTCCCATAAAATAGGATGAGATATTAACTCCCATTAAATAAATGAAGGAAAAAATATTTTCTCACATTATTCATTGATGAAACATTACTCATGACACACCCAACATATCGTTCCTCACCCCAAGCATATGCCATCATATTTTTAGTCAATACATCAAAGTAAAAAAATTGTAATAAAAATTATAATAATATTTAAATATATGGATCAGTACACACGTTGATAGATCAGAACATCAAATGACACATATAAATGTGGCTTTTCTATTTTCGGGTCTCATTCTCCTAATATCATACATTGGATATTACTAAGGGTGTATTCCATGAGAAGGTTTATCGATGTATTATGAGTCTCCACCCTTAATAGATTGAATAATTCATGTCCCTAAAATGATTTCATCCAGATATAGGACATATATATATATAAACACACTTAAGAATAATGCGGTGGTAGTTCATAGTTCTCATCATAGAGAGGAACTATTATGAACATTCAATATGACAACCACTCTTAAGACATTATCACATTCTATGTTAAATAGAATAATAATAATTATGTGATAATAAGTCTATTCATATAAAAAATTGTGAATATATATTATCATAAAGTAATGAGATGATGCTTAAAGTTGTCCAACTCTAATTAACTTCCTCTTGCACTAAATATAGCTAGTAACATCTTTTAGTGTGCTGGCTCTCACATGATATTTCAGCTTTTATTGAGATAGGAATTTATTCAATTAGTCCACCACATTTTCTTCTGTGGGAACTCAACATACAACAACTTCACCCCTCTAATAAAAAACCTCAACATGTGATACTTCTAGAGTATATGTTGTGTCCACTAGCGTGAACCTGTATCCTTTTCAAGATCCACCACTGCAATATTATAACAATACAATGTGATAGGGTCTTTACTACTAGGTTCCACATAAATCTGATAGAAAACGTTTCACATACAAATGGATTTATTAGTTGTATTAGAAGCTTATATAAACTCAAAATCCATTGTAAAATCAGGGACAAATAGCTTCTTTTAACTCTTCCATATCATAACTTCTCAGTTTAGGTAGAAAACATATCCTAACAATGACTTCATATTAATATGATATGTTTAAAAAATAGCATTATTATGACCCCTAATGACTAGATCTTTGTTTCCTCCAAACCCCGAGAACATATCCTTATTTCTTCTCAAATACTTGAGGATAACCTTAACAACATACCAATATTGTTCTTCTAGATCTTCTAGAAATCTTCATACCATAATCAATTCATTAAAAACAATAATTTCAGTAAATAACATGGAATACATTTTTGACCCTATCACTAAACCATATGGGATCTTACTCATTCTCTCTTTCTCCACTTGTGTATGAGGAATCATTTTCTTAGAAATATGCAAACCATTCGACACTATGACCAATTCCACATTTGGTTGTTCCATACTAAATTTCATTACTATGTGTTCAATTTATGTACCTTGACTTAGTCTAAAAATCCTTTGGGATCTATCAAAAATGATCCAGATCCCTAGAATATAGGCTACTTCACCTAAATCATTCATGGAGAAAGACTTATTTACCCAATCCTTTACAAACTTTAAGACTGAAATGTCATTTATAAAACGTAATATTTCATCAATATACACTACTTATATAACAAATTCATTCCCAAGAAAACTCATGTAAACACATGGATCACATTCATTCTTAGTGAAAAAAAATTCTTTTATATCTTCATCAAATTCAATGTTCTATGACTTGGATGACTTGTTCAATACATAAATGGATCTATACAACTTTAAAATGCTTTTGGCATCACATATATTCACAAACCCTTCATGCAATGTCATATAAACATCTTCACAATGGTTACCACTTTGTAAATCTGTTTTTATGTCCATCTTCTAAATTACATAGTCATGGTAAACTCCTATAAAATGTATTATTTTGATGGATTTAAATATGGAAACTAGTGAAAATGTTTCATTGTATTTAATTCCATGATGTTTTTTGAACACCGTTGCCACTATCCTTAATTTATAGGTTTTTAATATACCTTAAACGTAATAATTTATCTTGAATGCCAATTTTTACCCAATGGGATTTACATCAACAATTACATTGACCCAAAAAAACATGGTTATTATACATGATATCCATTTCAGAATTCATGGATTATTTCCATCTTAAAACTTTTGATCTCTCTTTATCCAATTTTTTAGAAATTGGTTCATCATTTAAACCAATAACGAGTCACCAAATTTTGTAATGACCTGAACATAGAAGCATAGATCCAATTCATTATTTTAATACATTGGCATGATTTAAAGGAATCAAGTCCTGAAGGAATGAATAATTTTGCAGTCTTATAAAATAGATTACATACAAGAACATTACATTACAATTTCTAACAAAAAAAAACAAATAATCATTTGATAATGCCATTAGTCCCTTAGCTTAAACCTGAATATCAATCATAAAATACTTTTTACAATCCTGGGAAAATAAAATATAATAAAGGGGTGAGCTCAAATGCTCAGTAAGGATTTACAATATATTAGAAGCTGTCATAAATAATCATAAACATTTATGGAAAGGTATAAAATTTCATCACAAGCCCATTAAACATAAACTTAAGCATAATATGTCTTTGATAAATCATATAATGTCATTTAATTATTCACATAGATATTCTACTAGTTGAATAATTACATGTAACATCAATAACTAATCTCATAATGGTGGAATGCATAATGTCGAACATCTTAACCAAAAATAGAATGTCTCATTCTAAGATCCAAAATATAAATTTTTCCAGGGACTTGTGCGAAGAGACTATTTTGAATCATGATACCTACTGATGCATCGATGGGATATAGAGGGCCCCCCATCACGTACTATGTCCAATGCATTCCTCATATGAAAATGTTGAAACATAATATGAAAATTCATATTAAAACTAGAATACGAAATGTCAATACTCTAACCATAAATCATGAATGTTATAAAATTAGCACATCCGCATTCAAACATTTCATAACTCATTCAATACAATATAGAAGATTGTATTATAACAAATTAACCTCAATCAATAATAATAACCAGTAAAGGATGTTGACATAGTTGAAAATGATCAGTAAAACTATTTGAAAAAAATATCAATTTTACATGAAATCATTTAAAAGTCACACAATATATAAAAGAACACATTTAAAAAATATTTTTGAATCAAAGTGTCCCATACCACTTTCAAATTTTGAAAGGAATTAACATTTTAAAACATTCATGTCTATATAAATATATCCTTAAAACCATTTTGAAAACATGGGAATTAATGATAAAGGTTTAGAAGAATAAATATTTAAAACATTTAAAATGTTGATTCAGTTAAAGAGTCCCTTAGAAAATACTTTTGAAAACTCTTTTTTTAAACATATAGATGGATGATACATATGTCCCAGTAAATACTTACATATAAACAATCTCAGATAACAATGAGATTGAGAAATTAACCCTTACCTTGTACTTTCCTTTGGTCAAGGGTATATTTATCCTCGGGTATAATGACTATAGAATGTTATTAAATTATAAAAAAACTATATTTATATTTATTATATCATAATTTATTCATTTATGAATTTATACTAACCATTTAATAATAATTTTTATGTTAAAATAACATTTTGGGTTATAATCGCTTTCTTTATCGTACATGTTATAACTTGTTATTCTTACTCGTATCACTTATATCATGATTTAATTAATTCAATAATATAAAACATTATTTATGTATCATATATATATTCACAATATAAATATGAATAATAGATATATATATGAAATGGAAAACACTGTTTATTGAGATGGTAGGTCGTACGTATGCATAAACACCGTTTTTGTTTTCATATCGTATTGAACGGAAGTAAGTGAATGAGATATACATAAATATATATGTATTTATAGTATCATTATTATATATTATATTATATACTTATTAATAACATATATTTTTATAATCATCGTTTAATGGTGAACGTGGAAATAAATCTCATCGTGTCGTGGAGACGGTAAGCCCTACGTATGCAGGAGCGATGATATCATTCTATTGACTATGAAATTGTATGTAATTAGATGATATATCATATATAAAAAATAATTAACATTTTATATTTATTATTTAAAACAATTATACTCATTATTATACCGATCCAAATAATGAATTGTTGAATAACAATCTACACCATGACATGGAGATGGTAAGTCGTACGCACGCACGTTTGGTGACTTTTTTATTCATATGATGGATAGAATAATGAATATGTTTATACCATATTTATAATAAAATATCAGTATATATATGGTACTAGAGTTATTATATTAGTTTGGAAACAAAAATGAAAGAGGAAGTGGAAAAAGAAAAGAACATTGAAAAATGTGATGAAATAATTACCTCTACTTCAGGTGTTTCCTTTTGATTTAAACAAAATGGATCCTTAGGTTGGATTTTTTATCAAAGTAAGGGCTATATGTTTAATTGAGGGTAGTTGGGAGGATATTTTATCCGGGGTGTTCTGATCCAAATGTATTTCGGATTGTTAAATTAACAGAAGGGGAAGTACCCTTTTATAAGAGAGGTGAGGGTCATTTTAGGAAATGCTTGAAATATTTTTTTATTATAAAATAATTTTCTATTATAATGTATCAAAAATGATTTAATTCAAGGATAAGGTGGTTATGGGTCTAAATACTTTCAAACAATAGGTTTTAGACAAGTTTAGTTCACTATATTTACCTTATCTTTCATATTAAACTGTTAGTTAAATAGTTTTACTTTTACAGTGTCCTCTTGTATTTTTATATTACATGGTTAATAAACATACTGTAAATGACAAGATAAACTCAAGTGGTTCATTAATAAAATATCTAACATTATCTAATTCCTTGGTAGAATCTTAAATTTTTATCAATATTATATCATTTAATAATATAGTATTTTTTTTCTTCTGAAAACTCATTTATGTCAATTTTGACCCTATTTAGTATTTTGTTTTTGTAAAAGTCAAAACAAGTTGATTACATAGAAAAAAATACATTAAATAAATTTTAACATGTCATATGCACCTAGAAAACTCATTTATGACATCAAAAGTCTCAATTAACATTTATTTTGAAATTTATAATATTAATTACTTTAGTCGTTCATTGATAATGTAATTACTGCATCATCATTATGTCATAAATAAATTTAATTATTTAATATCTATAAAATATAAATAAAATAACATGATGTAAGAAATATTTGTACCTTTCAAATGAATATTTATAGTATAATTTATATTATGTAATAATCCACATTAAAAATGGTTTAGGTAATAAAATTTAAATTTAAAACTTTTAACACTTCTTAAAATAAAATATAATAAATGTCCCAATATAACCCAAGTAGATAAAAAAGGATCTTATTTATTTCATGAGTTTTTTTGGTCAAAAAAAACTTTTCGAATAGAATTAGGACATGTGTTAGGGTAATTATAATATAATTTTAACTTTACTTACCCTCTTTACTTATAACCGTGGTAAATAGAAATAAAAATTTACTGTTCAAAATTAAATATTTTCATCCTATTGACCCAAGTTTTAGTTAATGATGCCAAACATGTCTCTCATATTTTTTAAATTCAATTCAAAGAAGCAGTAAAATTAGGTTTTATACAAATTTTCAAATATGCTTAGAAGGTGGGTAAAAGATGTTAAAAAGTTCAATAAAATTTTATATATCCAATGTTATTATGATATGACTCAAATGACTTAAATTGGAATAATATTTTTATTATATATATATTTTCACTATAAAATAAATTTTAATTAAAAATAATTATTTAAATGAAAAAGTTGGTTTTTATCTATAACGCATTGGTTTTCACTATTCATAAAAAATTGAATGTTTTCATAAAAATACCAAAAATTCACCCAAAGATAATTTTTATAATCCAAAATAAACAATCATGTATATTATACCAAATTAAAAACTATATTTTGCATTAATTAATTTAAAATTAAATATCCTTGTCAAATCCAAAATGTGCGTTTTTGAGAAGTAAAAATAATCAAAAGATTGATATGTGTTTTTGTACAATCTAAAAGAAAAATTACTTATAATGAACAAAATTGTATTGAATTATAAAAATATAATCTAATTATACTTAAAAACCCTTCAAATTTATAATTCAACACTATAAATTGTTTTTATTAAAAAAGTTTCTTTCAATTAAAATTTAGTATATTTCACTATTCATCAAAATATGAAATTTATCAGAAAAACACAAAGAATTTATCCAAACTAAATTTTTATGTCTTGCTTCAAAATAAGAAGTTTTTTTTGTAAAACTGAATGGATAAAAGTGTTAAATATTGTATTTAAAAATGGTTCCCTCATTAAAAGGCGGTAAAATAGCATTTTTTGTAAAATAATTCATGTATCTGAAAAATTTAACTTGTTCTTATATTATGTCTAAGAAACACATAATATGGATGATAAAATTATATGGAGTTTACAAAATGTAGTTAATACTATTCTTATCTACTTTTTGAATGACTATTTTGGTAAGTCGTGGTATGCTCGAACTCGGTGTTGTGTGTAGCACAGGTTATTGAATTATTTTAACGAGATAACATACTCTGAAATCTGGGGGCGTTACATTCTCCAATACATAAATAAATTGTGTCCTCACAATTTGAAATTTTTCTTCTAAAAGAATGGTTGAAAATAGAAAATAACTTTATAGAAAAACCATATCTGAAATAGGGTTAATAAAATTTAGTCTTAATAAGAGGAAAAGGGAAATGAAAAATTCACCACCATATTAAGATTTCGAATAAGTGAACATTGGTGGAAGTATAAGAACTATAATTAGGGGGAAAAATAAATATTTATAGGGAGTAATTGAGGTCATCAATCACAAAAAAGTTAAAAATAAATGGAAAATTTTGGGCCTCAAACCCATAAATCTATAATGATTTAATATATCATCGGTTCAACAAAACATAAGGTATTAGGATAAAAAAATTTTGGTTTTAAGTTCCTTTCCCTAATGTTTAAGAATTTATTTCATCATAGAATAAGAAACAAAAAACAATTCTTGATAATTATTGTTCCATCCTCTAAATATTTTCTACCACAAACTCATATTTCACTCTAAAAGATAATAGAACTCAAAAATAATTTAATTAACCTAATCATATAGGGTTTCAAAAAAATGAATTTATAATTCATCTTCATACCATTTTAAAAAATCTACATTATATAAACCAGGAGAAAATGTAGGCCAGTGGTAGGTGATTCACCCTTGTCGCATTTCAGTTGTGGATTCAAGTCTCACGGTCGTGTCGCATGAGACGGGTTGTCACCCAACCTCTGAGTTATCCTTTTTCTAACAATACAAAAATAATATTAAGAAATTTGTTAACCTTAAACAATAGTATCCAATGTTACACATAATCCATTCCAACCTTTCGACTTATCCAAAATAGTTTGGTCCAAACTCACAGTCCAAAATTAATAGGGAAGGTCACATAATATACATATGAATTCCGTCATCGTGTATTCTATTAAAACATGGTAACAAACCAAATAACAAGAAAAACTCATGGAATACATTCACTATTCCCAATTCCTTATGTAAAACATAAAATACTGGATATACACCATAAATTCCAAAAATGTTAAAACTTCTAATAATGATAGTATGAACCACTTTTTAGATGAACCATTAATCAGTCTCAAGGATGTTAATAATACCCAATTTAAATTATCCAAGTCACTTATCATGGTATCAGGACCATATTAAGGTTTATCTTTCCATCAACCATGTATTTTTCAAAAAAATTAACTTGATATTGAGTCAAATTTCTTAGTACCATACAATCTCAAATCCTCAATGAAATAGTACTACAGTACAATCCTTATATACTCTATAATTCTTATAACTTGTACATCATAAATACAACACTCAAATGACATAAATATTTAATCTATAATCACAATAAAAATAATTATTTAATGTTGAATATAATGACAGATTATGCTTGAAATTGATCCCTTTGATTCTCTTGAGGTATTTTTTATTGATGCTTAAGACATTGATTTTCATAATGCCCCATTTCACTATAGTTGAGACATATAATATTAGTTTTTTCTTTCTTCCCGTTGAATTTTTTTGATGATGCTTTTATCCACACTTATAACAAACACCCAGTCCTTTCAAAAACTTCCCAGGGTGATTCTTTCCCTAGTTATCAAATATGGGAATATCATTCTTTCCCTTCTTCCATTTATCCATCTTTCTATCAACCATCTTCTTCTTCTCTGGATTCCCTTCAAAGACATAGAACTCAAAGAATTATTTACTTATCTTATTAATATATGATACTATTTCCTAAAATGATGAGAATATATGGGAGGCTATTTACCTTTGAAATGATGACTTAAGACCATGATATATAGGATCTGTATTACTCTTTAGATCACGCGTATTGCTAGAGTTCTCATTCCTTCTACTGGATTCCATTTCTAAATGATGAAATACACTAGGTTAGATCATATCGAAATTTATAATCCAAAAAAAAAGAAAAATTATCAACATTAATCATTTATTTTCACATATCTAGTATCATAATTAAAAAAATAGTTTATTTTCTGACATATTTACAAATAAATTTTACATAATAGTTTGTAATTAAAATTGGAATTATCTTAAGAAAATTCCCCAAGAGTGTCAAACCAGGTGCACAGTAAGGCCTGTTGTTGGGTACCGGTATACCTCAGGTAAATCCGAAACTCCTTGTGGGAGTCTTCACTCATAGGTAGTTATGTTCCATACCTACATCCACTTGTAGTATCCAAAAAAGGATGTATTTATGATAAATCTTAGATAATATCCACATTGCAAATTTTTTTTGATGTTCTTCTATACTAATCCTCAAAGTCTATCTTAGGGTAATGTTTCTTAATCATAGTTTATCTAAATATATTTCCATGGTTGTTGATAAAATTACTATTATACCAAATGTAATGTCCTGAACCCAAAAGCCCAGATCTAGTGAATTATTTTAATACATTAGTAAGATTATAAGGAATCTAGTCTCGAAGGACCGATTAGCTTAGTAGTCTTGGAAAATAGATTACATACATAGACATTACATTACACTTTCTAACATAAAACAAAAAATAAATAATCCTCTGATAATTACATTATTCCCCTAGATTAACCCTACATATCAATTATAACATACTTCTTGGAATCCTAGGAAAATAAAACATAAGAAAGGGGTGAGATCAGATGCTTAGTAAGGATAAACATTATAGCAGAATCTATCATAAATAATCATAAACTTTTATGGCAAGGAATAAAATTGAAAAAAAAAATCCAATTAAATATAAGATTTTGATTAATATGGAAAATATAAATCAAATAAAGCCATCTACATATTCACATGGATATTCTATTAGTTGAATGATCACATGTAACACCAATAAGTAATCTCATAATGATGGAATTCATAATGCCGGACATCTTAACCTAAAAGTCAAGGCATCATTACAAGACCCTAAATATTAATTTTGTCAAGGCCTTGTGCCAATACACTTGTTTTTATCACGATAAATACTGATGCATCGAGGGGTTATAACAGGACCCACCTGTCACTAACTAAGTCCAATGCATTCCTCATATAAAAATGTTGAAACATAACATAAGCATTCCTATTAAAACTATCATACGAAATGTCAAAACATTAACCACAAACTAGGAATGGTATAAAAATATCACATCCACGGTCAAAAATATCATAACTCATTCAATACAATATAGAAGATTGTGTTATAATAAATTAACCTCAATTAAGAATAATAACTAGTAAAGGATATTGACATAGTTGAAAATCATCAGTAAACCCCTTTGAGAATAATATCCCTTTTTCATGAAAGAACTGAAAAATAACACAATTTATAAAGGAATACATTTAAAAGTTATTTTTGAATCAAATTTTCACATACCATTTTGAAACCTTTGAAATAATTAACATTTTAAAACATTCATGTTCATATAAATAAATCCTTAAAACCATTTTAAAAGAATAGGCATTAATGAGAAAGGGTTACAAGAATAAATATTTAAAACATTTAAAATCATGTTTTAGTTAAAGAGTCCCTTAAAAAATCATTTTGAAAAGTCTTTTATGAAACATGGAAATGGATGATAAATAGGTCCCTGTATATACTTACACATAAACAATCGCCAATAACAATGAGATTGAGGAATTAACCCTTAACTTGTAATTTCCTTTGGTAGAGGGTACATTTAACCAAATTTATAATGACCATAGTATGTTACTAAATTATTCAAGAACCATATTAATATTTATGATATCATTCTTGATTCATTTATGGCTTTATACTACCCATTTAACAATAATATCTAAGGTAAAATAAATTTTTAGGTAATAATCGCTTTCATTATCGTATGTGTTTTAATTTGTTATTCTTGATCAAATCACTTATATCATGTTTTAATTGCTTCTAGAATATAAAAAAGTTTTTATTTATCATATATATATATATATATAGGATATAAATATGTCTAATATATAGATATATGAAATGGAAAACAATGTTTATGGAGACGGTAGGTCATACCTACACATAAACGACGTTTCTGTTTTCATATCGTTTTGAACGTAATCAAGTGAATGAGATATATGTAAATACACACACACACACACAAACACACACATATATATCCCATATAATTATTATGTCATATATTACATACTTATTAAATATATGTGTTTTTATAATAATCTTTGAATGGTGAACGTGGAGATGAATATTATTGCGTCGTGGAGACGGTAAGCAGTACATATGCACGAGCGACAATATCATTATATTGATGGTAAAATATTATGTAATTGGATGGTGTATAATATATACATAGTCATTAACATGTTATATTTATTATTTACATCAATTTTACTCATTATTATACCAATCCAAATAATGATGTGTTGAATAACAAACTACACCATGACGTGGAGATAGTAAGCCGTACGTACGCACATATGGTGACTTTATCATTCATAGGATGAATTGAATAATGAATATGATTTTAACATACTGATAATAAAATCTCAGTAGGAATAAGGTACTAGAATTATTATTTTAGTATGTAAATAACAAAGAAAGATGAAGTGGAAGAAGAAAAGAGCTTTGAAAGTGGTGATGAAATAATTACATCTTTTTCGGGTGTTTCCTTTTGATTTGAACAAAAGAGATCCATAGGGGTGCTTTATGATCAATTTAAGGACAATAGGTTGAAGTGAGTTTAGTTTGGATGATATTTGAGCATGGGTTTTCTGATCGAAATGGCTTTGAAGGTGTGAAATTAAGAGAAGGGGAAGTACCCTTTTATAAGAGATGTGAGGGTCACTTTAGGAAAACCTTGAAATATAATTTTATTATAAAATAATTTTGGGTTTCTAATTTATCCAACTGGATTAGTTTAGAGTATAAGGTGGGGATGGGTCGAAATAATCTCAACCAATAGATTTTAGAAAAGTTTAAATCACCATATTTTCCTTCTCTTTTAGATTTAACTCTTAGATAAATAGTTTAACTTTTACCATGTCTTCTTGAATTTTTATATTACATGGTTTATAAACTTACTATAAAATACCAAGAGAACCTCAAGTGGTTTATTAATAACATATATATCATTATAATTTTTTTTTCCGAATCATACATTTTTAGGAATATTATATCATTTACTAATTTAGTATTTGTTTTATAAACTCATTTATGACAATATAGACACTATTTATTAATTGTATTTTTTGAAAGTGAAAAATTTTATTAATTAAAAAAATACACTAAATAAACCATAACATGTAATATAAACCTATAAGACTCGTCTATGACATAAAAAGTCTCAATTTATATTTATTTTGATATTTATAATATCAATTATTTTAATCATTCATTAATTAGGTAATTACTGCATCATCATTGTGTCATAAATAAATTTAATTATATAATCTATATAAAATATAAATAAAATACAATGATTTAGGAAATCATTTTATACTTCTTATGAATATTTATAGTGTAATTTATATTATGTAAAAATCTATATTAAAAATGGTTTTGTTAATAAAATTTGAATTTAACACTTTTAAAACATATTTAAATAATATATAATTAATGTTCTAATCTAATCCAAATGGATCAAAAAGGATCTTATTTTTGTCATAAGGTTTGTCTTGGTCGATAAAAAACAAATCTAATCAAATCAGGACATGTTTTAGGTTAATTAGAAAATAATTTTTACCTTTAATTGTCCTATTTAATTTCAACTGTGGTAAATAAAAATCAAAAGTTACTATTCACAAAAATTATTTTCATCATATTGAACCAAATTTTACTTACTGATATCAACTGTGTCTCTAAGATTTTCGAAAATCAATTCACCGAAGTAGTAAAATTACGTTTTATGAAAATTTACAAATGTTCATAGAGGGTTGGTAAAAGACGTTAAAAAGTTCAATAAAATTTTGTATATATAATCTTATTATAAAATGACTCAAATGACTTATATAGGACAAATATATGTATTATTTATCTATTTTTACTTTAAGATAAATTTTAATTAAAAATAATTATTTAAATGAAAATTTTGGTTTTTATCTACAACAGAAATTTTTTTTACTATTAATAAAAAATTGAACGTTTTCAAAAAAATACCAAAAATTTACCCAAAGATAATTTTGATATTCCAAATTAATTTTTTTTCTATTTTACCAAATTAAAAACATAGATGTTCCATTAATTGATATAATATTAATTCCTATTGTCAAATCCAGAAATCGGGGTTTTTAGAGATAAAAATAATCAAAAGATTAACATGTGTTTATGTCCAATTTAAATGTGAAATTACTTCCAAGGGCCAAAATTTTATTAATTGATAAAAATATAATCTAATTATACATCGAAACCATTGAAATTTATAATTTAACACTATAAATTATTTTTATTAAAAAATTTGATTTTAATTAAAATTCAGTATCTTTTATTATTAATTAAAACATGAAATTTATCATAAAAAACAAGAATTTATCTAAACAAAATTCTTATATCCCTCTGTTAAATAATATTTTTGTTTTTTCAAATTGAATATATAAAAATGTCATATATTGGATTTAAAAAGGGTTCTCCATTAAAAGGTGGTAAAATTTCTTTTTTTTTCAAAAATACTTCTCTTATCTAAAAAATTGAATTTGTTCTCACATTATTTCAAATAAACACACAATATGGATGTTAAAATTATATGGATTATTCAAAATTTTGATAATACTATTTGTAACCACTTTTGGAATGGCTAGTTTGGTATTTCTTGGGGCGCTCAAACTCGATGTTGCAAGTAGCGCATGTTATTGAATTACTTTAAAGAGATAACATACTATGAAATATTGGGGTGTTACATATTTGGTGACTATAAAACAATATCTTTTTGGTTCTATTAGGTTGCTTTCTCTCCTATATAGTACTACTATCTTAGGAACTCCTTCTTCCATAGTGACCTATAGAATCTGTTTTGGTACTAATTCTTGTTTATCTTTAGAATCAACTTCATCAAAGACACTATTTCTCCCAATATCATTTTTGAAGACAATATCCCTCTCAATAAAGATAATTTCTTTCTTGTTTGAGGGTTCATATAGTTATTATCCATTTATTTTCATTGGATACACTATAAAGATACACTTTGTGCCTTGGGGTGCTAGTTTGATACCTTAGAAGGCCTTAACAAACACTATTCAACACCATAAAATTATATGAAACAAAAAATGTTTATTTCCACTCCATAAATCAATGGGAATTCCATTTTTTCATTAGTTGGTACTTGGTTTAATGTATATTTTGCAATTTTTAATAAATATACCCAAAATGATAATGAAATATCTACATGAATCACCATAAACATTACCATGTCTAACAAGTTTTGGTTCCTCATTTCACTAACATTATTCCACTATGGTGTGTTAGGTGGAGTGAGTTGATATAGAATACCAAAATCCCATAAAAAGTTGATAAAATATTAGTTAATATATTCACCACCTCAATCTGATCAAATCTTCTTTATCTTATTTAGAAGTTGATTATTTACTTCATTCTTGAATTTTTTAAATTTATCAAAGGACTCAAAATTATACCACATCATTCAAACATGACCATATATACTCAATTAATCATTAAAATTTATGATGTAAGAATACCCAACACTATCTTCAACTGGAAATGGTCCACACACGTTAGTGTATACAAATCCTAGAAGCTCGATGGCCCTTTCACCCTATCCACTGAATGGAATGTTATCATTTATCCTTGTAAACAATAATGATATATTTCAAGTGGTTTTAGATAATAAGAGTCTAAATAACCATCTTGAAAGATCTTTTTCAAATTCTTATCACCAACTTGACCAAGACAGTGATGCCTTTGCTGGGTTTTACATGATTCATGTGAACATGATTTGGTATCCATTTTGAAAACATGGATTTCCTAATTTAATATATAAAATTCATTATTTAAATGTTCTATACCATAAAATTTGTTGTATTTATAATATTAATGATTTTTATTCCCAAACATGAATATAAGACCATCTACATTAATTAGAGAAACAAAAATTATATTATTGGTAATAGTTGGTACATAAAAACAATCCCTTTAAACCCAAATCATTCACATTGACAGTGAATGGTGGTAGTCACAAATGGATAGAGTGGCCAACCTCACACTATTAGAATCTTGCTAATCCACCTATAATCTAGAAATCTTTAGTAATCTACTTGGTTCCTGAATTTCAATACATATTATATCACCATAATATTTATCTAATTCCATATGTGTAGATATTGAAATATTACACTCCAAAAACCCCTTTTGATTCACCTTTATTTTGGCTTAAGTTCTGCTTCTAGTGTAATTTCTTGATGCAGGCAAACATACTAACTCTTTTTCCTTATCCTACCTATGGATCATCCTTTTTTTGGAAGGATGAGGCTTAGGAGCTTAAGACTTGTTATGAGTCTTGGTGCCCTTTTACTTATTCTTACTTTTCATATTTACCATAAGGATCATGAGTTTTTATTCCCCATGTCCTTATTCACTTATAGAATCAAATTAAGTTGTTTTTAAAGACTGTTATCATTATTTCTCAGGTTATAATTCTTAATAACACAAGATAAGGTCTGGTGATGTGATCAAAGTATTAGATATGCATGCGACTCATCTAGTAATTTAATCCATAAGATGTTTAAGCATTAAATTTTGTCAATAATATTGACTATGTGAGGACCATATAGAAAATAATCTCTAGTATTAGTTGAAAACAAATCAGTGGAGATCTCTTATCTCTCTTATCTCACCTTCTCTTGATAGAGATCCTGAAGGAGAGACATCATGAAATAAACATCGATGTCCTCTTATTGCTTCAAAATCTCATTGTTTATGGATGATAACAAGAAACATGGAACATCTTTAGCATCATTAAAATGCTTCTCATTGGAAAAAAACTCTTCCTCACAAGACACATTACTAAGCTATTTAGGAATATGTTTTTCCCAAAACATATAATTTTCTTTAATGAAATAGGATAACTCACAAGCACCTTTTTGACACTTTGAAATTTGTGCCAATGAGAAGGTTATCCTGCTCATGTAATAATCATAATGATAGGTTTGAAATCATCTTTATTGTTTTTTCTACAAATAAGATTAGAATAGATTTAATACTTAATCTAATAAAATGAAGACAAATAAATAAATATTATATTTATTAATCTCCCAAAATTTTATCAAAACCCAATATCCCTCCCCATTATATTTTGAATATCCAGCTTTTCAAACATTTTAGTGGTAAGAATCAAATATATCCTTCTCACTACCAAAACATTGGTTGTTCAAGAAATTTTAATGGTTTCATTAAGGCTTTCCAAATGTGAAATACATTAACTCAATGTTCCTTGATCTATGGAGTGGACTCCCTAATCCTAAAATTCATAAATATTATTCCCTCAACCCTTTCCTCTTAATTACACAAATTCCAACTTTGGATATCAACCATTGATGTGTAATCGGTTAATTAAACCCAAAACATCATGTTAATATTCAATGATAATTGAACTCACCCCTACTTGGTCTGGTCATGTACTTTTAAAAATGGTTTTATTTTAACAGATGTAGTGTGTGGATATACCAACATAATATATATAATTGAGGGAATTTATCTTAATGCATAAATTTCAGATTATTATCTTTATTACATGATTATTAATAATAAGTGGATTTACTTAAGTGAATGACTATGTATTAGATAATATTTATGCATAATCCCATTTATTTTAGTTCTATCTTTCATGATTGTTAATTCGTTAATTCATGTGACCATGAAAAAACATCCATAATGAAATAACCATGATACTTGATAGAAATATAATAATAAAGTAGTGTGATCATGAGATTTTACTAATGGTTATTTTATATAGAGGATGATAAAATAACTATTAACATATGGGGAAAACACCTTGATCCAATAAAGGATCATGTGGTATCTTTCCACCTGTCCACCTATGTATCTCTGTTGGATTGGATTCTTCTTAAATCAAAACGTGAACCACCTCCACTAGAATGTGGTATCCATCTATTACATATGCTTTTACTCATAGAAATGTGTGGGGTATGGGTTTACATAAAAGAAAACATGGGCTGAAATTCCCTTAAGTAATAATAATTGAGATAGAACATAAGAAAAAAACATAAATTTAATAATAAATTAAATGAAACCAATTGATGATATGATGAAGATGGCTCTCTCAAGGGATAATACCCCGATGCTTGAGCACAATCAAATTGTGGATTCTATGACTTGGTGAGATGATGCTTTCATGATCTAATATTTCTTATTTTTTATAGAATCATTCAATCCAGAGTGGGAATGGTCATTTAAAATGGTGATCGCTGATGAAATAAAGAAAGATTCCCTAGATGGGTATTATAGTAAGTAAATTGTGACTTTCAAATTCTGGGAATATCATTTTTTGGAATCACTTCATGGTTCAGATATTTCAATTAATTCTTCATATAAATAACACACCCTTAAAAATATGGAATAGTAGTGGTTTTTCAATGGTTGTGAAACCTGAATCCCTTATGGAGAGATTATAAATAAGAAAATTTTCCTTTCTTGGTAGAACAATATACTCAAAAAGAGACAAACTATAGTCTTTTAGTAATATTAAATCTTAGATCTCACACTTTTGGTGTTTTGGAAATTAGATTCTCAATCCAATTAGAAAAGGATATTTCCATATTATCCTAGGTAACAAGGAAGTGATGAATGTAACCTATAGCTTTAGAAATCTTCACA
Organism: Viscum album; assembly: GCA_963277665.1. Taxonomy (NCBI): domain Eukaryota; kingdom Viridiplantae; phylum Streptophyta; class Magnoliopsida; order Santalales; family Viscaceae; genus Viscum; species Viscum album. The sequence continues at coordinate 421,764,377 of OY728142.1, read as the reverse complement.
TGATTCTTAGTTTCTTGACAATATCAGATTAGAAAATCAATTTCAACCACTTTTTATAAAAGAAATTCTATAGCCATGATACAAATTAGACTACATGAACTGAAAATGATTTTCTAGAACCCAAATATAGTGAATGATATTTCATATTATTTTGTAATTCCATTGAAACTAGACTATCAAACTACGAATGGAGAGTTAAGTATCAATTCTAAAATATAGGTGGAGGAAAATTTAGATTCAAAACTTTAGTATTTTATTTGCATCATTGATAATGATCATAAATTTTATATAAAGGTTGAATATGAATAAGAACCACAATTTTTTGATGTTTAAAAAATTATTGGTCATTCATTCTCTAATTGATGAATTGTAAAGAAATAGGTGAACCCACCCCTTGATGAAAATACCTGGAATGAAGTGATTATAAATAAGAAGGGAAATATAATTTCAATTTATAAATGAGAGTCATCAAAGAATAATGATGTACATAAATGGGTGTAGAAACATGTTCCTCCCTCAAATCCCAAATCTAGAAGAATGATGGGCCATCTTTGTTGAAGAATAAGAAAATAAAGATGAAAATAAAGCTCTATAACTTGATCTTTCCCACGAAATTCATGATTTTATCACCTCATTCCATACTTTAACTGATCCTAAAAATTTGAATTGAAACATGAAGTCTGATGGATGTGCTTAAACTTTCAGTGATGTTAAGACTGATGGTAAAGATAACACTTCTACTACTATTGGAATAAATAATTCTTGCAAGGATGAATCACCATATAGTGCACTAGATCATCAAAATTATAGATCCTTAATGGAGACTTTCAATGATGAAATAACTTTGGGAAAAACACCAAAGCAAGATCCTATTATTACTTATGACAAAAACACACCTGGACAAAAAAGAGACACACCTTTTGAAAGAAATTACATGAGGGCCATTACTTCTACTCCTCTAGGAAATCATTCTAACTGGGATACTTCAGACACCATTGAAAATACACAAGGCAATTACATCGATGCTTCCATCTCAAGACTTGTAAATACTACTGATCTAAGTAATACAGAACAATCCACACATGATGTTTACACATACACTCATGATATTGGTTCCAAAAATACTTGACCAATCAGAAAATCCTCTAGAAAAAATAAGTCAATAGGCAAGAAAAATGATCCCCTAGGAATAGATACAAATGAATATCTTCTATTGGTATTTTCAGGGAATGGAAACTTCAGAAACAACCATATTTTTACCCATATTCAATTATGTTAATGAACCCAAAATCCCAACAATTTATAAAACAAAAAAATGCTTCTCTCCTATATTTTTTAGTCTAGAAAGCAGATGATATATGACAAATAACATCAACATTGGTTTTGGAAATGTAGACACTTTATGGGTTTTTACTCAAAATTATATATTTGCCTCTATCCTTACTATTGATGAGCATATTATTACTTGTGATATAGAAACCTTCAATACTCATTTTTTCTGCTCTTTCATTTATTTCAAGAACATATACCAAGATAAGAGAAGGCTCTCACAACACATGGATCACATCAACTATAGAATACACGACTCTTGGAATATTCTTTATGATTTCAATGAAATATTGTGTCCTAGTGAAAGGATGGGGGGTCATTTTACTCTTTCTTAAAGGGAATTCAAGACCTATATGGGAAGAATTTTTTTTATAAAAGTTATCCTAATTGGGGAAAAATACACCTGGTACAAGACACATCAATAGAATAGTTGCAATCAATCTGGATAGAGCCTTCTCTAATGATCAATCCATGGATAAGTGGGATACTATCTCAAGTATCAACCCCCAAAGATCAACTATGACCATCACCCAATTCTATTCGGACTCGTTACTATGAATTTCAATCAAAGACTTCCTTTCAGATATAACAATTCATGGGATTTACATCATGATTTTGGTAATTTGGTCCTTGATTTTTAGAATTTGAACCATGGTTGTAATGATGTATTATCATGTATCAGGAATATTAATCTTTTCAAGTATATTCTAAAGGGATTGTGTAAGGCTAATTACAGAAATATAGTGAACGGAATTTCCTATATCAAATCCAATCTTATCCAGATTATAAATGATGACACAATTGTTGATTTGAAGGTGGATATTATGAAAGAGTTTGAGATTGACTCTAAACTGAATTTTTTTCTCTCTAGAAAAGACAAAATAAAAAAAGAAACCTACAGAGTTAAATGGATAAAGGATGGGGATAGAGATACCAAATTATAAAATGCTATTAAAAGGTCTAGGAAGGAATGTTCCCCTCACCATATTAAAGGATGGTGAAAGAGTCAAAAATAATGAAGTGTCTCTTGTTGATCATATTGTAAACTATTTTTCAAATGTCTTCAATGAACCTGAGATTAATACATATCTAGATGATAACATATTTCCAAACATTTTTATATCTAAGGATAATAAATGGCTCCCCATCAATATACTTTACTTTGAAATAATGGAAGTAATTTATAGTCTTAAACCTGAAAGTGCTCGGGGTCCTAATTGTTTTCCTAACTCTTAATTTCATATTTTTTGGGATGTCATTCACCAGTATGTCTGCAGATTGGTAAAACCCTCCTTTACTATAATATTTTCTTCATGTAATTAATTATAATCTTTTAACTTCTATACCCAATGTTGAAATTTCTTTAGAGATACATCTTTTCAAACATATTTATCCCATAAACAGTAGCTAAAAAATTATTACAAAACTACTTGAAAATAGTCCAACTACTATAGAAAATAAAATTGTCACTGGATATCAGATTTATTTTTTGAATGGTAGAACTATCCAAGGTTGTATCTAGATGACCTCAAGATGTGTTAACATTCTCATGAATATAAGTAAAAGTGGATGTATTTCTACGAAGTTGGACATCATGATGGATTTTGATACTATAGATCAGGGTTTTATTTAAAAAATGCTTCATATATTTGGATTAAATGATATATATATTAAATGGGTGAAATAACTTTTTTAGTATGATCATCATTTAGTTCTCATAAATGGATCTTTAAAAGGGTATTTTAGAACATCAAATGGAGTTAAAAAAGGTGAAATTATATTCACAATCTTTTTATCCGTCACACAGGTCTATCTTAGTAGATTTCATACTTATATAGTGGAGAACAGTAAAATTAAACCCATTAAGGAATCAAGGAATCATTTTGTTCCCACTCACCATCTATAGGATGTTGACACAGTCATTTTTCTATAAGGAGGTAAAAAAATTAAAAATATAAAATGGCCCTCTCTCACTATGAGAATGTTTTAGAGAAGGATATTAAATGAAATAAATCTTTTATTTATTTTGAGAAATGAATTATAGGAACTATAAAATCCAAAATGTTGTTAAAAATTTATATTAAGAAAGGTTACTTTTTCATGTATAAAATTAGAGTGCCTTTATTTGGGGGGGACTAGATCTAGTTACTTTCACTTGATTTCAAATCAAGTCAAGAATCAAATTTTATCTTGGAGAGGGAAGTCTCTCTCAATGGATGGTATAATCAATTTAGTCAAATTCACCATTGTCTCCAAATTGGTCTATTGATTTATGATTTATAAATGGTCTTACTCGCTACTTATGAATGTCAATTCCTATGCCAATTAATTTTCATTGAGTGGTAATATATTAATATGAAAATATATCACTATTCCATGGAGAAATTTTGTAAACCATTATATAAGGGTAGCCTGAAAATTAAAAACAAGAAGTTATTTAATGAATATATTCATGCCAGATTCACATGGAATATATTCATCAATGACTCGATATCTATTATCTTTATCAGAAGCATATATTTTTAAAATTTGAGAAGAGTTTGTTTGAATTATATAGATTTTTTAATATGGATGGACATAAAATATTCCCCCTACAATATTCTGTCTCACTCTAGATTTGTTGATTATAGGGAGCGTTCTATTAAATTTTGTCTTGATAACTAGATGAGAACTCCCCTTATTTAAATCATGGATTCCCAAAATTTACCTCTGGACACTAAATATTCATACAAGATTTCCTTTCTAGCACCAATATGGAAATATCTAATAATTTTCTTACTCTACTGAATGATTACTTTTTTTTCTCTTTACAGGGACACCTTAATCTAGGAGCATTCCCAGAATGGAATTATTGATTCCATGAATTTTCATCATGATAAAAATGGATTGAAGAATGATTTATCTTGGATTAAATGGTTTGATAATCCATGGATATGGCCTTTAATATTGAATTTATTTTAGAGACTTGCTCAAAAAAGAGTTCCTAATAATAATTGTGAACAATATTTTGGAATTATGTTATGTTCCAAGTGTAGATAATGCAACAAACAAAAGGAGTATGTATCTCATCTATTTCACCCAAGTTCCATGGATGTTTCACTTTAGAGGGTATTGTATGAAATTTATAAATCAATTATCCCGAAATATTCCGGTTTGATAATATGATTCAGCATAACATATCTGTGCAGATTGCCCTACCCCAAAATCAAGAATATGTTCACTACTACTGCTATAGAGAAACTAATTCTCATTTTGAGTGATGTAAATTCTATCATTCCCAAATATTAACCTTTATCTATATGGTATTATTTCATTCATCTCATCAATTTATATTGAGAGGATAACTCCCATAATTGGATCACTATTATTATGTTGTACAAGACGTCATGATTCTCCATAAAATTGGAATTCAAATAGAAAGAAATATTATTTGAGTTCTTGAGGAAATATACTCTTTATGGTTGGATAAAAAAATTTGTTGATGTTGCATTGAATGGAAACCCATGTCATGTGGGATGTGGTGCCATTTTTTTGGGACAACAATGGAAGATACCTTGGATGTTTCTTTGGAACCTGTGGCATTTAATTTTCATTAGTGGATAAAATGATCAGTGTTATTCATGCACTAAACATTACTAAACCAAAATGATGGAACAAATATTGGCTTGAAGGTAACTCAACCACTATTACTCAATCAATTCAGAATGGAATGATTCATTTATCACAGAAGTTCACTATGATATGGATGGACCATATTTTATATCTCACAGTGCTAACATTTACCATCACCTGTGTTTATCAGGAATCTAACATTATGGTAGATGACCACCCCAATAATGGTGTCAATAATAAGATCACTTGGTTAGATGATTTTACACCAGATTTCAAACCACCACTACAGTCCAAATTTTTATTTTCAAAGGAAACTTTTAATAAAAAAAGTGTGAACCCAAAACACTCCAACCAGGTACTATCCTTCCAAAAAAATAATAAAAATTCCAAAACGACACATGATCACAAAATTTTAAAATTCAAAATTCATAAGGATTTCATCACTGTAATTCTCGGACCATAGGCCTCGTGCATGACATATTCACCATCATTTTCATCACAACCAACTACAATTGTCATTATCACTAGATATGAACACTTCCACACCAGAGCCGAACTCACCATTGTGGATTGAAGAATCATCAACATCAACCTCATCAACCTCACAGTCATCCTTCCAAGGAAATTCCATCACCAACCACCAAAATAGAAAACCTATAAGTCATCATCAGTACATTACGTTGAAAGTAATGAAACATTTTTATACACTAAAACCCATCCCAGGGAATGTTCTATCAACTTAATTACCACAGAAAAAACATTTTTATAAGTTTTTTATAGTATAAAAATTAATTTTAATTATGTGTAATTTTGTAAAAGTACACAACTTTTACATTGGATCTATATGGTATGTATGTTTTCTCACCTTCTATCCCTATCACATGCCTAGGGACTCAACCTATAACTATGCCATGGAAAAACATTTATGTACAATATGTGTAAATGGGCTACACATACAGTGGTCTTTGAGTTACATGATCACCAGTTTGGTAGGACATGTAAGACGATACACATTCCATTGGGGAATAAAGGACTACACATCGTGTACATAAGTTGCACAACATATACTCCAACTGACCATGTTCTGGGCTAGCCTAGTCCACATGTAGTGTATAATTAAATGTACTGTGTGTATTAGATTCACATGCCATGAATTAATTCCAAATTAATTTTTAGTGCATTAAACACTAGTACATGGTGTGTACCTTTGGGTTATATAGCATGTACTCTTGAGTTATCCTACCATATTTCATAGAACTGATGGATGAGATATTCTATTTCATTTTGTTCAAAAAATTAATAAATTCAATAAAATTTATGAGAAATGAAGATGAATAAAAATATCTCAAAATTTAGATTAAATAATGATTAATCTAGAACAAAGAACCAATTACTTATGCATAAATTAATCAGCAATATTTAAATAATTACAAAAATTTATGTAACACACTCTAAAACATCTTAATGGTTTTGGGTGTAATGGAAGTTTGTGATGGGTCATTCCCAACATTTCATTTTTTTCATGATTGATGAATAATATGATATTTACATGATGATAAATTATATGATCAATAGAATAACATAAAATAATATATACAGTAAATAAAATTCTAAAACCTAGCAGAGGATCATCAAAAATTATTTATAATCAATTTATGAAAATAAGTAATTACATTGTGAGAAATTATTTCTTCATTTATGTATCTAAAAAAAGATATATGTTGTGACCTCATTGAATTGTAGGAATCAAGGGAATATTCCCTCAAACATTGATCCAAACATGTTCTTAAAACCTTCAAACAGTTCCATAGTATTCTCCTAGTGCCAGTATGGAAGATCCTGATGATAGTAACAATCGTCTTTGATATCCATGAGAATAACTTCCAAAGGATTCTTCATGATCTGTCTAGACTCAAGAGTGGAAGGTGGAAGAATATTTCTCTGTGTTCCTGAGAGGTTTCTTGTAGATGGGAGCTCTATATGGATTCAATATGATTCTATGTATTCTTTGCATACAACATAATGAATTGGATCTCGTGAAAACTATTGTAAATGTGTTTTATACCATCAGGGTATGTAATAAATAACTACATAAGCACCAATTAATATTTATTTAATTTCTATGGAATCTCATTTCTATAATAATAAAAATAATTTTATTTTTTGACTTGGGCTAAAATAAAAAATTAAATTAAATATTATTTAATCAAATAACATTCAATATATATTATTTCTCACCAGACCATTAACTCACTCTTCCATTCATGAAAAACATATATATGGCCATGAATAATTATTATTTATTTAATAAATAAATATTATATCATTATTCACCAATAAATAAATAAATATTATATCCCCTAAATAAGAAATAAATATTTATCAAATATTCGGCTCACATAATATTCTCTCGAATAACCAGTGATCAAATATACGATATAGAGTAAAAATGAATAATTATTAAACCACATGTGATAAAAACATAGATTCAAATTATTAAATAATAATAAAATATTATTTAACTAAGAATATTGGTACACTCAGTGTGTGACCCTTTACACATCTTTCTTAGTAGAATTAGGCGAAGTAGCCTACAGTCTAAGGATAACATCTATCAGAACGCCAAGAAATCCATAGAGAAAAAATTTAATGTCACAGTGAAATAATACCCCATATGGATTCTCACTGTGTTATATAATAACTTTATCATGGAATCTATAATGAAGTAGGTTTCATGCTAGTGCCATCATCATACGTACTCGATGTATATTATTTTGACTTTCTAGAAATTGAAATTTTCTATTGAACAACATCACCATATATTTATTTAGGATATATCATTTATATTAAAGGACAATAGATATCAACTTCCATTAAATAAAAAATGGAAAGAATCCTTTCTCGAATTATTCATTAATGAAATATTACTCATGGAACACCTAATATATCTTACCATGCCACAAATATATGTCATCATAGTTTTCAACAATACATAAAATTATGTGACTATTAATACTCATTAATAATAATATGAAATTTTAATGATCAATAAAAACATCCATGAATAGGAACATCCAATGAAAAAAATAAATGTGGATTTCTTACTAGTGGGTCTCGTTCTCATAATATCATACACGGGTTATTACCAAGGGTGTACACAATGAGAAGGTGCGTAAAAGTCATATGAGTCTCCACCCCTGATAGACTAAATAATTTTTGTCTCTCAAATTATTTCATCCAGATATAGAACATACATACATACATATATATATATATATATATATATATTTAAGAATACTGTCGTGGCACTTCTGGGTTCTTATCATAGCGGGGAACTGGTATAAGCTTTCAATGCAACAACTACTCTTAAGAAATTACCAAATACTATTTTATGTAAACTATAAATCTTGATGTGATAATAAATTTATTAATATTAAAAACTATCAATAAATATTATCATAATGTACGCAGAAGTTGGTTCTAGGGCACCAACTCCAACAATGATCGTATGATATCTACTTCTTTAGACAAAAAGCCTTATATTTTGATTCATGAATTAAAATACATGTTTTATTGGGTATGATTTCCTTATGATGTATCTATGTATCTCGATTATGTCTTAATACTCATATTTATAACTTACACTCACTTATGATATTTGACTGTTATCACTTATGATCTTCAACTGTTATCACTTAGGTATACCCTTATCTCACATTTGAGATCACCTACTAGAAGTTTTTATTTCTCCATATAATAAAGATAAGTATTATATATTTTATGTATAGTAAGATATATTGTGTTGATAATTTTGTGGGAGATATTGAAGAATTATGATAAGATAATTACTCCTTAGTTTAGTGGAAAATATTACGATTTTATGGGAAAGATACGAACATTGTTAGTTAAAGGTTTTTACATAGTATCTAAAACTATACAAATAAAGTATTGGGTATGAATGTGAAAAAATATTCATTGATGATATTTTAATTATGGATGGTAATGTTTAGGTAACTTTATTTGGTAACAAATCCCATTTTTAAGGACGAGGCTTTTAGCATCGAGTTTGGGAGTGTGGGTCTGGGGTGTCTAAGTTGGTTTTAGGAAAGGTTTATAGTTTAATTATCATTAAATAAATATATTTTGAGAGTTATGAAAACCATAATAATATAATAAGTTTAAGTTTGATCATATGTTTAAATAAATATATACCCCTTTTGAGGTCTTATCGAAGCCAAGAACACCTATCCACCAATCACTTTTCTCCCAAGCTCATCTCAACAAACAAACACATCAGAGAGCAATGCATAACTGATTTATTCATGACTTGTATCAAAAAATTTATTCTCAATACAGTGTCCACCACATTCCATTTCTTGTGGGTAAATTTGATATAAAAATAAAATGTTGAAAGTTAATCAACTCATTTTCTCTATTGCAAGTTGAGTTTTCTCTAAGTGAAAATATACTTATGTATTTTTTGATCATATTATATAAACTGCAATCTGAAGAGATAATGACACCACCTTTTGAGTTCATTCATAACATCTTCCAACTAAAGATCAAGGGTAGGGTAGTTATTCTCATCATGGAATAACTATCATGATCCATAAGCCACAACCTGTTTCCCCACCATCAAGACACATCCCAAACCTGTACCTAAAGTATCACAGAAAAAATAAAAACCCGAACATGGTTCTAGAAGAATAAAAAGTTGTGTTTAAGTAAAACTCATCTTCATCTCTTAAAAATATCTTTAACACTTTCTTTTCCATCCAAACTTTACCCCCTTATGTGTAAAAACTGTCATAAAAGAATTGATCTTGGAGAAGTCCCAAAAAATAATCTATAGGAACCATCCAAACCAAAAAAGAATAGGATCACAAACTTGTTTCTAGGATTCTCTTAATACGTAAATTCCAACACCTTTTTAGGATCAACTAAGATTCCCCTATTAAATATCACATGTTCTAGAAACTTCACTTCCTAGATCTACAAATCACACTTGTAATTCTTAACATATAAACGATGGTTCCTCAATGTTTAAAGAATTATATTATAATTGTCTATGTGATCTTCCTATAACTTTGAGTACACCAAGATATCCCCAAATAACACAAAAACAAAAGTGTCTGAGAAATGATGAAAGATTAAGTTCATCAAATCAATGAACTCTGTGGGAGAGTTAGTGAGTCCTAATGGAATAAACAGAAACTCAAAATGCCCATATCAATATTGAAACACAGCCTTGGGAATGCCATCTTCTCAGACTCCCAACTTGTGGTACCCTGAATGCAATTCAATTTTATAAAACTAATGATCCCCTATCATCTAATCCAAGAGATAATAAATCATGGGTAAAGGATACTTATTTTTAATGGTGACATGATAAAAATTCCCATAGTCAATACTAATTATAAGGTTTTTGTATGTATTCATAGAATAGAGTATTGATGAAGACCATAATGACAATCTAGGACCAATAAATCCTTTCACCTCAAGGTCCTCAAGCTGTACATTATGTTCGACCAAATGAATAGGTTCTATTTTGAAAGGATGGAAAAGAAATGGGCATCATTAAAGGTAACAATCCAATAGTAAACTAGACCTATCTCTATGGTGGATATTTAGAAAACCCATCCATAAAGACTTTAAGGTATTCACACACAACAACAGCTATTTGACTACCCAATAATGAGTCAACTGCATCATGCACCATTTTTGATAACAAGAATGAGGTTAAACCATCATAACGAACAACTGGCCCTTCCATTCCCAATCTAGAGTCCCACTCACCTTGGAATACATAATTGACCACATTGATAGATAATTGATGTACCCGATTGTGATAAAATCATATCCAGGACTTTATAATAATCATCTAATCTATTCCAATTATCATGTGAAATATGTCAATATCAAGAACTATGAAGTCCCGAACCACCTAAAAGTCTCCAATCACCACCCGACAAGAGGTAAATTTGAATCCTTGTTCCAAGATCTTTCCCAAATCCATGAAAATATCCAACAAGAGTGGCATAAGCCTTGAATGAATACCCAACACATCAACCAACATTCATGATATAAAAAAATTATTAGCACATATATTAAATAAATCTAGCACCATAGAATAGGAAATAAAAACTATACCTATAACAGTATTTGTCCTTGCTTCAAATTCCATAGGCACACACATAGTTGCATAAATTTATATATAATTATCAACATAGACATCCCCATTAACATAATAATGAGACCCACAAACCTTGTAAGAATCAAACTAAACCAGTAACCACTTTGTGAAAGATAATCCTACCTTACTCCCTAGGAAAATCTTATCACATAAAGGATATAGATGGATAGATCGCTAAAAAAGATGAAACGTTCTAGGAGCCACTATATACTAAGGACTGGTATGACCATGGACCCCAAATTGGTAGCAAAAAACATGTTACTGACCTATAAAATCCCTTGAAACATGTCCTATAGAAAACTGACCTCTCTTTTTCTTTCTTTTCTGACTAGAAGAATCTCTCTCAATAACCGCTGCATGTAATGTAGCTCCGACCAAGCATGTCCTCCAATCTATGTCTGCCTCATCTAAATATACTTTATCTATTAACTCCACAATGTTTTGAAGGAATATAAGAAAAATCATTGACTAGAAATTATCCCTCATCCCCATCTAGAACCTCCAATACTTTAGGTAATCATTGGTGACAAGATCCAATACTAGATTCACCAACTCTACAAAGCAAGTGCAGTATTCTAGAATGATATTCTCCCCTTCTATAATGTAAAAAAATCTAGGGTATATCCACATGTAATGTCTCAGGATAAAACTACTGATTGAATATATTCTTGAAATAAACCCAAGTAATACCGTCATGGAACATGCCTTGCACAATATAATTTAACCATGTGTTTTCTGTTCCCTCAGTTATATACGTGGAAAAACCTAACATAGAATCCTCATGATTCTTTAGAAATTTGAATATCCTCTTAAACCATTCAAGCCTCTCTTTTAGATCTTGTGGTCTTTTGTCACCACAGAAGACATGTGGATGTTGTTGGGTAAATTTTTAACCATAATCCACTTCCTGTACCAGGTTCACTATTCTCACAGACCTCAGAGTCTTAATGGTACAAATCACTACTTCAAAAATATATGGTTCTTGTAGGGGGTTATCCTACAAAAACTTCCTTGTGGTTTCCCCTATTGTACATGGAAGATCTATTCAATGAGTAATTGTCTGTTAAACACAAGACAACAACCAGTATTCCATAAGAAAATTACAAATCCCTCAAAATGAAAGCAAAAATGAAAATTCATACTTTGAAACATGACTAATTTAAATCATTTATGAATCCTATCACAAGAAGGGAATTTTTTTTGAAGGAATATTTCCATCTAAATAAACTCCCTTCTTAGTTTATTTTAATGACCATACACACACAAAGTCCCCAAACATTGTTGATAAGCTAAATTAAATATAATTTCAAATAAATTTATTCAATTGATCATAAAAACTCAATCATGGACTAGGTTAATATTTTCTAACCACCCATTGTAACTTTGATTATGTAATGGGAGTGAGCTAGAAATTCTCCTTTCCCACACATACTTTTTGAATTCTGATGATCCTACACATTTCTACCCAAGGCACTGAAACAAATCCGACAGTGATAGCACACTTCTAGATGAGTAATGAGATCTGATACACAATTATAACAGACCAACCTGATCCAACCATAACAATAACCGGAGCCATCCCATTATGGGGTGGGTTAAAAGATATATAGTGAAACAAGTAGTGAATATAAAAAAACAAAACATACAAAAAGTGTAATATACAGAAAAAACCAATGATAAAACTAAGCCAATCTTGATAAACTATAAGAACATGACAAGTCCAGATAAAAAGTCTCCATGTTACCAAGTGTCAGCACCAACCTATCCCAAAATGAATCAAAAATGTAAATTGAAGCCTACATGATGAATTTTTTTTCCATTTACTTGAATTCTAAAAAAAAATTCTATATCAACCCACAGGAAGATTTACGGTGTGAGAAATAGATCCTATTAGAAGACCACGAAAAAAATCTATAGAAGTTATAATAATAATAATGTTCAATTTCAAACTTTAAAACAAAATGGTTTTACAATAATTTTTTTAATAAATAATTTGAATTATATTTTCAAACCATCATCGAGTTTTCAAAAATGTCATGTCATATCTTCTAAATACAGAAACAAGCTAGGTAAAGATTTAAAAATGTAGATATATATGTGATCCAATATCTATGAAATAAACTATCATGCAAAAAACAACCAGAAACAAAAATTCACCTACTATATGGGCTTTGGAATATGGGAAAATACATACTAGACACTCACAAGACCAAAAAATGCATAAATATGGATCTAAACCAACATCGAGACCTTACATAGACTATAAACAAATAAGAGGTTACCTCTTAATTGTGTGACATACACTAAGGATACCCTTGTATCTATCTATATATACCCAAGGTTCCCACTGTTCAATGATTTTCAATTTTTAATTTAAAAACCATGAAAATAATTTTATAAAAAAATTCATTTCCAATCCAATCTACTTCAATGTTTGAAATTACATTTTGCATTTCAAATCTAGGAAATTCCATTTTGAAGGAAAGAACTGTTTAAAACCTGAACTCATGCCCTATTTTTTTTCATCACATGTAATTCCATTTCAAATCTCAAGGAAATCAAAACAATCTACAAGAAATTAAATAAATTAGAAAAAAATGAAAAAATTCCCCTACCTCAAGAGTATATAAAACCTTAAAACAATTAAAAATTGGGATTGGAAACCACATGATCTACCATAAGAAGAAAAAGAAGGACAAAACACTAAAAATTATTGATATAAAACACAATCCAATCAATAATCCCTACAATATATGATGCTGAAACTAAAATCGAGAGGAAAACCATGAGGGAGGGATTACCAAAAGAGATGAATAACCTATCATTGTTGATAAATCACTAAAAAATGGATCTCGATTTAAGGATGAATCCCAAAAAAACATACAGTAAATGCACCAGCCGATTAGAGGAGGATGTAAAAAATGGATCCCTCAAACACCCACATGACACCCTAAAATATTGAACATGGGGAATTACATGGTGTGTAATATTTTACACATCATGAATCCCATTAATTGTGGGTTAGGATGAAAAATGAATCACCTTTTTAATTAAAAAACCTAATTCCACATTACATGATGTGTAACCCTTACATGACATTGAAAAAAATCATGCTATGAAATCAACTCAAGGGATGAGTTTGGCTGACATTACATGTCATGAATTCATATTAATCATCGTATAACTACCCAGCAAAAAATAGAAAGGACCCTGGAAAAGATAAAAATTTAAAAAATCATTGACTTCAGCATTATTAGTATCCTCCCGATTCAGAGCTAAAAATATTTTCCCAAAGAAAAAGAGAATCCAAAGAAAAATTTCAGAAAAAACAAGGGAGAATGGTAATGGGGAATTATAGGGAATTATGACTATGATACATTAGTGGAAACAATATATGTAACACTCTAACCCAAATAATAGGGTTTGGGATGGAATTTCACACAATTTCATGTGTGAATCCTTGTAGTCAAGAGGTTTTCAACTAATGGTGAGGGTATTGAGGGGAATCATGTGAAGACTATACCCTCAATATCAGGTAAACATCGGAGTATGATGGAAGTAATAACAACAAATTCAAAAATAAATAAATAATAATCATTAAAGTGACTACATACAAATAAAATACCAATCCATGTAAAGTATTATGGAATACTAGTTAACATAATCCAAAATTATAAAATAAGGATCTCTATAGGAGGCAGATCAAAGTATGAGGTAAGTGAAACAAAGTTAAAAAAATAAAAAATCTTTCCCAAATTCCATCCTGCAAAGCCAGCATTGTCCTTCTAAATATTCTCAATTTCCCACCTCAGTGCATTTTCTCTTCATCAAAACCCTAGTCATACAATCTATACGAGCACTAAGATGATTGAGTTGGGTGTGAGTATTATGACTAGTAAAATATAACAAATATTCTTTAATATAAATTGATAAGATATACCGGTGCATTCCATGAAAGTAAATACAGCGCAGATATGAAATATGTATTTCACACAAGAAAACAGATGTCTTCGGTCCGTAGATACTGACTACACAAGATTATACTCCATGAAAAATGAATGTAAACCAGGATGTTTGACACACCCCCATTTATGGGATAGTCCAAAAACACATCTGAAACACCACCTTGAGAGGATAGAAAATACACATGTCAAAAAACCATCTCACACATACCACTAGGGGATAGTCTATATGAAAGAACCTGCATTCTCAACTAAAATAGATAGAGGAATAAAAAATACAATAGAATATACAATTGAAAAATAAAAAATCACATCATATCAAGTAAGAGTCACAACCATCATAATCCACATGCAACCAAACATGACTTACTTGTCTCAAATGGATATAAACAAAAACTTGATGTGACTAAGTATCAAAACTAGGTCGTATGGGGTTACAAACACTTTCCAAGAATAATTACAGGAACCTGAATACACATACGCTAATGATAAGTACCACCTACCTTAGATGCAAGGACCTTCTGATGACAAGGGTCGAAGTCCTAGTCCAATTGCACTACACTGAATCTTAAAACCATCATTATCAACCATGATTTGAATTATAGGATCAAGATCAAGGGTTAATCCAATTGAAATAAAACCCAACAGGTCGTAAAAGATCCACATACCATAGAAGATCCACTATAGACAACGGTCTAAGTCAAAATGATGTGTGGGTGCCAATTCTCTAAATTTGGGCATAATATCTATAAAAGATAAACAATTCCCATGATAGACCATGTCAAAACATTAAGATACTATAAAACATTAAAGACACAATTTTTTTATCACTGAAAATGGGAGAGGATTGATTTAGATTAAGATATAACTCACTAGATTAAAATTTCAGGATCAAACTATTGTATGGGAATCGAGATGGAAGGGGAAAAGAGAGCCCAAAATCGTCATAAGAGAGTTCATTAGGTATTGGGGTGAAAGGAGGTACAAAAGTGAGATAAATTGTGATACATTTATTAATCTTCAATAAATTGAAATAAAACATGTTGGCCTTACTCGGCCCCAAACAGCACCACCGACCATCCTATGGGATCTGAAATCAAGCTACAATTTGTTCATCATCCAGAACATTTTTTTGTTTCTTCCCTCCCGATCTCTAAATTTCCTCAAAACACATAAATTAATATACATGATCTATTCACAATTGGAATGAATCATACCATGAAAAGATGGTTCCACACTAGAGATAAATATAAATATTGAAAAACCTAAAATTTGGGTAAAGTGTGTCGATTCCTAGAAATCAAATCCCTTTCTGGATACTACAAGTGGATAAATGGTTTGAATATAATTTACCTAGGTTTAATAACCTTGGAAAAGGTTATTTGAGTATTAATTTTATTTTTAATCATTGTATAACAAGAGATTCTAATGGGACACTTGTTTTGAAACTCATAGAGAATATTATTTGGATGTATTTCAATCTCTTAACAAACTTTTATGAAGGATATAAAGACATTATTATATAATAATTCATGAGTATATTTAGAATACTATCATATATTTTCATTAGGTAGGAAAATTAAAATATCAATAACGCAATTTATTTATGACAGTGGAATGTAAGAACCGAATATTTTAGTATGTATTTTACCCATTTAAATAATTATTAGGTTGAAAAGTTTGTGTCACGAAAATAACCAAACTAAAATGAACCCAAATATATTTCACAATGAAATATAAAAATTAATACATCATAAGAATAAAATGTGAGATATCATTATGAAAATTACATCAAATGTAAAAACTCAAGTAAATAAAAAGTTAATTAAAATTATTTGTTTTACATATTATTATTATTTGATTAAATAATAATTTCATGTTTTAAAATACCAATTATTTAAATAAATTTAATAGTTAAAATATAAATATTTAATGGGACATGAATAGAATCTTTTAGTTTTAAAAACATATTTCTGAAAAATGTATTTTTTGATATATTTATATATTTTTATCTT
Organism: Viscum album; assembly: GCA_963277665.1. Taxonomy (NCBI): domain Eukaryota; kingdom Viridiplantae; phylum Streptophyta; class Magnoliopsida; order Santalales; family Viscaceae; genus Viscum; species Viscum album. The sequence continues at coordinate 421,747,266 of OY728142.1, read as the reverse complement.
AATAACTTAAATTGATCAATTTTAAAATATTACAATAATAATATATTTTAATACCCAAAAAATATATATTAAAACTTCTTTAATTGATAACTAATATGAAATAATATTAAAAACACTTAATGTTTAAATTCATTTTCATATAAAAGTTGTTTTTAATTATACTTTATGATTTTGTTTAAAAGTTAAATTCCAAAATTTTAAAATATGAAAATGAAAAAATGAACTCAATTTTTGAATTCAACCATTAAAAACTATATTTAGAAGAATTTTTAGGCTTTTATATAAAAATATTATTTTCTATTGAATGGTAAAAAATATATAATTTCTACGGATATCCTAATATTTATTACATCATCATGGTATAATCGTGAAGTAAAAATTTATGAAACTCTTTACTCTCCCAAAAAATTATTTTATGTCTAAAATAAATGATTTAAAACATATTTAGTTGAATTTAGATACCTATATTTGAAATTTTTTAAACTAAAGCTTATTATATCATAATAAAAAACTATTTTTGGTTTTATACATTTAAGTGATTGGTTCAAAGGTGTAATTCACTTTTAGATCAATATAAATGTTAAATAACCAAATTTTGTTTAATAATAAATATAAAAATTCATGTTAATCATTAATATTTATTGAAAATGACCTGAACAATAAAATATTTTATTTTCTTGTTTAAAAACCCATCTATCATCCTCTTATAAATACCCTCATTCACAACCCCACTTCTCCTCACACCACAATCACTTTAGATCAACCAATATCTATAGATACAAATCACCAAATATATTTCCCACATATTAGAGATTCATGATTTGACCAATATACCTATATATATAGTCTTAAGTGGCAGTACAAAGAAGGACAACTAAGAGAAATTGAAATTATATCGACCATGTTAGTTTAAGTTATTTTCCACTTATATCTCCTATAAATATCTTTAACCAATAATTATATAATGAACTTTTTATCATATGTGTAGTAAAATTTTATTATATTAATGTAATATAAATTATCATAGTCACTCCCTCTAATTCTAAAATTAAATCGGTGTCTATGTTTTGATTGGTTCACCACCCTCATGGACGATGTATTTCATTTTTCATAAAAACATTAAATGGATTTTTAATAAATATATTTAATTAAATAAAACATAGATGAAATAATTAATTATCTAAAAAGATAAATTGGGAATTATATGAATAATATTAATAATAAATGATCGAAATAATTTTAACATCCAAAAAACGAGAAAACTAAGACATCTTTTATTATTGGAATATATTTTGGATATTATATGAAGTGGTATAACACATGTATAAATAAAATGAAAACTAATTTATAAATCTATAATTTCGGAGTCTTTGAAACTATTTCATAACTCCTTTGACTTTGGTCAATATATAGAATTAGTTTTAGAGAAATTAATCAAACAACCCCAAGTGGTCAATTAGAGAAAAGGTATACAATAAATGAATGATATGTGATAATAAATGGGAATTAAAAAATTAAATATTAATGAAATATGATCTTAAATAAGTATTTAATAAATTTAATTTAGTTATTTGTGAGGTTAGATTCATATTCCAAGAAAATTTGGACTTAAGGTAAGGGATTTATTCTTAGACTTCATTGTTCTAAAATAATATTCTTATAATTCATATATTATCATTAAAGATTCAAATACATGATCTTGAAATGAATATATTATTTTGTTTGATTCATTTATGATGAACTGCTAGTATCCCCCCTTATGGATTTATATTTTAAACACTATGTTATTTTTCAAGGTCTTTTTCCCATACTTTTGTATTCTTAATGTTTTTCTTTATATCACTTTTTATATCCGTTAATTACTTTTCCATATTACTAAGATGATACTACTATGCACATTATTCTACTTTATCTTTCCAATTTTTTTGGATATCCATGTCTTTATATTTACCTTTATAATATTTTTTAAATTCAAACTCAAAAAAATTATAAGGGAATCTTTTTTACAATATTTATCTATATGTTTCTTCCATCATAAATCTACTCATTTTAAGGTTTTCTTAGAATAATTTTGTTCCCTTCTCAAAATTGTTTTTAATGTGGCTCATTTATCAATATTTTAAAAATGTCAAAAGTATTTTGAAACAAAATTATAAGATTTCACCTCTATTTTACTCTATGTTAATTTTTGAATACATTTCTTCTATTAAATGTTTTAAATAATCATAAATTTTATATAAAATGGAAGTTCGTACAATTATGTACTTACTCAATGGTTAAATGTTTTCCTTTAAATTAGAAATTGATAATAAACAAAGAATTTTTTTATCAATACCTATTAAATTTCATGTATTCCACTGAATGACTTTTATATATGTTGATAAATTTTCCAATTTCAATTTTTTTAATGATTTCATTTAGTAAAAAATATATTTCATATAAAATGGATACTATGTCAAGAAATCTATTGATTCATTATTCACATTCTTACATGTGTGGTGTGGTGGAAATTAAATCTCTATAATATAATTGATTTACCATATTCTTTGTCTTTTATACTCATCAACTTTTCATAAACCTATCCTTCCATCTAATGTATTTCCTCTTTAAATACCCATTATTTCGTTATTTTGATGGAAGTGTGTCTACCAAGATATGTGTATGTCAATTTATTGGGAAAATTATTGACTAAATTTTATCCCCTTTATTTATGTGATGTAAATAACTCAAACATATTATCCTAGAGAGTTACATAATTTCATTAGGTACCCATTAAATTTTAATGGTTTTATGAGGTTATGATTATTTATGGATTAATTTTTGTTTTCCTTATGTGTTTCACATATGCATGTTCATACTATGATGATGATTAGGCCAAGAATTATAAAATTATATAATTTATAGAATAAAATTTTCATTTTATGATATAAAATGTATGGTGAATGGCTAATAATCCTAAACACTATGTTATGTTGTCCTGGTAGTGTTCCATGACTTAGGATTGTGATATCATTTTCATTGTGGACCATTGAGAATTGATTACAAAATTTGGTTTTTTCTATTAGAAAATGAAGGATACTGATGACATCACTTTTATATATTGTGCGGCAGAGTGGATTTGAAATGGTTGACCCATATATAATGTGGGATTTTTTTGAGGCAAGCTTGTGTGAGATTAAGCCAACATGGTCTTGGCTCATCTTCCTCTATCCTTTTTGTTTTACATTACATGTTCACTGGATGAGTGCATATGCCTAATTTACTGGGTTTGGGTCCAAATAATCCAACTCATTTGTTAATTATGTATGAATGGATCCATATATGTCTGAAATATTTGTTAACTTGGGGTTGAAAATTTTAAATATGCAATTTATTCATCTTTCGGGAATCAATTAGGAATTAAAATAAATTATTGTAATTTTAATTCATATATTATGTGTCACAAGGTCATGATTTTTTTTAAACATTACTAATAAATTTCCTTCATTTTTTATTATTAATATAATTTTAAAGGCCCTTAACCCTTAAAATAACCCTTGAAGTTCTTTCTATGTGACACTTTGGGAAAGGTTTATGCCCCGAAAATGTGTGGGGGTGGAGTCATAGAAGCAGTTGGATTTTCTTCCCAACATAGTTGAATTCTTAAAAACATTTTGGGAATATATATACAACCAGATACCCCCATATATATATTATACACAATTAAATATTTTAATTAATTTTAAGGTCCAAAATATAATTTTGATATTTAGATGGTCATTTCTTGACCATCTGATATTGAAATGAATAGCCAACATGTTTAATTTTGACCATATCAACCCCCTCTACTTGAATTCAAGAAAATTTAATTTTAATTTGACATTATTAAATAAAAAAACACTCTGATATTATTTGTCGATATTGTGTTCATTTAAGAAACTTAAAATAATTTAATATTTAAAAAAATCACAGTGATCAATGTTAGAAGTCATCACAATGATGAAACACACAATAAAAGTCACAAGTATATCGGATTATTCAATTAATCAAGAGAAATAAAATTATAAATCATATCTCATTTTATTTTGATCAAACATTTATCCACTCACTCACAGTTTTCATCATTTTAAGGAATCTATGTCGAATCCCTCTACACACACTTCAAAAACATGATTGATCGTCGACCTTCAAGATCTGGGAGCTAATGTGGGGAATATTAGGTGCTTTTTGTTGTCATCAAAATTTAGGGACATCAAACAATCTACCGTTGATCATGGATCAAATCATTATTGAACATCCCATCACTTTCCCTTTTTATAACTATAGAGAGATCATGGGAGGTGAGAGAATTCATTTAATATTATATATCATTAATTTATTGGGTCTTAAAGTATTTAAATAACTACACTAAAACTTCAATAAAATTAAATTAGGTCCTTATAGAAATTAAACTTTAAAAAAGTTACAAAAAAAGAGACAAACAACGCATAAAAATTTATACAAATTTTATGAATATGTTATCGTTTACATGTAACATTAATATTATTTTATGTGATAAATTATGACTCATTGGATCAAAACTTCTATCCCACAAATATTAAATGAACCTTGAATCAAAAATTATTTGTTCATAAAATATTATTCCTCATATTCACTTAACACTTTGGAATACATCGAGTAAATAAATTCACTTCAAGTTATTATAAAGTTGAATAATAGTGAATTTTTTTTAATCATTTAAACACAAACATTACACGACATCCACCACGTTGTCCACTACAATTCTCTAGAATTGGAGAATATTATGAATACACATTGGGTGTGATCCTATAAGAACTCATCTAAAAAAAATGTGTCATAGTCATAAACCAAGAGTAGTATCTAGAAACACATCATGTAATATAGTCTATTATGAGCACATGTCAGGTAATATAATCTCTTTGTCATTTGATATCTCATAGATTGGGATGAACACTCATGTCATTATCCTTTATTTATTGAATGATCGTACATGACATACGTTTCTTCTTCTACCATCACCATGATTTTAGTAAAGGAACGATCATCTTGATCTACTATACTTGAGATATCACTTTCCTTCGGAAGCGAAAAATCTTGTGTTGATCATTCAATCGATTTCATAACACTAATGATGCACCCATCACAAGCTACCATGAAATGAAATAAATGTCATGATTTTCATCTTTCATCAATGTACACAATAAAATTATACACATTGATAATAATATCAAGTAAAGATGCCAATGAACATTATTAGAGATAGTACTAACCAATGAAACTAAAACCATGTCGTTTTATCAATGGTGGGTTATTCCTCATGATCTTCTCTACTTGAGATCACCAACTGTGAACATAATAAGAATAAGTCTCAATGATTATGATTCCTCGTCACTTGATAGTTATAAATCATCTTTATCTAATTAGTATAATGAACTTAAAACATGTGAAATATGGTTAATACTACTATCTTAGTATCTCATGGTTCTAATAATAGTGGAAAAATATTATAACCTTGTGATACAACAAATAATATATGGAAATTACCATGTAAATAATGGATGCATAAGTATCAACATGATTATGGTAAAAATACATCATGCATAACTTGGTATACATGATATAGTAATCGAAAAGTCATCATGTTTTGTCTAGGGGACTAAATTATAGAATAATTGGGTTAACCCACCAGACATACCGATTCGGTCTTAAGATTTAACATATATGACTCATCCAATCTGATAAAAAAATTAGGGCACCTCTAAGAAACCTAAACCAACATGGTGCACGTAGTGAAAATTCAACCACCAGAGCACCATATCGTACCATCAGGTGCATGAAGTAAGTGGTTCATCAATCCCCACAAGAGTTTCACCTCACATCATCATTTTTATGTATTGATAAATTATCCCCCCTTATAAAGGAGGATTTACTCTCTCACATTTCATTATGGGATCCCCAACTAGTTTTCTTCTTTATAAACACAAAATAAATATTTTCAAATAAAACTCCAATAATATATATCCATTAAAAAAAGACATTGGATTTTAAAAATCAATCATCACAGTTCTTGTAAAAACTATACATATATAAAGATATCTATTGATTTGAAAATTTATGTATAATACAAACAAATAAAACATGAATAGAGAAACCTGTATACACTGCCTTAAACATGAAACTATTTTTATAAACCAAATTCATCCAAAAAATGTTTGTTAAGGTCTACACGTCGTTTACTTGTAGACACTATTATGGTCAGATGTCTCATATAATTTCATGAATTATTATAGAAAAATTCGTATGATATTTGGAGTGGCCCCAAAACAACATTCAGTTGGGTGAACCTAAAATTGTTTTCACATTTCCAATTTTTTTTTGATATCTTTGGTTTATTAAGAGTTTTAAATTCACTATATTTTTCTCATGGTAATTAAACTCCATACTTACGGGATTTATTATACCTTTGGTGCTGTAAAGTTATCACATGTTATGTAAATGTGTTATCATTGGTGAATCATTGACAAGGGATTTAAACTATTTCCAAAAGATGTTTTGTACACTAAATCCCTTTAAATTCAATTTGATATTGGATATTTCAAATGATAGATCGATTTAAGGAATTAAACTATTATGAAAACATATTATATCAACTATCGTGAACCAACCCAGGTCACCCTGAAACCGGGTACCTGAGATGGCCTATAACATTGTCTAGGTTGGTTCATGACAAAATTAATCCAAACCATGTAAACTTATAGGACACTAAAATTTTAAAATTAAATATTTTCCCCTCATCATTTTATCCAGAAATAACTTCCTATGCCCCCATATTTGGCTCCCTTGGCCCATGTATGTCTCCTCCCTTGGTTCCTCTCAATTCCATGGAGATTACTAATGGATTATTCAAGGTTAATGGATGAATCTTCATGAAGAAATCCTTCTAAACTCATCATACCATTTCTTTATTATTTATTCCCTGGTAAGGTCCCAACATCCTAGGGTTTATTTATTTTCAAATATTAATGGGGGGTCTACTTGTTTTTGGTAACTTATTTTATTAGGGCTTCATGCACCTTGTTAATGTAGATTTTCAAACTGATTTCCAAGGAAAAAGAGTGTGAAGGTAAGTGTAACCATTTTAACCTTAAGAAATATGTTTTAAGATTTATTTTCAACATAAAATTTCAATATATTATTGAATATTTATATTATGGATAATAGTTATTAGAAAAACAAATTTTCTTCCTTGAAATGCACTATGATTTTAATGTGATCATCCATTTATAAATCATGTCTCAAAATTATTTTGAAATGTCAAGAACTCAAGTGTTTATAGAAATGAATAAATGGAATTTCAAGTAATATTAATAATTCAAAGTAGATATATGGAAATTAAATTAATTTCTCCATTATTTTTCAAAATTTAATGGAGTGCTTGAGTTATTTTTAAAAAATAAGTACTTCCATTAGGGCTTATAAATTCTTGATTATGTTTATCTAGTTTAATTCAAATTATTTTACATAACATGGTTTTGAAGGATTGATACAAGGACTGATTGTAACTTCCAAATATTATATTTATAAAATAAATACCACTTTAAAGAATACCTCTTTGTGTTTTGGAATAAAAGTTGTGTAATGTGAATTGTACACTGTGTAGGGGATTATGTATTGTTTATGTATTTTTATAAGGGGACGTTTCATTAATGATATTTTTGAGGAGAGAAATTGAAATGTTTTTCAATTCTGAATATATAAATGTACATATATTGTTGTTTAATATCAGTTGAACAAAATTTATTTATCATATTGTCATTTTCATGTCAGTTATTCCTTACTGATGTGAAAAAGATATTTATCATGCTTTATCATGTCGGTTATCATATAACCAACAAGATAAATGAATTTTAATTTCTCATTCATATTCATTATATAATAAATGATGTGGTAAATCAATATACCTATATTTTTTAGGTCAGTTATTATATAAATGATGTTATATACCACATAAAATTTTACAAATTGTCAGTTTGAATCATTAAGGTTTTATTATCTCTTATGAAATCAGACTTGTTTCTCTCACCTTGAATCCCTAGTAGTCATTTATTCGATCTTATGGAATAGAATACCTGTTTTAAATCATCATAGATCCTAAAGTTTCATCATCCTCATTGTTGTGCATTCGATCTTCTTGAATCTCAGGTAAGCATCACACATCCATCCTTTCTTTACATCTTTCAATTGAGACACCTAAAATTTCATATTTATTTCTATTCTTTGTACTAAAATCTCATATTATCATTTTCTTAAACCATTATATTTCATTTTCCCCATCATTTCACTTTTGAGTATATGTATTATCACATCAAATATCATATTACCATCTTTATATACCATAGTTATGCGTTGATTAAAGTGAAAAAGTGAGTGGGAAACATTATATATTCATTTTTTTGTTTTTTGATTAAATGGAAAGGAATTTTCACTAAATTGTTTCACAGATATTTTTTCCAGATTCCATCTTATTTTTCTTCCTTGAATAAAGAAATATTTCTTATTTGGATGATGTTTGAGAATCATTCAGTGTTTTTGTATAAACTTCAATATATATGGATAAATATCAATTACTGTTATAAACTTATTAGTGAATTAGGAATCTTAAAATGTTATATATGCATACATTGTTATTTTCATATAGTTCAATATAAAATATCATATAAGTAGGTTATATGCATATCAATACATTTCTTTTGATGTGAGTATATTGTTACCTTGAAAAATCATATAGTAATTGTGCAGTCAACATATTATGAGTTACTGTTAAAAAAATGTTGTAATTATTGGTAAATGCACAATAGGAATTGGTTCCTTTACATATATTTTTTATATCCTGATAGATATATTTTCTGGGAATTAAACATGAATCACATGGTATGAAAACTGAAAACATTTTTCCCTCCATAAATTTGGATTTTTATTATATCAAATGAAGTAGACTCTAATATTTAAAATATGAGTTATTAGAATGTAATATTCAAATAAAACATGTTTTCATATAATGCACAGTACATAATATGATTTTCACAATGTTCATAATACAGTAGACATAATTAATATATAATATTAATTATGTATATATATAGGAACATATTATAAATTCATAATTGTGTTATTTGAACTCTTCTAAATGATTATATTATGGTATAAATTAATGTTTCAACTAATAATTGTTGGATTTTTCATGAAAATAAAATGGTTATAAAATTAGATAATAAAGATACCAATCAAAATGGAAAATGCTCACTTAATTTAGAATTAGGAAAATAATATTCATTTTCATTGGTTATCTAATTTCATTTATAAGAGAATGAAAAATGAGAGAATGGTTTAACTATATTTTTTCATTTATAAATTAAATCCATGCATTTATTTATATGATTTACAAATTATATTTAAACTAAAATTACATTATTTTTTAAAATTTACATGCATTTTTTTTTCAATTTTTCATATATTTGATTTATATTTTGAATTGAATTACATTAAAAATATGGAATATTTGATATAAAATTAAACATTGTTTTTTTAACCAGGTGTATATTTTAAAATTTTTTTATAGATAATAATTATTTGAAGTTGGATTACAACACTTCAAATAAGTGATGAATATTAGTTTGGTTTTGATGAATTTTTTGAATTTTCTAAATGTAATGTTCCAAAAAACAAAATATTTTTCTTCCCATGACTGAAATTTATAAAAATCAAAAAGTTGAAAAGCATAGAGATCAAAAACAATTTAATTTTTCATGGTTTTCACACAAGTTATAACCCCTGAATTTTTCATGGTGAAACTAGGAATACTTTTGAATATCTGGATGATGATGCTTTTCAGGAGGATAAGATTAATCCAATTGAAATAATGATTCATAATATTGAAGTATAAGATATTGAGAAAGAATACACAATTGAGAATCTATATATAGATGTTGAAAAACCATTGTATCTGAGTAGTACAAAATTGACTATTTTATCAATGATGTTAATATTGATTAACTTGATGGAGAAACATGGATGGAGTGATAAGATTTTTAAAGAGCATCTAAAATATTTGAAAGATATTCTTCATGAAGATAATTATTTTCTAGATTTACATTTTAAGGTGAAAAAATACTATTCCTGATGGGATTAAGGTACAAATTAAAATATATGCATGAATGAATGAGGGTTCTTTATTTAGTAAGGAATAAAAATATCTTTCACAATTTTTTAAATGGAACATGTAATTATATATGTTGAACGAAAAATCTTAGGTCGATTTAGAAGTTATAGAGACCCCTACCAATGAATTTTGGTATCTTCCTATAATTACTCATTTCAAATGTTCATTTTCTAATTCACAAGATGAAAATGATTATGATGGGATGCAGATGAGCTAATATATGATGAAAAAATTGGGCATCTAACTGATTGTCCTCGGTGGGGGAAAATTGGTCACCACTCTCTTATATTTTGAAATGAATTTAGAAATCTATAAATTGGACTACACATGAATGGTAACTCTAGGGATGATTTTTTATATACATTTAAAAAAATAATATATTTTAAAAGTCTATGTTATATATTTATTTAAAACTAATGAAGAATGGCATTAGAGGCCCTTCTGCATTTCCTATTAATTAAAAGGAATCATATCCAATGTCTCCTTTTCCTCTCATTGATGTGGATAGATGACATGGAAAGGGAAACATGGTAAATTCTATATTTCAAATAATGTAAAGAAAATGTTGGTTGTCATGATTTTATCTTTCATGTAAATAACATCGAAAGGTGGCCGCACCATTATCGCCTTTCCCCAAATTTCACATAAAAGGGAACACCCTCCTCACTAAAAATTTACTTCTTCTCGTTATGTTATATTCAATATATCCCTACAATAAGCACTGTTGTTTTTCCCTTATATGTGGTGACTTCGGTGCCCAAAAAAGAGTAACAATTTTTTCAAAACTAAAAAAACTCTTTCAATCCAACATAAAAATAATGGTACCTCTAGGGTTGAATTTTTGTTATATACATTTAAAAAAAATATAATTAAATAATTCTATGTTATATATTTATTTAAAACTAATGAAGAAAGGCATCAAAGGCCCTTCTGCATTTCCTATTAATTAAATGGCATCATATCCAATGTCTCATTTTCCTCTCATCAATGTGGATCGTTGACATGGAAAGGGAAACATGGTAAATTCTATATTTCAACAAATGTAAAGAAAAACTTGGTTTTCATGATATCATATTTCATGTAAATAAGGTTGAAATGTGGCCGCACCATTATCGCCTTTACCCAAATTTCATATAAAAGGGAACCCCTACTCACTAAAAATTTACTTATTCTTTTTATGATACATTTAATATCTCTCTGCAATAATCCCTATTGTTCTTCCCTTATTTGTGGTGACTTCAGTGCCCGAAAAAATAGTAACAATTTTTTCAAAGCATCATTTATAGGTAATTTTTGTTATTTATTTTAATGTTAGTTTTTTATTTAATCAACTTTTTAGTTAGTTATAAATAAGTTATTTATTTACTAGATTAGTTATTTAGAAATAAATTAGAAATAATAGTTATTATTAGTAATTACTAATTATAGAATAACTACAGAATAAAATAATATTAAAGAATGATTACATAATGATTTAAGAATATTAAATAATTGACTAATGGATATTGTATAATTAACTAATTAACACTATATGATTAAATAATGAGTAATCGTTAATTAATTAATGATTAAGTAAATTTTAGTAAATGATAAATGAATAAATAAAGAATTATTAACTATTTATTAATGAAATATTAAATAATAATTAATAATATTTAACTAATGATTAAATGTTGATTAAATATTGAATAAATATTTGTTAACTAATGATTAAATAATGATTAAAAATTTATTGATGATTGATTAAATAATGATTAAAGATTGATTAATTAATGATAAAAATATAGATTAACTACTTATTAAAGATTGATTAACCAATGATTAAATATTGATTAACTAATGATTAAAAATCGATTAACTAACGATTGATGATTGATTAAAGAATGATTAAAGAATAATTTTATAATGATTACAGAATTGTTAAAGAATTATTAAATAATTATCAAAACATTATTAACTAACAACTAATGAATTATCAACTAATGATTAAAGATTCATAAACTATTGATTAAATAATAATTACGTAATGATTAATGATTCATTAAATAATTATTAAAAATTCATTAACTAATGATTAAGGATTGATTTATTAAGGATTAAATAATGAATAACTAGTGATTAATTATTGATTAACTAAGGATTAATGATTTATTAACTAATGATTAACTAATGATTAATTAGTGATTAAATAGAGATTAAATATTTTTTTGTAACGATTAACTAATGATTAAATAATGATTAACAAATGATTACACAATGACTAAAGAATGATTAACTAATGCTGAAATATTTAATAGCTAATGATTAAAGAATGATTATCTAATGATTAACTAAATATTAAATAAAGAAAAACTAATTATTATGTAATTTTTTACTAATGATTATATAATGATTAACTAATGATTAAATAATGATTAAAGAATGATTAACTAATGATTAAAAAAATTATGAAATAATGATTATGGTTTGATTATATAATAATTAAAGAATAATTAGCTAAAGACTAAAGAATTATTAACATATGATTAATGAATAATTAAATAAATATTAAGTAAAGATTAACTAAATATTAACTAATGATTAAATAATGATTACCTAATGATTTACTAATTATTAACTAATTATTAACAAATGATAAACTAATGATTAAAGAATGATAAACTAAGTATTAACTAATGATTAAGTAATGATTAAATAATTATTAACTAATGATTAACTAAGGATTAAATAATGATTAATGAATGATTAAATAATAATTAACTAACAACTATAGAAGTATTAAAAAATGATTAAATATTAATTAACTAATGATTAACTAATCATGATTTTTTGATTAACTAATGATTACATAATGAATAAATAATGATTAACTAATGATTAAATAACGATTAAAGAGTGCTTGACTAAACAGATGATTTTTTACTCCTACGATTTAGATGATTCCTACCTTATTGTAGACCTAGTCTATTGCCCTTGATGGATATGTTTCAGCTGAATCACATTTTCTTTAAAAACCATTGAACATACCTTTAGGAAATTTTTAAAATTGTACTACAAAAAATTAGTGTCATATTATTGGATTTAAGAAGATGTCCTAAAATTTTGGTATCATAATGATTATGTGGTAATCTAAGCAATCAAATCCCTATCGGGGTACCACATGTGGATGTGGCTCTAGAACAGATGTACATAGGGATAAAAACTCAAAACACTGCATTGAGAAAGAATCAATTGGGAAATGGTGCATGAAAAAGGGCCTTGTTTCACACCTGGTTTGACACATTCATTGGACATTCCTTACATGATTCATATTTTCTTTATAAACTACTAAAATTTCGTTTGGAAAATTAAAAATTATACTATGAAACATTATTTTAATCTTTCAGGATATAATAAGATGTTCTAAAATTTATGTGTCATAAATATTATATGGTCAACAATAAATTTTAATATTATTTACACTATTAGAGTCTTGATCAAAAAACGTTTTTGACAAAGAGTGTCATGTCGGCTTGTGTCTACTACTACATGGATTTTATTCAAACTGACCAAGGATCGTCTTATAGTAAAAAAACCAAAAATAGTGGCTATAACATATGATTGCTTAACACTAAGTGGTTTTTGAAAAATATTTCATGGTTTCTTAAATCTCTTACCTGATCAAGTGATCTAGTTTATTAACTATATAATTTTTCAATTCTCAGCTACAATATGTCATCTATCACGTCTGGTGGCTACTGATGAGAAATGTGTCTAAGAAATAACTCTATTTTCCCAATGGTAAGATGGTTCCATTATTGAGTTATATGTCAAGGTTTCAATTATACAAAAACATAATCCAATTGTATGAAGACATAGAAATATATGAGTATTTTAAAAAAATTCATCCCAAGAAATTGAGGATATTCCATTTGATGTGGAAGATGGTAACTTAAATGATCTCTCAAATAAACATGTAAATCCAAATTCTGATGATAAATTTTATAATGATGGAATATAAAGAGGAAATACTTTTAATGAAGAGAAATCATCAAAATATGGGGCTGAAGTTTCTATAAATACAGTAGTTATATAGAAATCTCAACCCACAATAAATCATACACCACTCTTCACATCTTGGTCAAAAGTAATGAAACATTTTCATAAATTCTACTATAATATTATCACACATGAAACTTAGTTTCCAGTTTTTTTAGATGATATGTTTAGTGGATTATAAAAAACATTATATGTTGGAAGGTATTTTTCTAGTAAAGATTCATTGAAAACACACTAAAAATATTTAATCTTGAGATGCACTATTGATATTAAGTTCAATAATCATTTCAAACAAAATAAATCAGACTGTTTGATATATATATGGGGATGATTGTAGATTCCACATGAGTTTGATTCATAAAATTCCATTTTGAGGTCAAAGAATATTAGTGTTTGAGGCAGATCATAATTATGTTCATCCAAACCGGACACAAGATCATAAGTCATTGAATACTGAATTTGTGTTATCTATTGTCATTGATATTACTAGGACCAGCCAAGATGTTCTAATAACCCATGTGAAAGAGAGGATACAAAAAATTTTTGGTTATAATATTTCCTATAATAAGTTATGGATGGAGAAACAAAACGAAATATTGAAGGTCCATGATGATTAGGATGACATGTATCGAGTGTTTCCAAAATTGATATCCATAATGAGACACAATTAGAAAGTTTTATTCCATTTAGATATGAAAAAACATGTGTCTCATGACTTGATCCATCTCATGTTCAATTTTATTGATTGTTCTGTGAAATCCTTCCATGTATTTCTAAATTTCATTTCTAAAAATAGTTTATACATATTGATTGAATATTTCAATACATAAAATAAAAGGGTTTATTTTTGATTCCTATAACCCAAGATGGAAACTAGTTACCTATTCCTCTTTTATTTTCCATTGTAGAGAAGGAAAAATAAAAATCATGGAGTTGGTTTTTGTCATGTATCTACAAAAAATTCACCGACATTTTGGGAGTCTATTTAATATTTGATTGTTATCAGGAAATCAATGTGGATCCTAATGCATGGATACCACAAATTGAAAATTATTAGTCATGCATTAAATACATCGCTAGAAAAATGTGAAAATCATTGCATAATGAGCCTGGGAATAAGTTAATCATGAGGCCTGGTATGAAATTTATTTATTATTTTTCACTGCTTCTACATAATGATAAAATTAATTTATGTGAAATATGAACAATTCTCTATAGAATATGTTTTGGATAATTGAATTTTTGAACATGTTTTTGAATAAATTCACAAGTATAATCAAGGAGTGTATTATTATATGATTTATATTCTAAAAGAAAAACAGGAATTGGAATATGAAGGGGTAATAGGTATGAACAAATGATCAAAAAATGGTGGAGTGCATCAATGGTGTATTCAAGGTGATTCAAAAGTTACCTATAAGTGACCTAGTTTTCGAGACATTATACCATTGTGTGAATTAATCCAGTGAATGGGAAAAACATGCCTTGTATATGATTCAGTAAGGTCTAAGTTACGGAAGACACTTTCAAAGAGGTATTAAAAAGAAAATTAAATAATATACTTCTTATTTAGTCTAACATTTATACTAAGAATGCTCTTGATTTTAAGATAATGACTGTCCAGACCATATCTCAAATTATAGTTGTTGAGTCAAGGTGGTATTACTAAAATCAAGGCAACGAAAATGTGAAAACTTCCAAGAATTTCAGTTTCCATGTGCACATGTCATCAAATTATGTGCCTCTGTGAACATATCATGCAAATCATATGTTGATCTTGTGTACCAGTTAGTCACCATTTCTAACTGATATATTTTAGGAGAGATTCCTATTATAGAGTTTTGTTATTTTACAATGCCCGAAGAATAGCTGATATTGATATTCGACATCAATTGGTTGTGTCAATGAGGGGGGGGGGGGAAATGTCTAGCAGAATGTGGAATGATATGGACTATCATCAAGAACAAGGGAAATATTTGAGATGCAACATCTGTCATCAAGAATTCCATAACAAGAAAATTATCCCCTAACATTTTTGGATTGAGTTCACACTATCATCCACAATGATGTATTGTCTCAAATGTGATCTTTTCATATTATTAATTACATTTTCTTAATATAAAATCCTTCCTTTTGTATAATTTTATGTCCATTACAAATACATTTACTATCAAATGAAAATAATATTTTCTTAGTCACATTACAAGGAATACGACAAGTACATTTGAGGTGACATGAAAGCAGAATCATACAATCAATAGATAAACCATAATCTAAGCATGTAATCAAATAATCATGAAACACACCATCATGTGATAAATCATAAATTAATTACAAATAAAATAATTTAAGATCTAACTTATTAGTTAAAGTCAATTTTATGTTCTGTTTAGTTATATAAAACATCATGTCTTCAAAATTTTCATTTCAAAATAAGGCACGTAATGTTTTGTAAAGCAAGGTAAAAAGAAGTGAAAAAATAAAATAAATTTATTTATCCATTATAAATGTTAATTATAATCATATGATGTGAAATTAACAAGAAAAAACCCAATAAATAATACATTAATTATTTAAAATAGACTAGAAATACCTTTATATTATTTAATAGAGAAGAGTTTGGATGATATGCTTTTGACTTCAGAAGTAAAGTAAAATCTTGATTATTTTCAGGTGGTAGATTAATAACATTTTCCAATGGGTGTAATTATGTTTTGAATTTTAAAAATCATTCAACCTTCTAATGAAATCTTCAATATATTTTGAAACCATGAGAAAATATTTTAGTTAAAGGTATATTAAAATTTCATTCAAAAAAAGTATGTTTTGAAAAAAAAACTCAACTTGATAATCACCTTTTTCATTACCTTATATCTAAAATGATTATGCACATTACATACAATATATGTAATAAAATATTGATGATTATAATTTGGTACCCTCCATGAAACCCCATCACCATTATTGGATTCTATAACTAACCAATGATGCCCAGATATACGATACAATCCCTGGTTTTGTGTGAAATTAATATGTATACTTGTTAACAACCATCTTCAGGATTAAAAATTATCCTTTTCAACAATAGAAAATGTAGTTGGTAGAGGATAATGATTAGTATCATGTATGGAATAAATAATTATAACACCTTTATACTGAATATAATGTAATATGTCATTGACCTGAATGAATTTTTAACAATATATAAAAGAAGTGATACATGGAATGAAGGCCCAAAACATCATATTTAACTTCACCTTTGATTGAACAACTTTGTGATTTGAGGAGACAAACTCAACAATATTCATATGATAAATATTATGTTTGTTCGGAGAAAAAAATCCATAATCTATGAAAATATTTCATATGATTCATCTGAATCACCATACAAATTTATAATTACCATTAATTTTTCATTCCATGATTTTTTCCTATGATATCTTATAGTTAAACAACTGTTGTATTCATTCTCGAACAAGGGACCTAGGAACGTCCTGACATGTTTATATAATAACCAAAATAATAGTTTACGTAATCTCTACATCAATTGAAGGGTGATCCTGTGAAAAGATCGGATGCCCACAAGTGTGTGGGCCTTCTAATTTTATTATATTCAAACATGAATAAAATATATCATATATTTCCCTTGAATAGAATTTATATCCAGGACCATATTTTTCACAATGAATGAGATATTTTCCCTTCTCTGACTCATCATCCACAAATGAGAAATGGTCCTCTATGTGATATTATTTAATCACATTTTTAATTTAATGGTTATATCCAAAGTCCTTCCCAACATAGAATTTTTTATCATTTGGTGCAGATATATACTCTATAATTATAGTGAATTCAATAGTCAGTATAATGAAATCCGAATTAAAATGTTGTGCACATGAAATTACATTGACTAAGGATCTCAATAGTGTAGGATTATTACCAGTAACTACTAGATGTGTATCTTATAGAGGAACCTCAGAAGGTTCATTCCCCATAGCATCCTCACCCAAATCATATTATAATTTCTCACAAGATACTTCATCCCCAGATAAATTATCATTCATTATATCATAAGTACACCAAAGGACGTCCGCTACATTTCTATCCAAATGATGATCATCTTTTTAATAATTTGTTTATATCCCATGATTCATATGAGCAGACAATAGATGAGATTGTTGTGAAGGAATGACTTCTATAGTGCCCACACAACATGTTCTTATAGTAGTAGGTTTCACCACAACAATATTAGAAATCACCACAGATAATTCCATAAGACCACTATTATATTATTTTCATAATAACACTCATGGATCTATATAATCATAATCATTGACCTGATGATACTCATTATTCCATAAAAACCTAGATATTGAAGTTGACAATATGTTATTGAATTAATTTGTTGATCAACCCTCAATTTTAACTAAATATAAATATTCATGAAAATTCATCTAATGTCACACAATGATGAATATTTTTCACTCCTACAGGGGTAAAACTAAATAAAAAACCCTTATTAGTATAAATGTATTCAATTTTGCAGTATATTTACATAAACACGATTACCAAGAAAAAAATAAATAATAAAATATTATATGCTAAATCATTAATTATTTAGATTTTTCAAATTTTTTATGAGTGAATAATTGACTTTATCGATATAATTTTTTTGTGGATTGATTTATCATTATTTTATAAACCATCAAAATCTAATAGGGATCCTTTCACATCTATTAGCTCAAATTTCTTCTACCATCAGGATCCTCTCAGGTATGGTGTAAAAATCCAGCATCAAATGATAACAATTCTTCTCCAAAACCATTTTTTTACAATGATACTCTCATAAAAGTGAGGGGTATGGGATTTCAGATATAGAACATTTTTAGGAAGCACATGTTCTTATAGAAATTGATAGAGGGATAAAACATAGGTTATTAAATAGGAATAAAAGAATGAAATTATAAAAAAATATTTCTCCAAAATAGGACCTCCAATTTCAATAATACATTGGTCAGTCAACCCAAGATCATCCAATTATTACAAATTAAATAATAAGATATAATAAATTACAACATATTATTTCAATCATACATTAGATGGTCATCTAAAGATCACTAAACATTATAGATTGATAATATGTTTGTTTGAGATATTTATTATGTTATAAATATTTTCACTCTACTTAATATGTTTAATAAGTAATATATATATATATATATTTATATTCATACTTTCACAAATATATGCCGCTGTTACATGTGAAAAATGATAACTAAAAACTTGAATAATTTAAATAACACCAATGTTGAAGTATATTTATGGTGATATTATTACCAAAGATAATTTAATAAAATATTATATATTTTTATACCACATCATAAAATGTTTAATAAATTTTAGTTACTTATGAATAAATAACTATGACGTGATCTAGAGACTTATTCTATGGACTGGTTTATCATTATCTGATAAACTAACTAAAATGTATGTGTGAACTCCTACAGTCTGTATTATCACATATTTCAATAACCACCAGTCTCCTTTAAAACAAAAATTCCTCTTGTTGAATGCCTCTTGTCAAACACCTCTGATCGAATGCCTTTTTATTATAAAGTTTCTCAAATACAGGTGAGGGGGTCTAGGGGTATGAAATAAAAACCATTTGTAGGTAGACATACATATCCATACATACTTAAAGAGGGATGACTCATAGGCAATCACCACAGAAAAGAAAATTCAATTATTAAAAATTATATAACTACATACACAAAAAATACATGAAATTTAAATTATGAATTGTTGAATCATATCATGATCAGTCATCACACAACACTCTTTACATATTTTATTATACTTATTATGTTCTACGTATTATATAACTTTACCTATAATGCGATGTAATAATAAATATATTCACATCCTTTCCAATATTTTTACTTTTCAATGTCTGTATGTATATATATCAATTTAAGAATAAAATTTATTATATTTATTAAAATGTAATACAATTTACACTTACATAATAACCATCAAAATATTGTATACTTATATTTTTTCAATTTTATAAAAGTGTATTTGTGTACTTTTTTTCATTCTTCTACTTTCCAAAATTCATGTAATTATATTTTATACTATATTACATGAATAATTAATATTTTATACTTAATATAAAATAATTTTATTAATTAAAATCATTATTTATAGTAAATAAAAGTAATATAATTTAAAATTACATAAAATTCATTAAAATAATATCAAGTTATGTTTTTTTCAATTTTATAAAACTACATATGTTTAGATTATATCTTTTCATACTCGTTCTTTCCCAAATTTATGTAATTATATTTCATACTTTATTACATGAAATAATAATTATTTATAACTAATATAATTTAAAATTATTGTTTATAGAAATAATTTTTACACCATTAACAAAAATAATATTAAATATATTTTTATTATATTTAAATAGGAAAATTAATATAAATAATATATTTTTAATAAATTATATAGCTAATTACTTATGTGTATTATGATTCAAATTTATGTCACTCTAAATATTACATATTTTATATAAGTATAAATCCATTAAAATCTAAATACCCACCTTGTACATTATAAAAATATATATTTAAAAAAATATTACATTACTAAACATAGGTTATATTTTATACATAACATTTCAATTAGATAAACACGATATTTAAATTTCCTAAACATTCAATAAAATTATTTCACACAACAAATAATAACTCATTTATAAATTAAATCATATAAAAGACTACAATTTATACATCCATACATTCATGAATCCAAAGATAAATAAATAAATAATAATAAATAAATAAAAAAAACAGTTCGAAAAATAAAATATTAAATTTAAACTTTACCTTCTTAAAAGCTACAAATACATATTGACAAATAATTCCAATAGGGCTTCCCAAAAAAGACAAGAGGAGAAGAATGAAATTTGGTGGAGTGAAAGAACATTTTTTAAAGAAATTGGGATTCCAAGGGGCGTGAACCATGTTCAAACCTCTATTGTTAATTCTGGGAAGAAATCATGAACTATATTCCTGATTATCTCTCAGAATGGACAAGTGTGAATGAGGTTCATGCTTATCTGGAACATTTTTTTGAAAAAACCAGAAATCATACAACTTTTAATAATTTATTTAGAACCCCTATAAAAACATTAAAAACATTGGGGAGTTGTAAAAATTGATCTAGTTGGGGAAAGCTATAGTTTATCAAGGCTGTGACCCTTTTTCCCATCTACATCCTTCATTCCATGCTGTCCCAACAGTGTTTTGGGACCCCTTTTCCCCCTTTCGGAAGATGTTTTCTAGGATGTCCAGGATGCTTCTAGAATATGAATTCTAGGATTTATTGCACGTATTATGGTTTTTCACTCACCCTTCTATGAAAAATAATTTCATCAAGGCTGAGGAGAGAAAACATATTACTATCCGAGAATACCTATTTATTTCACTATCTTTTAGAGACATTTTGAAACAAAAACAATTACTCATGTTGCTGCAATTACTTGGGATTTAAGGAGGTAACATTGGTTTTAGAACCATTTAGAATCTGGTGGAAGACCCTACTACATTACATTCTTGACTAGCTCCAAAGCTAGAAACCCTAAATACAAGATTCCCATTATAATCAACATGTCAACACGGTAAGAATATTTATAAAGACTGGATACTTCAGCTTTGGTAAAATCATTGAATTATGTTTCCCATGTAGCTTTCTTAACTTTTCCCCTTTGTATAGAAACCATTCTAAATCCTCTTCTTCCCTCTTAAAATATCACTATACTCTCAGGGTGATCAATAATTATCATGTATATTAAATTGGACTGGCCATTATCAATTAGATCATCTAGTTATCTCCAAGAAGAATTATCTTCCATGTATATTTATAGCTATTTTTTGTGATGCTTAGTAGCCCCTATATAGTGACTATAACCCCTATCTCTTTCAACATATATTTTATATTTTTAGATATTTTTTGAGACACTAAATATCCCCCAAAATGTTCCTCTGTGATCTAGACATTGCAACCTATATTTTATGTGTGGTTAGATCAATAAGACTTCCATATAAAAATCTTGAATAAGCCTTTTATTAATTTTCCCAAGACATAGGTGCCTCAAGAAACATCACATAAAATATTCCAAACCTATTGTTGAGAGGAAATATTTTCCTTAGACCATTCATGAATTACATCGAAACATTCAAACAATGAAAGCACAATGTCGTAATGACAACTTTCTCATATGTAGTATAATATTTTGTGAGAGTGTATGCCATAATTGGAAAAAACTGGGAACCAAAACCTTTAAATACCCTTACTTCATTCCCATAAATGTAATTAGAAGATTAATGAAATTCATGGGAATCCATGAGTGGAATGGCTAGAGGGCATGCATCTGTGATCACGTTGATCCTATTTTATCTGAGATATAGTTCCCATTAAGTTATAAGTGGAGATATCATATCATACTTAGAATAAAATTCAACCTGAATATATAGAAAAGGACATAACTATAGTGTATTTTATGGTGTCATGGGGAACAATGATTCTTGATCAAGGTGTTTTTAAAACTTCATCCACCCATTTTCATAGAATAGGAAACTATTATTGGGTGTTGTTCGGGCCATGGAGGATAAGCTAATTTATAATGAGCCTGAATAAGCTAGTAAGTACAATGAAAGAAAATTGAGTGAGTCCACTACCCATGACCGTGGAGTGTTCATATTTACATGAATACTTTCTTTTAAGTACCAAATATACAAAATTAGATTTATAATTTCAATAAATCTACAAAGTCAGTGATTGGAAAGACTTGAATGGGGTTCAATGATGTGGACTACATATAAAAAAAGTTCAAAGTTCCCTATATGTGTCCTTGGGTAGTTTTGGACATTCAAAGACCACCTCTTTAGGTGGAACTTTCATCAAAATACTACCAAATCATTATCCACTTCCATCATTCTCCCAAGAATTCAAATCACATTCCAAACAACCTGACATGATGGGGCCCCAGAACAACCCATTTCTCATAATTCTCCTAGGTCTTTCCCTCAACTGAATTTCTATCTAATCATGTATATTTTGTACATAAAATTTATTTAATCACACCTTAATTTATATTTAAAACTCATCTATTATTACATCCATATAGACTACTATCAATATAGTATACCAGTGTACAAAAAGTCTTTGCATACTTACCTAGGTGAGTGAAACATACTCCTTCTATAGTGTTTGATTGATCCCAAAAAATAATAAGGCTCATGCTATCCAACCACTCCATCTTACTACTACTTGTTGATCAGTTTCCACCATCATGTGATTTTATGAGAATACCATATTCCAAAATTTCTTACCTAGGTGAATTTATTGTGGTTCAGGGGAAAAAACCAAAGGGATGCAAGGAGTACTCCCACTTTCCAAAACCAATAGACACCAAGTCATCCAAGAAGGGTGGGAACAAGGAAAGAAGAACTCTATAGAAGGGGGAATGTGAATAACTGAGAAATAATACTAGGGTCAAGGATAAAGAGGATGGGGAGTTCTTGAAGCTTATCCTGCACTACAAGGATGAAATGCTTGAACAAGCAGAATGAAGAAATGTATTAGAAGAGGATATCAAAACAATTTATGAACGAAGGTTTCAAGTGGATTCCAATCAGAAGAAAATAGGATCAAGAAGTGTGGTTAGATAAACAAGATCAAATACAGGTATGAGGCTTCAATCAGTGTAAATTCAACTCAGAGGAATTTATTCAGACTATGGAAAATATGATTAATCACTTTGAAGAGCTTATCAGAGAGGATCCAGATACCCATGTTAGTACGTTGCATTGAGAATTAAATAGAGTATCTGAGTCAAGTTATCTTAGTGTTTTGATTAATCAGTCTGTGATCTCTTTTAGCACATAGTGGTTTTTGGTTGTGAACAATGGTTTTCCAATTTTTCCATAAAATGGAATAAAAATAAATTAAATTTGGAAAATCATGTATTAATTCTGGGTTGTAAATAAACAAATGATGAAGATAGAGAGAGAGGACGTAACCAACTCCTTGAGCATTATTATTCATATATATATTTCATGTTGTTTAATATCAGGAATATTTTGAAGCTGAATCAATGAATAATATTTTTTGAGTCAAGGAGATTTGATTATATTTGCATCCACATACACATGTTGTATGTTAAAACCAAAAAAGAAGAGATATGGTGAAATTTTTTTATACAATAAATAAGAAAGTGGTAAGAAGAGAGAAGATAAGAGAGTTTTGTACATATCTGTCTGATAGAAATAAGAGAAGGAGCAATATTTTAGGTTATTATTGATAATAATGGGAACGAGGATGTTTGCACTACTATGCTGAAAAAGGAAGAAAAAGAGGGGTTTCTTGCATGCTTTTATACAAGTAACAATAGAATAAAATGGAAGAGTAGAACATAGCAACACTATGACATTCAATAAAAGTCACAATTTTTGAAGGCTTTACTGATGTTTCAAAGAACATGATGAATTTTAAGTTTATTTATTTAAGAAGTATAAAGATCTAACAAGGTGTTATATATAGAATAGGTTATCACTAGTCTAGCGAATCAGTATTGTTTATTTGTACCTACTATTGATTGTAGGGTACCACACATTAGGTTTGGGATTATTTTTTTAACAACATTCTATAATAGGTATCTCATTATAGTGGTCTATGTGGTTGATGATTATCTCACAGTTATGAAAAGGACTAGTATTTATGACATGGGCTAGTATTTCTTATTGAAAGAAAACCTGGAAAATCTCTTGTACACTGTGTTTTTGTGTTAACACACCAAATAATTGTAATAGAATAATAGAATCAAGATCCTAACACATCTTTGATATAAAATTAGAAAAGTATTTAATTTTAGTAAAATGTGGGGAGGTTTACCTCTATTAGATTCTCATTCTAAAATTGTTAAATTTAAAGATTTGATACTATTTTTTTTGTATTGACAATGAAGATTAGTTTTTTTGAACATTATTTTTCTATAGATTAGAATTAAATCTCTACCAAGATCATTATGAAGAAGAAAATGAATTTTTATTTAAGGAGATGTCCCTCTTGATCCAAGAAGAAGAAATATTAGTATCACTTAGTCATGATAACACATAAGGAAGATACAATTTGGAATGTTAAGATCAGTGGTTAAGATTAACACCAAGTAAATGAAAAGACCCTTTACATCAAAGGGATAAAATAAAACAAGTAATATATAGTTATGTGTTAGTTATTGTCAAAATTTTCCTAAAAAATATACAATCACCAATGGTATTAAAAAAAATTCCATTTATTTTCCAATTGATTCTTTAAAAGATATGATTCCTGGTTTTGAAATCATGTAGGATGAGATCACTCAGCTTGAGGAGAATTTAGAAAAATTAGAGAATGATCTAATGAAGATGATTTCATCATACAAAAATATATCCAATCAATTTGGAGCCAAAAAAATCCATAAATGTGATCCTCATAGAATGTTCCTCCATGTTTAATGATGAGTGGATCGATGAAATCCAATAGAATGATAAGGACAGTAAATAATTTGGGAAGTTTAATTCTTTAAAATAAAAATTAAAAAATTACATTGATTTGAATATGGAACAATTGGATAATAAATCCAATAAAATAAAGGTTCATGATACAATATTATAAGAAAATGTTGAAATTCATGAAGAAGAAGTTGAAATAATTAATGAGGAAGATGTAGACAAATTGAAGGCTACTGAAAATGAAAAATATATTCTTAACATGAGATGTCATGAGCTTGAGATCATGTTAGGAATTCTGGAAATTCCTCCAGCTATGTCTTCACAAGGAATTAATGAAGGAGTTGTTATCATAGATTGTTTTAAGGTAGATGCATGTGTTAAAATTCCTGTTCTATTTTACAAGAAGATCATGACATCATTTTATGATCTTCCAAAAATAACATGGGAGAAATAGGTACTATCTATATTCATTTGTAATTATTTAACTAAATATGTTTTCAAGAATAGTAAAATATTAATAACAAAATCTACATAGTTATGGATCAATAAAAATAACGATAAACCTACCACTATATCCATGGTGGGTATAAGAGGTATGGATTCCTATTACCCATGTTCATCCCAACCAATGATGAAATAATTCTAAAATCATCATGATCACAAATCAGGATAGCTAGCAGCTAAAACGTGAAGGTTAAAATTTGTAGGGTCCTGTTTTCTTTATATTGAATTTGGGCATTGTGAATTTTATTTTTTGTATAATCACTTTAATGATAAATCAAAGGGGGCCCATTTTAGAGGGGAGAATACTAGAGAATAAACAACATTAACACATAAGGAAAATATTTTCGACAGCAAATTGGTTTTAATTATTGATAATAACTATGATTGTTTGTAGTAGTAGTAGTCAGATAAGTGCTTAATGTACATATAAAAATGTATGAAAAGAAAAAGGAAGAAAAAAACCACATATATTAGAAAATAAGGGAGATTGAGCCTCAAGGATGAAGGAAAATAAAAATGTAAATCATAATTTTACCAAAAAGACATAAAAGAATATTTATTTTTTCTCAAGAAAAAATGAGGAAGAAGAATAGTTACAATGAATTCCAAAGAATACCATGAAGTCACTTCTATAAAGATTTAAGTGAATAGCCCTCACATGTTTCCATGTAATGACTTCATAAAGGATGGAAATGTTCCTTGTAACTATTTGGAAATCTTTTGGAATAATTTATAGGAAATAAAGAAAATGGAAGAAGCATAAGAAATGAGTATAGAAAAAGAACGAATGAATATTTCACATGAATATTATTAATTTCAAGAGTGTTTATAAAAAAAACAACCCATATATTGAAAAAGTTCATTTGAGATATTCAATAAAGTTGTACATAATGTAAAATATTATTTAAAAATTATTCTAGAATAAGAATGGGTTTTTAGAAGAATCAGGAATGAACATGAAGGCTAATAAGAACACATAATCTATAAATAAAGGAGTTAAACTATTTATTAGATTAATTCACAGAAAAATAAAATCATAATTTGTAAACAAATATTGAAGCATGATGTATAGATAAATTTGGTTGAGAAAATTATCTCACCCATGTGGTTCACATTAAATATGAAAAAAGACCCACCTTAATTGCTTAATATTTTTACCTTTTGTTTATGTTTATAATTTAAGGAATTAAATGGGATTTATTCTTTTTGGGGGATAACCCACGAAATAATAATTTTCATCTATTCTAGACAGTTCTAATGAGGATGTCACCATCTAAGATTGATATCTCAATTGGAATTCTAAAAAATACAATAAAGGATTGTCTTTTATGAAGTAGAAGGAAGTGTTTGTTGTTAAATATTAATATCAAAGTAGAGAAGATACCATCCATGTTTGATCTTGAATTTGGTATTCTATATAACATGAATCAAAGAATATCATTCTTGTTGATGTTGTAGAAATTTTCAAATCTGAACAGCCACATGAAAAGACCCATTTTGGTTTATTCTCTAACGTAAAAATCATATTATTCCTATTTGGAAGAATTAAATAATTATATAGATAATGAGGGATGAATCCTTTTTGGGGGACCAAGTTAATAATGAAAAAGTTTACATAATTATTATCTCACAAAAATCTAATTATTCTAAAAACTGCATGACATTCATGGTGTTGAAGAGGTATGTATTCATTATCTATAATAATTGATAAGTAAATTCATAATAGGAAATTAAGGGAGAGAAATTGAGTTAATTAATGACATAAGAAAAGTGGAAGTATGAAGATCTATCGAGCCTACTAATTCAATTATATGTACTTGAATGCCTTTAACCTCTTTGGTGAAGTGAATACAAGAGTTTCAAGTAGATATTTTTGAGAAAATTGTACCTCAATTGGTATATATCATTTTCTTCAGCCTGATATTGTTAGGACATCCCTTGAAGACATGTTTGGATGTTCTAATATCATTTGGTGTCTTGTTAATTTGGAAAATGGATAGCTTTGTTGTCAAACTCAAATCCCATTGTTTTCTACACTGACCATGGCTTGCGTAGTCCTAGAGTGGGATGACTAATGTAACATTTATTAAGGGAAAATTGATACCCTTTTTACAATAAAATTTTATTTCTGGTTAATATGTGATTTATAATGTTAAATGGATGTTGGATAAGAAAAATGGAGAGTAAGAATTAGAACATCACATATTGACACATCATTTAGAAGGTATTTCCATTAAATTTGAAGAGGAAAATTGTTGATCCCAGTTTTTGTGAGTTGTATTTTTTTCAAGGAATTTTTATGAAGATATATATCAATATTTTTAGGAAAAAGAAGTAGTTTTTATGTTAAATTATTTTGGAGGAATCTATGTTTGAAGAAGAAAATTCTAAGAGTTGTTCTTAGCCATATAAAGATACTAGGATAAAATCCACATGAAGATCAATTTTGGTGTATTATATACATTAAAAATCATATTATTCATATTTTGAATAAATTAAACATGATAAAGATCATGAGGATTGTCTCCATGATGTGGGATAAAGTTGAATAATGTAGAAGCTTCCAGAATTATTATCTCACTCAAATCATATTATTATGGAATGTTTATAAAGTTCATATCATTGAAGAGGTATGTATTCTTTATCTCTCATTATTATTAATTGAAATAATTTTCTAATTTTATAGGGATAAATTTAGTTAATCAATGAAATAAGAAGATTGGAAGGATATTGAATTATCTGGGGTGTCAAGCCATCTATTTCTACATGAATTTTTTTAACCCATTTTTTAAATTGAGTACATGAGTTTCATGTTGATATGTATAATAAAATTATATCTCAACTAGTATATATCATTTTTAGCCTAATATTGTTTGGACAACCCTTGAAGATAATTTTGGATATTCTAATTTCATTTTATATCACGTTCAGTTGGATAATGGGAGGATTTTTTTGTTGAAATCAAATCCACTTATTTTATCATATAGAGAAGATAAATAATGCAACATTACATAAGTCTGAATTAATACCATTTTATCACGTACTTTTTATCTCTTTATAATATGGTAGATAGAAAATGAAATTAACTTTCTATAATAAAATAGGAGTGATAATGAAGAAAACACATATTGATACATTATTTTGAATGAATTTTCAACAAATAAAAAGGGTTGTGTGAGTTTTATTTGTTTTCAAAAAAAGATTTTAAATGTATGCCAATATGTTGATGAAAAAAGATTTATCTTAGATGTTACAAGAATGATTAGGAATCCAATCATGAAGAATAAGAGTATTCCAAAGGTTTTTCTAAATCATATTAAGAGACTTAATACCAAAGGGTGCATATTGGAGGAATTTGTTAGATGATTTGAGAAGTGAAATGAGACTGAGAGGTGAGATCGCGAGTGATGTATAGTTTTAGGATCTACCATGAGAGTTAACACAACTGGTGACTTGTAGATCAACTAAATAACGGGAGAAGTAAATTTAGTCAATGCGTCGGGAGGCATTCTTCTAAAAAAATATAATGATAATCGTTATTATGATTCTTAGTATAAGTTCTTAGAAGAAGCCTGAATGAAGGGAGAAGTGAAGAACATGAGGAAAAATGATGTTCGAGGAGCTTGTTTGGAGAAGGGTACCACCACGTATGTGAATTTTAATTTGTGCTCCGTATTTGAAAATATATTTATATGCTATTTCCTATGTAGAAAAATATGCATACCAGAACATGCTATTGTGTGAGGATTATCCATGTACGTGTTACTACATAAGGTAATATGCATAGAAAAATTCACCTCGGCATATCTGAATCTATTGAATTTTATCAACATATACTCAAATTCACTAGCAGATATGAACTGATAAACGTACATGAATTCATGAAGTTTCACATATGGAAATTTCTATGTATGGGAATTGTCTATGATGTCGAATCTTCTATGAATGTGCATTTGGATACGTGATGGTTTAGGTATATGATTTTTTTATAGATGAGAATTTTTCATGTAAGAAAATTGGAAATGAATGAGAATGAACTATCTAAAGGTAATATTCCTTCAAGATAAAGGTTTAGTTTAAAAAAAATATTTGGATTCAAAAGATACCACATTGACATTCATTGAAATAAAAACCATGAGGATTTTCTTTAAGACATGACTTAAGAAGATGAATATTCAAAAGAATATATGAGATTTTTCTCATGCATGAATCGAGAGATGCACTATGGTATTTGTGTCACGAAAGAAGTTCCATGATTATGAATGTTCCTACAATCATGCATTAAGATCAATTAATATTAAGATAATTACGTAGAGTAATGAATGAAGGATTTGTTGAATGATCATATGCAGCAAATGAAATAGGATTCACAAATACATTTATTGAATAAGAATGCATACTAATATGTGTTTTAAATATATACAAATTATCTTGTATTGAAGGAGAAGTTATGAAGAATGATAAAGTTTCATTAGTTACAATGTGTGGTTATTGTACGAGATTGTGTGTGATAATATCTATTATTGTGGGAGGAGTTAATGATGATTATTTAGGAATTATGAGAAGTAGTTCAGGATGATGATTATAGATCTAATCATAGACCATGATGGTCCAAATACAATGGATTTGAATTACCAACATTCTTGGAAATTCAAATAATGTATCCACCCTAGATAGTGAATAAAAAATGAAGGAGATAGAGAGAGAAAGTAACCGAAATTGTAGTTATTATTAATTTCATATATAGTGTAGGTTGTCGAAGATGATGAGTTATTTGACATTGATTCAAGAAATAACATTTTTTGAATCATGAAAAAAGAAATAATACTCTATTTTCATCATCATACACATATATACAGTGATTCGAATCTAAGAAGAAGAGATCAGGTACAATATGTTTAACACTGAAGATGAAAGTGGGAAGAATATAGAAGAATATAAGGGAGTGTAGTGAATATTAGTTGGACAAGAAAAAGATAAGGAAGGAATGAAATTTTAGTTTTCTTTTATGAATAATTAGAAGAAGGTTTTGTGCACTACTATGTAGACAAGGGAATAAGAAGAGAATTTGTTTGTATATATTTGTTCAAGTAATAGTAAAATGAGAAAGAGAAGAAAAAATAAAATCATTGGAATTAAACAAAAACACATTGGTATAAGATTTTATTAATTTTTTTAAATAACTTGATGATATAGAATACTTTCTATACAGGAAGTATAAAGATCTAGCATGTTTTGGTTGGCAGACCAGGTTATCACTAGTCTAGGAACTTAAGATTGTTTTTATCCCCCATCTTGTGTTTAGAATACCACATATTAGGTTCGATAATTTTTTTTGTCCAATTCACTTTAAAAACAAACTCATTATAGTGGAATGTGTGATCGAGTAAGGGGAGCAATATGACTTGAGTTATTAATCTGATCAGAAAAACTGCCTCGCCCCATGTGGGACTCACATCTTGCTAGTAGGTCGCACCTAGTTGAGGGGTCGTAAGTTATTTATATGAATCCAAAGGGAGCGCTACATAACCATTAGAGAAAAATATAATGCTCAGCATAATAGGAGGGATTAAAAGTCTCCCCCACCATTTGATATCCGTTTAGGAATGGGTTTATTCTCCCACCAGCACTATTGCCCAAGAATTTTTATGCTATGGGAGGCACCCTGCATAGTTTTGTTTTTTCAAGGAATCCCAACCCATTGGAAAAGTCCTCAAGTTAGGGGTGATCTCACTTGACTTATTATTCACATAAAAAACACCATCACACCCTATGTGGGACAAATTTCTTTCCAGAAAAACATTACTCATATTAAGGTGGTTAGTTCCTATCACGAATCAAAGGAGAGCACCACACAACATTAAATATGATAGAGAACTTTGGGTTTCCCCTACTGTGACCCTTTTTACCTTCTAGATTTTATTTTTCATGTTGTCCTAATTGTGTGGTGGGAACCCTTTCCCCCTTTTAGGATATTATTTCCAGTCTTTCTATTCTATATTTGGAATATCCTTTCGCGGCATTATTACAGGTATCATAGGCTCTATGAAATTCCTTTTGAACATCCTATTTCACATGAGAATACAAAAAATGTTCATATAAAATCCTTCATTAAAAGATTATAACTAAAAAAATGAATACTTATATAGTCAAAACATCTTATTTTATCTTGGGGACATGCCATCATGCATACAACATCATTGGTTTGAGAGAGTACAACTGAATATCATTAATTATATACTTTATAACTTGTTTTTAATAGTCAACCAATTGTTTCTCATTTAAAAATATTAGAACATGTATTATATATACAAATATCTACACCACAAATAAACAATATGGTACCTCAAAAACAAAATGATGTCTATATTTATTTTGATTCACCCTCTATAATAAGCTATCTTGAACCATTATCATGATATACTTTTAGAGAATGTTTTTTAGATTGTTTAGATTAGTAAATTTTCCCAGTACACAAAAAAGGTACATGATTAGAATATTAGAATAGAATAAAATAGTTTGAATACATCAATTTTTTCTTATATTGATCAACAAAAAAATCCATACGAACTTAAAATTTAAAGGATTTTACATCAGCATAACATAATTAATCAATTTCATGATGCTTTTACCAGTACTAAGAGGATCACTAAAGAATATATTCCAGCTACAATTATTCCCATAAATTTTCATGTTCTTGAATATCATGAAAAGAAAAATATAGTTGATGACTCTAATGCATTCCTAAAGCATGTATCCATGAAAAATATGTCCCAATAATGAAAATAAAAATACATAAGGTTAATACCCAATAAAAAATACATAACACTTTATAATCACAACAACGCTTGAATGTTTCCACTAAAACTTACCAATATTTGGTTTCAATAGAATAAACTAATGATATCTAATTTTAATATTAAAATATATGGAAAAATGTACCTTTTTATGATATTTTTCATATAGGGATGCATGGAAAATTATCAATGAAAATTATTTTGATCCTAAAACCAAGTAAGATTTCAGATATAATAGTGATTAGACACAGTGGAAGTGATAAAAGATGATATAAGTTCATTATCTAAGAAAAAGGTCTTTTCACCTCTAGATCTAATAACTAAGAATATTAAACCAACTTTATATAAATGAAAATTAAAAAAAAGGAATGAGATAAATGAAACAGTGAGATATAAAGCATGCACTGTTGCAGAAGTTATTTCACAATAATGGGGGAGAGATTATAATGAAACTCATTATCCTATATTGGATGTGGATACGTTTTAGTTTTTTATTTTTTTAACTGAAAAAAAACATAAAAAACATCTTAAATATTTAAAATCTTGAATCATATAAATAAAATTGAATAGATTTGCATTCCATTATGTTGAAATGTTATTTATTTGGAAGTAATCAATTTTTTCAAATATGATACAATCATCTAAGAGTGTATTTTAAAAAATTAGGATATCAAATAAATCCTATTTTCTAGGTGTTTTTTCTAAATGAAGAATATGGGACACAAAAATAAATCATTTATTCAGCAAAGGAGAAAAAACTAATCATATACCTTAAACTGTTTCTATATTCATGAGCTTTAGGAAAATAGAAATTTAGATGTCTCCAATATTTGTTCTTGTTGCAACTTTATGGATCTTTTTACAAATAAATTACAAACATCAATTTTTAGAAAGCATGTGAGTGATATTGGGATGCATTGGCTTTAATTTAATGGTTCGTCAAGTGGAATTATGAATTATGTGCTTTTTCCCCTTCTTTACATACTTTTTTTATTAGATTTTTATTCAAGCAGAAGTGTTAAGATATGAATTAAAATAAATAAGACTCATAAGTTTCATAAACACAATCTATTCATATCAACATTTTTATTTTATTCCTCTCTCAAGAGTCTCTATAAAGTCATCATTGTAGAATAAAAATGTGATTTTTTAGGGTAGATTATTGTGATCATTGTGTGTGTTTATCCTCCATTTGATGTGCGTCTAATTTATCTAACATTATTTTTATCTTATTTGAAACAACATGTAACATTAGTGTTTCAATTTTTTAGTTTAAATTACAATTTATTCTAATTTTATTTATTTATTTTTATAGGAAACAAAGAGTAAAACAATCCAGGGTTATAGTATAAGAATAATAAATGATGAGATGACAAGGAACTAAATCACGGTTATCATGGTCATGGAAGATAGTTATTTTGAAATTGAAGAAGGAAAACCATGAGTACCATCAGATCTTGGTTTACAAGTCACGATAGAGAGAAGAAATATAATGTGAAAAAGGGGAAGGATAACCACTGATGTGGAATTTCTTGTGGTTGAAGAAGACATATAGATGAAACCACATTGTGTTTTGGAGAACTTTGAATTAGATTTTGAATATAAAATGATATTAGTTATAAACCATGAAAAAGAAAATAAGAAAACAACATTGTGTGAGGAGACTTGAGGATCAAGATAAAGAGACAGAGAACATTCCTGGTTTCTCATAGCACTTCATGGTGTTTATTAAATACGGAAAAATTAGTGTAGAGGTTGAAGAACCTTGATGATGATCTGAAGGATGATTTTAATTCTTAAAAAGGATTAAAATTGGGGAATTTAGTCCATGGATAATGACGGTTGACCATTGGAAATGTTTCAATGTGATTAGAGTTTATTTTGGTGACATTGGGAAGACAAAAAAATGTGATTGAAAACCACCATGTGCTTGTTATAATTTTTTTTACCACAAACTGTTTTTTGTCTAAATGTATTTTGGTGGACTTTTTCCATGACATGGTAAAAAAATGACTTGTTCCGATAGGCTAGGTAGTGGTTATGATAATTACAACTTATTTTAAAGGTCTTATATCTCTATAGATGAGAAACGTTTATATGAATTTAACAAGATATTTATTATGACCCACTAAAATTGAATTTTAAGGACTATTTTGAAGGGATTTGTGCACCAATTAAAGATCACATATGAGGGTGTTAGGGCCAAAAGATAATTTACTGAGAGATACCCAATGAGAGGTATTGAACTTGTCCCAACTTAATTACTCTTTCCAAATACTCTCACTGTCCCAATAGACCTTGACCTCATAATTATTAATGTTACTCAATGTATTCTCTATATGATGATGGTTTGGTTGTTTGACCTCTTTCCTTGAATTTACTAGATATAATCAATGATCAGTTAACCCTTACTCACCAATACAGTTATAAAAAGTTTAAATAGATGGTTTTGGTTGCAGAGAAAGCGTGAATAGGTGGGAAATATATTAATTTTTTTTAATAATCATTTCCAAAAACCAAAAGTGAGTATCTTTCCAATAATTTTTTAATTAATATACTTAATATTTTAGAAAATTAATATCTGGGATTAGTAACATTTTTCATTCATGAATTTTTATCATCTTAAAATATACCTTTTGGATTACCTTTGTTGTGATGTGAGTAACATAGGATATAATCTCTCTAGTGGTGATCCACATGTACTCCAATGATCTTTGAGAAGCACCGCTCAATCATCGGGTGCTATCGCAGTGAGCCAAATGTCTTTCATTATTAGTTTATGATCTCTTGTTCTTAAATCTGGAATAATTCACTCTTTCATTTCTCATTCTAGATATGGAGAGATAAAGAGAAGTTTAGAAAGAAATAATTGTGTACAACAATTCTCTATTCTCAATTTTTTATACTCTACATAATAGACATAGCCTCTAATTTATAGAGTTGTTATTTAACTTATAATACTATTTAATTGTATAATAGATATTAAATATAATTTTTTACCTTAAAATTTCATTTTTTATAAAAATAATTATATAATTACTATTTTGTGGCACACACTGACTTACAAAATAATAAATATTATATAACTGTTTTGTTAATTAATATTTTTCACCAAAATTGAACATGGTCAATTCACACTTGAATTTATTGAACGACTAAATAAATAATTTATTCAAAAATAAATATTATATTCAATGTCTAGTGGATAATTATTTACTAAAATATTCTATAAATTAAATTAATATTTTATTCACAAGATTGAAAATAAATATTAATTTTATTTATGTGATCAATATGACATGAATAAAATTATTCCTCAGACTTGAGAATAATATTTATTTAATTACTTAAACTCAAATTTAATTTAATTTATAACAACAAAAACACTTAGTGTGTGACCATCAAGGATTATTTCTTTTTGGAATTAGGTGGTCTTGCCTAAAGTCGAAGACTTCCATCTAGTAATGTGTCATGGAAACAAAAAGAAATAACTTAATGTTGCAACATTGACAACCACATATGAACACCCTCAAGGTAATATAATCCCTTTTTCAAAATATCTCATCAAGAAGGTTTCAGATATATGTCACAAACTTATATTCTTGATATGTCTTTGTTTGACTATCTAAAATAAACATTCCATTACACCATGACCCAGGAATTTAATATGATAGTTCTATTCAAATAAAAGGGATGAGATATCATCTTACATAAATATTGAATAGAGAAATCCTTCGTCAACTTATTCATTAAGGACATGTCACTCGTGACACACCCAACCTATCCAACTTCACTATGAACTACTATCATAATTGTTTATAAAATACATCAAAGTACACGAGATGTTACATGCATTAATAATAATCTTAAAGACCAAGTACCACCACACATGCTTGTAGATAAGAATATCCAATGACACTAAAACATGAAAAATTCCTACTTGTGGGTAAGTTCTCATAATCTATTGTCTTGGAGATTATCAAGTGAATATTTCATAAGAAGAAGCCTCGTTTACTAACAAGGATCCACACCTAAAAATCTATGAACTTTGTGCCGCATCATATTATATTATCCAACCACATAAATTTATTTAAGAATATAATAATTTCACATCAATGGTATCATCATGTAAGGGAATTATTATGACCTTATAATTGTGACATATACTCTAGGACATTATTATATTAGATTCATTTAAAACAGAAAACAATATTTAATAATAAGTTTGATTAATATTAAATAAATTAAATATGAATGTAATCAATGTAAAACTAGTTTTTCCTAGGATACCAACTCCAAAAAACTCCCACTAGGATGAGAGTCAATTGCCTATGACATTCAGTCAGCTAGACGTCACATGATTGTCATGTTCCTATTGAGTGAAGACTTTATTCAAGGGGTCCTCCATGTTGAATTCCATGGAAATAATGCTCAGTGTTACTTCACCTCTTTTAGAAAAATCACTCAATTGATGATACTTTTGAATTATGTACTTCATCCACGGATTTGACCTTGATTATTTTTTAGGAGTTATTTTTTCATTTTTATCACAATAGAGTGTGAAATCATATTTTCTTCTAGATGCCACATCAAGCTATTGGATGAATTTTTGCATCCATATTACTTATTTAGTTACCTTTGAAGTAACAATATACTCAGAATCTATTTTATAATCTTCAAAAATATCCTTTTTTGAGCTCTTCTAGCTCACAACATATATATTCAATGTTAATATGTATCTCATTTGTGAATTCATATCATATTCATTAGTATAAAAACTTGAATCTTCATATACTCTAATAACTTGTTCTTCATCCCCTCTATAAACCATGAATATATTCATAGTACACCTCAAATATGTAAGGATAGTATTGACTACCATCCAATGGCGGTCACCAGGATCATATTGATATCTTCAAACCACAAATAATGCATATGTGACATCTAGCCTAGTACATAGAATAATATACATGACCAACACAATATTTTATGCATATGTAATACTTATCATCCTTTTTATTTTCTCACATGTTTGAGGAAACATTTTCATGGAAATATGGATGCCATTTGATGCTGGAAACAACCCCCTCATGAATTTTTCCATAATGAATATCTTCTGCATCTTTTCAATGTATGTTCTTTTACTTGGGTTGAGCAACCTCTTGGATCTATCACAATGGATCTTGATCCCAATAATACATGATGCCTTTCAAAATTCCATCATAGAGAATAATTTATTCAACCATCCCTCAATAAATTGTAATACTGTTATTTTTTTTCCAATGAGTAATATGTCATCATCATATAATATTATGAAAACAACTACACTCCCTCTAAACCTTTAATAGACACACGACTCACATTCATTCTTAATGAAACCAAATTCTATTCTGGCTTCATCATAATCAATGTTCCATGAATTCTATATTTTATTTAATCTGTAAATGGATCTTGTTAACTTGCATACCTTGTTGGAATCCTTTGGAGTCACAAAACCTTCAAGATCTATTATATAGTTTTCTTCCTAAAGGTTACCATTAAAGAATACTGTTTTTACATCCATTTTCCAATTCTCATAATCATGGAAATCATCAATTGAAATTTTTATTATGATGGATTTCAGTATTGAAACTGGTTAAAAGGTTTTATCATATTCAATACCTTGACTCTTTTTTAACCCTTTTGAAACTATTCATTCCTTATAGGTATTGATTTTTACTTCCACATTAGGTTTCTTAATGAATTTCCATTTTAAACCAATGATCTTCACATCTCCTAGAGGGTCTACGAAAATACAATCTTAGTTTTGATACATTGAATCCATTTTAGAGTTCATGGGTTCATTATACTTGGAAACATCTGTGTCACTTACTGCTTCCTTCTAGGTTTTAGGATTATGATTATTAACAAATAATGTGTCACCATCCTTGGTGAATATAAAACCATATCCTTCTAGTTCTATAACAACTCTAGTACTCATATGCAGAAATTGTATCTTTGGAATAATTTCTTCTTCCACAAGGCATTGAGGAATTATTTTTTGGGCCAACTCTTGTGTATCATGATATTGGACTTCATTGATGTCTATCTGTCTACAACTATCTATTTTAGAGATAAGATCCTCCTAATGAATTTTAGGAATTCTAATCCTATAATGTTACAATTTTTTCCTTGGGGTGCAAGATTATTACCTGAAGAAAACATAACAAATTCTTCAAAAACCCACACATGTAAGTAAGAGAACAAAAGATTCTTTCCATTGTATAATTGGAATGATATACCATGTATTGCTTGTGATGGAACTTAGTTCAATTTGTATGCTTCTGTTTACAATGAGTATCTCCAAATGGATAATGAAGGACTTGTATGAATAATCATTCATCTCAACATGTCCAACAATGTCTTCTTAATATTTTCACTTACACCATTCCAATAAGGCATATAATAAGGTGTGGTTTGAGATAAAACCCATATAATATACAAATAATCAATGAATTGTTGATTAAGAAATAATAGAAAATATTTCGAGTGATTTTTATAAATTTTCATACCAATATGATTCAAAAATTGATTCTTGTATCCCTTTAATTTATAAAAATAAGATTACTAATACCTCATTAAGTAGAAAAATCCCTATCTATTAAAATTATCTGAAAAAGTTTTGAAGTATGAGTACCCTCACCTTGCATCAATAGGAAAAGGTCCACACACATCAGTATGAATTAATTCAAGAATCACTTTACCCCTTTCACCTTTCCCACAAAATGGTGTTTTGGTCATTTTTCTTTGTAAACATGCATGAAATAAAACATGTGATTTTAGATCAAAAGAATATAAATATCCATCATGATCTAATTTAGTCAAGCAATTTCATCTATAGGATCTATCTGATGATGCCAAAGTTGGATGCGGTATGAGTCATGTAATGTTACTTCATTAACAATAACCATTATTTGGTTCATGTATTCTATCACATAATGTCCATTATTTAAATATTCCTTACCATAAAAATTATATCTTTATAAAAAAACAAACTTTATTCCCAAATTTGAAAACAAATCCATCTGTATCAAGTTTGGATACATAAATAATGTCTGGTAACTCAAGGAAAATAACACAAACCCTTTAAAACCAAGATCATTTTGGTTGTAAATGTGAGGTGGTAGTCCCCGATATCTACAAAGAAAAGTTTTACTTCATCATCTTCTTGATGATATACCTTTTCTTGATCAATATTTCTCAATATTCTTGGTTCCCCAATTTTAATACATATTTAAGAACCACAAGATGCATATAATACCAAATTTGTAGAAAAGATCAAATTTTACTTGATAACAAACACACCTAAAGCCCCCCTTTCTTCATTGGTTAGGTGTAGTTTTTCTTCCAGTGGCCCTTCTTAACACATGTGAAACATATAACATCACATTTCCATGCTTTACCCTTGATCCCCCCTTCATGGAGGGTCTTGAAAAAGCATTGGGCTTAAATATCTTTACTCTCCCATTATGTTTGTTCACCATAATAATGGTATATTTTTTACAATTGAAAACGTTTTCTACTAGGTAAACAAGAGTAAGAAGATATGTTAGAGAGATATCAATGTTGTTCATAATAAAGTTCACAAAGAATATGGAGAATATCTGAGGGAGTGATGCCATAATAAGGCCATTTCCCAGTTCATTGGTGTGTTTAAACCCTAGAGACTCTATGAAATCAATGTATCTAATGAGATTGAAAACATGAGGCCCGACTGGGGAACCCTCTCCAAGATTTCTCTGAAGGAGGC
Organism: Viscum album; assembly: GCA_963277665.1. Classification (NCBI taxonomy): domain Eukaryota; kingdom Viridiplantae; phylum Streptophyta; class Magnoliopsida; order Santalales; family Viscaceae; genus Viscum; species Viscum album. The sequence continues at coordinate 421,706,358 of OY728142.1, read as the reverse complement.
CCTTTGAAATCTTGTATTATTCTAGTCTAGCTCTCTCATGGTAAAGACCACCATTTTGCCCAAGAATTTATACACATCTACATTTTCATGAGAATCAATTAGTTCACTAGTCATCGATGAAATCATAAAAAATTGAATGTTAACCACATTTCTCAAATGTTTTTTATAAATAAGGAACTATTCATCACTTGCCACGTTAGTAGGTGGATCATGCATTGATGATTCTAGAACCTATGATTTCCATTCATGGAGTAGAAAAAACCAATGGTATATAAATAACTTCTAGAAATTATTTCTATTTATGAGGTTATCTTTCTCCAATATTAATTTTAGGGATAGTATGGATGATGAACTTTTTATTTTTCTCTTCAATTAAAAAGTGAAGATTATTAGTACTTTTATTAATTAAAAAATAAGTAAGATATTATAAATTAAATGTTTTTATTTATTTATTTACTAATTCTCGCACCACTTTAATAATTCCCAATAGCCCTCACTATTAATGTCAAAATGTCTAGTTTCTTTAACATTCTAGTGGAATGCATCCCCATTAATTTAATTAATGATCCATACATTGTCCATTTTAACCATAATTATGTTATTAGGTTGGTGGACTTTCCAATTGTATAATTTCATATCCTTGATCCATTGAGTGGATTCCCCTATCCGGAAATCCTATCTTGGATTTCCTCAACACTTGCCTCCAAATTTGCATTGAACAAACATTAGCTGTGAAAATCAATTAAATTTTTGTTATGTCAACCCAAAGATCTCATGGGAACCCCCTGATAAAAGTATGTTCTTAGTCTTTGGTCATGTATTACACATATTTCTATGGTTTAATTCTCAATCAAGTAATGGAAGGCTATTTTAGACTTAATATTGAATTGAGGTATCTTAATTTATTATGAATAATTTTTATCTTGTTTTATCCCTTAAAAATCATGTTAAATGTATATGGATGTTACCTAATTAATTAAACATGCCGAATAAAATAGTTACACATAATTAATTTATTTAATTTCTATATTTTCACTTTAATTTATGTATTAATGTAATTAGGGTCTTTAATCAGTAAAATAATTAATTTCATAGACATAAATAAATAAATAAATAAATTACTCATTAATGAGATTTATCTAACGGTCGATTTAATGAAAAAACATTAAATAAACCTTTGACATAAGGTAAATAACACATATTTTATGTCTTTTCATGAGTTACATCAGTCCTCATGTCCACCTATGTATCACCTTTGTTGGCATCATTATGGTTCCATCTTGAACTGCCTACACACACCTTGTGATGCTTCATTAATTACAAATATTTATTACACACATGTAGGTGATGGAAAACAAATGATTGGTTAATGGGGATTACTTAAATATCATTTGACATGTAAGTACTACATAATAATGGAGGGTGGGATGAATAATAGGCCATCATTTAATATAATATTAATTAATTGTAAACTCATGCAATAAATTAATTTAAAACATCTCACATGTACAAAAGTCTTGGTCAAGCTCATGAACGATCATACATGCAACAAATATGAAAAAGTAAATGGTTATAATTCATTTCTTTATTCATTATTATATTATTTAAGATAGTTACACTTGAATTAATTAATTAATTAATCCCCTTTCATCTTATTGATAATATGATCGTAGTTGGCGATACCCATCATTAATTGAATTCATGGAAAATAAACAGGAGAACCAATAATTCAATTTTAATTACAAAAAATTATTTATGAATTTAAAATGATTTAAAACCATTATTAAATTTTCAAACACACAATAATGTGACATTTAATAAAATATGGGTTTGATGATGTAATTTTAAATTTAATGTAAATTTAATTATTTCCATTAATGAGATACCAAATGACATGAACATGTTGTAATGTCCTGGAAATTTTGTATATATTTTCTAATTATATGGAATTATTTCAAGATCGTGAAATCTGACAGCGCATGATTCTGAGGCCCGGAGTGCCTGAAATGGTCTGTCGAAGTTTTGTTAAACTTTAAATAGCGGGTGTAAGAAAATTTCCTGAAAAAGTTGAATAACTATTAAATGGTTACTTGGATCAAAAATCTGAGGAAACCGTTGCGCTCATGATGTCAGGTTTATTCTAGGAACGACTTATGTTTAGTTGGCACAAGCCTATGGTTTGAAAACCCGAAAATGACATAACCGTAAATAAAATAATTAAACAAAGTTATTTTATTTTTAAAATTCTTATAACTCACTAATGGTAACTCAGATTAAAAATCTGAGACCACTACTAAAATCATGAGGGTATGCTTTCTATAAGCAGAAACTAACATTGGCCGGCGCATGCCAACATATAAAGTTAGTTTTTGGCTGTAAATAAAATAATTAACTGACAATTATTTTATTGTAAAATCCATTACTTTTAAAAAGTAAATCAGATTGGAAATTCGATAGTACCATTTGGTTCATTGGGGAGTTTCTCACTTAAGTAGAGCCTAACCTCAACCAGTGCGAGTTGAGGGTGACTATTAATAATTTTCCAAAAAAATTTTCGGGTACGTTCATTAAACATGGTAGAATCATTTTCTAACTTTTGAATCATTGCTTGGATTAAAAATCTGATGGCACCATTGAATCTACAACACCGGGATTCACTTAAGGGAGGCTTTACTTTGACCACTGTAGGTCTAGAGAAGAAGTTAGTTTTTGTGACTTGTAAAAGGAAATGAAATAAAATAATCTCACTATTTTATTTCTATTCCTCTAATGGAAAAGAGACAATGTGGGACCAACAACGTGTCAATTCAATCAATGGATTGACCTTTCATTCCAAGTAACTACACCATCGGGGAATTAGAAAGGTTCAAAATTAATGGGACTATATTAATTCCATGAACATTGCACACCCTCCCACCTCCTATTTATATGGATCTTGGGGGAGGAATTGGAACGAATTCACCAAGCGACGATGCTCTGGTAAAGTTCCGTGATTCACAACACTTGGAGGAAAAAACTGGTTCTAGCAGGCGGTTCCGAGCAACCCCAAAACACGAACTGAAGAATGACGATTGAGAGGTGTCAGTGGAGGTTTGTTGCGGGGATGAAGAATGCCGACACTTCCTCAAATGTGGATGCTCTCCAACTAATAATTGAGGTCGGGGTTTTAAGTATGTTGGATTTTATTCTATTTTGTCTTCATATCAAAAATTCATGACGACGATGGCCAAACGAACATGACCATCGTACCAAACATAAATTATGCTCATCTTTATTTTATTCATTACGTGTTCTTCATGCTTTCTTCAACGCCTAATAGTTATTGGAACTTGAAATATGGAGTTTTACTGGGCGTGATATATGGATGTGAATCCTTGGATGAAAGGATCGAAAATATGTGATCATTTAATTTTTTGGGCTTGGAATGAATTTTCAATGGCTCGCGGAAGGAGGGGGACACAGCGGTGTTCTGGTGCCATTGCAAAAGGAATTCGACAAGGCGGTTCAGATGATCCACAACCAAGGTGGCTCATGGCGGCATGAGTGGGAGGTCCGAATGGCAGAATCCCAAAGGGGAGAGGCTTTCGAGTGGAGTAGTGTCCAGATAGACAGTGGGTGTGGGCTATACGAAGCAGCCACGTGAGGTAGTAGGGGGGACTGGGATGAGGCATGGTAGCGCGAAGGCATGGAGGCACGACAGTGTTGGTATTTGTAGGTGGAAGCGGTGGAAGATCTGATGGAAAGTGGGACGATGAGTGGTTGATGGGCAGAGGGATTGAGTTTACATAGGAGAGCGGTGTGAAATTTTGGTAGGAGAATTTTGTGATTGGAGAGAGAAGATGTTTTTTGAAAAAAAATAAAAAACAATGAAAAATAAATAATAAATGAATATATATAGGTGGGGCATGCTAGGAATGATAGAAACCCATTGAGAATCGCCAATTTTGAAGGATTTGAGCACTGGTGTGGAATTGAATAAAAAACGGTTAAATAAAATAATAATAAAATAATAATGTTATTATTATTTTTGTTGGAAAATCCATGTTTCGTCTGTAACATATCCATGTTACGTTTGTTTGATGAACCGTTAGTGGCAATGCGACCTTGCCTTTGAGACAGACATTCTTGAGTCCAATATTGGATGTCTTTTTTAGGTTTTCGAATGAGGTACCCGGAACGCTCGTGAATTAATATATTTAATATTATAATTAAATATTTGAACATCCATAACTTCTGAATCTGAAGCCTAACTGACTTCCCATTAGTGGAAATGTGAACTTGTAATTAATATTGTCAATTCAAATATAATGTTGGATAATGAATTATAGTTCATGGCTTGGGTCCACAAAACAACCAATAATAATAATATTATTATTATTACGAGATCTTGTATCTGACATATCTCTCTCATACTGTGTTAGAATGGAGAACGTCTGTGATGTTGTGACCCTGAAATTAAGACTACTATTTCAAGTATAATTTTTGGATATTTTAGGTCAGGGTTGAAACACAGGCCCCACGAGGCCCGATTCGCGGGTGTGGGTGTGAAATGCAACCTTTTCACCGGGTATCTGTTTTGAAAAAATGGGTCATCCATCTTGTGTATTTTTTCATGTGGATTGCAATGGTGTGACCAGTTCAGCTGTCCAGTGCCATTTGAAGTAAGGTCGAGTTGGATCGGACCCCAAATCCAACCGGACCTTCATAGTAAAAACACTAATAACTTACAGACCAGACATTCTATTGACACACAGTCTATTGCGTTGGGCCCCTTTTAATGTGACGGACCTTTAGGTTACTTTGTGGGACTTCGTGGTAGTTGGGGTATCGACCTGTTTCTTGAGAAGCAAATATCTTGGAATCATGCGAGCTTAGTGTGGGAACCATGTAGCTGGTTGTATCATGAGAAAAGGATCTTTTGTGCGTTTGTGCTTTGGGATCCTATGTTTTCTGTGCTTTGGGATCCTATGTAGGTCTGTGCTTCGGGATCCTATGTGGGTCTGTGTTCGAGAGTCCCATTTGGATTCGCACTAAGAATCCATGTGGAACTATTCTATGATCTTACATGGGTCTGTTGTACTAGGATCCTCCATGGGTCTGATGATTTATGATCCTATGTGGGTCTGACTCTTAACAGAGTAATATGATTCAGTAGTTACATATAATCATCTTTTCTACCATACCTAAGTTATACCTAGTGTGTGCTGATTCCTTACCTTCACGGTGATACCTTTGTGGTGTTCTTTTGTGTGGCATACCTTTGTGGTACTTACCTTCATGGTGATACCTTTGTGGTATTCTTCTATGTGGAATACCATTGTGGAACTTTCCATCATGGTGATACCTTTGTGATATTCTACTATGTGGTGTACCTTTTTGGTACTTACCTTCATGGTGATACCTTTGGGGTATTCTTCTGTGTCGCGTACCTTTGTGGTACTTACCTTTGTGTTGATAACCTTGTGGTATTCTTCTGTGTGGCATACCTTTGTGGTACTTACCTTCGTGGTGATACCTATGTGGTATTCCTATGTGGGACATACCTTTGTGGTACTTACCTTCGTGGTGATACCTTTGTGGTATTATTCTGTGTGGCGTACCTTTGTGGTACATACCGTTGTGCTGATACCTTTGTGGTATTCATTCCTTCATGGAATAGTTGATCTTTAGCTATGATTTGGGCCTTCTGTTTCCTCATCAATAAGATGGGTATACATGAAAACATAGGTATATGTATGGGCATATACCTATGTAGGGTTGTTATATGTTTTCATGCATTGTGGTTTATCCTTTGTGGGTTTTTTGAGACCATTGACCGTCTCAGGTTCCCTACTGAGTATCTTTATACTCACCCCTACACGGGCTGCGCCTGCACCATGTTGTGTTTGGTGCAGACGACAGACAACATTGAATGAGGACGAGAGTACCAGGACTAGAGGTAGCTCGGAGGTGGAAATTAGATGAGACGTACAACATAGATGACCATTTGAGAGCTGTACCTACCCTTCAAGTAGAGTCCTTAGTGGGAGTTCACAGGAGCTGTTTCAGTTTACTTGTAGTTTTCATTTTTCTTGTACTTTCTAGTTGGGCTTGTATTCTGACCCCTTTTTCTTACTGCACACACTCTTTTTAATTTACAGTTTACTTGTCTTCTTATCTTGTTATGTGATTGGTTGCATGTGTTTACAGGTTATAAAGGCAATGCCTTCCCAGTTTTTCGAGAATACTTCTTCTCGTGCTAGTCGCCAGCCCCTGGCCTGTGGAAGGCAGGCATGGGGTAGTCACGACATGAGCACTGGGGGACGGGTCAAGAAAAATTGGTATCAGAGGGGTCGATACTATTGTAGAAAATTGGACTCTAATATTTTTAATGGAAATAGTTTTAAGTGTAGTGAGTGTGGTTATCAGTTTAGAGAATCCAGTGTTGGTGCGACAGCCGACATATCCATACACCAGGACCCTGACTTTGGAATTCCAACTCAGTGCATGAAAACACTGAATTGTGTATGTGTTTTGAAAAGTCTTTATTGTGCTTTCTTGAGTCAGGTCACTAGGTATAACTTAATGACAGTGGCACACCTATTCTTTATTAGGATGTCGCCATGTAGACAGCCAGTTAGGATTCCCGAGAGATTACACAACAACAGTCCACTGAGTGATGAGGCCCCAGTGTAGGGCCCCCTTTTCAGCATTGGCACCTTCAGGTGGTGTACCAGCAACACCACTTCCCGTTGGACAACTGTTTCCACCATCCCCACCAGCAGAGGTTTCACACCAACTGAGCATGTTGCACGAGTTCTAGTAGCAGAGGCATCTGAGGTTTCTATGTGAGACAGTTTCCCATGTAGGTGAGGGCTGGATGGAGGTAGTTTCTAGAGTTTTCCACCTAGTTGAGACACTGGTAGAGCAGATGGTGATCTTACCTACTAGGATTTTCTAGTGAGTGACCATGAGGATGGCCTGCATAGTGATGAGGCTTCGGTATGTGGACCTTTTCCCGATATGGTACCGTCAGATAGTGTTCAGGCTATATCACTACCCGTTGGTCAGCAGTTACAACCTGGGGTATCGGTAGAGGACACATGTAAGCTTAGTGCCTTACACATGTTGCAACATCAGATACCCCTTAGGTTCTGAGGCGAGCATGACTCCCAAGTGACTAAGGAATGGCTTGAGGAGGTGGGTGAGAGTTCCCTAGAGCTTCTACAGCTTCAGCAAGATGACATGTCAGTAGCTGACAATTCATCAAGGTGTACTACCCATTCTTGTTACCTGATGAATAAAATACGCTCAGTGTTTAGGGCTTCGACTTCCGAGCGAGGTGTGTTTAAGAACATCTGAGCCAACAATTTTCCTCTATGAATTACTACTTATGTTAGGGTGCTAGAGAGAACCTTTATGGTTGAATGTTCTTTGGCTGAGCAGATACTCCTAGTGAGTGTTAGCAGTGGGAAAATAAGAAACTGTCACCAGTCTCAGAGACTTGCATGTGTAAAATTTATTAAGAATAATAAGTGTTAGGGATAGATGAATCTTCAGGGTAGCAAACGTGGAAGTAGATCTAGGAGAGAAGCATTAGGTGGTGTACATTTCGACATGTTACAACCACCCCCTTTTTTGTGGACCCCCCAAGCTTAGGAAGCTGGAGGACAGGGGAAGGGAGTAGCTACATACGGTCAAGGAGTGTGACCCAAGGGCTATAGGAATGATTCGAGGTATGGTCTGGGACTACTACTAGCTGCCGTATAAATATACATTGGTACCAATCATTTCCACATTCCTCAAATCCCGTTCAATACCTAGTATTTCTGGTTAAGCCATTGACTTGAACCTCAAGTCTAGAGATTCCTTTGCGATAAGACTTGATAATCACACTAACTCCGATAGTGTGATTTAACCCTTGAGGTGAGAGTTTGGTTAGAACCTCTGGGTGACAGCGTCGAGCCCTTACGATGATAGTTTGGGTATGGATTGGACATCCACAGTTCATATTTAGATTGACTATATTAGGAATAAAGGTTGTGGTTTCTCTACAACATTGGAATGGGGTTTTCCTTAGTTAGATAAAAGGAAGCTCAGGAAGTACAAGATGAACTCATGTATAGGAGGGTGCTGCCTATCACTCATGATTTATCCAGACTTACCCTTGTGGCAGCATGAGTTTTGAATTTTTTATTGCAAACAAGAAAGGTAGAGCATGGGGAAATGTTTTCAAAATATGTTTCCACGATTACCTCCCAATAGGGATATGGAATTATTATTTGGTTGGGTACTACAAGAGTTTTGGACCAGACTTCTCCAGGGTAGAGGCACCGTTGTCAGCTTTGACGAAGAGGGAAGAACCTTTCCTATGGACAGATAAGTGTCAGCAATGATTTCAGAAGTTGAGATAGTGACGATAGCTAGAGTTCCTATAGGACTATGAATTTGAGATAATCATAACTCCTGGGAAGGGGAATGTGACAGTAGACAAACTCAGAAGGAGGTTTGGTCAGTAGCTGCTGAGTGAGCCATCAGAGCAGCTAGTCGCGATCTAGATATCATTCGTGGATAGAGATGGAGCAACTTACCTCTAGTCTATCGCTGTTACTCCCCCAATACTTTAATAAATTCGGGAGGCACAGCTTGGGGGCATGGACTATGAGGCTCGATGTGCTCAGATATCCTCAGGGAAGACACCTAATGGATTCTTGAAGGTGGGGTGTATGTCATCCTCTTTAGAGAATGTACCATGGTACCAATGATTCTTCGGGAGGAGGTGTTGAGGGAGGTCTATACGTCCCCTCTGGTAGTACATCTTGGTGTGATGAAGATATACTAGGACCCCCATCGTCAGTACTAGTTTATAAAGATGAATAAAGTAGTGACAGAGTTTATCTCATGATGTCTAACTTATCAGCAAGTGGAGACTGCACAGAGTTGGAAGAAGTCTTATGATGACATAATATAAGGACCCTTGGAGTTCTAGGAATGGGACCACATATTCTTGTGAGTCTCTCCTTGATGATGACTATAGAGATTTGGCCAAGGGGGTAAGTTATCACCGAGGTTTATCCGTATTTTTTTAATCCTTTGGAGGATAGGTGAGGTAGAATATCGCTTGGATCTTCCACCGTAGTTGGATAGGGTGCACGATGTCTTCCACTTATCTCTGGTGAGGGGATACGTGCATGACCCATCTCACATCATCAACCACGTCAAGATAAACTTAGATGATGAGGCGTCATTTACAGAGGTTCCAGTGGATATTAAGGAACGAGCAGAGTGGGTCCTTTGTGTGTAGTCAATACCTCTGGTGTGCATATGATGGCATCACTAGAACTTGTAGGAGAGCACATAGGATCAGGAGGCTCAGATTCATGTTCAATACCATATTTTGGTTGTTTTGTCATTGTTTTGGATTTCGTGGACGTAAATCCCTATGTCAGGGATAATGTAATGCCCAAACAATTCTATATATATATTTTTTTGTTACATGGAATTATTTCGAGACTACAAAATCAGACATCACAAGATTCTGAGGCTCAGAGTGTCCGGAATGGTCCGTCAAAGTTTTGTTAAACATTAAATAGTACGCGTAAGCAGTTTTCCTGAAAAAGTTGAATAACTCTTAAACAGTTACCCAGATTAGAAATTTGAGGTCATCGTTGCGCTCTGGATGGTGGGTTTACCCTAGTTGAGACTTAAGTTTAGTCGGCGCATGTCTACGGTGAGAAAACCTGAAAATGGTATAACTGTAAATAAAATATTTAAACAAAGTTATTTTATTTTTTGAATTCTTATAAATCATGAACGGTAACTCAGATTCAAAATCAGAGACCACCACTGAACTCATGAGGGTATGATTTATTTTAGTAGATAGTAACTTTGGCCAACACATGCCACCAGAGAAAGTTTGTTTTTGGCCGTAAATAAAATAATTAAGTGACAATTATTTTATTGTAAAATCCATAAATTTTAAATGGTAACTCATATTTGAAATCCAATAGTTCCATTGGGTTCATTGGGGTGTTTTCACTTAGGAAAAGCCTAACCTCGACAGTCATAGGTAGAGGGTAACTATTAATAATTTTCAGAACTTTTTTTGTGTATGTTGAGTAAACACGTGAGTGGGGTTTTCTAACTTTTGAACTGGTTCTATGATTAAAAATACAAGGGAACCATTGAATTCACAGCACCTGGATTTTCTTAAGGGTGGCCTCACATTGACCATAGTAGGTCTGGAGAAGAAGTTATTTTTTGTGACTTTTAAAAGGATATGAAATAAAATAATCTCACTATTTTATTTCTATTCCTCCAACGGACAAGTGGAAACATGGGACCAACGACATGTCAAGTCAATCAATGGTTTGGACTTTCATTCTAAGTAACTGAACCATTGAGGAATTAGGAAGGTTCCTTATAAATGGGATTCCATTAATTCCACGAACGTTACACACCCTCCCCCTATTTAATTTATATGGAGCTTGGGGGGGAGGAATTGGCATGACTTCACCAAGAAACGAAGCTCTGGTAAAGTGCCATGACACCCAACACTTAGAAGATGGTGCTGGTTCCAGTAGGTGGTGAAGAGAAACCCCAAACCATGAACCGAAGAACGACAATCGAGTGGCGTCGTTGGGGGTTTGTTAAGGGGATGATGAACACCGACACTTCCTCAAATGCAGATACTCTACATCGAACAATTGAGGTAGGGGTTTTAAGCATCTTGAATTTTATTGTATTTTTTCATATCCTAAATTCACGATGATAGTGGACAAATGAACATGACCATCATTCTACACATAAACTGTGTTCCTCTTTCTTTTATTCTTTGCACGTTCTTCGTGCATTCTTCTATGGCTAATATTTATTGGCGCCGGAAATACTGAGTTTTGCAGAGTGTCATATATGGACGCAAATCCCTCAACACAAGGATAAAAAAAATGTAATTGTTTAATTTTTTGTGCTTGAAACGATTCTGCAATGGGTCACGGAAGGAGGGTCGACCGGGCGGCGGTCTGGCGCAGTTGTGGCAGGCATCTGTCGACGCAGTTCGGATGAGGGACAACCGAGGTGGATCATGGAGGCGTGAGCGGGAGGTCGGGACGGTGGCAGGATGAAGGGGAGCGGCTCCTGAGAGTCATGGTGGCCAGGCAAATAGGGGGTGCTGGTCATGCGAAGCAACCGCGTGAGACAACACTAGTGACAGGACTAAGGTGTGATGGTGCGACAGTCGGGAAGTGTGGTAGCACTTCTAGTCGGAGGTGGAAGCGACGAAAGATCATGTGGACAACAGGACAGTGCATGGTTGAAGGGCTGAGGGATACAGATTATACATGAGAGTGGCATGAAAATTTGGTTGGAGAAATTGGTGATTTTAGAGAGAAGAAATTTTTGAAAACAAATAGAAATCAATGAAAAATAAATAATAAAAGAATATATATAGGTGGGGGCGTGCTGGGCATGAAAGCAATGCAAAGGGAATCACTAATTTCAAAGGATTTGAGCGTGGGTGTTGAATTGAAGAAAAAAATGGTTAAATAAAATAATAATAAAATAATAATGTTATTATTATATTAGTTGGGAAAACTGTTTTTTATCCGCAACATATCCGTGCAACATCGGTTTGATGACCCATCATCAAAAATGAAACCCTAACATTGAGACAGACATTCTATGTCAATTTTTGGATTCCTTTTTAGGTTTTCGGATCATGTACCTGGAATGCTCGTGAATTAATAGATATAATAATATTATTAAATCTTCAACCTTCCATAACTTCTGCATGTTAAGTCTGATTGACTTGTCGTCAGTGGTGATGTGATCTTCTCATTAATACAGTCAATTCAAGTCTAATTTTGAGTACTAAATTATGGTTTGTGGCTCAGGTCCACGAAACATCCAATAATAATAATAATAATAATAATATTAAGGGATCTTATGTCCGAAATATCTCCCTCATACAGTGTCAAAATGGTGAACCATCTATGATGTTGCGAACATGAAATTAATATGCGTGTTTGAAGAAATTTTTTTTATATTTTATTTTGAGGTTGAAATACGGGCCCCATGAGGCCCGGTTCGTGCGTTTGGAGGGGAATTGCAACTATTTTCACCGAGTATCCATTTTAGACAAATTGGTAGTCCATATCATGTGTTTTTTCATGTGGATTGCAACAGTGTGACCTATTCGGTTATCCGGTGCTGTTTATGTAAGGTCAGGTGGGATTTGACCCCAAATCCAACCGGACGCTTGGAGCGGAAACTCTAATAAATTACAGACCATGTGTCTGATTTACTCGTCGTGTGTTGCGTTGGGACCCATTTAATGTGACAAACCGTTGGGATACATTTTCATGGTACTTCATGGTAGTTTGGGTATCGACCTGGGGCTTGAGGAGTGGACCCTCCCGAAATTATGCGAGCTTAGTGCGGGAACCCTGTAGCTGGATGTATCATGAGAAAGGGATCCTATGTGGGTCTGTGACCTGTGATCCTATGTGGGTCTGTGCTTTAGGATTCTATGTGGATCTGTGTTTGAGAATCCCACTTGGATCCACTCGAGTAATCAACGTGGAACTACTCTAGGACCCTACATGGGTCTGCTGTACTAGGATCCTATGTGTGTCTGATGATTTACGATCCTACGGGGGTCAGCCTCTTAACAGAGTAAGATGATTCAGTAGTTACATCTAATCATCTTTTCTACCGTACCAATGTTATACCTGGTGTGATCCAAGTCCTTAAATTCGTGGTGATACCTTTGTGGTATTCTTCTGTTTGGCATACCATTGTGGTACTTACCTTCATGGTGATACCTTGGTGGTATTCTTCTGTGTGGCGTACCTTTTTGGTACTTACCTTTGTGGTGATACCTTTGTGGTATTATTTAGTGTGGTGTACCTTTGTGGTACTTATCTTCATGGTGATACCTTTGTGGTATTCTCTTGTGTGGTGTACCCTTGTGGTACTTACCTTCGTAGTGATACATTTGTGGTATTCTACTGTGTGGCATACCTTTGTGGTACTTACCTTCTTGGTGATACCTTCATGGTATTCTTCTTTGTGGCATACCATTGTGGTACTTACCTTCATGGTGATACCTTTGTGGTATTATTCTCTATGCCGTAACTTTGTGGTACATACCTTCATGGTGATACTACGTGGTATTCATTCCTTCGTGGAGTAGTTGAGCTTTGGATAAGAGTTGGGCCTTGTGTTTCCTCAAGAATGAGATGGGTATACCTGAAAACTTAAGTATATGTGTGGGCATATACCTATGTAGGGTTTTCAGATGTTTTCATGCTTTGAGGTTTATACTTTTTGGGTTTTGTGAAACCTTAGAGGGTCTCTTAGTCCCTACTGAGTATCGTTATACTCACCCCTGCACGGGTTATGCCTGTACCTTTTTGCGTTTGGTGCAGAAGATGGACATCACTCACTGAGGATGAGAGTCCCAGGACTGGAGGTAGCTCGAAGGTGGACATTAGATGAGGCGTACCATAGAGATGATTTTTTGAGAGCTGTACCTACCCTTCAGGTAGGGTCCTTGGCGGGAGCTCACATGAACTCTTTTAGTTTAGTTATATTTTTCAGTTTTCTTGTACTTTCTAGTTGGGCTTGTATTCCGGCCCCTTTTTCTTACTGTACACACTCTTTTTACTATATAGTTTACTTGTGTTCGTATCTTTCTGAGTTCTTGGTTGCATGTGTTTACAGGTTATAAAGGAAATTCATTCCCGGTTTTTAGGGAATACGCCTTTTGGTGCTAGTCACCAGCCCCTAGCCTATGGAAGGCAGGGTTGGGGTAGTCACATCACGGGTCCTCGGGGATGGGTCATGACACATGCAGCTACACTTCATATACCATTATTTCCATATATCCAAGTCACACACCTGGGGATTCAGTTTTTAACTCATCCAGGCTACACGGTGTGTAAAAGCTAGTTACACCCCATGTATCTACCTTCCATGTTTCATGGCTGGACCAATCAACACATGATATACAATAAAAGCATAGTCTGTAATTAATTTCTTGGTGCATATATATAAAATGCACAAGGGTATAGTATTTTTTCACTTACTGCACATCGTGTAAACCAATTTTACCAGCCAAATATTTGGCACTTCCTGATGGCATCTCTAGTCATTCTTCATTTATTCCTAAAGATTTATATAAATGGAACACTAAACATACATGATTAACATATTGATAACATGTTAATTCAAATAGAATGAAAGAACAGATAACTTGAAATGGATGTGTAACCAATATTTTCCATATAAAAACATTCAAATAAATAATTTTAAATTTACATGTGTCCACCCTCATACCGCAGGATAGTTTCATGCATAGTGGAAGCATGCTGAGAATAGAAACATATTATAATTTATTTTAATAATCATTGCCTGAAACCAAGATTTAGGATCTTGCACACGAAATTTATAATTAATTTCATTAAATTTGATGAATTAAATACCCTGACTTTTGAAATATATTTATTGGTGAATGTTGATCATCTAAAAAACCATTTTGGATTCCCATATTTTTTTGTAAGGATCCAAGGGTTGAATCTCTCTAATAGTGATTGACACATGTTGAAATGATATCTAAGGAAAAACACTCGATCTCTGGGTGCTAGCACGTTGAGTTGAATGTACTTCGTTGTTCATTCTTGATCTCTCATTCACCAGTCTTGAAGAAATTTCTCCTTCACTTCTAATTCTTAAGAAGTATAGAGAATGAGAAGTTAATGATTATTTTTTTGTGCACAATAGTTCCATTTTCTCATTTTTTGGATTCTCTCCACAATCAAAATAACCACCTATTTATAAATTTGAAATTTAGGATAAAATAATATTGAATTGTTTAATAGAAATTCAATAACATTTATTACCTTCAATAATTCTCATGCTTCATAATAATAATTGTATAATTATTATTTTGTGGCACACGAAAATTGGAAGAATAAAAATTATTATCTAACGGTCATGTTAATTAATATTTTTCACCGGACATGATATTGGTCCATTAGAAATCCTCTAAAATTTATTGAACAAAATAATTAATATTTGATTTATAAATATATATTTTATATTCAATTTAGTGAATAAATATTTTTTAAAATTTTCTATAAATAAAATAATTATTTTAATCACAAGATAGAGATATTTATTTAATTTAATATATTAATATAACTTGAATAAAATTATTCATCAGACATGAGAATAATATTTGTTTCATTAATTAAATTAAAATTTAATTCAATTTAGATCAAATGAATCACATATTGTTTGAACCTTTAGGATTATTTTATGTTTGAATTTGGTAGTCTTGCCTAAAGTCCTAGATTATTATCTAGAAATGGGTTAGGTACCTAAGGAAAAGAACATAATGTCCCAATGTTTACCACCATATAAAAATTCAAACTTTGTTATGTAATCCCTTAGTCAGAATATCTTATCATTAAGGTTTCACATTCATGTCACCAACCTATATGCTAGATATGTCTTTCTTTGACTATATGAAATATACACGTTGTTACCCCATGTCCATGGAATTTAATTTGACAACGTTATTTCCCCGTGGCCATGGAATTTAATGCGGTGGTTCTATTCCAATCAAAGGGCTGAGATATCATCTTCCATAAATAGGGAAGGAAAAAATCCTTCTTGGACTTATTCATTAATGAGATGTCACTTGTGACACACCCAATGTATCCAACTTTTCTAGGAACTAATATTGTTATGGTTTATAGAATACATCTAAGTAGGTGAGTTTCAACATGAATTAATAATTATATTAATGTATAGGGCCTGAAAAATATATTATAGATCGAAATACCCAATGATACCAAAACAAGAATATATCCTACTGGTATGTCTCTTCTCATAATCTCTTTTATTAGAGATTATCATGTGAGAAATTCATGTGAAGAAGTTTCATATACTTACTAGTGATGGAACCTGATAGTCTAAGAACTATGTGTCCCATCATAGTATGTTATCCTACCACAAAACATTATTTGAGAATATCTTTACAAAACATCAAAGTTCTCATCATAGTGGGGAACTACTATGACCCTATCAATCTAACGTATACTCTAGAAGATTATTACATTATAATCCAATAGAACAACACAAAATATATAATAAGTCTTTTATTAATATTAAATAAATCAAATATACATGAAATCAAGGTACAAACAGTTGGTCCTTGGACCCGAAATCCATCATAATAAAGCCTAAAAACAAGTCATAGTGATTTTAATTGGTTCACGCACACCATGATATTATAGGGAGCTAGAAATCAGCAATTCTATGATGAACTAGAAACCACTAAAATCATATTTTGATGATGATTTTAGGCTATTCTTGAGCTCACTCACCTGGAAAGGTTTTGGGTCATCTCACTGAACACAAAGATCACTCCGACTTCCTCTCTATTGTTTACTATTCTAGAAAGACAATATCTTTGGTAGAAAATTCAACACAAAAAGCCTCATCATTTTGGTTGTTACTCCAAACGCAGGTTGGTGCCTTTGATATCTTCGTGTTGGTCCTTCATAGACATATTTTGAACATCACCATGAATAGATTCACCATCTTTCAACAACTCATCATATAAAATCCCCCTTTATTCGAAATATCTTCAATGAGTTTCCTTATTTCTTTTTTCTCTTCTTCTATTATGGAATATCACAGGTTCTAATATATCAATATGTTCTATATCATTCTATATGGTAGGAAACATATTTTTTTATGGAGAATGATACTTCCATAATAATTTCATTCTATAAATCCTTCTCTCTAATTCAAGAGAGATTATATATGCTTCCCTTGTAAAATATCCTCAATTATCTATGATTATAATGGGTCAATTTATACATAAAATCTGACTCATAAACATCAATTTAATTATTTTAATTTCTTCATGAATGATAGAAAATTTTAATCAAGAATTATATTTACTCGATATATTCATAGCGTTACAACCACTTTCATGGCATAATATTCAGATCCCCTTTAACTCCTTGAGCCTAATCTACTACCTCCTCTGGTTCCTTCACAACATTCCATATTCCTTAATAATGTAAACACATCATCTTCTACTTTGAAAAAAACATTCTATAGATTAACTTTTTTGTGGAGAAATCCTTAAGGATCTCCTTTGATTAGTCCACCACAACACAACTATCTTCATCACAGTGTGAATCAATCAACCAACACATCCTCCAGTCCTTCCCAAATCCCAAACTATTCATATAGAAAATTTCTACATCACATTGTAATCTTTTGGACTCCAAAAAAATAATTATTGCACATAGAATCTATTTGGAGTGATCTTCCATTACGTTTTGAACACCTTAAAATTGAAAAATCCACTAAACTTCACCCAATATCTATCACAACTTTTCCATACATCCCAAAACACAATCACTAATCTCCAATAAACAATAATGAAATAAACATTACATATCAGTTTCTCTTCTGTATTAAATGAAGGAACATTTACACATACTATGGAGTTACCTTTATTCATGGACATTTATATTCTCCAACAACACACATATCCACTTCACAGTGTTACCTCAAATGACAGGGTGCGATGAACTATTCGTATCAAAGGGTAAATGAAAATTTCTTGCGTACATCATGACAACTCATACATAATATCCCAAAAGAACTTACATATCCAATGTCTTTTCCTCATGTCACCAATACTTCAAAAATTCACTCCAATGTATACAAGGGTCCATGCCTTTACAGTTTTTCTCAAAAATTTCATTCACTGTCTAACCTAGGATCTTGGGGCATGGTCCAATAAGCTTCAGATATCCAAAATCCTAACATTAATGGGTTCCTCTTCATGGCATGATCAACTCCCTGCGATAACAATCACCATCCAAGTTAGCCTTTTCATTATGTAACTTCTTCCCTCCAGACAAAACTATTGTTATAACTTCTAGAATAAATCCAACTTAAGATCATCCTCTAGAACATTCCTACATTAGTGTCATCAAGTCTAACTCCAACACCAATCATCATTCTTGACTATCTTTTTCATGACATGACTTTTGTTATTTATTCATAACTTCAAGTATTACACTTTTGGAATAAATCCAACTTCTATTATTCCTCTGAAAATTCCTTACATTGGTGTAAAAAACATCAAAAGTAGCACCAAAATGTGTTGAAAATAAATCTAACACACAATTCACTAATTGGTTGACAACAAATCCAACCTAGCATCACTACTATGGTATTCAATAAATGCAACACTTTAAGTTCACCATTTGAATTGCAAGAGAGGAGAGACAAGAGATTTTGGGATGGACTATCACTATAAAAGATGGAATTTTGGTGGAGAAAGAGGGGAACACGTCAACATCAAGAGGAATTGACATATTTTGGTGGTATTTGAAGCATGAATTTTTTGGTTAGCAATTAGATTATGATTTTTCTGTCTATTTTCCATAAATATGAATCAATCTTTTGTCTCTTGTAAAAATTTTGAGAGGTATACATTCTAATAGACCCCAACCCCAATTCCCCTTACTAACACACAATTTTGAACCACAAAGCTATAGATGAAATTAAAATAGTGAAAAATAGAAGACAAAAATATAAGATAGTACCTCTAAATCCTTGATCTAGAGAGAGAAAGAGGACATATGAGAACCACAATCATATTTATTCATTATGGATCAAAGGAACAATGAATCGATGATTTAGAGGATGATAAAAGTTACTTTAGTTCCCCATGCTAGCATCTAGATGCCAAATATCAACATACTGATAGTCTCTTGAAACGTGTATGGAAGACCTAGAGAGATTTGACATATCTTACTTCAAACAATGATCACTAATAATTAGCAGAACAGATGATTGATCAAAATCCAATGAGGAAGAACATTTTTTTATTTTTCATGATTAATTAAGTCACACTAGATTCTTAGGTTGTGTATCGGGTTTTGTTTTTCCCTGTCGAGGTTCTAATGTCAATCAGGATGAAAAAAATTAATTTCCCATAACTTTTTAATTAGCTATTTCATCACTTAATGCATACATTGTGCACCAAATACAAACATATTTTCTTCTATTCCATGAGGTTGAATCCATAATATTTTTCTTAGATTCAATAACATGGATTTTGACAACACAATTTTACCTTTAGCTTCCCATCGATTCTTGAAGCACTCCCAAACTCATTTGGAGACCCTTTTCCTGAATATAAAATGCCCAAATTATTCCACAACTTTGATTATATAAATCTATTCCTTCCAAATTCATAAATGGAAATTTTAACACCCTAACTACCTTTACCATCCACATAATCATTTCCTTCATATTTCTTTGGAAACCATTATAGGGAGGTTTTTGTATGAATCATTACTGTCAAGGGAGAGACCGGAATATTTGTTGTTAAGGAAAATATTTAAGACCCACTTGTAGGCAAAACATAGATGAAAGGTATTTTATGGATGAGTTTTTTTAGTAAATAAAATTAAAGATAACCTTGATAGAGATCCAATCAAAGGAATGTATATATCTAGATACCATAAAAACATCATCACATATATTCTTTCAAATTATACCCGGCCTCTTGTATAGATCCCCTCCATCTACATGTGATGTGTGTGATTTTAAATTTTTAGCCAGATCATAATTGAACTAGGGTCCTTAAAATAACAGTCAATTAACCATATGAGAATTGAGGATGGATTTGGGGTTACCTAAATACCGCTTACCCCTACATCCTAATACACATGAAACCTTTGTATATATATTCAAATATATACATTAATGTTAATTTATGTATAATATTTATAAATATATTTTAAACATTGTTATAATGTTTTTATATGAACCTTTATTAGTCAATGTTTTTATTTCTATTTTTAACTTTATATTTTTACATTTCATAATGCAATAACTTTTGTAAATATATTTTACAATTTAGAATACTAGTTTTATATTTTGATGTTTTAATGTTAACATTTATAGTTATATATAAATGAAATTTATATATTAATGTTTATATATTAATATAATTTAAATTAGAAATATATCTGGTTTTATAATTGTATTTATATATTAATGTTTATATATTAAAATTGATACATATATATTAATTTTTATTTATATTATTGATTATATATTAACACACATATATATATATATATTGTATGATAAAATTAATATATATATATATTTTATAATAAATATTTTATATAGATGTTAATTTTTTTTGTAATAATACATACAATATTATATAGTTTATTAATAACAAAGTTTGCGTATAATTATATATATGCATATACATATGTATCTGTACAGCCATGTATGTATATATATTTTTAAATAATTACAATAATTATATTTTCATATAATTATTCTAATGTGTGTTTATCTAATTGTATTAATATAGATGTATGTATGTATGTATATATGTATGTATATATATTTAAATATATATATTTAACTATGTATGTGTATGATTATATTAATTTGTTTGTAAAAAATATATACATGTATATATATACATGTATGTGCAGTTATAAAAGTTGTCATATACTTAACAAATACATATATGGATATATGTAAATACTATTTTTTATATATAAATATATATAGTTTTTTAAATGTTTGAATGCCTATTATGTTTTTTAATATATTCCCTTTTGGAAATTTACCCCATTCCAACAGTTCCCTAAACTATTTGCCAACATGATGTTGGGATAACTCTATACCAATGGTTTCTTTGAAACTATTGGTATAAATCCCATGGATTTCCCATTATGAATCAATTTTATTAAACCATGGTTACAGATCCTATAATAATAGTATGTTAATTGATTTGTATAGACCTCCCTTATCATGGAAGCCAATAACCATATCCATCTTGATCCAAAACCAAAAAACACCCTAGACACCTACACCCACACCCCAAACAACACGATACCAATATAGGAAAATAAAGAAATAGAATAATGCACTGAACTAGTCACAATACAAATTTAAAACAAAACATATACTGTATATTTTACATTTTATCTGTTGATAAATAAAAAATCAAATCATAACACATATATACAATCATGTTTAATCATCAAACATCATGTTAGAACCAGTTTTCACTCTGGTATGGATCCTTTAAATTTAATTCCAAATCATTACTTTGGACATAATTCTGGATTCTTATTTGGTTAGTAAAGATTATGAGGACATCCATGGCTTATTCATAGCCCAAATATCATCCTTTTGGAGAAAAGATACTTGCGCATAGTTTAGAGGAAATCGTGTGATATTTATTCATGGTTTTCCAAACCGTGTGCATGGTGTTTTTTATGATAGTGTAACCTCACACAGTTGGTGTTAGACCGTGAATCTTAACCATGGTAGTTCCCCTTTTTTACTTGGTAACTGTGTTTGGCTTGCGCATAGTTTGATCAAACCTTTTGGAGAATGTGATTTCAGGTAGAGCTATCTCGCAAGGTTTTCACACAGTTTGGAAAACTGTGCTGAAAAACTATGCATAGGATAAAAACCTATTTAAAATGTACAAATCGCCCTTAATGATCTATTAATCCTCATTCTTCTTCACTAATATGAGTTTATGTGGTAATGACCTATTTCTTTCTCAATTTTAGTGCTTTTTAATGTTCTGAACTTGGAATCAAGAGATCTCCTTTGTCTGACATCCGATCAAGCTTATGTTGGTCACGTTGGATGTCTAATGGTATATACTAGAGTCCTCATTAGTTGTTCTTATTCTCTTTCTCAATTGACCTAGTTGTCTCTATGTGAGTGTTTTTAACCTTTTCTTAGATCTACTCTGATCCGAGGAAAATCAAGGGCTGATACTGAAGGAGAAGGATCGTACAACCCTAACATGGGTGGTTTATAACTTATCCCTAAAGTTCTTTGATTTTGGAATGTTTTTTGGGGCCCACCAGTTTCATTGGAAACTATTTCTTAAATTTACATTTCATGGTTATGCTTGTTAGAATTGTATGGTTATGCCCCTTCAAATTATGTGATTAGTTGTTAGTGGTTACACCCATAACTCAATATGACTCAAGTCAAACATTATTCCATAATTGGGTTTTAGGTTTTTACATGTTTGAGCCACCTTTCGGGTGTTCCCTTATTTAACCATCCTAAAGGTAAGCCTTCCCATAATAAATGGTTTTTTTACTAAGGATTTCATAATGTAATTTAACACGTATTCTCACCACTTGACCCACCAAAGTTAAGTGCTTCAAATGATTATTAAATGTGAAAGGTGGAATGGAAATTATATGAAGTATATAACTTCGCCTTATTAAAAGATATTGATTAAAGGTTACTTAACTATAGAAACCCTTTCTATGTTAATGGAAGATTGAATAGTGAACCTGATTAATTGAATATTCCTTATGGTAACTAAGACTTGATTAGATGGTTGCAATACTAATTTTCCTATCCACACTAATGGAAGACAAGTCATGGACCAATAAATAAATGGTTTCAACTATACTTGACCTTTCCACACTAATTGGAGGCATTACATGAACCAAATGAATTACTACATTGTTACAATTTCAAATAGGAATTGATTGACTCGAGCTTGCCTTGGATTTAAAGAAGAGAATACCCTGGGTCTTTGGAACCCCATTTTGATTCAATGATGTGGTTCTCTTAGGTTGATACCCACCTAGAATCCAGTTCTTGTCAATTCCTTGGATTCTTGGTATTTTGCGGTTGTATAAGGACACAGACTTAAGATAATACATAATATTGAATTAAATGAATAATTCACATCAATGATCTTTTCTAGTTTATATTTTCAGAGAATTAGGTCATAAATATTACATTACATCACAAAAAAATTACCAAGTAGACACTTCTACTCAGTATCCATTGTTTTCATAAAATAAAAACTCCTGAAAAAAATATTCATGTCTAGTTCCATGTCTTAGACAACATGAATTTTCCTTGATCCCATCCTTGAGCATATTCATCTTTATGTCCTGTGAAAAACATTTCAAAACATGGGATGAGAATAAAAATCTCAGTAAGGGTTAAAAATTAAAGAAATAAAACATTTGGTCATCAATAAATACAAAACATAATCTCTTTAACATAACTCATGAAATCATAAGATTTATGAATAACACATAGAAGACATAAATAATAATGGTAACTTGTGGAATCCATAACATACATACATTGTAACTTTCACAACTAAGTCGAGAGTTACTTTTGGAATACTCATAACAGTATATTCCCTAAATCTCATAGGAGAAACATTAACGTTTATCTCTTTCATTTTACCGAATGTATTATAGATCAATCTCGGGCTCACCCACCCTGGGTTTATCACAGAACCAACCATATACCTAAACAATTCCCAAGAACTATAAGGTATTCATAACACATGAAACAAACATAAAGGAAAGATAAAATTTTGACATTTGAAGCACAATATATCATTAAATATATTGACATAACCAATCCATTATCAAAAACCCTTTTTAATACCAAAATACATAAAGGAGTATATGGTATTTATTTTCCTTTTAAAACCATTACGGCTTGTTAAGGAAGCCAAATATCAAAAAACGCTTGCAGGAATGGAAAGGTCATTGTCACCGCGTACGTTAAATAGAAACATTCCCTTCTTCGTTTAGTAAAACGCTACGTAGAAAAAATATTCCCTTTGGATGAAATTAAAAGTAAAAGGGGTTTATACACCATATAAAGGAAATTTGTGTATAAATCAGTATATGCCTCAATAAAAGGAGATTGAGACAAATTACCTTAAAAATATTATATTGTAAATAATATAGATTAAATATGTGTATTCACTAAGTACACATGAACCAAGTATAAATAAAAGATAAGATATCAAAATTCATTTTCCCCATAATCATAGCATGACATAAACAGGAAGTATAAGATCAACCTAATGAATAAAAATTGGGTTAAGAAGTTCCCTTACCTCATGTCTGACTTGAATTATTCATTCCTTAAATCTCCAAAATTATAAACTAATGTTAATTTATAATTTATTCAGAGCCTTTTTCATGTTTATTATTCCTTTTTCATCACTTATTACCACGTTGTAAATATTACATAATCATTTATGTTAATAATGGTCATTTTGTTTATATTTATTGCTTATAATTACAAGTTGTCCAAGTGGTCAAAAGTCCATTATATACAAAATTATATTCATGATTTACATATCATATAAATCATATATATCTAGTATATATGCATTTATAATAGTCCATGTCATTTGGATATATGAAAATGAAATGCACCATTCATGGAGACGGTAAGCCATATGTACACCTGAATGCTAATTTCATTTCTTTTTTTCCATTTTTAAATGATTGAAAACCAAATGATACATACGAATATTATAATTATAGTATAATATTATATATAATTTCATTAACTCCATCCTTTATTCATTCAATGGATTGCATGAATGGGTTATATCACTTTGAGGAGGCGGTAGTCCTTACATCCTCAAATGAAATTATCACATTTACCCATTATGAAAACCATAAAGGTATGTTATAAATGAAAAATAAATAAGTATAGAGACAATATAAATATAATATATATTATATATAAATAAAATTTCATCATAATTTTAACCCTGAGAGGCAGTAGGAGATAATTGAACGATTATCGTTTCATGAGGTAGTAGTTTGCCGTCGACAAAAATAGTATGTTTGTATCCATTAGATGGAGGTGTTTGTAAGTGTAGTTCAATTAATTCTCATAATAACAACCTATTATATTTAGGATACTAGTTTTTTTATAAAATAAAGGACAAAATGAGTTTATGGGGGTAGGAGAAGTAAAATAAAAGAAAAGAACTTAAGAGAAGATGCTACCTTTAAATCAGGTAACTCCCATTGGTTTGAACCAAACAGTTTACGTGAATTGCCTTCTGCCTAAGGTAATGATTTTTGGAAGGATATAGTGATGTAGGTAGATTAATTTGAATTATTTTCAAAGAGCTGAGGGGCTTGAGAGCTGTGAGTAATGGGATAGAGTTGGTTTCCTTTTATAAGGGGGATGAGGGGCTCTTTGGGAAAGTTTGAAAGTGTATTTTTATTATAAACTTAATTTCAATTTCAAAATGTCAAAAACTCAATAAATTTGAATATAATATTACTATTGTTAAAAATAAAATCATCCAATAATAATTGGACATGTTTTTGATATTTCTTTAATTTTAATAACCTCATTTATTTAAATCATTCATTTATAAGGTAATCACTGCATCATCATTGTGTCATAAATAAAAGTTACATATTCACACAATTTTGAACTCCTGGTTCAAAATATGGAACCATTTTTCAAAATTCAAAACACATAAGTGGTAGGAATTAATTCAAAATTATTTCCCGTTTTCAAAACAAAAAGCCAGTTTTTAGGAAATAAAAACTATAAACAGATTGACACTTGTTTATGTCAAATTTCAAATTGAAATTACTTAAAATGACCAAAATTGGATTAAATGTTCATAATATAATCTAATTATAATTTAAAACCAATTAAAAATATAATATAACCATATAAATAAATTATATTAAAAGATAGTTTTGAATTAAAATGTGGTATGTTTCACTATTCATTACAAAATTAACATTATCAGAAAAATACCAAAAAAATAGCAAAAGTAAATTTTGATTGACCAATTATAAAGAATTATTTTTTTGTCATATAGAATATTCAAAAGTAAAAAAAACTAGATTTAAAAATGGTTCTATGTCAAAAGGTGGTAAAATGACCTTTCAAAAAATATTTGATTATTTATGCTTAAAATCCAAATCTTTATTATTTTAAGCCTCTGAAATTTATTGGATAAATGTAATAACTTTTTACAAACATGTATAATCAGTTTTAGTTAGTTTATTTCATTCCTTCCATTACAATGGCTATGCGTTGACAACCATTTAAAATAACAATATTATACTAATAAATTTTAGTATAACTCAACACTGTGTGCAAAGTATGTTTTCAAAGAAACTCGTTGTTACGTATCAGGTATGCTATCTAACATAGAATCCCCTTTAAAGTAAAATCAATATTTAATTAAGAAATATTAATAAATATGAAAATATAATATCCTTTATTTACCTGGGATGTTATATCTTTCCCCCCTTTTAGAAATTGTGTCCCCAAATTTTTATTCACTTATCAAAAACGTGGAGGTATTTATACCTCATAGCATTTTCATATTCTCACATTTCCTCTTCAACCATATAGTTTTTTCACAAAACTATTACCGGATGGATTACCTTATTCCACAAAACTTTCTCTCTATAGTCAAAAATCAGTACTGGTTGTTCCTCACAAGAAATATTTGCTTCCAACTAAACTACCTATGGACTCAAAACATGAGATGGATCTGGAATATACTTTATCATCATTGAAACATGAAAATAATTGTGTACACGGGATAAACATGGAGGTAAAGACACTCTGTATGCAACTGATCCAACTTTCTCCAGGATTTCATATAGTCCAACAAACCTCGGACTCAAAATTTCATTCTTAACCAAACGTATCACACTTTTCCATGGAAAAACATTAGGAAAGACCTGATCATGTACCTCAAAAAAAAATATTTCCTCTTCTTATCGGCATAACTTTTCTACAAACTCTGAGCTATTCTCAAGTGCTTCTGAATCAATTGAACTTTTTCTACCATCTCTTCTACCAAATATGGTCCCATCAGTTTCCATTCACCTACTTCATCCCAAATAGATGTAGTTCGGTATCACTTCCCATATAATTCCTCAAATGGTGCCATAAATATACTGGAATGAAAACTATTATTTTATGAAAATGGAACCAACTAAAGATGTTGGTCCCAACTTCCCTGGTAATCCATTGAGCATGTTCGTAACATATCTTCTAAAGGATGAATAGTTCATTCTGACTGCCCATATGATTGAGGATGAAAAGCTGTACTAAAATTTAATTTAGAACCCAATGACATCGGACGACCTTTAAAAAAGTTAGAAGTATACCTAGGATCATGATCAAATTCAATGGGGGGGGGGAACTCTATGCAACCTAACTATCTTTTTAACATTCAATCGATAATGTTGATCAAGATAAATAGTATATCGAATAGGAAGGAAATGAGCAGATTTAGTCTATAGATCAATAATAACCAAGATTGCATTGTTACCTCTATAAGTATTTGGTCATGCCAAAACAATGTCCGGGGATATAATTTCTCATTTCCACTCTAGCACCAGTTAAGGATGAATCATCTCTTTTGGTAACAGTTGCTCTACTTTAACCTATTGTCAAGTCAATCACTTTATATTAAAATCAGCATTATCTCTTTTCATTCCATCAAACTATTAATACTCCTAACGATCTATATACATCATAGTACTGCTTGGATGAACTGAAAACAGAGAAATATGAACTTCAAATAAAAACTATTTCTTCAACTGTGAATCACAAGGCACACATAATCTCTTTCCAAACCTCAAAACACAATCATTATAAATGTTAAAATCAGGCAACTTACCATTCTAAAAAAAGTTACCATTTTCTACAACTCACTATCTTCCATCTACGCTTTCGTAATTCTGTATAAAAGAGATGATTTCCCTGACACCTGACACAAAATAACGTAATTTTTTGCACAAAAAAATTCTATGCCAAAGTTCATCAAATCATTAATCAAAGGATCTTATTCTAAACGTAACATGGTTAATGTAACATTATTTTTCTAACTCAAAGCATCCTCCACATTATTTTATTTTCCTGGATGGTAATGAATCATGAAATCATAATACTTAATTAATTCTAGACATCTCATCTGTCTCAAGTTCAATTATTTATGAGTTAATATATACTTCAAACATTTGTGATAAACATATATTTCACACTTTACTTCATAAAAATGATGAATCCAAATTTTTAAAGAAAAAACAATAGCCACTAATTTAAAATCATGTGTATGTTAATTTAACTAATGAGGTTTTATCTGACTTGAAGCATAAGCAATTACCTGATCATTCTGCATTAGCACAGAACCAAGTATTTTCAACGAACCATCATTGTAGATAACAAACTCTCCATTTTTAGAAGGTATTCCCAAAATTATAGCATTCACCAATCTTTTTTTTTCAATTCCTGAAAAAAAACGCCCACATTCTTTTATCCAGATAAACTTAACCCATTTTGTGTTAATTTAGCCAGTGGTCTAGATAACCGTGAAACATTTTCATCAAAACTCCAGTAATAACCTGCCAAACCAAGAAAACTATGGATCTTGGTTATATTTTTGGGTCTTTTCCATTCTTCAACAACTTTTTTTATTAGGATCAATAGTGATGTAATTTTTTTGAAATAATGTGACCAAGGAATGGAATTTTTTGTAACCAAAACTCACACTTGCTGAATTTCCCATACAGTTTCTTTTTTTTAAAAAAATTACAAGATAACCCTTAAATGAATTTTATGTTTTTCTTGACTGGTGGAATAAATCAAAACATCATTGATGAACACAACCACAAACTTATCAATGAACTCATGGAAAATTCTATTCATAAGATCCATGAATACAAAAGGTGCATTAGTTAATCCAAAAGGCATAACCAAAAATTCATAACGGCTATATCTAGTACGAATCACGGTATTCAGAATGTATTCTTCCTTCACATTCAATAGATGGTACCCTGACCTCAAGTCAATCATCAAAAAATACTGAGATCCCTAGAGCTGATCAAAATAATCATCGATATGAGGCAAATGATACTTGTTCTTAATAGTGATGTTATTCAATGCTCTATAATCAATGAAAAGTCTCATTAAACCATATTTCTTTTTAAAAAATAAGACATGATCACCCCATGGTGATTTTCTAGGTTGAATGAATATTTAATCTAATAACTCCTGCAATTGAATGTTTAACTCTAAAAGTTCAATTTGCGCCATTCAATAAGGGGGTTTTGAAATTGGCTTAGCATCAATATCTAAGTCAAAAATAAATTAAACTTCTAGATCAGGTATTCTACTAAGAAAACCATTAAGAAAAACATCAAGGTACTCATTTACTACTCTAACATCATTAATATGAATAGTTCATTTTTTTAAAAATATGTGCAAGGTAACATTCATTTCGATCATTTACTAGTTTCTCTGCTTCTTAATATGTTATCCAAATTAAGGGTTCATGCTTGTACACAAACTTATTTTTTTTTTGAAAATAACCCTCTTTAGCTCTGTAGTAAATCTTATGATGATAAATGGAAAGCCAACCCATTCCCTAAATAACATCAAACCCTACTAGAGACAAAACGATAAGGTTTATAGGTAGATTCGTTCCGCACACAAGGATAAGAAGGTTCTTATAATTTATTTTTTTCTCAATGATTCCTCCCAATGTTTTTACCATATGTTTAGGATTCATATTTTATGATGGAATCCCTAATTTACTAGAAAACATCTCAGAAATGAATGAATGTGTAGACCCGGAATCAAACAACACATTGGAATAATCTGAAAAAACAAATAGCGTACCTGATACTACATCATTCGATGGACCAACATCTACTGAAGTAGTGGAAAAATATTTCACCACTCCTTTATACCTGTAGTCCGGATTCATTACGTCATTTGAGTTTTTTTGGACATTCATTGGCCTAATGACCCATTTCATTACTCTTAAAACGTTTTACTGACTATAAATCAGATTTTTTATTACCATTACCCTAATAAATTTCAGTGTAATTATGATCTTTATGTCCATTTTACAACATAGGTAAAACTTACCACAATTCAAAAGATATTCCCTAGTGTGCTTTGTACCACAATTTTGACAAACTGTAAACTTATGTTTCTTACAATCAGACATTTTTGAAGAGTTCTTCCCTTTCATCTATGAAAATGACCTCTTATTCTGTTTTTTTAAGAACACCTCCTCATTAGAAAACTCCATTTCCACCTTCTCTGCACATCGGACAAGTTTTTCATAACTGTTGAACTCACGAGAAGCTAAATCCCTTTGATACTTTGGCTTTAATCCCATGTAAAAATGATTAATTTTACTATCAATATCTCATATGAAATTTGGACCATTCCTTGTCAGTCGAGTGAATTTTTCTTCATAAGCAGCCACTGATTCATCCTCCTACATCAATTCCATTAATTGTTTTTCCATTCAAAGAGGAAATACCTTAGGATAATATTTCTCAATAAACACACCTTTGAATTCATCTCAATCAAGAGCAGAAATCTCCTAACTATCCCTGATATTTTTCACAATCAACCTCCAATGATCGGATTAACCTTAAAAATGATAGACATTAAGAATAAAATTTTGATGCTCTGAACATCCCATGACATCGAAAATCTTTTCTAGTTGTTTAATCCTCCCATCTGCTAGCATAGGGTCAGATGATCCTCTGAATGATGGGGGATGTTGCCTCCTGAAATGTTCCAATACTAACATGTTCTTCTTTGGATGATCTGGCTGATCTCGTGCATGGATATCACCACCATTTATAGCCCGAGTCAACTGTTCCATCACTACAACAAAATATTCACTTCTGATTTTGACCATCTCAAGTTGCTGATTTGGAAGGTTGTCTTCCTCCTAATGTTTTCTTATCATAACTACCATGTTTCCTCTACAAGAATACCATTCTGAACATAGAAATATCTTAGGTAAAGTAGCATAGTAATATGTAAATGCTATATAATTTCAATCTTACCATAAATTAATTTATGGATATTAATTTAGCAATACCCTAACTCATAAAGTTATCTAAACTGACCTCTAATACCAACTATAAGGACCAAACCTTAAAACATTATATAATCTTGAATTAAATTAATAATTCACATTGAGGATTTTTTTATGTTTAGGGTTTTAGATAATTTTGACATAAATGTTACATTACATCTCAAAAATTACAAACTAGACACTTCTACTTAGTATCCATTTTTTTCATAAAAAAACTTGAAAATAGAGTCATGTCTAGTCCCATGTTTTAGATAACATGAATTTTCGTTGATCCCATCCTTGACCCTATTCATCTTTATTTCATGTGAAAAACATTTCAAAACATGGGATGACCATTAAAAGCTCAGTAAGGGTTACAAAATAATGAAAGAAGACATTAGTTATTCAATAAATACAAAACATAATCTCTTTAACAAACCTTATGAAATCATAATTTTTATGAATAACTCATAGAAAAAATAAATCATAATGGAAAATTTTGGAATCCATAAAATACTTACGTTGTATCTTTCACACCTACATAGGGAATTACATTTAGAATACACATCATAGTATATTAATTAATTATATGTGGAGAAACTTTAACATTTACCTTCATCACATAACCCAATGCATTAGAGAGCTATCTCGAGCTCACCCACCCTAGGTTTATCACAGAACCACACATATACGTAAGCAATGCCCAACAACCATAACATATTCATAACACATAAAAAAACATAAAGGAAAGGAAAAATTTCCACATTTCAATAATAATATATCATTTAAGTATATTGACATAACCAATCCATTATAAAAACCATTTTCAATACCAAAATACGTAAAAGAGTATATGGTATTTATTTTCCTTTTAAAAACATTACGGCTTGTTAAGGAAGTAAAATGTCAAATAACGCTCACAGCGGTAGAAGGGTCGTTGTCACCACGCACATTTAAATGAAACATTTTTGTGGTCATTTAGTAAAATTCTACGTAGAAAAAATATTCCCTTTGACTGAAATGAAAAGTCTGAGGGGTTTATGGACTGTATAAAAGAAACTCGTGTAAAAATCAAAATATGATTCAATGAAAGTTGATTGAGATGAAGTCCCTTAAAAAATTATTTTGTAAATTAGATAGATCAAATATGTGTATTCACTATAGGTACACATAGACCAAGTATAAATAAAAGATTAGATATCAAAATTCATTTCTCACATAATCATATCTTGACATTAACACAAAGTATAAGATCTACCCAAATAATGTAAGTTTCCTTAAGAATTTCCCTTACCTAATGTCTTACTTGACTCGTTCTTTTTTTAAATCTACTGAATAATAAAATAATGTAATTTTATACTAGTTTCAGAACCTTTTTCTAGTTTATTATTCCTTTTAGATCACTTATTACCACATTATAAACAATACATAACCATTTAAGTTAATAACGACCGTTTTGTCGATATTTGGTACTTATAATTACAAGTTGTCAATGTTGTAAAAAGTACATTATATACAAAAAGATATTCATGATTAAAATATCATATATATCATATATATCCATTATATCTGTATTTAGATTATTCTATATCATTTGGTTATATGAAAATGAAATGCACCGTTCATGGAGATGGTAAGCCGTACGTACGCATGAATGCAACATTCTATTCGTTTTTTAAAAGAATGGGAACCAAATTATACATATTTATATTATAATTATAGAATAATATAATATATAATTTCATTACCTTCATCCTTTATACATTCCTCATATGGCATGAATGAGTCATATCACTTTTAGTGGGTAGCAGTCTACACTTCCTCAAATTAAATTATCGCGTTAACCATTATGGATACCATAAAGGTATGATATAAAGGAAAAATACCAAAGTATAGAGATAATATAAATATAATATATATCACATATAAATATGGTTCTATAATAATGGCCACCATGACCTGAGGTAGGAGATAATTGAACAATCATCGTTTCATGATGAAGTAGTTCACCGTCCACAAAAACAGTAGGTTTGTATCAATTAGATAGAGGTGTGTGTATGTGTAGTTAGAATCCTTATAATTATAATAACATAGTATATTTAAGATAATTTTGTTTTTATAAAATGAAAAAATAAAAAGAGATTAGGGTTTGGAGAAGTAAAATAAATGAAAATAATTTAAGAGAAGACATTACCTTTAAATCGGGTATCTCTCATTGGTTTGAACCAAAATGTTTACTTGGAGTGATTTCATCAAAAGGTAATTATTTTAGAAGCAATAGAGGGATATAGGGATCATAATTCGGTGTATTTTCTAAGATACAAGCGGTTTGAGAGGCGTGAGTAATGGGTTAGAGGTGGTGGCTTTTTATAAGGGGGAGGATGGTCTATTTAGGAACGTTTGAAAGTATTTTTTTATTATAAACTTATTTTCGATTTCAAAAAGATAAAACTCATTAAATTAGAATATAATATGACTATTGTTAGAAATAAAGTCATTCAATAAGAATTGGACAGGTTGTGGATATTTTTTTAATTTTTATAATCTCATTTATTTAAATCGTTCATTAATAAGGTAATTCTAGCATTATCACTGTGTCATAAATAATTTTATTTATTTGATGTATAAATATTATAAATAAAATACCATGAAGTATTAAATATTATTATATTTCAAATAAATATTTATATTCAAATTTATTACTTATATAACCCCATATATAAATTATATTACTAAAAGATATATGTTTATGCCATTTTTGTCTTTACTTTAAATTAATTAATATAAAGTGTCCTTATCACTCCCAAGTGGCTCCATGGGGTCCCAAAATGGACCCAAGGAATCCCATGGTCAGACATGTATCAAAAAATAGGATTAGGAGACATGTTATGGAAATTTGATATAATAATAATAATATTTTTTTACCCTTACTTACCAGAATTTCCCTTTAACCATGGTAAATAAAATATTTACTAAAGTAAATATTCATAATGTCTGCTAATAAAAGTTACTCATTAACACAATTTGGACCTCCTGATTCCAAATATGGAACCCATTTTTCCAAATTTAAAACAATGAAGTGGAATAAATTAATTTAAAGCTAATTCCTGTTGTCAATATAAAAAAGCTTCTTTTTAAGAATTAATAACTATCAAAATATTGAAACTTGTTTATTTCCGATTTCAATGTTAAATTACAAAAAATAACCAAAATTGGATTAAATTCTAAAAATATAATTTAATTATACTTTATCCAATTAAAAATATAATCTATCCATATAAATAAATTATATTAAAATGCAGGTTTGAATTAAAATGCTGTATTTTTCATTATCCATTACAAAATTAACTTTATAGGAAAAACACCAAAAAATTACCAAAAGAAAATTTTGATGTCCCAATTATATAGAACAATTTTATTTTGTCAAGTAGAACTTATAAATGTGAAAAAAACTAGATTTAAAAAGGGTTCTCCATCAAAAGGCGGTAAAACAACCTTTTAAAGAATATTAGATTATTTATGCTTTAAATTGGATTCTTTCTTATTATAAGACTATAAAATTTATTGGATACATTTAAGAACATTTAACAAACATGTATAATAATTTTGTAGTTAGTTATCTTCATTCCTTGCATTTCAACTGCTAGGCGTTAACTACCATTTAAAAAAATATTATTATTTTATTATAATTTAGTATAACTCAAAATTGTGTGAAACGTAAGTTTTCAAAGAAAAACATTCTTGCGTATCCAGTATGATATCCAGAATATAATCCACATTAAAGTAAAATTTATATTTAATTAACAAAAATTAATAAATATGAAAATATCATATCCTTTATTTACCTAGGATGTTACAGGTTGGGTCCCCTTCATTATTCTAGGATACCTCAAATACACTCCTTGGATCCAACATTGACTTGCTGGTTCCTTGGATACAATCCTAGGACCCAATCCTATATTAGCCCCATTTTACCTTGGATGCACTTATTGGACTCCATAGTCGCCTTATTGTGGAATGCCTTGTATTACGCTACTTGTATTACACTCTTACACCTTAGTTAAACTCAAATACTACTATGTTTGCTTTCTGTGAGTTTACGTTACCTTGGTTTTTACCCTAGAACTCATTCATTGGATATCATTGTCAGGTTGCCTTATTACGTATTGATACATTCACTACTTATACTATCACAGGGTGATGTCAGTGTGGGATATGCCTCTTTTGACCTATTAACATTAAATGGTAATTTCTTAAATAGTGAACTGGTTACATGTTCAGACACCAGTCGAGGGACGAAGCAGGTACTTGGGTATTTAGTTGTATTGTAATACATTATTTACTTATATATCCATGGATGAACACTTCTATATTCCATTACACAAGCCGGTTGTTATATACACCGTTGGTGGTGGGGCACCGTTGGTGGTGCCTGGAGTAGATTACATAGTTGTAGGTTTTGAAAAAGGGAAGAATATGGATTCCAATACTTGATTACTGGCTGATTAGGATAGATCTTGATAGTAGATGACCATGTTGGCTCTCGTGATGATTGGAGTAGACTTTTTTTCTATTACTTTTAAAACATGTCATGCCTACTATATTGTATCCATGTATTCTAGTTTTCTTATGGGCATGACATTACATCATCATTGATCCAGCCGATACTATTATTATTATTCTCATTTATCTTTTGTATCAGCTTTCTTTTGTTGTTTATTTATATTGATTCCAATATTTAATATTCTTTTTATATTCCTTCCCTTATGTTACAGTCCACTACTGAGGGAATAGTCTTCCTAAGGACACACCCTAGGCCCTTGCTGCTAGTCAGCAGCCTTTGGCGTTCATGATGATGTGCTTGAGACCATGTGGCCCACTAGGGTCCGGGGACCCGTTAAGTGGCATCCAGGCCTGGGTCGTCACAATGTGGTATCAAAGGGAAGTTTTATTTTCTTTCTTACTATTTGGAGACAATATATTGGACTATAAGAATGCATGGGAATTTATCATAATCCATTCTTGGGCATTGCGAATCCATGTTCAGGGTAAAATCCATGTTACCCAAAATTCAATTGTTGTTTTATTTTTCCTATTAGAGTTGATATTATTTCACCGTTGGGTGATGCACATGTTGTGTTGTGTTTTTCATTTTTACTCAGGTGGAGAATTTATTTCATCCTTATCCCGATGATATGAGGGGAAGGATCAATGCTACATGCATCATTAGAGGCATCTATAATTCACATGTCATGCATATTAACATTATATATAGGTGCATTTCAATACATTAAATTGCATAATATACCTATAATTTCTGATTGATGTTGTGATAGATGCTTGTACTATTATTAATTTATCTTTGATTGAGTGATTTCCAATCTCAATTAATGAGGTTTATGGGCCCTCATGGGTTGGGATGAGTAATTTACCGAGTCAAGACATTATACTATAAGTAAATGGGATTCATTTTTGGTGATAGGTGTATGGGAATTGATTCATTAGAAATGACTGTCCATTATAATGTGATTCCTAAAAACAAAAATAAATTGGTTTCACATTTGTATCCCCCTTGTCCTGTTTATGAAAGGTAAAGGATTGAACCTCTAAATTAACGTCAAAATGACATGAAACTTACACATCAAGAAATTTCTGATAATTGTCCATCTAAGTGGGAAATTTGGGGTAGTATGACATGGGTAGTGAGTTTCCTTACGTTCATCTTCCATTACTTATTCTATAATATGATTATAAGATTGTTATGAGGTGTTTTCTTGGAAATTGTAGACTAATACCACCATGACCTCCATGTGTTGTTCAACAGGAAGGTGGTGACGACTAGGCTCAAGACATGGTTGGCCCTAACCCACCTTTCTTACTTCCAAGAGTTCCACTTGAGGATCCACATAATATACATAATCATGGCACTAATACCCAATTCTATGATAGTTTCTTACATCTAATGAAGTCCATGCAAAGTTCACCATGGGTTCCACCTATGATGGATGATATATCCTGTGAGTTACAACAGTAGCATCCTCCGACTTTTGGAGGGGATGGCAGTCCACATGTTGCTGAGTCTTTGCTATAGGCCATGTTTTCTTTCATTGAGCATCTAAAAATTCCAAAATATAGGAGATTCAAACTTCTTATATACAAGCTTTGGGATTTGGCCAAGAGTTGGTGGGATGTGGTTACCTGGGCTGGTCATCATTAGGGCATATTATGGGTTGACTTCTAGAATGCCTTCTATGATTAGTACATTCCCCAGGCACTGAGGGATAATAGAGCCATAGATTTCATGCATCTAGAGCAAGGATCTATTTCAGTTATGCAGTATTCAACACGTTTCACGGATTTACAACACTTTTAACACTTTTAACTAGTGATGATCTTTCACATGCTAGACATTTTAAGGATGGGATTCAATACACCATATGAACTTAGGTGAATGTATTTAACCTTCCTACATTTTCTACAATTGTTGATCATGCCCTTATCATTGAGTGTAACCTGAGGGATGGGGCAGGTAAACGATTCAAAGGATCTGTTCCGTGTCAATAAAGCAATTCTTCTAGTGGTAGGAAATGTTTCATTGAGGTTTCTCATCAGGGAAGTAAAATCCAGAGTGTCTAGTTTGATAGCTCTATAGTGTGTCATTAGTGTGGGAAACTAGGGAATAGGAATCCATAATTTGACGGGGACCCTATAAAGTGCTGATATTGAGTTTGTATGGGTCATCTTCAGCGTTTCTGTAGGACCTTTCCACCAACTTCATGAGGAAAAGGGTCTATTCCCGCTCCACCTTCAAAAGTGAGTTCTTTTACGCCGCTTCAAGAGCAGTGTTGGAATAACATCAACAGGTCTAGCCAAGGAGGAGGTCATGGCCATGGTAGTTTGACACCTAACTGCCAGAAGCGCCAATAGAATAGTCATAATCATGGTAGTCTGTCTGTTGCACAGGGCCATGGATCATGTCAGTTGCATGATTTACAAACGATTCTTAAGGATCACGCTATGGTACTATCTACTGGACAAGGTAATTTTCTTGTATGCTCTAATATTGTCTCTACTTAGTCTGATATAGTTGCTCCATACTCTTTTATTTATGTATCTATTGTGGAAAGTATCAGGCTAGGGATATAGTATCGCTATGGTGTAATGACCCTCAATACACCGTTGGGAATAAGGATGGAGACCATACACCAGTGTTGGGAATGTCCCCTAGAGGTTGGAAATTACCCCTTCATGTGAAATATATTTGTTCGTGAGATGACGGGCTTTGATGTCATTCTTAGGATGGACTGGTTAGTCAACTATCATGCATTTTTAGACTATTATCGCTGCAGGGTTTCTCTTACATCACCAGATGGAAGTAGTTATCTTTTTAATGTTGAGTGGGATGTCAAGGCTAGGAGAGATGGACCAAAGAATCATGGTATTAGTGGAGTGACCTTCCTGATAAAAAATATTTTAATAAGGGATCAGGTTTTTCTTCAAACTGATTTCCCTTTAGTAGTTGATCGTTTCAGAAAATACTTTCCTGATGACTTTTATAGCTTAACTCTTAAGAGATAGGTAGAGTTTTCAATAGATATTTTTTTTCAGAAGAGGCTCTAGTATCTATTACTCCTTATAGGATGGAACCTACTGAGCATTAGTAACCCAAGTGAAAGATAGAGGACATAAAGGCCAAATGATTTATATGTCCTAGTAAATACTCTTGGGGTTCACCTGTGCCTTTTTCTAAGAAATATGATCAAAATCGTCATCTATGCATGGATAACAAAAGGTTTAACAAGCTTATGGTCATGAACCAATATCCACATTCTCAAATAGATGATATCTTTGACCATATCATATGAGAAAAGGTGTTCTCTACGATCGACCTAAGATCGAGTTATCATCAGGTGCGGGTCATACCATCATACATACCTCGATCAAATTCTTTGTAGAAGTATATTCTTAATGGGTATCTTGTTATGACGCATAGTCTTATGAATTCAACTCTCGTTTTCATGGATTTGAATAATAGGGGTTTCTAGCCCTATTTGAACTCTTTTGTTGTGGTATTTATGGACAACATCTTGGTGTATTCTCATGCTCGTAACGACCATGCCAAACATCTTGAGATCATTATGAGTACACTGAGTGAGAATCATATTTACACCAAGCTTGCTAAAAGGGACTTCTGGATCGACAATGTCCACTTATTGGGCAATATTATTTCATAATCAGGAGTATCTGTCGACCCTCAACAAAGGTTAGTGCTGTAGTTTTTTTGGAGCAGCCCAAGAACATGTTTGATATCAGGAGATTATTATGTCTTGCTGGATATGACAAGAAATTTATACCAGATTCTCATGTCTTTCTTCAACTCTTACTGGGCCTACAAATAAGGGTGTTAATTTCTTGTGGTCAGAAGCATGCGATAAATCCTTTCAGTAGCTAAAAGGGAGGATTTTTTCAGCACCAATTCTGATTCAGCCAAAACCCTGTAAAGGTTATATCATCTTTTGTGATGCATGAGGAATTGGACCAGGAGTAGTGTTTATGTAGGAAGAAAAATTCTCTGCATAAATATCTTGAAAGCTGAGGCCTCCTGAGAGAAATTACCCAACACACAACATTGAGCTAGCAGTAGTTGTCCATGCTTTACATTTCTAGAGACACTATCTGTTGGGTGAGAATTTGTGGTGTAAAAATATAAAAATATCCTCAAATTTCACTATTATTAGCATGAATTGAAACTCAGACAATATAGATGGGTCGATTATCTACAATCCCTTGATTTGGAGTTTTCCTATATGCCCAGAAAAGGGATATTTGGTCACTAATGCACTGATTTAGAAAACTAAAACATAGGCCATATAGGAAGCCAATGTTGAATGGAAGTTAATGACCCCCTTTTATAAACATCATCTAAAATTTGATGACAGTCATGAGCTGTCCTACCTCTTAGCCTTAACAATTACCTCTTCCCTCCTTGAGAAGGTGATGAGTTGGTACTTTTCAAGTCCTGGAGGATTGGTTCTCTATGAGAGTATATTAGGAGACAACCCACCTCCAGATTGGTCTGTGGATAGAGATAACGTCCTACTCCTACAAGGAAATATCTGGGTTCTTGTCGATATGATAGATGAGTTGATTAAAGAGTCCCATGCATCTCAGTGGGAAGTTCATACAGGAATCTTAAAGATGTATCGAAAAATGAGACACTAGTATTGGTGTCCTAAAATGAAATGAAAGATTTTAGGATTCATCATAGGGTGTTCCACCTGTCAGTAGGTGATGGTAGAGCACCGGAGACCTACATGCTTTTTATAACCACTTTGAATCCTAGAATGGAAATGGGAGGATTATGTTATGGAATTTGTAGTCAACTTACCTATGTATCCAAAGGGTAGAGATGCTATTTGTGTAGTCATTGACCATCTAATGAAATCATCCCACTTCATTACTATACGGGATACTTTCTCAGTTGATGAATTGGGAGGACTGTATGTCTGTGAGATCATACGAAAACATGGGGTTCCACATATTATCATTTTAGATTGGGAATCATATCACTTCAAAATTATGGAAGGGTTTGCAGAAATATATGGGGACTCAGGTGATTCTAAGTACAACTTTTCACCCACAGACCCATAGACAATCAAAATAGACAATACAGTTTCTAGAGGATATGCTCTGGGCATGTGTCGTTGATTTCAGCAGTTCTCAGGAGAAGAATATACCTCTCATCGAGTTCTCTTATAATAACCGTTTTCAGTCAACCAATCTAGATGGCTCATTTTGAGGCCTTATACGGTATTCCATTCCGTCTACCCTTATGCTGGCTAGAGGTAGGTGAGAAAACCCAAGTAGTTTCTTTTCTTATTTAGGAGACTTCAGAATAGGTTTAGCCAATCAGGAATCATATGAATATTTCTTAGTCAATATAGAAATATTATGGGATCATCATCGACAACCTCTTGAGTTCTAGGTTGGGGATCATGGTTTCCTTCAGGTATTCACCAATCATGGGAATAGATGTTTATGAAAGAAGGGAAAGTTATCACCTCATTACGTCAGGGCGTTCAAGATTCCAGAGAGAGTTAGGTCGATGGCCTATCGGTTCCTACTACCTCAGAGGTACCATTCCATGCATGATGTCTTTCATTTATCACAACTTTTCTAATATCATGTTGTCCTGTCTCATTCCTTTTTTTCTGAGGAAGTTTAATTAGATGTCGATGCAACCTTTGAGGAGTATACAGTATGCATTGTTGACCAAAGCACAAAGGTTCCGTGAGGCAATTCTACCCTTATCTTATGGGTTATTTGGCAGCACATATGAGTATAGGATGAGAATTTGGAGAGGGAATTCTATGTTAGTGCTTAGTGTCCAGAGTTGTTCTCAGATAGTGTTTCTTTACCCTGGGAAGGATAACTCAGGGGGTGAGTTCTTTTATAGGGGGAAGACTCTAAGAATAGGTTTTCACTCAGGTATAGATCCACTAATTTTTGGTCTGAATCATTACATTAGGCCTAATTCTGGATGCTTATTGGGTTAGAAAAGGTTTTGAGGGTGTCCAGGTCTTGTTTGGAGCCCAGAACCCATCCTTCAAGAGAAAACTAACCTTCACACAATTTTGAGGAACCTTTGTGGGTTTCTGCATGATTTTCCAGACCATGCAGATGGTGTT
Source organism: Viscum album (assembly GCA_963277665.1). Classification (NCBI taxonomy): domain Eukaryota; kingdom Viridiplantae; phylum Streptophyta; class Magnoliopsida; order Santalales; family Viscaceae; genus Viscum; species Viscum album. Next base: position 421,664,925 of record OY728142.1, on the reverse strand, counting down.
TTTTCAGATAGTGTCCCCACACATGGTTTTCACATGATCATATAGCCTAACCATGTGATTGAACCTATTTCATAGGTAATTGTGCATGGCTTGCTCACGGTTTGATCAAACCGTGTAGAGGATTTGATTTCAGGAAGAGCCATACATTACGGTTTGTGAATAGTTTTAAAAATGGTGCAGACAAACCATGCACATGCTGAAAACCTATGTAAAATGTCCAAAAAACCCTTAATGTTTTATTAATCCTCCTCTTTCCTCAATAATCCACGTTTATGCCAGATTGACCTATTTTTATCTCATTTTTAGGGATTTTTGGAAATCTAAACATTGAATCAGGAGATCCCCTTCATCCGGCATCTGATCGAGATTTCATTCATCACATTGGATGTGAAATGGTAAGTACTCGATTCCTCTTTATCCGTTATTTTTATCTTTGTCTCTCATACTAGTAATCTCTATGTGAGTGTTATTCACCTTTTCATAGATATACTCCAATCTGAGGCAAATCAAGGGCTGATACTAGAAGAGGAGGATAGTACAACCCTATAGTTGTTGTCTATAACTTATCCCTAATGTTTGTTTATTTCTGTAATATTTTTATGGGGCCCACCAGATTAGTTAGAAACCATTTCATAAATTTACATGTCATGGTTATGCTTGTTAGAATTATATGGTTATGCCTTTTCCAAATATGGGATTAGTTGATTGTGGTTACACCCACAACTCAATCCGCCTCATGTAAAGGTTATGCCGTAATTGGGTTTTAGTGTGTTGATATGTTTGAGCCACTGTTCTAGTGTTCCCTTGTTTAACCTTCTTAAAAGAAAACCTTCCTATAATGAATTGTTTGTTGTTTAAAGAGGATTTCATAATGGAATATACCATATATGATCACTACTTGACCCACCTATGGTATGAGATTGAAATTATTATTAAATGTGAAATGTGAAATGACAAGGATACAAAGTATATAAATTGGCCTTATTAGTATAGGTTGATTAATGGTTACATATACATATCACCCCTTTCCATGTTGATGGAATCTTGCAGAGTGAACCTCATAAAATGAATATGACTTAATGGTTAAATAAAACTTGATTAAATGGTTGCAATGCAACTTGGCCTATCCACACTAATAGAAGAAAAGTCTTGGACCAATAAATAAATAGTTTCAACTCTTCATGACCATTCCACACTAATGGGAGGAAAGACATGAACCAAATGAACTAATATGTGATTAAAATATCAAATAGGAATGGACTGACATGATCTCACCTTGGATTCTTATAAGAGAATACCTTGGGACTTGGGAACCCCAATCTAATTCAAGGGAATTGTTTGCTTAGGTTGATACACACCTAGACTCTAGTTCACATCAATTTGTTGGATGACTAGTATACTATCATTGGGTCCCCTTCATTATTCATGGATACATCAGAAACACTCCTTGGTTCCTGCATTGACAAGTAGGTTCCTTGGATACACTCTTTAGACCTAGTCCTTAACCCTGTTTTACCTTGGATGCAATCGTTGGACTTGTTAGGCTACTTATGGTAGAATTCCTTAGATTACCCTCCTTGGATTACACTCTTACACCTTATATAGACTCAGATACTACTCAGTTAGATTTCTATGAGTTTACATTACCTCATTTTTTACCTTGTAACTCCCTCACTAGACATCATTACTAGGTTGCCTTGTTACGTCTTGAGACCTTCACTACTTATTCTATCATGAGGTGATGTCTATGCATGTTATGACTCACGTGACCTATTACCATTAAATGATTATTGATTAAATAATAAACTTCTTACATGTTCAGACACCAGTTGAAGGATAAAGCAAGTAATTGGGTAATTAGATATACTGTACTTCTTTCTTTTCATATATGTGTGTGCCTGTACACTGCTATATTCCACTACACGGGTTGGATGTTATAGACATCATTGGTGGTGGCGCAATGAGATTTATCTCACACCCTCTCCGGGTGTTGTTTTGTAACCCAAGTAGATTACATGGTTGTATGTGTTGACAAAGGGAAGCATATGGATTCCAACACTTGATTCCTTACTAATTAGGATGGATCTTGATAGCAGATGACCGAGTTGGATATCAAGATTCTTAGAGTTGTCTTTATTTTCTTTTAATTGTGGAATATGTTATGAATGTTGTATTGTATCTATGTTTTCCAGTTTTTTTCCAGTGACATGACATGACATTATAATTATTCTAGCTGATACTATTATTATTATTCTCGTTTATCCTTTATATCATTTTTGTTCTATAGTTTATTTATTTTTCTTCCATTGTTTACTATTACTTTATATTCCTACTACCGTGTTACATTATGCTAATGAGTGAATAGTCTTACCAAAGACACACCCTAGGCCCTCACTGCTAGTCATTAGCCTCTGGCATTCGAGAATATGTGCTTGACGCCATGTGGACCACTGGGCTTGGGGAACCTATTAAGTGGCATCCGAGTCCATGTCGTCACACATCATGTGTCATAAATAACAATCCTAAATGTAGAGGATCAATATATCTCTCATGACCACACCTATTAATATCCTCATCACCAACATACTCATAACTAATATCATCATATGATGCCAGTTTTTTCATAATTGTATAGATTCTTTTAATTTCAGTCTAAACCTTTTGTTTTATCCAAATGGAAGTGTCTATGGAGGTCATAGATTTTTAAAGAGAATTTGGGTTTGGTTTGGGGCTCAGTGTATTGATTTTTGGAAGGAAATGGGGAGATGCATGGTTAGTGCACACTTATTACTAACTGTGCAGCTCAACCATGAAACCTAGAAAATGGGGATAATTTTTTTTACAACTGTGTAATAGGACCTACATGACCCTGAAAACCCATCACTTTATTTCAGTGGAAAATCACGTGTTGTATGTTCGGTTCTTTTACCTGTTGTGCATGATTTTGTGAGGTATGAGAGGTTGGACTATGGAAATTGCATGGTCGGTGCATGGTTTTTCTAACCATGTAGTGAAACCATGAATCCCATTAAAATTGGAAAATAACGATTTTTCCATCCAGGTCTTTAACGGTTCCCCTCCCTTTTCAACCCTCAAATGCACAACATCCCATGCATGATAGATCTCCACTTTTATCACCTAATATTTGAGGTATCTTATTCATTTGGCCTCTAATTAAACCATCATCGATCATATTGGATGTAATGACCCGAAATTTTGAATAAATTTTGTTTTCTAAACTTTGTGTAAAACTGTTTCATTTTATACCATGAGTGTAATTAAAATAAGACAGTTGGGTTTCGACTGTTATTTGACCATTGATCAATATTACCATTGGAAACTAAAAATTTTCATTATTGTATCTAAATACTAGTGATCTTGGTTAATTAATATAGAAAGAAGATTCGATGGCCTCATCCAGTAGTCTCAAGACAATCGAAGCCCATCTAACAAAACTTGGGAAGGAGGTAACACCGCTGAGCTTTGCTCTGGACCAAACCCAAGCTGAACTTTATCGTGTGAAACTAGAACAGAATCACCTTCGTGAGAAGTTCAAACTGATAGAAATTAGTACTCATGCAATGTTGGCCGATCCGCCCTTGAATTCTGTCACCTTATCACACCTTACACTTAGGTCATATGTTAGGGTTATAAGGGGCAATGTAAGGTGACCGTAACTCCCTTGTGTAATCCATTGATTTAAATAAAAATGTTGATTTCTTCTTATGATTATGTTTGAGAATTTTCAAATGTCCAAATAAATATAGTATGCATATTTTTTTTATGAATTCTAGAAAAAGGATATTTGAAAATATTTATGTAAAGTTTATATAATTAATTATGTGTAATGATTTTCAAAAAATGGTCTTCTACAATTATGTTCAGTAAGAAATTTAGAGTCTAATAAGATAAACTTTATTTTTTATGAATAGTAAAGTATGAATAGTAATTTTATGCTTAGGATTACTAATGTGACCAAATGGATTAGTAATCTCACATAAAGAAAGTATTTATATAATCTAGGCACCTTGATTAAGTTATGTGATTCAATAAAATCGGTAAATAACTGTTTCAGAAATTATTAGTCAAGTATCAGTTTTTTTGGGGTGAATAGTGTACTTTAATTAAAAATTAAATTAAAAATAGTTAGAAAATTATTTTTATAAAATGGAGTTCATTTATGAACTCAGAGCATTGATATTATATTAGGGTAATTTTTTGGGATTTTTTTGAAAAAAAAATGAATTTTCCGTGAATATTGTATTTATTTACAAATTAAATTAAAAAGATTTAGAATTTTTTTTTTATAAAATGGAGTTCATTTTTGAAATCAGAGCATCGATATTTGATTAAGGTTAAATTTTGGAATTTTTCTGAGAAAGTTGAATTTTCGGTGAATAGTGAAAATACAGTTTTTAAGTTACAGGTGTTTAATGAGATCATTAAATGAAGTATTAAGTATGTTATCAATATGATCTAATTATGAATAGTAAGATAAGGTAAGATGTGTCCCAACTGGCCAATACCATTGGAAAATACCATGGGCAATCTCATGGTTTTTCCAATACCACCAATGAGGTGTCCCTTGGCCATTAATGCCTTGTCCCCTCATTTCCCCTATAAATACCAAGCCATTATCACATCCTTTCGATTCCAAAATCTACTTCAACGAGGTTCTGGTCTCCTTACCTCCAAAGGAGTCCTCCTAAGGTTTTTTCAAGCCATCCAAGGTCCCAAACTTCTTGATTTTGAAGTTACTCTTCAAGGTAAGGGATCCTACCTCTCTCTTTCTTTCAATGTACTCTCTTTTATGTCATTTATTTGAAGCTCTATGTTCTTATGTTGGAGGATGTTATTTTATATTCATCCTAATGTAAATTTAATTTTTATATGATGAGAAACCCCCTCTTTCTCTCATCAGTTCATTTTAAGAATGTTTATGTGGCGCCGTTAGGCAGCCAAATTTTTAAGGGATTCTTTCACCCTTCTCATTTTCAAGATCTATTTTCATGTCAAGTATTTCATGTTCCTTTTTATTATGTTGGGGTATGATATATATATATATATATATCTATCATACCGATCTTATATTTTCATATGATGAGTGACCCTATTTTATCTCATCAATTCATTTTTTTTATGTTTTAAGTGACACCGTTAGGCTGCCGAATTTTCATAAGAGAAATCTTATTTTTGTCTTCCTTCCATGTTTTTCATTTCATATGGTACGTCATTAAAATTTTATTTCTGTGTTCTTATATCATTTATATTCTATACCTCTACTATTTTATGGATCATTAATGAGTTGGTGACCCATGTACCCTCTCTTTTCAATGTTTTCTAAAACCCTGCAACATAGCCGTTATACTACTAAATTTTCATCTCAATATGTCTCTCTATTTTTCTCAAATTATTTTAAATTATTAAGTGAATACTCAAAACTATTTATTATACAAGGTTATTCAAATATATATCAAAATTTTATATTTTAAATTTTGGGATTTACATACATGAGAACCGTTTTCCTTTTTCGGGGGTTTAAAGTGAGATAAAGATCACGTCTTTAAAGCAGTTTTTAAAACATTATGATTATGAAATAAAACCCATTTATTTTATGCTATATGGGTTATTTATGAAATTTTTAATGATGATATATGTGGATGACATGAATATAAAGGAAAATTTAAGGGTGCGCCCTGATACCACTCCAATGCATTGGGTAATGACTTAATCTCTAGAGATGACCATTTTCAAGATACCTTGGTGAATAACCTTGGTAATTTTATTAATGAAACCTTGGGGATGGACCATGGTGAGACGAAAATGATTTTCTATGTTAATTTTTTTAGCCACATCTTCAAGTTACGAAACACATTATTTTTATTATGATATGCCTCATGATCTCTTTCTTATGCCATAAAGTTATTTTTCATGATTTTTTATGTATCCCAAGTTCACATGTAAAATGTTTCACATGTTTCCCTTACTGGGCCTTCTACTCACCCTTTCCTTTTATGTATGCTCCCAGCTTATGAGATGCTGTAATAAACATAGGATCAACAATGAAGAAGCCTTTCAAGTGTTTAAGAAGAATGTTTTATGTTGTCATGTATAAAGTTCCTGGTTTCCAAGACACTAAACCTTAAAGATCCTCGATTTTGTATAATGTAATGAAATTTTATGTTATAAAAAGGTGGGATTTCATAGCTGGTATCGAAGGATGGTTTAGTTATTTGTGGAAAGTAAGATATGAAAACTTTTGGAAGAACCCTATAGAAATGTTTAAATATAGGAAATCTTCTCGGTATTTTGGTGAGTATTGAATAAGTGGTTTATCATGAAAATACATCCCTATTTGGATACGAGCAGGTAGAGGTGGCTCTGGCACAGATGTATAGAGGGGTAAAACCTGAAAAAACCGCTTGAGCTAGACTCAAATGGGAACTAGTATACAACAACGGGCCTTGCTTCACTCTTGGTTATGACACTTCAAGGGGATGTGCTTTGGTAAATTCATAAGCTAATTATGAACCATTATTAAAGGAAAAAATAAAAAATAAAATAAAGATTCACATAAGAATATATGATCATGGATTACCAAGATTGGAACCTAGGGGATCACAAGTTAGGATATAATTTTCTTCTATAAGTTTATCCTTTTATGCTTAAAGTTTACTTTTCGGGATTATTTTCTAAGTATTTAATCCCTTAATTATACTTTATTTTCTTAGTTAATGGAGGGAAATATAAGAACATGTCCCAACAACCAATGTGATAGAAAATGTGACGATTTCCCTATTAATATGGCAGAGATGACGAGAGATAAAGTTTAACATATTGTGATTATGCCAAACAAGATATCAAAAATCACAATCCATAATTGGTACATAGTTGAATGCCCAAATTCATCAAGGAAGAAGAAGAAGAAGTCTCAAAGATGTTCATCTAATAAAGTTGATAAGGGAAAGAAGACCTGATTTCCTTTGTGAAAAAAGTGTGGAAAGGTGCACCATGGAGAATGTCACAAAGTAACCGGGAGAGGTTTTAAGTGTGGTTGATAGGGCATAAAGTATCCAATTGCTTCAAAAAATAGATAATGTGATGAATAGAGATAAGGTTCAATCTAATGTACCTTATACTTTTCAATGTGGTAAATGTGGAGAAGTTGGACATTATCCAAGGTAATGATCTCTTGGAAGGGTTGAGAAGCATGAAGAGCATCAAAAATCTTCAAGGACAAGGGAACAATTCGAGTTCTATGTTAATATGGATCATGATGACTAAAGTACATGTAACATCTTCGTAATAATTGTCTATGTCATGTCATAATTTAGTTCGTTCCCTATGAGCATATCTTTAAGGTTTTCTAATAACATCGAGTAACTACTTATGATGGTTTTATATCATTAAAAAAACATCTATTATTATGTACCACATGTTGATGTAGTGAAGTTGTTATTCTTTTAAAAAAAGATGATTAGGGTATTAATAGATGATTATTATTTTGGAAGATGTTCACTATTTTGGGAACCCTATATGATCGAGGTAAATAGATTACTATGGTATTTTCTTTAAGGAGTAAAGGATGACTTGTATTTTGATGAATAAATGAATTTAAGGTGAACTTATAGTAATTTAGAAGATGATTAACATATCTTGGGGAAAATATGTTTAGGTTAGTTACTTTTGTTATAAGATGTTAGGAGTGGTTGATGTTGTTTGGAGATGAACGATAATGTTTATCTGGGATGACTATGTTATCAAATCCTTCATGTATTTGAGTTTCAATCTTAGTTTGGTTTATTTTGAGGAATTTTAAAGAAAATTATATATGGAATGGTCTATGATGAACTTTGGGTAGTACCGTGGAACTTTTAAGATTTAAAGTAGTTTCCCTTCCAATGGGGTTCTTTCTTTTTGAACAGTTGTTTTATCTTACCCTTTCTATTTTTGGGAAAAATGTTTAAAGATAGATAGTTATTCTTTTGTGGATTACATGATTCTCTAGAAGATGATTCTTGTTCTTTGATGAGAGAAAGTATTTTTGAATGCTCATCATTTGGAGAAAAGATTAGTCTTGGTAGAAACTTATTAAGGGAAGAAACTCTAGTTGAAGGTAAATATATTTCGTTATTTTCTTATTCTATATAGTAAAAAATTCCACAAAATTATGAAAAGGAACAGAAAAACAAAAACGTTGTTGTTTTACGTTTCCAACTGGGTAATCAAAGACCGTTTACACACATCATAAGTTTGTGATTTTCTTGTGGTTAACTTTATCCAAATCATGTTTTCTATCACTCTCCATCAGAACTTGACTCTTTGTTTTCTCTTCCATATCCATGTTTTTCTACATGGAATCCTAGCATGGGTTTACTCGGGTGACCTTTGTTCTTACCTTTCTTTCTTTTGAAATAATATTTTTACTGACTATTTTTCCGATGTAGGACTTTCAACGAAATTTACAAGCCCAATTTTAAAATTGCGAGGACGCAATTTCTCAAGGGGGGAAGATTGTAACGACCTGAAATTTTGAATAAATTTTGTTTCCTAAACTTTGTTTGTAATTTTATTTTTATACCCAATAAAACGGTTTCATTTGATAACATGAGTGTAATTAAAATAAGACTGTTGGGTTTCGACTGTTATTTGACCATTGATCAATATGACCGTTGGAAACTAAACGTTTTGATTATTGTCTCTAAATATAAGTGATCTTGGTTAGTTAATATAGAAAGAAGATTCGATAGCCTCATCCAGTAATCTCGGGCCAATCAAAGCCCATCTAACAGAACTTGGGAAGGAGGTAGCACCACTGAGTTTTGCTCTGGACCAAACCAAATATGAACTTCATCGTGTGAAATTATAACAGAATCTCCTTCATGAGAAGTTCAAACTGATAGAAATTACTACTTGTGCAATTTTGGTCAAGCCACCCTCAGATTCTACCACCTTAGCACACCTTACACTTAGGTCCTATACTGGGGTTATAAGGGGTTATGTAAGGAGACCTTAACTGCCCTGTGCAATCCGTTGATTTAAATAAAAACTGTGATTTCTTCTTATGATGTAGTTTGTGAATTTTCAAATGTCCGGATAAATATAGTATGCATATTTTTGATGAATTCTAGAAAAAGGATAGTTGAAAATATTTATGAAAACATTAAATAATTAATTATGTGTAATGATTTTCAAAAAATGGTCTTCTACAATTATGTTCAGTATGAAATTTAGAGTCTAATAAGATCAAATTGATTTTTAATGAATAGTAAATTATGAATAGTGATTTTACTCTTAGGATTAGTAATGTGACCAAATGGATTAGTAATCTCACTTAAAAAAGTTTTAATATAATCTAGGCACCTTGAATATGTAATGTGATTCAATAAAATAGGTAAATAATTGTTTCAGAAATTATTAGTCCAGTATCAATTTTTTTTGGTTGAATAGTTCTTTTTAATTAAAAATAAAATTAATAATATTTAGAAGATTATTTTTATAAAATGGAGATCATTTTTGAACTCAGAGAATCGATATTATATTAGGGTAATTTTTGGGGATTTTTCTGAAAAAAATGAATTTCTGGTGAATAGTGTATTTATTTATAAATTAACTAAAAATATTTAGAAAATTATTTTTATAAAATGGAGTTCATTTTTGAAATCATAGCATCGATATTTGGTTAAGGTTAAATTTTGTAATTTTTCTGAGAAAGTTGAATTTTTGGTGAATAGTGAAAATACAGTTTTTATGTTACGGGTGTTTAATGACATAATTAAATGATGTATTAAGTATGTAATCAATATGGTCGACTTATGAATAGTAATATATGGTATGATGTGTCCCATGTGGCCAATACCATGGGAAAATACCATGGGCAAGCCCATGGTTTTTCCAATACCACCAATGAGGTGTCCCTTGGTCATTAATGCCTTGTACCCTCACTTCCCCTATAAATACCAAGCTAGTCTCTCATCCTTTCAATTCCAAAATCCTCCTCAACGAAGTTTGGGTCTCCTTACCTCCCAAGGAGTCCTCCTATGGTTCCCTCAAGCCTCCCATGTACCCAAACATCATGATTTTTAAGTAACTCTTCATGGTAAGGGATCCTACCTCTCTCTTTCTTTCCAAGTACTCTTTTTTATGTCATTTCTTTGAAGATCCATGTTCTTATGTTGGAGGATGTAATTTTATATTCATCCTACATTCCTTTAAATTTTAATATGATGATATACTGCCTCTTTCTCTCATAAATTCATTTTAAGACTGTTTATGTGGCGCCGTTAGGCTGCCGAATTTTTAAGGGATTCTTTCACCCTTCCCTTTTTCAAGATCTATTTTCATGTCAAGTCTTTCATGTACCTTTTTATTATGTTGGGCTATGATATATATATCTATAATACTGATATTTTATGTTCATATGATGAGTGACCCTATTTGATCTCATCAATTCATTTTTTTAAGTTTAAAGTGATGCTGTTAGGCTGCCGAATTTTCATAAGAGAAATCTTATTTTTGTCTTCCTTCCATGATTTTCATTTCATATGGTATGTCCTTAAAATTTTATTACCATGTTCTTATATCCTTTATATTTTGTCCCTCTACTATTTTATGAATCATTTATGAGTGGGTGACCCATGTCCCCTCTCTTTTCAATGTTTTCTAAAACCCTGCAACATACCCGTTATGCTGCTGAATTTTCATCTCAAAATGTATCTCTCTTTTTCCCAAATTATTGTACATTATTAAGTGAATAATCAAAACTCTTTATTCTATAGGGGTATTTACATATATATCAAAATTTTATATTTTAGAATTTTGGATTTACATACATGACCCCTGATTTCCTTTTCCGTGGGTTTAATGTGGCAAAAAGATTACGTCTTTAAATGAGTTTCTAAAACCTTATGATTATGAAATGAAACCCATTTATTTTATACTATATGGGTTATTTATGAAATGTTTAATGATGATATATGTGGCTCAAATGACAATAAATGGAAAATTTAAGGGTGCACCCTAATAGCACTCCAATGCATTGGGTAAAGACTTAATCTTTAGAGATGACCATTTTAACGATACCTTGGTGAATAACATTGGTAATTTTTTTAATGACACATTGGGGATGGACCATGGTGAAATGGAAATGATTGTCTATGTTAAATGTTTCAGCCACATATTCAAGTTATGAAACACGTTATTTTTATTATGATATGCCTCATGATCTCTTTCTCATGCCTTAAAGTTATTTTTCATGACTTTTTGATCTATCTCAAGTTCACATGTAAAATGTTTCACTTGTTTCCCTTTCAGGGCCTTTTTCTCACCCTTTCCTTTTATGAATGCTCCCAGGTTATGAGATTCTGTAATAAACATAGTATGAACAATGAAGAAGCCTTTCAGGTGTTTAAGAAGAATGTTTTATGTTGTCATGTATTAATTTCCTGGTTTCCAAGACACTAAACCTTAATGATCCTCGGTTTTGTATAATGTAATGAAAAGTTATGTTATAAAAAGGCGGGATTTTATATTGGAATCCTCTTGGAATGTATCATAATCCTCTATATTATTCTATATTTTTTATTTGTTGTATTGGATTCTATTTCCATGTGACCTAATTTATCCAATAGTAATTGTGTTTTCAGTTTTTCCATTTTCTCTCATTCCATCCTAATTTTGATTTCGATACTGGATGTGGAACATACTACCATGTTCATGTTGGTAGTCTAAATTTTTTTTTCAAAAAGTAATTTTTTATCATTTTTTGGTCATTGTGCCACATGGTAGACCTTATGTGTGTTTCTTCAGAAATGAAAAATACATTAAATTAATTTTTTAGACCACAAAGGTGATGTTCCTTAACTCATTGACATGGTCAGAGGTTTAAAAAACCAAACTGGACAACCCTTTAAAGTGGGGTTGACTAAATTTCAATGACTATTGATCTTCCATTGTGACTAAACCACCCCTTGGGCATGTTGATCTTTCCACTAGCTAATGGAGCCACAAATGAAAAAATGGTTTCTAAAAATGGTATGAGTATAATACTTTACACTTTTTCATTATAAATGAGAGGGTTAAAGGATTGAATTAAATTGAAATGGTATAACATGATATAAAATCTACTGAATTATATAGTGTCTAGCCCTAAGTGAAACTCAATAGTAACCCGAGACGGGTTTTCATAAGACCCCAGGAAAGCCTCTGGGAATTTCAGATGCTACTAACTAGTAGTGAGGGCCATGGTTAAGTGCATGTGTAGAAAATTCCCTCAATTATTAGAGTAGAGAAAAAAATAGATATATAAGAAATAATAGAATCAATAACAACATCTATATAGCTGCAAAAACAAAATGTATTAACATTAAAGTTAATGAAATAATGTAGTGGAAGATAAATAAATAAAAATACTCAACTAATAATGATAGTATGTTATGTGTTATACAAAAATGACAAAGTAATGGGTAGGGGATACAAGCATATAAAACATGGTATCAAAATAATAAAATTTCCAAAAACTACTATAGAAAGTATATTGATTATAGGATTGGTCAAATCATCCTAAATCCATCTTTGAAAATTAAATCAAGTATTAGAAGTTGGATGCTTCCCTTTTTCTACACTTGTAATCATAAATACTACTCAGGTACTATTGGCACCCAAGTTGGGCATGAGATACAATATTAGTAGGATGGCACCCATGGTGTCTAGGCCTTTCAAGTTTGTGCAATAATAAATAATAATTGTTCCTTAATAATTTAAATTCAATAAAAATTAAATTAATAAGCACATTGGACTAGGTTTCACTTAGATATTCATCAAATCTACCTGCTTTGGCCTAATCTAGTGTACCGAATCCAAGAGATGCTAAAATATTAAGGTGAGTAGGGTAAAAGTATATAGCTTGTACCCAAACAAGTGATAGGGATTAGAGGAAATTTCCCTACATTCATAAAAAAATGAATCAAATCTTATTAGAAAAAAGATCATTTACCCTTTTTAATTTAAATAAAAACCCCTATTAAATTATAAGGAGTCACCCATTTCCTTCCCTTGGAAATACTCAGAGACCTTCCAAGTATCTCTCGTGGGCCTTAGCATATATCTAGTGCCAAAAATTCCATCCAAGTTGTCCTATGTATGATATCCCAATTTTCACACTCCCATTGTGTTATAACAACATGAAATGACCTAGGATTCTGTACCTAGTATCACACGCAAGGGGTTGATCTCTTTCATGGCATGGTACAACCAATCGTTCCATCGAGATTGTCCAAGGGGTCTCCCCTAGGAAACTGTTTTCACTCATCTGGATCCAAAAAGAGAAAATGCCTGGTGATCCCATATCAGGCATAGTTGATTTCAACCCAACATATTTAAAAAGCATTGAAAAAAATCTAAATTAAGGTACGAAAGTCCATCTAAGGGTTCATTAAGTCGAAACACTTTTTATCTCCCACGACACAATGAAAAAGACAATTCAACAAGAAAATTATACATATATATCATGTCTAATGAGAGTTAATTCCATATTAAATCAATACATGAGTTTATATTAGACATATTGTTCAAAGAATGTCATTCAGAATAATGAATTGAATCCACAAGGTACAATGCATAAGAACCAGTCCTCTTTAATCTAGGTTCAACCATTCCCTCAAAGGAATGAGTATATGGTTTAACATATGGCTATATAACCAATTCAAAACAATTAATCATTTTGAGTTGTTACTCATGTAAAAAAACCCCAAAGGCTATTTAACCAATCATTATCAAAGGATAAATTAGACTATAAGGGAAGAACACACTAACTAGGGTGGTCAGATTCATGGAAATAAAACTATATGTGATTTTCTGCTTCTTAGGATCATAATACACATGTAAAACCACTCAAAAAAATTTAATTAACATTTTGGAGTCAACCCCAGAATGGTCTATCAGGAGGAACATCAACATAATTTATGAAATTAAATGAAATTATAGAAAAGGAACGGACCACCAACCTTATCCTTGTAAAGCTTCTCTCATTCAGTATAAGTTTTTAATTCATGCTAGGTTGGAAGAAATTGATGAAATCATCAAATGACATAAAAATGGGGCAAATGTGCTTGCACCCAAATAATTAAATAGATGGGTTGAATAACATAATATTTATTCGAGAGAATTTGAGATCGTAGGTTTATAGAACAAACACTTATGATAGTGATAAAATCAAGTAAAGAATTAAGGCTTCATAATGATTCCCTGATTCCTGATGAGAGAGGGTTACTTTAGCGAGAAGACCATTGAGCTACTGCAGAAATAGAATAAAATGAGGAAGGATTGTTTAAATTCATTTAAGAGGGATAAAATAATTATTTCACCAATTTTTACACTATGCATGGTTTAGAAATATGGGGTGTCCAAACTGAGAACCAATCATGTACCATTCACTAATATAAGGGGCAAATTTTATGGTTTGCCACACTGTTTGACTAATAATGCAGAAACCATGATAAATATCTCCATCAAAGATTTTTAATGGGTCGCACATCCATGTGTTGTAGGTTTCAAAGTTTTAGAAAAACCATGTGGCCCCTTATACTTATTCTTTTATGGTGATTAATCTTTCAAAAAGCGTTAAATTCCCACAAAATATTCTTTAACATTTTTTAAATCATATTTAATGACATTTAAATGAATTAGAATAAAAAACTAATGGTTAATTTCTTATAGAAAAGATAGAATGTTACAACATCCTGATTTTATTAATATTTTCATGACTTATTATATTCCCTCTTTACTGATTTTATATGAAATGTGCATAATTTGTGTGAAATATTAATGTTGTAATATTAAGTATAATTTTTGAGCATTTTTAGAAGTAGTCCAATTGAGTCAGTTTAATGTTTTAATAATAACTATCACTATAATGATCCAAATTTTGTGGTTCTTGTTTTTTAGGACTCTCCTTTCAATATACAACAATTAATTTGAAGGTTACATGAGCCAATTCTACCATTAGGAGGGTCATATGGACCCCACAAGAAGGCCCAAGGAAACTGTGATGAAACTGGACCATATATGAAGGTTGAATTACTGGACTCAATCCAGAAGTCCAAATACCTTAATTCTCCTCCCACGTTTGGAGGACGTTTAAATGAGTCCATGATAAAAATTTCAGAACCCAATCACAAATACAAGGGGCCCAACTGATGCATTGAAGTCCAGCCCACCATTCTGGAAGGGAATTAAAAACAGCACACGAATTTTGCAATATCTCCTGATGTCGACATCCATTAGAGCTGATATTTTTCAGTGTAAAAGAGGCGATTCTGGTGTCCAACGTTTTTTAAGAAATGTTTTTTATTTTTGGGCATATTCCTATTCAAAAACCCATTCACATTATCGACTTTGAAAACGTCTGTATTGAAATGGACAGATCATAATTGTTTAATAAAACGGCCATAACTTTGGTTCACTAAGTCCAATGGCCACCAAAGTTTCACAGTCAACAGAAGACAGTTTTATCTACAACTTTTAAGAAGGATATTTCTCATGATTCGGTGTCTGGATATATATATCGGCGAGCCAAGTAGAGGGGTATTTTAGGAATGTAAACAGTCCACAACCTTGGGCTATAAATACATCGCCTCCTCTCCTTTCAAAAGGGTTGGCACTGCAGCACTTAAGGAGGAGGTTTGGAATTACTAGAGCCTTGAAAAGGTTTTGAGAGGATATGCTTTGATCTTGTTTCAACAATAGAGACCTCTCCTCCACTTCTCTTTCACGTTTGTTTATGTTTGCGTTCAATTGTAATTGTGTAACTTTGTTTTCATTTCAATCAAAATTTAGTGCTTGTTTCTTCTTCAATAACTCTTATTCTTCTCCACCTTCTGTAGTATAATATTCATGGTCTTAAAATAGTTTGAATAATTTTAAATTACAGTACCTTATTTTGCTTCCTCATTTAATCGAAATTCCATTTTTGATTCTCAAAATATTTCGTGTGTGTGTTCGGCACACTACTCTTATCTTGTCACTTTATTTTTCTTCTCTTTATAATTTATCACCATAATAATATATTACCAGATTTATAAACATCATAATTTTTGAGTAAATCTCTCATCGGGGTGAGTTTTAATTTAGGTATGTTAAGCGATTGAGAGCTTTTGCTCGATGAGTATTCGTTGAATTAACATTGTGTATGTTGGACTTAGCATGTCATGGATTAATGACTTGATTTGTTTAATGTGTGGTTTCCATGGATTATTTGAACCATAAATACACTAACATAAACAATATATGATCAAGATTAGAACCCTAAGTTAATTTAAGGCTTGGATAAAAGGCTTAACACTTGGGAATTCAAATCAACGTCAACTTGTGACATGGGTGTTAATTTAAATGCAATATAAAGCAAAGCTCAAGGACATCACAAGCTTAAATAACCTAATAATGAACTCACCCCAATCATTATCAACTTTTAAAATTAAACCTCATTCATTAAAAATTTCAATTAAGCTCTGCAAACAACCCCCCCCAATCAAAATACAATCAACGAAAACAATCGACTATTACGAAGTACCATCGCCGAGTATTCAACCCGAGTGTTGCTATACACATTAGCAGAGAACCAGAACTTTGACCGGTCGATAGGCGACAATCGGCCGTGCGTTTCAAATGGCGCCATTTCTGGGGATGGTGCTTTAAATAGTCATTAGTTTCTGGTTATTGTCATAAAAACAAAAAAAAAAATTTTAAAAAAATTGAAAAAAAACACAAAGAAAAACCCATCTTCCTCTTAAAAATCATAAACTGAAAAAATACAAAGAAAAACCCATATTCCTCTTTCTTCCAAAATCTATCTGAATCCCCCATAGCCTTCCAAACAATCCCTAATATTTGTTTGACCACGAAATTGAGCGAACACTTCTCCAACTAAGGAGGAACATAAGAGATACTCAAATAATTCAAGAACCAGTCCTCATCCAACCAGTTGAAATTGAAATGGCCAATCCTAGGGAACAAACCCTAAAAGAACTCTCTGCCCCTGATATGAATTACCAACCTCTTGGTAATCAATATCCAAACATTGAAGCTGACTTCGAACTCAAATCAGGTTTGACTCATCTTATCCCTCATTTTCACAGGCCAGCCTGTGAGGATCCACATCTACACCTTAAAGAGTTCCAAGTAGTATGCTCTACCATGAAGCCTCAAAGGGTTTCTAAAGAACAAATAAAACTCCGAGCATTCACTTTCTCCCTAGCTAACTCTGCCAGGTAACAGCTCTACTACCTTCCTCCTGGTTCCATAACTACATGGAATGACATGAAGCGTCTCTTTTTAGAAAAATTCTTTCCTACTTCTCGTACTGCTTCCATCTAAAAGGAAATAAGTGGTATCCGTCAATTCCTAAATGAATCACTCCATGAGTACTGGAAGAGGTTAAAAAAGCTTGCTGAAACCTTCCCACATCATCAAATCCCTGACCAACTCTTGATCCAATACTTCTATGAGGGGTTATTGGCTATGGGGAGAACTCTCATAGATGTCGCAAGTGGCGGTGCTCTTGTTGATAAAACTCCTGCAGCTGCAAGAGATCTCATAAGTAACATGGCTTCAAACACTCAACAATTCTATACTCGAGTACATGCTCAAGTCAAACTAGCCCAAGATAATCAATCCATAAATCCTACCAAGATGACTGAGTGGATGAGTGAACGTACAGGTCTTGTGCGTCAACTAGCGGTGGCTACCAAAGCCCCAACCTCATCTTCTCCACAGTCACTATTCCCCTGGACCTATCAAGAATTGTGGAATCTGTAGCTCCCCAACTCATCCAACAGACACATGTCCACAACTTCAAGAGGATCAATCTGATTCATCCGGACCAATGGAGCTCAATGCAGCATACGCTCAGCGGAACCCCAACCCTCAACAATTAGGTCAGTTTGTTAGAAACTTCAACCAACCTCACTCTGAGCCTTTCTCTTCTTCCTATAACCAAGGCCTTAGGTATGGTAATCCCATATCTGACCCCCCTCAATTCCCTCATCAAAACCCAAACCAATTCCAATATGGTCAAGGTGGTGGTAACTTCCATCAAACTTATCCTTTTGTTCCTCATCCTCAAAGGAACAATCCTCCTCCTGGATTCCACTATCCGAATGAGCCTTCCCAATTCCCAACCCAATACAATCGCTTTCCCAAGAACCAAAATCAAGGTAATCCCAATTCGGGACAAGCCTCTTCTTCCAAGCAACCATGGGAAAGTGCAGTGGAAGATCTTGCCTCCTTCACCCGTTCTAGCCTTAAAAACATTGAAACTCAAATAGGTCAACTTGCATCCCACCTGAGCTAGCAAAAACAATCAAATTCTTCCCATCTCCCAGCTCAACCCTTACCCAACCCCATGGGTAATGTAAGTGAAATTGCACTTAGATCAGGAAAGCAACTTGCTATGCCTCAAGATAAATCCTCAAACCCTCCTTTGAACGTTGACCTAGAAAATGAAAAGAAAAAGAAAATTGAAAAGCAATCTAAATCCATTCCATCACCTCCTTCCATTCCACTTAGGAACCCAATTCCTTTTCCTCTAGTTGTATCTATACCAAGGAAGCCCTTTGAACCTGATCCTGAAATGCTCGACATGTTTAGACGTGTTGAAGTCAACATTCCCCTCTTAGATGCCATAAAATAAATTCCTAAGTATGCCAAGTTTCTCAAGGAGTTGTGTACCCACAAGAGGCAACTTAAGACCTTTGAAAATGTTTCCACCTAGCTGTCTATTCCCATATAGTGCAAATTTCCAGGGACCTTTACAGTCCCATGCCAAATTGGAAGTTCCAACTTTGATGATGCACTCATAGACCTAAGAGCCTCAATTAATTTCATGCCCAAATCCATATTCTCCAACCTTGTTCTAGGTCCCTTGCACCCAACGGGTGTTGTCATTCAGTTAGCCAATCGAAGCACAACCAGTCCTGAGGGAATAATTGAGGATGTCATTGTCCAAGTCAATGATCTTATCTTCCCTGCTGATTTCTATGTCCTTGACATGGAAGGTGAGATGAACTCTTCTCAATCTCCCCTAATTCTAGGAAGACCATTCCTCATGACTGCGAGTACCATGATTGATGTCGATTCAGGCATCTTATCCATGGAATTCGGTGACCAACTGGTCAAGTTCATCATTTTCCAAGCCATGCGATACCCATCTGAGGATTACTCTGCATTCTCAATCCATGCTTCTGAGGACACTTCTAAGAGTCAATCGAACCCCAATCCACCATGTTCTTCATGTTCTAATGATAAAGGATCTTGTGAAATCTCCACCATGATTAACAATGCCATAAATGGTGAAGTTGATGTGGACCTCTCATTCATAGACTCCATCAATCTAGAGGAACTTGAAAACTCTCTTGAATCCCACATCAACTCTGATCTCTACTGCTCCACCTTGGAAAGCATTGAGAAAAATAAATCTGAAGAAACTGAAGTCCCTTCCTCCATTTTTGAGTTGTCTATCCCAAAAGTGAAAGATGAGATTGATCTGAAACCTCTTCCTGCACACCTGAAATATGCATTCCTCTTCCATGATCACTCATATCCTGTGATTATCTCTACCACACTAATTGAGACAGAGGAGTCTAAACATGTTCAAGTGTTAGAGGAAAACAAAAAGGCCTTAGGTTGGACCCTATATGACATACCAGGAATCAACCCTGCCCTTTGCATGCATCACATCCATCTTGAGGAATCATCCAAACCAATTAGACAACCACAAAGAAGTCTCAATCCACTCATCCTTGAGGTAGTTAGGGAAGAGATCACCAAGCTTCTTCAAGCTGGTATTATCTACCGAATTTCTGATAGTGAATGGGTTAGTCCAATTCAAGTTAGACCTAAGAAGGGTGGGATAACTGTTGTCACAAATGAACATGGAGAGGTAGTCACAACTCAAGTGAGGAACAAATGGCGTGTGTGCATCGTCTATAGGAAATTGAATGTTGAAACCCAAAAAGTCCACTACCCTCTTCCATTCCTTGATCAAATGCTAGACAGATTGGCCGAAAAGTCACACTATTTCTTTCTTGATGGATACATCGGCTACTTCTAAATCCAAATCGCACCTCAGGACCAAGAAAAGACTACTTTCACAT
The DNA here is from genome assembly GCA_963277665.1 of Viscum album. Classification (NCBI taxonomy): domain Eukaryota; kingdom Viridiplantae; phylum Streptophyta; class Magnoliopsida; order Santalales; family Viscaceae; genus Viscum; species Viscum album. The sequence continues at coordinate 421,644,778 of OY728142.1, read as the reverse complement.
GCCCCTTTGGAACATATGCATATAGAAGAATGCCTTTTGGCCTTTGTAATGCTCCTGCAACATTCCAGAGGTGTATGATGTGTATCTTTTCAGAATTCATAGAAAACTGCATGGAAGTCTTCATGGATGACTTTACCAGTTATGGCGAGTCATTTGAGTCATGCTTGCATTCACTCTCTCTAGTCCTTCAAAAGTGTGTCAAGTGAAACCTTGTGTTAAATTTTGAAAAATGTCACTTCATGGTAGCTAATGGGATTGTTCTAGGGCACATAGTTTCAAAAGATGGTATTGAAGTTGATCCTGCCAAAATTGAAGTGAACCAATCACTTCCTCAACCCACTTCTGTTCGAGACATACGATCATTCCTCTGTCATGCTGGTTTTTATCGGCGATTCATCCATAACTTCAGTAAAATTTCCCTCCCACTCACTTGTTTTCTCCAAAATGATGTCACATTCCATTTTGATGAGGTTTGCAAGAGAGCCTTCATTGAAGTCAAAACTGCTATCACATCTGCCCCAATAATCCAACCCCCAGATTGTTCATTACCCTTTGAATTGATGTGTGATGCTTCTGATAGAGCTGTTGGGGCTGTTCTTGGTCAAAGAAGAGAAAAAATTCTTCATTTCATCTATTATGCCTCAAAAACATTGGATGAAACTCAATCTCACTACACTATGACTGAAAAGGAACATTTAGCTGTGGTTTATGCCTTAGATAAATTTCGGCCCTATCTCTTAGGTGCCAAAATCATCATCTTCACAGACCATTCTGCTATTAAGTTCTTACTCAAGAAAAGTGATTCCAACCCAAGGCTAATAAGATGTATTCTAATGATCCAAGAGTTTGACCTTGAAATCAAAGATAGACCTGGAAAAGAAAACCCCATGGCTGATCACTTGAGTAGAATTCCTAATTCTCCTCATTCTGAAATCATTTATCCTTAATTTCCAATTGAGCACCTTTCATCTCTCACTCCAAATCTACCATGGTATGCCCCAATTGTAAATTACATGGATTCTGGTGTTTTTCCTGAAAAGTTTTCAAAAGAACCAAAAATGAAGTTGAAAAGTGATTCAAAATACTATTTTTGGGATGAAAATAAACTTTGGAAAACTGGGGCATACATGGTAATTAGGAGATGTGTTGATGAAGATGAATATTCTTCCATCTTAGAATTTTGTCACTCAATGCCTAGTGGTGGCCACTTTAGACCACAAAGGACCTCCCGAAAGGTCCTGGACTCTGGATTCTTCTGGCCTTCTCTCTTCAAGGACTCACATGAGTTCTGTCAATCATGTCCCACATGCCAAAAGTTTGGCATAATCTCCAAAAGAAATGAAATGCCCCAAAAGCCCTTAATCTTTTGTGAAATCTTAGATGTTTGGGGTATTGATTTCATGGGATCATTTTCCCCTTCCAATGGATTCTCATACATTATTCTTGTGGTCAATTATGTTTCATGGTGGGTTGAGGCCAAACCCACTAGGATGGATGATGCTCATACTGTTATTGAGTTTCTAAAGACCCACATATTTCAAAGATTTGGCACACCACGTTCCTTGATCAGTGACTTAGGAACCCATTTTTATAATAGAACCATGGAATCTCTTCTGAAAAAGAATGGGGTTGTACATAAAACTTCAACTGCATATCACCCCCAAACAAATGGAATGGATGAACTTTCTAATAGAGAAGTGAAAAGAGTGCTTGAGAGAATTGTAAAACCCACCAGAAAAGACTGGCCTGAAAGACTTGGTGAAACACTTTGGGCTTATCGAACTGCCTATAAAACACCCATTGGGATGTCTCCTTTTCGGCTTGTTTTTGGTAAATCATGTCACTTACTAGTTGAAATACAAAATAAGTCATTTTGGGCAGTGAAAACATGTAACTTTGATCTTGAAAAATCTGGTGAAGAAAGATTGTTGCAATTGGATGAACTGGAGGAGCTTCGACTTGAATCCTATGAGAATTCCAATATGTACAAAGAGAAGGCTAAGGTACTCCATGACAAAAAAATCCTGAGAAAGGTATTTCATGAAGGTGAAAAGGTAATTCTCTTCAATTATCGATTTTGGCTTCACCTAGGTAAGATTAATTCTCGTTGAGAAGGTCCTTTTGTTATTACTAACATTTACCGATTTGGTGCAGTGCAAGTCCAAGACCCCTCCTCCAAAAAGAAATTTATGGTAAATGGACATCGGTTGAAGCATCACTATGAGAGGACACACAATCCTGGATCATCATCTACTTCCATTGGATCCACAGTAGACCCACCACTGGATGGAGATGGAAACCCACAAAATCCAAACCAGGGGGCACCTCTTTCCCTTTAACTCTCTCTCTATCTCTTCCCCTCTCTACCTATTTCTTCTTCTTCCCCTCTCTTTCATTTTTTTACCACTTTATTCATCAAAACCTTTCATTTTCTCTTTATTGTGTGGGTGTGTATTTAAAAAAAACCTTAAAAACTAAAAAAACCAAAAAAAACACAATTACTTAAAAAAATTACAAAAAAAGAGTCATGCTTACTCACCATCGAGTTTTGAAATTTTGTCCAACTATTTTGGGGATTTAACAGACATGTTTAATCTCAAAAATTTTGTATTTTCATCATGACTTTGGATAATGAATTTTGTGTCAAAATTAACAAATTTTGAATGCTCAATTTTTGATTTGGAAAATTCTTTTCCCAAACCGTGAGAACAAAAAATTGCTTTCATGCTAAGGCCACCTATGGCCATCTTTTCAAAATGTGTGTTTTCACCCCCATTTGTGAGTCTTGAGTTTTTGGACCTTCGAGCTGAATTTCCTGCCTTAGTGTGCATTAATATGATAGATGCATTTTCTCAACCACATGAGAATCACAATAGCCAAATAGCCTCTCATTACCCTTACATTAATCCTCCTTTTGAAAGCCCCTTCAATCCTATGAAAACCTTTTCTTTGACAGCCACATTACAAGCCCAATACCTTATCCCACCTAATATCAACATGGATTTTTATTGCATAAGTTTTTGAAATTTAAGTGTGGGGGGGGGATGGATTTCATTTTTGGGTATCATTTCCTTACTTTCTGGTGTGTTATCATATGATTGAGGTTAAGAATCCATTTTAGTGGGGGGGGGGGGAGGTTGTAATTCAGTTAATGTATTGAACAAATGATATTGAAAAGTGTTCAAAAAAAATTCAAAAAAAAATCAAAATCAAAAATAAAAAATAAAAAAAAATGCAATAGATGGGTTGTGTCTTGGGTAGGTCAAAAATCAATCTTCCTCAACCATTGATCTTGTTATAACTATTACAATTAGTGTCGTGAGGATATCAAACAAGGGTTGGGATATGAGTGTCAGATCTGTCTCAAGGTCTACTTTCAAAAAAACAAAGAAAAAGGGGAAAAAGAACACTTGCATTATATTCTTATATCATTGGGAGAAGTTTGGTGGTTTTTAAATATTTCATCTTCTCATCCCCTTAATATTTTCTTCCTCTATTGTAACTTTCTTCACACAATCCTTCCCTTGTAAATATGTGTTTTGATTTCCTTCCATGTTTTATTTCAAAAAAATGTGCATTGTTTTTCTATGTTGGTATTTTAACCCTCTTATTGTCTCTCTTATACATTATATTCCTACCATCCCATAGCCACAGAAAAACCCCTTAAAAAGACCTCTTGATTCTTGTGCACTTTGGATAGGGATTGGAAGCTGAAAGCTCTTTTCAAACTCTAAGATTTTTACTTTTGGTTTATGAAAGAGCGAACCTCCACAAATGAATTTTATCATCTTGAGAGGTGTGAGTTTTGAGTGTCCACATTTTCCATTTCTAAATTTGAGCATGGAAAAATGAATTAGTTTTGGAACATTGTTTCTGTAACAACTTGTGGTAGGTTTCAAAATGGATGAATGAAATAGTCTAAGCCTCCCCTGATTGTAGAAAACAAAATTTTAATATTTGTTGGTGAGTGAAAATGATTTTGTCATGTTTTTATATTTGTTTCACATGAGGAAATGCAGAAAGATAAGTGTGGGGGATTTGATGTTATTAATATTTTCATGACTTATTATATTCCCTATTTACTGATTTTATATGAAATGTGCATAATTTGTGTGAAATATTAATGTTTTAATGATTAGTATAATTTTTCTGCATTTTTAGAAGTAGTCCAATTGAGTCAGTTTAATGTTTTAATAATAACTATCACTATAATGATCTAAATTATGTGGTTCGTGTTTTGTAGGACTCTCCTTTCAATATACAACATTTAATTAGAAGGTTAAATGAGACAATTCTTCCATTCGGAGGGTCATATGGACCCCACAAGAAGGCCCAAGGAAACTATGATGAAACTGGACCATATATGAAGGTTGAATTACTAGGCTCAATCCAGAAGTCCAAATACCTTAATTCTCCTCCGACATTCGGAGGACGTTCAAAGTAGTCCATGAAAAAAATTTCAGAACCCAATCAAAAATACAAGGGGCCCCACTGATGCATTGAAGTCCAGCCCACCATTCTGGACGGGAATTAAAAACAGAACACTAATTTGGCAATTTCTCTTGATGTAGACATCCATTCGAGCTGACATTTTTCAGTGTGAAATACGAGATTCGGATGGACAACTTTTTTGAAGAAATTATTTTTATTTGAGGGCATATTCCTATCCAGAAACCCATTCAAATTATAGATTTTGAAAAAGTCTGAATTGAAATAGACAGATCATAATTGTTTAATAAAACCGCCATAACATTGGCTCACTAAGTCCAATGGCCGCCAAACTTTCACAGTAAACAGAAGAATGTTTTATCTACAACATTGAAGACGGTGATTTCTCAAGATTCGGCTGTCTGGATATACATATCGGTGAGCCAATTTGAGGGGTATTTCAGGAATGTAAACAGTCCACCTCCTTGGGCTATAAATACATCCCCTCCTCTCCTTTCAAAAGGGTTGGCACTTCATCACTTAAGGAGGAGGTTTGGCATTACTAGAGCCTTGAAAAGGTTCTGGGAGGATATGCTTTGATCTTGTTTCAACAAGAGAGACCTCTCCTCATCTTCTCTTTCACGTTTGTTTATGTTTGCGTTCAATTGTAATTGTGTAACTTTGTTTTCATTTCAATCAAATTTTAGTGCGTGTTTTTTCTTAAATACCTATTATTATTCTCCACCTTCTTTAGTATAATATTCATGGTCTTAAAATAGTTGGAATCATTTTAAATTATAGTACCTTATTTTTCTTCCTCATTCAATCGAAATTCCATTTTTGATTCTCAAAATATTTCGTGTGTGTGTTCGGCACACTACTCTTATCTTGTCCCTTTCTTTTTCTTCTCTTTATAATTCATCACCATAAACATATATTACCAATTTAATAAACATAATAATGGCTGAGTAAATCTCTCATTGGGGTGAGTTTTAATTTAGGTATGTTAAGCGATTGAGATCTTTTTCTTGATGAGTATCCGTTGAATTAACATTGTGTATGTTGGACTTAGCATGTCATGGATTAATGACTTGATTTGTTTAACGTGTGGTTTCCATGGATTATTGGAACCATAAATACACTACCATAAACAATATATGATCAAGATTAGAACCCTAAGTTAATTTAAGGCTTGGATTAAAGGCTTAACACTTGGGAATTCAAATCAACGTCAACTTGTGACATGGGTGTTAATTTAAATGCAATAAAAAGCAAAGCTCAAGGACATCACAAGATTAACTAACCTAATAATGAACTCACCCCAATCTTTATCAACTTGTTAAATTAAACATAATTCATTAAACATTTCAATTAATCTCTGCAAACAAACCCCCTCAATCAAAATACAATCAACTAAAAACAATCGACTATTACGAAGTACCATCGCCGAGGATTCGACCCGAGTGCTGCTATACACATTAGCAGAGCACCAGAAGTTTGACTGGTCGATAGGCGACAATAAGCCGTGCGTTCCACCTCCCCCCCTTAAGAAAACTCATCCCTATTTTTACTTCCTAAGGTCTGTATAACAACATCTAAGAACAGTTTTGGACGCTGCACATGTAGATTGAATTACTACTCCATGGTCTCATCCTTAATAAATCCATGAAAACATAGAACTTAGACAAGATTAACTTACCTACCATAGATATCCTTCATGCTTCAATCAGTGATACAAATCAGATTCTTCTCAAAGGACACATTCACTCCTAGGTCAATACCATCATTGTCAAATGAATGATTCATATAAAAATGATACTGTCAAATCTGAGATACATGGAAGGAATCATGCATGGAGTGATACCTATGAGGTAACATAAACTGATTTTCCACTGACTCAACTCCCTCCACTATCTCAAAAGTCCCAAAATAACTCAACAATAACTTCCCATGTCTCCTAATTAGTCTGTGACCCAACCTGGTCCATAGTCATAGAAACACCCAATGTACCACCTCAAACATAGGAGGTCCACAATGATTATCAGTATAAGAATTATTCCAAGACTGAGCTTTTACCAAAAACTTTTGAATCAACTAGACTAGCTATGTAGTCTCCTAAATGAGATGAGGACCCAATAGATGTACCTAAACTTCTTCAATCTAACACAATGGTGAATGAAATGATCTACTATATAGGGGCTCATTCGGAGAAATCTAAATCATTTCATGGAAACTATTGTTGTAGGAAAACTCGATCGGAGGAATATCCATCTTCTAGAAACGTCCAAAATCAAGGATACGTGCCAGTAGTATATCCTCTAACACCTGTATGGTTTTCTTAGACTTCCCATTGGTCTATGGGTGATGTGGAGTACTCAAGAGAGCATGTGAACCTAGTTCCTTATGAAACCCTTTAAAGAATCGTGATTTAAAGTGGGAATATTAGTTAGAAATGATTGAACAAGGTACACCATGCAGTCCCAATATCTAATGGATGTAAATAAATTCTATCCCATTAATAGAGAAGGTCACTTGTATCAGTTTTATTAGTGAGACCATGGTCAACCTATTGACTATCACCCATACTTTGTTGTTACCTCAAGGGGATATCGTTAATACTATCATGAAATCCATGGTGAAATCATTCCATTTCCACTTAGGAATGGAATGAGGCTATAAGAGTATCCCATGTCACTGTTGCTCTACCTTCACCTACTGACAGGCGAATCAAAATGTAATAATGAATCCTATCTTCCTTATTCATATAGTGACCCAAGCCTTTTATATATAAAATTACATGATTTTTATAATAATTATAAATCAGAGTACAAGCCAAGGATCGTTAAGTCTAGTGTCTTGGAAGACTATGTGCATAAAACCTAAAACAAGGGGAAAAAAAATTATTTATTTAATATCCATAAAGAGATCCTAACTTCCTTTGAGCCCTTACATCTTCATAGGATAACCTGGGGAACACATGAACCGAAGGATGAGCTAAATACCCCAGTAGGGGAATGAACATAAGGTTACATCTTAAGTAGACGAGTTAAGAGGGATGACATAATGATAAAAAAGCATGGAACATATGAAATCATATCATATAATCATGGGAACATATAAACATGTAATCATATAAATGTGGAATAATCATAATAAATTTCTTTATTATGGTTCAAGGTTAACCACCAATCCCGTTTTTCATTTTAGTACAGGTCAAGGCTAACCACTAATCCTATTTCACATCGCATCTCATGAGACTTAACATTACCCAATGCATTGGAGCACTATCTAAGCTCACCCATCTCAACATTTTCATGAATATTCTTTCCACATAAATAATCGTACATAATCAACCATACATAAATATAACGGCACCCATGGAAATAATTGGGTACCACAATCTTGACATAAAGCATAACCAAAGAGTGTATCATGAAAGTGTCCATGAAAGAAAGTGATTGGAACATACATGGTCGTTAATAGGGTAAAATAGGTTTATAACATTGTATGTTACTTCAAACAGAAGTGAAAACCTATAAAGAATGTATTTGATAAACATTTGCATGAAAACATTTTTTCGCGGGTTTAAGGAAAATACCATAGATCTTTTAAAATAGAAAAGAGGATGATCTTTTATATAAATCCAGGATTGAACCAAAATGGTTTTCATAATAAAAATACTGATTTTATAAATATAATGTTTGCTTAAGACATAGGATAAAGTTCACTTGAAATTGGGTAAAAATTTGGGAAGTTCCCATAAAACCAGTTTTCTTATTGGGAAGTATCGAGGAGGGATTCACTTAAAAGCATGTATAACCCCGAAAGATAATAAGAGATGGATCTTGGAAGATGATTTTGGATCATATAAATTGAATTTTTATGTTTTACATAAAAATAAAAGACAAATATATCTTGGTAAAAAGAAATATTCGGCAATATGAAAGAATAAAGAAAGTTGGGTAGAATTCATTATAGTTTATCGACATGGTATCAGGTGTACCTAAGAGGGATTTATGAGAGAGAAAAGTGGTTTATCATCACTAAAAAATAATGATTCCAGTATGGGGAGGTGGATAAACTTACCCCATCATTTTCTATTACACATAAAAAGGCTTAGCATAGTGGACATTGTTGTTTAACAGTGAAATAGAAAGGATCCCTTACCTTAAATCCATTGCTGTTCTCCACTTGTTATTAAAGATCTGAATAAAAAGATTTGGTTTATTAATTAATATATCAAGAAACACTTCAGCATGTAATTGGTTTATTACAATCATTTTATGTTCATTCACTACCATTTTGATTGGTTATGAGGTTTCATGTCATTGTTTGGGCTCATTTGTTTACTTTATTTTAATGACTGGTTCACTTATATTTATGTTTGGATAAACATGTAAGATGAAAGTGGTTTTACAGAATTGAAGTTATATTATATTAGTTAACATCAAGGAGATTACTTTGTTTTAAATGAAATTTGGTTACTTAGTGTGAAGTCAAACTATTATATAAAACCACACTGACAAACATTTTTGTTAATTAGTGGGTTTGATTACAGAGAACATGTTTTGATTAATAACTTAATACCATTTGTACAAAAATATTACAGAATAAAAATAGGATATTTTACATATATATAATTTGGTTCGAACATATCAAAAAAGATTTCATGACCATATTTAATGATGATAATATAAATTGATAAACTGTTGTCCTTGAATGTGCTAAATTAGCACATCTCAAGCGGCGCTTTCATTCCATTCAAATAAAAGGTGGGGAAATGAGAGAAGATAATTAAATATCCCATTAGCATAAAAACATTCTAGTACATGTATTTTACTAGAGTTATCATGCTATTTGGGTGAAGGGAGGTGAGGAATGGAAAAAAGGAAAAGAAAACTAAAGAAAAGAATGAATTGGAAAGAGGGATTTGCCTCTTGAAACTTCCTCCTCTAAGAACGTCATAAGGGGAGAGGTTTTGTTATTTTGAAGAGGCTAGGAGATTTTGGACATGAGGAGGAGCTTTGGGAGATATTTTGGCAGAATATTGGCAGCGCTCATGGCTTGGGATAGTTGCAGAGAAGAGGTAAGAATGGGTGGTATTTATAGTGGAGGGGAGGGGGCTTTCATAATTTTTTAATCATTAGTTTATTATTTCTTCCAAAGACAAGGAATAGTAATTAATACATCACCAAGAACAATAATTATTTTATGTTACTTCGAACCAATTGGGATTACATCATTATATCATCAACATTGACCCAATTAATCCATTATTTATCATTTATTGTTCATTATCGGATTTTACTATTCATAAAAAATTCCAGTATTTCAGAAAAATCCCAAAAATTTACCCTAACCATTTTTCTACATGTAGAATCCAAAAATGATGTCCATTTCTCAAAAATAATTTTTTAAATATGATTAATTTAATATTTAATTAAAATCACAATTTTTTTATTAAAACCCAGTTTCAAAACATTCTTTTACTTATTCTAAAATACCGATACATCATAATTTCACATGAATATTAGTTTAATAATATAATAGGTAAGGATACTATTCATTTTGTTATATCACTATTCATAAGGGTATGATAGTATTCATTAGGGTAGGTAACTATTCACCAAATTTTAATTTTTTCTTATCGGACTCCAAATAACTTACTGGTCACAACCGTGAATGTCAGATTTTAGAAATTCCCAACACAGAAGTGAAAAACCTAAGTTTTAAGGTCACATAGCACTTAGAAGTTCATTATGTTTTGTTTTCATTGGATTTTATGACATAATTATGGGAAGCAGATTTCCATTGAAAAACATTGGGTCATTAATTTCTTCCCCCTTAGGAAATTTCCCCCCTCGAAATTTCATTTTACATTCTAAGCTGTAAACAGGTGACAATACTTCTACTTCATTGCCTCCTCCAGTTTCCAAGTAGCTTCTTGAAACTTTTAGTTCCTTCACAAAACTCTGACAAGGTGGGCTGTCTTGATATGTTGAACCTTATCTCTTCGGACAAGAATCTTTAGCGGCTGCTCCTCATAAGAAAGATCATCTTCCAACTGCACCACCCTTGAGTTTAGTACATGTGATGGATCAGGTATGTACTTCCGTAGAAGTGATGCGTGAAACAAATCATGAACTCGAGCCATATTCCGTGGAAGTTCAAGCCGATAGGCCACAACTTCTGTATGGTCACAAATCACAAAGGGGCCAATGTACCTTGGTCAAAACTACCCTTTCTTTCCAAACTGCATGGATATCTTCCATGGTGATATTCGAAGAAAGAATTTATCTCCAATGTCAAACTCTAAGTCCCTTCGACGATTTTCAGCGTATCTCTTTTGCAGACTCTAAGGAACTCTGATGTTTTTCTAGATGACTTTAACCTTCTACAACACCTCTTGCACAAGATCGGGTCCAAGCAACTTTATCTCTCCAACTTCATCCCAACAGGATGGATTTATACATCGCCTTCCATATAGAGCATCATATGGAGCCATTTGAATACTCGAGTGGAAGCTATTGTTGTATAAGAACTCAACCAGTGGGAGATTTTGATTGCATCCACCTTTGAATTCTATAGAGAAAGATCGTAGAATATATTCAATCATCTAAATAGTCCATTCAGATTAGACATCATTTTGGGGATGATAGGTAATGTAGAAAGTTAATTTAGTACTCAAAGCATGTTGAAGACTCCTCTATAATTTAGATGCGATCCTTGGATCATGATCAGAGACAATTGAGAGTGGAACACTATGCAATGTCACCACATACTTCACATATATTTTTGAATGTTTTTCAAGCGAGAGGTCTTCCCTAATAGTGATAAAATGGGATGACTTGGTGAGCCAGTTAACCACACCCCATATCACATTATTTCTCCTCGACGTCTTCGGGAGACCCATGGAAAAGTCCATAGTGACATTCTCCCCTTTCCACGTAGGTATAGGCACTGGTTGCATCATCCCTTTGAACTTTTTTCACTCTTCTTTAACTTGCTTACATACCAAGAAACTTGATATATATTCCACAATCTTCTTCTCCATGATATCCCACTTGACGCGTTCTCAGAGATCACAATATATCATGGTACTCCCAGGATGGATAGATAATGTTGAGCTATGTGCATTGTCTAATAGCTCCTTCTTCATCCAAGGTGATGAAGGAACACAAATACGCACTCCAAACCAAATCACACCTTTATCGTTGATATGGAACTCTTGAATCTTCCATTCCTTTACTACATTCAACCACTTTTGTAACTCCACATCATCCCTTTATGCTTCCTTAATATTCTCTTGAATGAATGGTTGTGCAATCATTTGGGTAATGTAGGATGTATCCACTTCCCTTATGATTTCTAAATCCATCCTTTCCATATCTAAGAAGAAAATGGCTTACTCAATCTGTATGATGGATAGTGTAACATCCCCAAATGATGAAGGGTTAGATGACTAAATGATATGACTCATGTCAATAAGGTGCACCTTCTTTTTCGAGAGCATGTCTAATTAGAACTCCATAGTTAAGTGTGCTTGTCCTGGAGTAGTGATCAGGATGGGTGACCATCTGGGAAGTTTCTCAGGGTGTGTTTGAGTTAGAAGAAAACACAATGGAGAAGACATGTGTTGGCCTATGGGGACTATCATTAGTCAGATGACCAGTTCAGGCTTGTGGGTTAACCCTGGGGTGGGCCCCACGTGTCTGCGTGGCAACTGGTGGTACCTGGTAGGCCAGGACCTGACGGACATGTTAAGGCGGGGTGTATGTGTTGTCACAGGGACCCGGTTGTCACATTTGGTATCAGAGGTGGTACTTAGCCTTAAGTGTGGCGCACTGCCTGGGTTGAGATGTCGGGCCCACAACAAGGGTGTTGTGCTCAAAGGGGGGGGGGGGTGATTGTAACATCCCCAAATGAAAAAGGGTTAAATGACTAAATGACATGACTCATGTCAACAAGGTGCACCTTCCTTTTCAAATGCTTGTCTGATTAGAACTCCACAGTTAAGCGTGCCTGCCCTAGAGTAGTGATCAGGATGAGTGACATTATGGGAAGTTTCCCAGGGTGTGCGTGAGTGGGGACAAAACTCACTGGAAAGGACATGTGTTGGCCTATGGGGACTATCATTCGTTAGATGACCAGTTTAGGCATGTTGGTGGACCCTGGGTTGGGCCCCACATGTCTACATGGAAACTGGTGGTACCTGGTTGGCCAGGACCAGACAACCATGTTAAGGTGGGGTGTTTGTGCTGTCACCGAGACTCAAATGTTATAGATAGAGTAGCAGGTTCTATTCTACTTAGAGAATCTTCTACTTTGTTCTCCTTTCTAGGATGATAGTGAATAGAGAAATCGTAATCCATGATTAGCTCTAACCATCTCATATGACGCATGTTGATCTCCTTTTGTGTGAATATATACTTTAGGATCTCGTGATCGGTGTATATGTCACACTTCTCACCATAAAGGTAGTGTCGCAAGATCATCAAGGACATGTGTTGGCCTGTGGGGACTATCATTAGTCAGATGACCAGTTCAGGCATATGGGTGGACCTTGTGGTGGGCCCCACCTGTCAGCAGGGTAACTGGTGGTACCTGGTAGGCCAGGACATGAAGACCATGTTAAGGCGGGGTGTCTGTGTTGTCACCGGGACTCGGTTGTCAAATTTGGTATCAGAGGTGGTACACAACCTCAAGTGTGTTGCATTGCCTGTGTTGAGATATAGGGACCACAATGAGGGTGTTGTACTCAAGGGGGGGGGGGGGGGTGATTGTAACATCACGAAATGATAAAGGGATAAATGACTAAATTATATGACTCATGTCAACAAGTTACATCTACCTTTTCAGGATCCTATCTGATTAGTACTCCACAGTTAAGCGTGCTTGGCCTGGAGTAGTGATCCGGATGGGTGACCTTCTGGAAAGTTTCCCAGGGTGTCTGTGAGTGTGGAAAAAACATAATGGAAAGGACATGTGTTGGCCTATGGGGACTATCATTAGTAAGATGACCAGTTCAGGCATGTGGGTGGACCCTAGGGTGGGCCCCACGTGTCTACGTGGAAACTGGTGGTACCTAGTAGGCCTAGAGTAGTGATCAGGATGGGTGACCTTATGAGAAGATTCCTAAGGTGTCTGTGAGTGGGAAAAAACACACTGGAAAGGATATGTGTTGGCCTATGGGGACTATCATTAGTCAGATGACCAGTTCAGGCATGTTGGTGGACCCTAGGGTGGGCCCCACATGTCTGCGTGGCAACTGGTGGTACCTGGTAGGCCAGGACCGGACGACCATGTTAAGGCGGGGTGTCTGTGCTATCACCGAGACTCGGTTGTCACAGATAGAGTAGAATGTTCAATTCTACTTAGAGCATCCTCTACCTTGTTCGCCTTTCCAGGATGATAGTGAATAGAGCAATCATAGTCCATGATTAGCTCTAACCATCTCATATGACGCATGTCGATCTTCTCTTGTGTGAATATATAATTTAGGATCTCGTGATCGGTGTATATGTCACACATCTCACCATATAGGTAGTGTCGCCAGATCATCAAGGACATGTGTTGGCCTATGGGGACTATCATTAGTTAGATGACCAGTTCATGCATGTGGGTGGACCCTAGTGTGGGCCCCATGTGTCTGCAGGGAAACTGGTTGTACCTCGTAGGCCAGGACATGACGACCATGTTAAGGTGGGGTGTCTGTGTTGTCATCAGGACCCGGTTGTCACATTTGGTATCAGAGGTGGTACCCAGCCTTAAGTGCGGTGCACTGCCTAGGTTGAGATGTATGGCCCACAATGAGGGTGTTGTGCTCTAAAGGGGGGGGGGTTATTGTAACATCCACAAACATAAAGTGTTAAATGACTGAATGATATGACTCATGTCAACAAGCTGCACCTTCTTTTTCAGGATCCTGTCTGATTAGAACTCCACAGTTATGTGTTCTTGGCTTGGAGTAGTGATCAGGATGGGTGACCTTCTGGAAAGTTTCCCAGGGTGTGTGTGAGTGAGGAAAAAACTCAATAGAAAGAACATGTGTCGGCGTGTGGGGACTATCATTAGTCGGATGACCAGTTCAGGCATGTGGGTGGACCCTGGGGTGGGCCCCACGTGTCTGCATGGAAACTGGTGGTACCTGGTAGGCCAGGACCTGACAGCCATGTTAGGGCGGGGTGTCTATGCTATCACTGGGACCCGGTTGTCACAGATAGAGTAGTTGGTTCTATTCTTCTTAGAGCATCAGCTACTTTGTTCACCTTTACGGGATGATAGTGAATAGAGCAATCGTAATCCATGATTAGCTCTAACCATCTCCTATGATGCATGTTGATCTCATTTTGTGTAAATATATACTTTAGGTTATCGTGATCGGTGTATATGTGACATTTCTCACCATAAAGGTAGTGTCACCAGATCATAAAGGACATGTGTTGTCCTGTGGAGACTATCATTAGTCAGATGACCAGTTTAGGCATATGGGTGGACTCTGGAGTGCGCCCTAGGTGTCTGCGGGAAAACTGGTGGTACCTGGTAGGCCAAGACATGACAACCATGTTATGGTGTGGTGTTTGTGTTGTCACCGGGACCCGGTTGTCACATTTGGTATCAGAGGTGGTACCCAGCCTTAAGTGTGGTGCACTTCCTGGGTTCTGATGTATGGCCCACAATGAGGGTGTTGTGCTCTAAGGGGGGGGGGGGGTGATTGTAATTCCTCAAATGATAAAGGGTTAAATGAGTAAATGATATGACTCATGTCAACAAGGTGTACCTTCCTTTTCAGGAGCCTGTCTGATTGGAACTACACGGTTAAGCATGCTTCTCCTGGAGTAGTGATCAAGATGGGTGACCTTTTGGGAAGTTTCCCAGGGTGTGTGTGAGTGAGGGAAAAACGCACTGGAAAGGAAATGTGTTGGCCTGTGGGGACTATCATTAGTCAGATGACCAGTTTAGACATGTGGGTGGACCCTGGGGTATGGCCCACATGTCTGCGTGGAAACTGGTCCTTCCTAGTATGCCATGACCAGATGTCCATGTTAAGGTGGGGTGTCTGTGCTATCACTGGGACCCAGTTGTCACAAATATAGTAGCACTCTATATTCTTCTTAGAGCATCAACTACCTTGTTCGCCATTTCAGGATGATAGTTAATAGAGCAATCGTAAGCCATGATTATCTCAAACCATCTCCTATGACACATGTTGATCTCTTTTTGAGTGACTATATACTTTAGGATCTTGTGATCGGTGTATATGTCACACTTCTCACAATAAAGGTAGTGTTTCTAGATCGTCAAGGAAAAAAATCACATCTTCCAACTCTAGATCATGCATCGTGTAGTTCTGCTCATGGATCTTCAACTGTCTTGAGGCATAGGCTACCACATTATCATTTTTCATGAGTATACAACCGAGGCTTTTTTTTAAGAATCGGTATATATCACAAAATGTTCTCCACTTTTAGGTAATGCGACTACAGGTGCAGTGATCAACCTTCTCTTTAGCTCTTTAATGCTTACCTCACATTCTTCTGTCCAGAAAAACTTTACCCCCTTCTATGTCATCTTGGTCATTGGGATTGAAAATCATGAAAATTTCTCCACAAATAGTTGATAATACCCATCTAGATCCAAAATGCTATGGATCTCCATTACATAAGTTGTCTTGGTCCACTCTTCAATTGCCTTCATCTTGGAAGGGTCCATAGATATCTCTTTTCCGGTGATAACATGCCCCAAGAATGATACTTCCCCCATCCAAAACACACAGTTAATGTACTTTGCATACAAATTTTCCCTTCTCAAATTATTTAACACAGTATTAAAATTCTCCTCATGTTCCTCTTTTATCTTGGAGTATATCATAATATCATCAATAAATACTACCAAAGATTTGTCAAGGTAATATCTAAACACTCTATTCGTTAAATCCATGAAAATTGATGGAGCATTAGTGAGTCCGAAGGTCATCACTAAGAAATCATAGTGTCCATACCTCATTTGAAAAGATTTATTGGTAATATCTTCCTTCCTTGCCTTTAATTGATGATATCCCGACCGAAGGTCCACCTTAGAGAAATAACTGGCCCCAAAAATCTGATCGAATAAGTAATCTATCCGTGGAAGGGGATACATGTTTTTTATCAAGATTTTTTTGAGTTCATGATAATCAATGTGAAGGCCCATTGATCCATCCTTCTTCTTGATGAAGAGGACTGGAACACCCCAAGGTGAGGCACTCAGGTGTATAAAACCATTCTCCATATTCTCCGGTACCTACATTTTAATTTCTTCCATATCTATGGTGGCCATTATTTAAGGTGTCTTTGATATAGTAAAATATCCAAGAATAAGTTAAATTGATAACTCAAGATCTTGGTCAGGAGGAAGATCAATAAACTCTTTAGGGAATACATCAGTGTAATCCCTCACGATGGGTATGTCTTCAAGCATGATTCTCTATTTTGTATTAATCATTTGAGCATGAAATTCTTGCTCATAAGGCAAAAATATCCACACATGAGATGAAGATTCTAATGGAGACTCATTTTCCTCCTTACACTTGTAATGAATTGGTGGATTCTTCATGATGTGAAGAGTAATCTCCCTTTCCTGAAATTTGATGTTGGAATTTTACAAAGAGAGCCAATCCATGCCCAAGAAAGCGTCGAACTCCACTAAAGGAAGTATGACGAGATTTGTTGGGAGGTTCAGTCCACAAATGATAATCGGGGATGAGTTATAAACCATAGACACAATGATTTTCCAATTTTCTATTCTCATAGATAACTTTTCCTCAAAATTTTGAGCTGGGATTTGAATAGTTCAACTAAACTTGCAAGGTATGCATGAATGCATAAAAAATGAATCAAATAGTAAGTTCGATATTCATAAATGAAAAACTAGCATACCTGTCACCACATCATTGTCCGGCACCACCTCAGCAGTAGTGATAGAATAATCCCTTCCTTTTTTCCCTAGAGGTTGTTGTTGATTTCCTCTAACTACCCTCGTATTAGGGAAATTGTATGCATAATTCCCTTGCTCCATAAAATTGTAACATTGCACTGATGGCTAAGTGTTGATCTGAACCTTCCTTCCTTCTTCAACATTAGTAGGATCTTTCATATCCCTTCTCCAGTTCTGGGCTAGATGACCAAACTTTCAACATTTGAAGAAATTCTTCATTCCCTTCAGACAGTTACCAAGATACTTCATCCCACAATTTTTTCAAGGGGAAAATTCCGGCATCTTTCTATCATGGGATTTGTTTGATGAAACATCCATGTTGTTATCCATTTTTTTCTTCTTGTCACTAGGACAATGAGACCACTGAGAGTATCCAATCTCCATTTCAACCTTTATGGCACAAAAACAATACCCTCATAACTGTCACTGTCTCAAATTTTCCAATGATTTTCGTAGACTCGGATTTAGTCTGCTAAAGAAGTGATACATCTTTCTTTCGGTGTTCATGAAAAATCTAGATGCGTACCTTGAAATCCTTGTAACGTTTTCTTCATACACCCTGACAGACTAATCTTCCATCTACTTGAGTCTGAGGAACTCTCTTTCTATCTAAATATGAAGGGTTAAGGTAAAATATTTGTTGAAAAACATCCTCTTGAGTTCCACCCAATTCATGGAATCGATTTCCTATTGTGGATTTGTATTCTTTATCAGTGTCGAACACTAATCAACTTCCCCACAAAAATGATAGACTACAAGTATAACCTTCTCTTATTATGAGCACTGGAGGATAGTGAATATAATTTCAATGGAGTTAATCCATTGTTCCACGAGGAGGGGATCAGAAGATCTGCTAAACATGAGAGGCCTCTGCAACATGATGGATTCTACAACTACTTTCTCTTTCCTTGGAGGAGGAGGGTATTCTACATGATTTATGTTATTATTCATGACTTGATTCCGCTGAGAAAGTACTTTGATTAAGTTTTGAGATCCATTTCCCATCATATCTGGCATATCATTAGGGAAATCTTCACATTACCTATCACATTGGTGGTTGGAGCATGATCTTATATTTCCAACCAGTATCTAGGAAAAAGAACATATAATTAGAGGTCTTGAATACTTAGATATTGAGCATAAAAAGAAAACTTTGAACATAAAAGGATGAACTTATAAATAATAAGAAAATCCGAACTAGTGATTACTTTGGTTTAAATCTTGGTTTTCCTCGAACTATTTCTTGACTTATATTCTTATGGGCTTTTTCTGTCCCTTAATAATGGGTTTTACTAACCTCATGAATCTACCAAAGCATATCCCCTGGGAGTGTCATAACTAGGAGTGCAAAAAGTCATGTCATTGTGTACTAGGATACCCCGAGTCAATCTGAAACCTCATTATTGGAGTTTTCTCTAGTTGGTACATCTGTTTCAGAGCCACCTATACCTACTCGTATCTAGACAGGGATGTATTTTATTGACTAACCACTTACATTATACTTTCAAAAATTTAGCGCTGTTTTATTATACTTCATCTCATCCTTAAGGTTATCAATATGTTTATCTATTCTTAATCTCTAAAAATAACGATACTATCCTATGGTACCAACTATAGTGACCAAAAAAGTTTATATATAACATTAAATGATTTTAAGCATAATTATACATCAGAGTACAAGCTAAGGATCGTTATATTTAGTGTCTTGGAATTCTAGGTACATAAAACATAAAACGTGGGGAAAAAATTTCTTTATTTAATTTTCATAAAGACATCCTAACAACCATTGATCCCTTATATCTGCACAGGGTACGATGGGGAACACATGAACAAAGGGATGAGCTAAAAATACCAGTAGGGGAATGTACATAAGGATACATCTTAAGCACATGAGTTAGGAGGCATGACATAATGATAACAAATCATGGAAAATATGAAACCATATCATATAATCATGGGATCAAATAAACATGGAATTTTATAAATGTGGCAGAATCATAAGAAATTTCTTTAGTAAGGGTCATGGCTAACCTCTAATCCAGTTCCCCATTTTAGTACAGGTCAAGGATAACCTCCAATACCCTTTCACATCACATCTCATGTGACTTAACATTACCCAATGAATTGGAGCACTCTCTGGGCTCACCCATCTCAAAATTTTCATGAATATTCCTTGCACATAAATATTCTTGAAATATAAATAATCATACATAATTAACCATACATAAAACAAATGGCACCAATGGAATGAATTGGGTACCACAATCCTGACATAAAACATTACCAATGAGTGTATCATGAAAGTGTCCATGAAAGAAAGGGATTGGAACATACATGGAAGTTAATAGGGTAAAATTGGCTTATAAAATGGTATGTGATGTCAAACAAAAGTGAAAACATATAAATAATGTATTTGAAAAACATTATAATCAAATCCTTTTTGTCTGGTTTTTAAGAAAATACTATAGAGATTTTAAAATAGAAGAGGAAAATCTTTTACATAAAACTAGGATTGAACCAAAAAGGATTTCATAATAAAAATACTTATTTTATAAATACAATTGTGGTTTATAACATAGGATAGGGTGAACTTAAAATTGGGTAAAAATTTGGGAAGTTCCCATAAAATGAGGGTGTTCATTGTAACAACCCAATATTTTATGTGAAATATTATTTTTAATTACGTTGATGTCTTGTGTTGTATGCTACACCAAGATTAGATTGTACTATACAGAACACCGTATTAGCTTGCAGTATATACAACACTATTCTTGGCTATTGTAACACACAATTTCAAGTTTGTTTTGTGGAAATTATTCTACGCAACATTAAGTACAAATTTTGTTTTGATTATGTTATACACAACACCAAACAGAGATTTCACTACACGCATCCCTGACATGTCTTGCATTACACGCAATCAAAACCTTCTTCGATAGTGTGTGTAGTACGCAATACCAAGTTTCACTAAACGAGATATTATTATAATATTATTATGAACTAGCCGTTATGAATAGTAATACCAACTTTTTGAAATTTTATCTTTCCAAATGGACTTCATTTTTGGATTCGGAATATCGAAATTATCTTAGGGTGAAATTTTGGTATTTTTCTGAAAACTTTTAATTTTTGATGAATAGTGAAAACACTAGGTTACTATTTAAAAAACGACTTTTTATTTAAATAATTATTTATTTTCTTTAAATTTATTTTAGGTAAAAATTGATACATAATACCAAAATAAGTTCAATGTAATTCATTGGAGTCATTTTATAATAATTTTAGATATATAAAAATTTTATTGAACTTTTCACCGTCTTTTACCCATCTCGTAGGAGAATTTGCAAATTTACATAGAACTTAATTTTACCGCTTCTGTGAATGGAATTTCAAAAATCCGAGAGACACGTTTGATGTTAGTAAGTAAAATGTAGTTCAATGAGATAAAAATAATTTTTGGTGAATAGTAACTTTTTACTTTTATTTACCACTGTTAAAAGTAAATAGGGTAATTAAGGGTAAAAATGATATTACTATTACACTTACACATGACCTAATTCTATTGGAAAAGTTTAACTTGACCAAAACCAACCTTAGGAATAATATATGACCATTTAGGTCCACTGGGATATGATTATGACACTTATTATTATTTTATGTAAAAAATAGTTAAAATTGTTAAAATCAATGTTTAATAACTCAAACATTTTTAATATAGGTTTATAAATAAGATAAATTCTACTATAAATATTAATTAGAAATATAAAATGATTTCCTATATAATGGTTGTTTATTTATAATTTTTGGAGTTTAAATAATTTAATTTATATATGACACAATGATGATGCAGTAATTACATTTTAAAGAAAATATTAACATAACTGATATTATAAATACCCCAATAAATGTAATTTGACACTTTTTATAAATTAAACTAATTTTATTGGTTAATATGACATGTTATTATTGATTTAATTCACTTTTTTTGAACAAATCAGGTTTTTATAAGATTCAAAAAAATCAATTACCAAATAGTGTCAAAATTGACATAAAATAGTTTTTAAAAAACATATTATATTATTAATTTTTATTTTATTCCTAAAAATCTAAGGTTCATACAAATGACTTAGATAAGTATATATATATTAATTATGAACCACTTGGGGTTCGTTTGGCTTGTTATAGTAAGTTTATTAACCATATAGTGTAAGGTAACAAGAAGACACATTAAAAGTTAAATTATTTAACTTAGAGTTAAATCTAAATAATAAGGTTAAAATAGTAAACTAAATTTGTCCAAAATATATTGGTTGAGAGGATTTCGACCCATCCCCACCTTAGATTCGAAATAAATCAATTTGGAGCTATTAATAACCGAATATGACTTTATAATAAAATAACATTTTGAGTTTTTTCAAAGGTGCCCCTCTCCTCCCTTATAAAAGAGCACCTCCTCCCCCTTTTCCCCACACCACATTGAGCCATCAAGCTCGGCAAAACCCTGAAAAATTCTCTTCTCCACTTCCCTAGAAACATACGATAGGTCCTGGTCTTCTTTAAAGACCAACCCCAGTGCCCTAAGAGGACGTTAAGAAGAGGCGCGTCAAAGAGGAGGTAATATCTATTACCGATCCTTTCCAATTTCTATCTTCTTAAACTTCTTCTTCTTTAGTTGTTTCATTATAAAGTAATGAAATATGTATTAATTATATACTCATATGTTATTATAAATATTAAACAAACCCATTTCACCTTCTATCCATCCCACGGAAAACGAAATCACCACACGTGTGTACGTACAGAATACCATCTTCAGGCCGTGGTGTAATCTGTTTTTCCACCACCACCTTAATTGGATGGGTATAATGGTGTAGATAATAACTATATATGGATACTATAACATCATACTGAATATGAGATATTATATCATCCACTCCAATTCCATTAAAAAATTATGGGATTCATATCATCGCTCGTGCGTACGTAAGGATTACCATCTCCACGACGCGATGAGATTCAATCTCCATGTTAACCATTAAATAATGATTATAAAGTATATATATAATGAATAATAATGGTATATATAACTTAATAATGCTACTGTATTTATTTATATGTTATTTACTTAATTCTATTCAAGTCAATAAGGAAAGGAAAATAGCGTTCATGCGTATGTACGACCTACCATCTCCATAAACAGTGTATTTCATTTCATTTATCTATCTATTATATATATATATATATACTGAATATATATGATATATAAATCATGATATACATTCTGGAAGTAATTAAATCATGATATAAGTAATAATAATATCAAGAACAACAAGTCCAAAAAAGTACGATAAATAAAACGATTTTACTCAAAACGCTGCTTTAACATGGAATTTACAAAAGAACGGGTAATATAAAGTCCTAAATTAACCATATATGATATCATAACTATGAATATGATTCTATAATAAGTCAATTAAATTATTTAAATCATTATACAGGAGGTTCAGATACGTACGAAGCATATCGGACCTAAGGTAAGGGATAATTTTGCAAATCTCATTTTTATCCGAGATTGCTTATACGTAAGTATTTACTGGGGTTATTGTTATCATCCATGTCCATCTTTTCTAAAAGTGTTTTTATGTATGTTTAATGTACTTTTTACCCATTTTGAATTTTACTAACTGGAATTTAATGAATCTTTCTTTTGTTTACGTTACGAGGTATTTTTTGACTTTTCTGACAAAAATACGAGGAGACCGTTTTTTTAACTTATACCGGATGAAAGGATTTTTACGGTTTTATAAAGCCTTATTTTCATGATGCTTCCTCCAAAATATTTCATGACTATTTTAAACAAAATCTTTATATTTTAAAATTTCATGACGTTTTGTGAAAAGAAATTGATTTTGAAGAAAAAAGGATAATTTCCTCAAGAATTCATTTCTTGTGTTTTATCAAAACGATTTTCCATCTAAGATGACATTATTTCATATGTGTATGTTTCAAGTATAATGTCTCTATGATTTACATGGTTTGATTCATCTTATTATTAAATGATATTGATTTCTTTTATATGGATTATGTGATGATGGGATGATGTTTATGAAACCAATTTTATTCATTGGGTTATTATGAATGATATATGTTTATTTTGTGGAACAAGTAAGAATGATTTAATTATGATAGGGTTAGGACCTATATCTCCTTCCAATGAATTGGGTAAAGATTTATATCTCATGAGATAGACATGGCTGGAATGGTAAGTTAATCCGGTTTAGTGTTACAGGACTGAAACGAGGAGTGAACTCGATTCAGAAAGGGACTTATTCCACTGAGATGGTCTTGGCAGCAATGCCTTGGCTACTATGGAAATAATAACATGTGATTAATGGTTTCCAGAATTAAATGTTTTTTTCAAGGCTATTTCATTAGGATTAATGTTCCAATATGATATATGCCTTACGTACTTCCAAGATTTATGTCTTTGCTCATGATTTTTATGTTTAGATTTTATGTTCAAGTTTTTGCATTCAAATGTTTCTGGATTGCCTTATGTTCTCTATGTTTACCCTTACTGAGAATTTGAGCTCACCCTTTATATGTTTTCTTTTCCTCAGGATATAAAGAAATGTTTTAGGTAATAAAACCAAAGGGGAAGATCTTAATGGGAGACGTTGAAGATCTTTCACAACGATTAGAAGATTTTGTACCGAGTTTCCAAAGACACTAAACCATTATGATCCTTGTGTGTTGGTTTTTTTTATGTATTATGTATTCCTCAAAAGTAAATTAATGTCCATGTACGTCAAGCTTTGGGTCTCTACACTCATTGATAAGTATTGAGGATGGATTCACTTAAAAACATTAATAACCTTGAAAGAGAATGAGAGATGGATCTTGGAACTTGAGTCCGGAGCATATAATTTTTTTTGATGTTTTAAAAAAATATAACAGACAACTACATCTTGGTAAAAATAACGATAGAACAACCCGAAGGAATAATGGATGTTCGGGTAGAATTCATTACGGTTTATCGGCATGGTATTAGGAGTAACTAAGAGGGATTGATGAGAGAGAAATGGGGGTTATAATCACTTATAAATCAAGAGGAAAGTATGGGGGAGGTGCATAAACATACCTATCATTTTATATTACACATAAAAAGGCATAGCATAGAGGACAATAATTTTTAAGATTTAAATAGAGAGGATCGCTTACCTTAAATTAGTTGGTGTTCTCGACTTGTTATTAACGACCTGAATAAACAAATTAGGTTTATTAATTAATAATTAAATAACCCCTTATATATGTAATTTTTTTTATAATCATTTTATGTTCATTCATAATTGTTTTGATTGGTTAGGACGTTCAATTTCATTATTCGGGCCGATTTGTTTAATTGATTTTAATGACTGGTTCACTTATATTTATTTTTGAATATACATGTAAGATGAAAGTGGTTCTCCAGAATTAAAGTTATTTTATATTAGTGAACATCCAGAAGATTACATGGTTTTAAATTTAATTTGGTTACTTAGAGTGAAGTCAAACTATTATATAAAATGAAAGTGACAACCGTTTTTGTTAATTGGTGGGTTTGATTACAAAAAACATGTTTTGATTTATAACATAATACCATTTGTACAAAAAGATTAAACATTCAAAAAAGAATATATTACATATATATAATCTGGTTCAACCATAAATAATTGGTTCAATGACTATATTTAAATATGATAATAGAAATTGATAAACAATTGTCCTTGAATGTGCAAAATTAGCACATCTCAAATGGTGCTTTCATTCCTTCCAAATAAAAGGTGGGGAAAGAAGAAAAGATAATGAAATATCCCATTATCATTAAAAAATTCTAGTACATATATGTTACAGGAGTTATCACACTATTTGGGTGAAGGGAGGTGAGGAAAGAAACAAAATGAAAAGAACATAAAAGAAAAGAAGGAATTGGAAAGAGGAATTTACCTCTTGAAACTTCATCCTTTGAGAACCTCTTAAGGGGAGAGGTTTAGGTATTTTTTATATTCTAGGGGCTTTTGTAAGTGGGGGAGGAGATTGGAGAGAGATTTGGGCAGAATATTAGAAAGTAACAAGCCTTGAGAGGGGTGAATAGAAGAGGTAAGAATGGGTGGTATTTATAGTGGAGGGGAGGAGGGTTTTTATAATTTTTTAATCATTAGTTTATTATTTTTTCACAAGACAAGTAAGAGTAAGTATTCCATGACTATGAAAAGTAATATATTCATATGAATTCGAACCAATTGGGATTACATCAGAAGATCATCATCAATTACTCAATTAATCCATTATTTAGCATTTATTGTGAATTATAAGATATTACTACTCATAAAAAATTCCAATATTTTAGAAAAATCCAAAAAATTCACCCTAACCATTTTTCTATGTGTAGAATCCAAAAATAAAGTCTTTTTTTCAAAAATAATTTTCTAAATTTTATTAATTTTGTATTTATTTAAAATCATAATTTATTATTAAATCCCAGTTTTAAAACATTCGTTTAATTATTCTAAAATAAAGGTACATCATAATTTCACTTGAATTTTGTTTTAATACTTTCATAGGTAAGGTTATTGTACATTAGGGTATATCACTATTCATAAGGGTATGTTACTATTCATAAGGGTATGTTAGTATTCACAAAAAAATTATGTTTTCATTATCAGACTCCAAATAACTTACTGGCCACAACCATATATGTTAGATTTTTGAAATTCCAAACATTGAAGTGAAAAACCTATTTTTAAAGGTCACTTAACACTTATTAGTTCATTATGATGCGTTTTCATTGGATTTTATGACATACATTTGATAAGGGAATTTATATTGAAAAACATTGGGTCGTTACAATTTATACCTGGCCAAAAATACAATAGGAGGATGTCTCTATACATCATGGCGAGACTAGGGTGAATCGACCATAATAACGCACACAATTTCTTAATAAACTCTTACTTTATATCTAAAGGTACCCACACACAATAATATAAGTGGAGGGTCTCACATGTATCTAATACCCAACCAAGAGAAAGGTTTTATCCTATCATGTTCTCCCTCAAAAAAGGCCTGTAGAATATGATAATTTCCTCATATTTACCCATTATAGAAGACATGGCGTCATTGCTAAAGCTGCTAGAACTGGATTCCCATGCGCTTCCTGATCATCTATATTCATCTAGGAGAACAAATCCATAAATTTACACTCACTAATGGCCTACAAGACAACTTACATCTGAGTCTTCGGGCTCAATGTTTCATATAAAAACATTTCTATCCCTGTTTATGTATTCCAGGTCAAAGTCATATGAATTATAGTACTCAACCCACATGTGATGCCTCATATTCAAGTCCTATTGAGTCGATATCCATTTGATACTTTTATGGTTCATATAAACAATGAACTGATCACCCCAAAATTAAAGCCCTCAAAATTGTAGGGTATGATCCATGACTTCTAGCTCAAGATCATGCTTATGATATTTATAATCATGAGGCCTCATCTAGTGGGATCCATATACAATGACACAATCACCCTACATCGTAACTTGACCAATCGTTATTCTTGAAGCATTATAATAAATATAATATCTTCTTACTGGATTATACAGAACCAAAATCATCGCTAATGTGAGTCTTCACTTTAACTACTAAATGATTGTCTCGTAAGTTTCATTCTGAGTGAACTTAACTACTTTCTTGGTCTACCCTATAAGTAGCACTAGTGGGCATGAGAATTTATAGATGAATCACCTATAATATCCAACCATCCCTAAGAAGTTATGTATAGAGAACATTTTCTTGGGATGCTTCCAGAAAACCACAGTGCTCACCTTCTCAAGGTCAACTAATACCCCTACATCAGATATGATATTACCCATGAAGTGAACCTTGTTGATACACAAGAGGAATTTAATGAGATTAACATATATATGGTTCTCTCTCAGTGTACTCAGCATGATCTAAAGTTGATTTTAATGGTCATGTCTAGAGCACATACACACCAATATGTCTTCTACAAAGAATACCATTAAGGAATCAAGATACAGGTGGGAAACACAATTCATCAGATCCATGATTACTACCGACACTTTTTCAGATCAAAAAAAATAACCAAATAGAAGTATAATACATTTCTTCTTCAGAACACTTTTCGTGGTATTTCTGATGGCATCATGTGAACCTGATGGCAGTATAAACTCACATCGATAATACCTCCTCCTTAGAGATGGTCAATGAGGTCATCTATTAAAAGCATATCATACATGTTATTCATTATAAGATGTTTCAATCAGCAATAATCCATGCACAATAGAAGATAACCATCCTACCTCTTGCAAAAAAAAGACTAGATAACCCCATGGTGATGTGATGGGTTATGAAAAACAATTATCCTCTAAGTATTCATGCAACCTCTTGATTTCTTGCAGCTCTATTGGTGCCATCCTTAATAGAGGAATTAACACTGGTGATGCACCTAGCACGACCTCAATGATGAACTCATTCCCTTTCTTATGTGGTAAGCTGAAGAAATAATCTGGAATGATGTCCTTGAAATGATCCACAATTGGAGGTAATTCTACTGACTACATTCCCTAATCACTCATAAAGAGACTAGCCATCTAGGTTGTCACACTTTCTATCCCAATACGCTTGAGTCCAGCTCGATTGGCATGAATTTACCATGATCACTTATGTATATACATGTTTCCATCGGGTGATGTGAAAGACACTCAGGGGTGATAACAATCCATTTGGTATTGATAAGGAACAAGATAGTCCATACTGAGAATGATGTCAAAGGAGGTTATCTCATGGATAAAGAATCTTCATAGAAAACAATACCTACCTATCTCAAGGGGATCTCCTTAAAATGGTATATACCCTCAGGCTGAACTCCCAACGGTGTGTTGAGGGTCATAAAACCAATGGAGTATTCAGTTACTAAGACCATATTTCCCATGGTTGCAGCATATAGAAAAAAATCTGATGCACCTATATCGAATAAGGAAAATACTAAAGTGGAGGTTACTAGGATAATACCTCTAAATGTATATAGATGTGGAATATTATCCTCTATCATTGGGTGCACAACATAGATATGTCCGGAATAGTGGTCTTTAGATACTGCTTGAGTATCCCTAGTTGGTGCATGCCACTAATGATGGAACATTAAATCCTGGTTTCCTTGGCCATGGTCACCTTCTCAGCCTGAACAACCCATATAATACCATTTTTCTACTTGAAAAGGTTTCACTGACCATGCTCCTGGTGGTGGTTTTGGCACAAAACCCCATTCTCTTAACAATGGAGGAAATGATATGTAGAAACATTGGGGGAGAACTATCCTGCCAGAATCCCAACACTCGATCGAGTTCCTCTAACACAGGGGATTTTTATGCCCTATAATTACACATTGGTGACACACCAAGAAGTTGTAGTTGCATTCCTCCTAGCTTGTAATACCCCTGTGTGTACCCATAAAACATCACTTATTTCTACTATATAACCCATTACATGTATGTCTAGAAGCTAAATTGACCTATTTCACATGGCATGATTCCCTTAGGTTTCGCTCAGTGATAAGGGTCTGGATTACTTTCTATGAAATCGTGTTCATTCAAAACATGTCAATCTATAAGTAGATGGTATATGAAATACCACCCTCAATGGGTTTCATTTTATTCAACTCATCAGTAGTTAGGGTCAGTGAAAATGGTGCAGATCGGTGAAGGGAGAAGATTATTCCATCACCAACATGTCACCTTAATCAAGGTGCATAAATATATAAACATGGCCTATTTTCAAGGGATGATGGAATAAGTAGTCAAAAAAGGCTACCTGGAAGTCATACCAGACTATTCCCTGGTGTTGACCATCTTGATTCAAAATATCCCACCATTGCTTGACAGATTCACGTAATAGAGAGATTGTTAGCTTGACACTTATCTATGGATGTGTCTCTTTAACCCCAATGATTGACACCATATTACCCAACTATGATTCAAGATCCTGAGGTTTTCAATCAACTACGAAGGTGGGATTATGTTTCTTCTAGAACTTGTGGGTTAACTCTTCCAAGAATCAAGTTGAGGTGCACCTTACACTGATTTCATAAAGCGAAGGAAGTTATCACAAAACTGGGCATTGAAACCCAGTAGTGGATCTATATTAGGTGCCTCATGTGGAACTACAGGATGTTCATGCATGAATAAAATCCCATCCCCTCAAGAGTATGCTCATCTCCACTCTCATGACGTACAAAACAAGATCATCATGGTGGCATAGATCTACAAAGGCCACGTGCAAGCCTCAAACTCGGAATATAATAGACAGGAAAATCTATAGAGAAGAAAAGGTACAGGGCTCACATATAAGCATGCTACAACCCTTAGACTACTCAAGGATCTACTTCTGGGTGGTCAGAATGTTTCAAAAAAGAAAAGCATAGGATACATGACTTACATACCACTAATTATTCAGAACATTGTCATGGTCTCTCATATAATGTACCCATATTATTTTAAATGATCATGTTAACTTTATTTAACATATATTGATTATTATTTAATTTATTATTAGTATTATTAACTAGTAAATGATTTTATCCTTTCCAATTTATATGGGCTCATACACTCTATAAATTGAATTTGACACTTCAACAAACTAAGTGCTAAAACTTATATCAGACAATCGGTGTAATTGGAAATGTGTTATATTTTAATTGGATGTTATCCCCTTAAAATTCATTAATAATAAAAGATAATGTGGCCCAATTGGTCAATTGAACCAATTATTCCATTATATAAAATAAAATAACACTATTAGGAATAACTAATGAGGTAAAAACCGAAATCACATGCAATAAAAAAAATGCACATAGAAAATAGATATGGCATGGTGTAATGAATGAAAATTTAGTCCTATTTTTTCTAGTATGATGAATTATTTCAACATGCCCTCATATCATCAGTCCAAATATAAACAATCCATTTAAACAAAATCAATATTGAAAGCATCATGAAACAAGTGTGTCAAACTATGGCCCATCGTAGGAAATATGGGTTACCGTATACGTGGAGTGAATACTCCTCGGAAAAGGTTTATAAAAAAATTCATATATCCTAGTGTCATGTATAACCCAAACCGTAGGTCAAAAATGAAAATAAAACCCTCTGATACAACTTTCTAGGGTCCCGGACCGAGTTCCACTCAACAGTTCCCTATGACAGTTGGCCACCATACCACCAATGAACCTCCCAAAATTCCAGGGAATACAGACTAAGAGTGAGGGCCTTGGGTAAGTCAATGGGGAGCCTATTACCTTATTGATAAAAGTAGAGAAAAACCATATATATATAAGAAACAAAATATTCAATAATAATATTTATATTATAGTGAACACCAAAAGAAAAAACATGAAAGGCAATGAAATAATGTAGCGAAAGTTGAATAAACAAAAATAATCAACTTATGATGATAGTATGTCAGTTTTTATACAAAAAATACTATGCAAGAGGAAGGAGATACAAGGTTATAAAATATGCTATCCATATCGCAAAAAGAGAAAAACTGCTACAACTAGCATATCAAGCATTGGATCAATCCTTTTCTCTCAACTCCATCTTAGAAAAGTAAATCAAGAATTGGATGCTAGCTACATCCTTTTTACACCTATAATCATAATGTCTACTCTGACACCAATGGCACCTGAGTAGTTTGTGAGATAAAATATTAGTAGGCCTACACCCACTGTGTCTATGGATTTCTATTTCATGTAATAATAAATAAACATTGAGACATAATAAATTAACTGAAATAAAAATTAAATAAATTAACAAATTATAATGGGTTCCACTTGGAGACCTATTCAATCTACTTACTTTGGCTTAATTCGGTGTGTCTGAGTTGAGAGATCTTGAAATGGTAAGTTGGGTTGTGTAAAATTATATAGATTATCTGAATGCTTGTGATTGGTCTTGGAGGAAACATCCCTATATTTCTAAAACTAATGAATTAAATATCATGTTAAAAACTTCCATTAACCCTCTTTATTTTAAATGAAACCACTTATTAAATTACAAGGAGTATCCCTTATCCCATACTTATAAATCCTGTGAGATTTTCCAAGTATCGCTCGAGCGGATTGGTATATTTCTAATGCCAAAAATTCTATCCACGTTAACCCAAGTATGAAGTCCCTAGTGCCACTCTAGAATGGTTTTAACACATCATGAAATGACCTATAATTCTGTACCATGTATCACACATTGGGGCCCAAGACTCTCTTATGGAATGGTACAACCAATCACTCTATCAAGGGCATCCAAGGTGTCTCCCCTAAGGAACTAGTGTCACTTATCTGGATGTAAAAACAGATAACACATAGTTATTTCATCTCACACATAGCTGATGTCACCCCAACATATTTTACAAGAATTTAAAAATGCTAACTTAAGGCACGTAAGTCCATATATGGGGTATTTATGTTGGATCCCCTGGTATCACCCTTTTCACTATTGAAATGAAAATTTGACATGAAATGTTTAAATATATAGAATATGAGGGGTCATTACATTTTTAATCAATTCAGTAGTTTATATTTGGTATATTGGTAAAATCATGTCATTGGGGATAGTGTATTTAACACACAAGGCACAAGGAAAAAGCAGTTGGCCTCTTCATTTGAAGTTCAAACATTCCATATAAGTCGTCGGTAGAGGGTTTTAAATATGGCCCCTTACCCAATTTAGACAAATTAATCAATTTTCAGTGTTATTCATCAAATGACACTTCCAAGGCCATTTAACCAATTCTTTGAAAAGATGAAATTAGGCCATAAGGGTAGAACGCCCCCATTATGGTGGTCTAGGTAATGGAAATAATCCCCATAGGTGATTCTCCACTTTTAATGATCAAATTATTCTATCAAAATCACTCAAAAAAATTTAAATAATATATTGCAGGCATCACCAGAATGGTTCGGTGAGAGGCATAGTGACATGGTTTAGGGAATATAATGAAATGATGGAAAAAGTAACGGACCACCTACTTTAGCCTTTATAGAGCTCACCTCATCTAGTATCAACATTCAATTCAAAATAGGTTGAAAGAAATTTTTGAAGCCATAAAATTCTATGAATATGGGGAAAAATAGATTTCACCTTAAAATAATAATGGAACGAAAATTGAACTAGAAATAGATTTGAGAGGATTCAATATCATGATGTTATAGATCCAATTCGTATGACAGAAAAAATTAGATGACTAACGAAGTCTCCAACACGATTCATTGATTTTAGAGAATGGAGGGATTGTTATGAGAGAATATGGAGGAGATGATGGAGGAATAGAATGAAGAGGAAGGATAGATTAAATTCATTTAAGAGGGCAAAATTGTAATTTCACCCATTTTACACTACACATGGTTTTTCCAAACTGTGCGCCATCCATTCTCAATTCAATGATATATGGGTCACATCACATGGTTTTCTATATGATTTGAATAACCATGTGATAACTGAGAAAAATCTCTATGTCATGGATTTTAGATATCTCATAAGATTGTACGCCTTGGGTTGAACTATTGTAGGAGAACTATATGGCCTAGCCTTCTTCTACTTTTCCAGGGATCCATTTTCGAACAAACCCCAGAAGCCCCAAAAACCCTCTTAAACCTTTTAGGAATCAAATTTAAGGCCTTGTGAATGAACTAGAACAAAAATTAATGGTTCATACCTTTAATAAAACTCAAGATGTTACATTTTATGCTAACTTAGTAAATAAAATGTGTTTTTTATTTATATACCTAGATAACATCAAAGGTGTGAACAACCTTGAGTAAGACATAGATCCCAAACCTATAATGACATGGGGGAACTAATAGAATGTAAATAAATTCATTGATATAAAAACTAGGTTTGATACCACACTATGGTTTAGTCAATGTTTTATATTAGTGAATTCCTCAGCGTATGAACTAAAATTCAGTTTTATCTATAGAATTTTAATAACAATTTTAATTCTGTATATTCAAATTGATTTCAATTGAAACACAATTCCATGGATTATCTAATTGGGATTCAAATCATTATTATTTAGTGGTTTCTATAGACCTATTCATTGCACTCTGTTAGAAATCTTTATGGTTGAATTCCAAGGGTCCATCTCTTAAAGTTCACTCAGACCCCCTATAGCCTAGCTACATGGTTGGTTACTGTGAGTAGGTTTGACCTTATATGGTAAAATAAGTCTTAGTTATTCTTTTATAAAATATGATTATGTTATATAGTCCAATTTTTTATGTTTTTTGGTTTCCAGGATAAACTATGATGGCCTTATGTTCAGAGAAATTGAACTTAGGATGAAGTATGTATGGTCAGTCAGGTTCCCCACAAAAATTCCGAGCTCGATATAGTTACAATTTATTCACTTATTTTATATTATACCTACAAACTTTTACATTTTATATTAAAAAAGTATATTTTAATTAGACAATGTTTTTGGGGTCCTACTGAGTTTTACTCACACCCTGTTCGGGTCTCTGATTGGTACCAAGAAATACATCAAGGAAGCATTTAAGGACAAAGAGAAGCACCCTACTATGTATGATTGAACTCTTTTTGGGTTGGGAGAAGACGAAAAATCTAGTTATCAAACTTCTTATACAGATATATGTTTTTGGTGTTTTTGGTTTCATTTTTTATATGTTGTTCCATTGTATATATTCTTCCATGTTTTTTCTAATTTTAGTTTTTATCTTCATGAAACCACCCTTATGTATTGTTGTTTATTGGTTATGTCTATTTATTCAATTTATAGGATTTATTTTACTCTTCCTTACTAATTCCAATATTTTTTATTTATTATTCACCATTTTTCCTCACTCTAATAAAGAGGGTATATTCTATACACTACATCATCGTAGACCCTCATTGATAGTCAATAGCCCTTGACAAATGGGGAGGCACACATGAGGTCATGTGGCTAACTAGGTTTGATTACTTATGAGTGAATAATGTCTGATACATTACAAATTATTATAAGAGGTT
Organism: Viscum album; assembly: GCA_963277665.1. NCBI lineage: Eukaryota > Viridiplantae > Streptophyta > Magnoliopsida > Santalales > Viscaceae > Viscum > Viscum album. Next base: position 421,610,288 of record OY728142.1, on the reverse strand, counting down.
TTTACTTTACTATTTTTTGGTTGATAGACAGAAGACTACAATGTGTCACAACTTATTAATAATCTGGTCTTGGTAGTAGCTATCCAAATTTTGGGAAAAAAGACAATAACCATGAATGATAATTTTTTGTTCTAGATTTCGCTTATTATAATTGTATTTCATTCACCATTGGGTGACACACATGTTTTATGACATTATAACCTATGGATTTTTTACCATTGGGATAGTATGGAATAGAATAATTTCTATAGGAATCATTATAGGAATGTAGGGATTTATATTTCATGCATATGTCATGTCATGAAAATCATATTTCATGATTTCCTGTTACTTTTTATATGTTCCATGATTTCTATATTTGTGAATTTTTTAATTTTAATCATATAAAAAATAGATAAAGAATTGGTTAATTAATGTTTTTTTCATCAAACTAAACATTTTTTTTCTATATAGCTTCTAGGTGGCACCTTAACTATTTAATTATAATATTTTTATTCCATGAAACATTAGTTACATTGAACAAAACGTTATTTGGTTGAGATTAAATTTATTCCAATTATAATTTAATTTTTTTCTTTATAAAATGGGAATTATGTTCCATATAATTGAATCACCATGTGAACTTGTCACATTATGATATCAGATGTAAGGGACGAATGCAGTTGCATGGAATAGAAATAAAAACACATAATGTTTATTCCATTATAACATGGGAATTAATAAAAATTATACTGAACCATTATATATCTCAACTTACACAAAATATTACCTTTTAAAGGAAATTGTTTCCATTAAACGGGGGCAATAATTAAAACAGAAAGAGAATTTTCCTCTATAAATTGAAATTGAAACCCCATATAATAGAACATCTGTAATTGAAATTTGGAATATTACCAATTCCCAGACCTTAGATAACGTAGTTGGGTTAGTATATTTTGGGTAGTGAGCATATATTCCTATCCTGTTATCCTAATAAAAACAAAATTTTCCTTACATATATTTCGAGGTGTGTACAAGGAATTTTAGATATATGCCTCCATGATGGACTTAGGTCAAGCACTAGGAGGGTGGCGATGACCATGATCTTGAGGTGGAGTGATCGAAATGACTTAATGTGCCACTAAGAGCACCCCAAGTAGTAACAATTATTATACCTAGACTGGGAAATGATTCTTAACTCGGAGAGGGTTTCCTATGACTAATTCATGGAGATCTGAGGCCTCCACCAACTATGTTAGAGTTCATAAGAGACATCAAGCAGTATCACCCACCTATTTTCTTGGAGGATGGTGTCCCTGATTCTGCCAAGTAATTACTAGAGGATATTTTATCAATATTTTATCATATAAATTTTCCTTCAGATAGGGGGTAAAGCTCACGAAATTTTTCTTCAAGGATCCCCAAGTGATTGTGGCATGATATAAATTAAGAAGAAATGCATCCTGGCCTGGTCTAGAAGGACTTTCAGACCAACTTCTATGGTCACATTTTCTAATAATCACTAATATATGATTGATCTAGATAATTTATTCTCCTGGATGGGAGTACTATGTCTCTCATGGACTGTTAATCTTGTTTCATTTAACTCCAATTATTTCAATAAATTTTTAATAGTGAAGATCTGTCCAAGGAAATATGCTTCAAGGATGGTCTTAGGTATTCCATCTAATTATAAGTGAACATATAAAGATCATATATAATTTTAGAAATGGTAAATCATGCCATTAACTCCAAACACAACCCAATGGAAGATGAAGGTACATGGCATTGTTGTTTAGCCGCTAAGCGGGGACATGTTTAATCAAATGGTAAGAGCATCAACCTGAGGTTTCTCATGGTGGTAGTGGTAGTTTGGGTGTACACAGTAATAGATATATGGTGGTCCATTAGTGTGGGAGGAATGTAAACAATAATCCTATGAGTGATAGAAACCCAATTGATTGTAGATTTTGAGAAAAAATGGAGAACATTGAATGATTTTTTTATAACATTCCATTGGTCCCCAATGGGAGAGGATAAAGACTAGACCCACAATTTGGGGAGGGATTATTAGCTATGTTCCATGCCAAGAGTAGGAGTACCACATGCTAATTAGGCCGAGGAGGTGGATGAGGTCATGGGATTTAGAATTTGATGTGTAGTTTTAGTAAAGAGGACCCACAGAGGGAGGTCAGGTTATAGCTGAGGGCTATGGATGTATCTAGTTACACGCAATGCAACCTATTCTTGAGATGTAGAGTGTCGATTCATTTATAGTGTGAGCTATGATCTTAGTAGCCTCAAATATTATATTTTCATTTTTTAACATAGGTGCTTCACCTTCATTTTTATCTTTTCCTATAACATAATGTGTTAGTATTGATATTGAGTACTTTTTTTGGTTAACGAATCTTGATACTATGTTTGTGGTGTGGTTAAAAAGTGTGTACCAATGTAAGGAGTGTCACCTTGAGATCGAAAATTAAAATTTCATATGGAAACTCTTTATCCTTAATATGATAAGGTTTAATATAATTATAATTATGGAGTAGTTAGTAAATTATCTTGCTGATTTTAATTTTTCTTATCTAATGGTGTCTTTTATAACCCTTGATGGTGATAACAATATTTATAAGGTAGAATGTGATGTCATCGAATTTCAAGATGGACCTGAGCATCATGGGATGGGTGGAGTGTCAACCTAGATTTATAGTCTTTTTTCTTGATGATCAAGGATTATAACAGTCCATCTTCCTCCAGTGGTGGACTGATTCTATGATTTTTTCCCTGATGACTTTTCAAGATTACATTTAGAATGAAGGGTGGTGTTCACCATTGAGCTTATTCTAGGAGTAGAAACATTTTCTATACCTCCACAATGAATGGATCCTACCAAGCTTCAGAAACTCAAGAGATCATTAGAGGACCTAGAAGAATAATTACGTAATTGATCAAATACTTCTACTTGGGGATTACCTATTCTTTTTTCTAAGAAGGCATATAGAACCTTAGGATATGTATGGATTAACAATGGTTAAATAAACTTACATTTATGAACTGATACCCACTTCATTGATTATATAATATATTTGATCAAATTTGAGGATCTATGGTTTTATGAACAATTAATTTGAGATTAACACACTATCATGTGAGGTTTAGGCCCTCAGATATACCACATATGATATTCCAAAGTAGGAATATCTTGTAGGAGTGTTTTGTTATGACATCTAGTCAAAAAAATACACCATATATTTATATGGGCTTGATGAATCGGGTTTTCCAACTATACCTGAAATTATTCATGGTAATTTTTTTGGATCATATCTTAGAGAATTTTTAAACTAGAAATAATCATTCCAAACAACTTAAAATCTTATTGAGTAAATTAAAAGAGTATAGAATAAATTAAAATCTCAAAAAGTAAAACTTATGGGTTGATAATGTTCAATTTATGGGTGACATTATATCAGAATTATGGGTGTCTTTGGATATAGAGAAGGTGAGATCTATTGTTTCTAGAAAAAATCCTAATTATTTCTTTGATATACAATGTTTCATTGGGGTATCTGATTATTATCAGTGTTTATTTTAGAACATTTCATAAATTTGATCACCACTTTCATGATTTAACGAGGAGGGTGTAATGTTTTAATGGTCTAAATATTGTGGGAAGTCCTTTAAGAGTTTAATGAAAGACTATCCTCAGTGCCTATATTGATTCCTCTTAAGCTAGGAATAGGCTGTACAGTTTATTGTGACATGTCAGGTGTGGAGATGGAAGTTGTTTTGATGTAAGGGGAATGATTCATAATGTAATTGTATAATTAGCTGAGGTTTTATGAGTATAATTATCTAACACATGACCTTTAGTTAGCAGTAGTGTTTTATGACTTATGTTGTTGTAAACATTACTTGTTAAGTGAATGATTCATTATATACACATACCAAAAGAGTCATAGACACATTATCACTCAAGAAAACACGAAACATTAAAAAAATATGGGTTGAGAACCTTCAATATTTTGATTTTGAGCTTGCTGATGTGTTTAGTAATGGAAATGTAATTTTTTATGGTCTAAGATGAAAAAAAAATATGAATGTTGTTCAAGAATCTAGTAGTGAATGGAAATTGATGAATATTCATTAAAAAATGAAACTATAAGTTCAAGAATTTCATGGGAAACCTATAATTATGAATTTAATAGAAAATTAATTACTTCTGGATAGTATAAATAGGAGAAAAATTAAAGATCCAAATAGCATAGTCAAGAGGGAAACTATTTTTGGTGAGGATTCACCCCATGGTTGGGTTGTTGATGAGGATGAGATATTGTATACCCATGGGTGTATCTAGGGTTCTACAGACATTCCAGATGAGTTTATGTCAGAATAAAATTATTATAAATGGTTAATAAGTCCTAGACTCACTTAAATGTACCATGACTTATGCCTCTCATATTTGTGGCCTAGTAGGAAAAAGTATACCACAAGGCATGTTACTTGATGTTCCACCTGTCAGCAGGTGAAGGCGGAACATTAATGGCCTACATGTATTTTACATTTTCACCCATCACAGAGTGAAAACGAAACAACGTTACTATGGATTAAATGATGTGGTTACCAAATTCACCTCGAGGTAGTGATGTTTTATGGGTTATGATGGGAAGGTTGGGGAATGTCACCCACTTGCTACCTATCTGAGAGACCTTATTAGTGGAAGAACTTGGTGGACTATATATTTAAGATATTATATGCCTGCATGGAGCTTCACATACCGTTTTATCAGTCAGGGATTTTTAGTTTACTTTTGGGAATGGAAAAGGGTGACACAAGGCCTTATGTTCATAGGTGCTTCTGATTATAACATATCACCCATAGTCTAATGGTTAGTTTGAGAATATGATATAGGCACTTGAAGACATTCTCCATGCAAATGTCCTTGATTTTGGGAGATCATGTGAAACAAAATTATCCCTATATGAGATAAATTATAATAATATTTTCCATGATACAATTCAAATGGCTCCATTTAAGGTGATCTATACCAGTCCATTACGTTTACCATTGTTCTTGTTAGAGGTAGGAGAAGAAACACTATTGGGACCTCATCTAATTTAGGTTAAACCAAAGAAAGTACAACTGATTAGGAAATGTATGTATAGAACTATGTCTCAAAATAAGTATTATAATACTCATCATCACTATCCTCCAATTTTTGTGGTTGTAGATGTAGAGACCCGAAACTTGATGTACATTGACATTACATTACATTTGCGGAATACTTAGTACATAACAAAAACACACACACAAGGATCGTAATAGTTTAGTGTCTTTGGAAACTCAGAATATAATCTTCTAATCTTGGAGAAAGATCTTCAACATCTCCCATAAAGATCATCCCTTTTTTTAATACCTAAAACCTTTCTTTATATCCTGGGGAAAAGTAAACATAAAAGGGTGAGCTCGAATGCTCAGTAAGGGTAAACAAAAGAAAAATCAATCACATCATATACATAAGAACATAACTTTTGGAAATCTTAACCTGCAAAAGAGAGAATAATTTCATAACATGGGATAAATCATAGTAGTGAAATGAAATCCCAATAATCATAACTTAAAATATGGAACTTTGTGGCATACACACATAATCATAGAGAATCATTTCTTATTAGTCATGACTCATTTCCAATACTATCTTAGTGGACAAAGTCCCTTTCTGAATCGAGTCACCCTCGTTTCAGTCCTGTTTCACTGAACCGGTATAACCTACCATTCCAGCCATGTCTATATCATGAGATATGAAATCTTTACCCAATGCATTGGAGGGAGATATAGGTCCCACCCATCTCATAATGATACCATTCTTATGTGTGCCACAAAATCATAAATCATACATCATTTCATAACCCATGTAATAAAAATGGGAATATTAAACATCATGACATCATAAACAATTCATATAAGATAAAGGAATTCATAAAAATAATTCCATCACAACATAATCAAATAAATTTAATAATAGGGATAAAAACAGAACCCTTTATTATCTTTTATGGAAAAATAATTTTGATAAAACACTTGAACTCCATTCTTGAGGAAAATATCCTTTCTTCTTCAAAAACATTTTTCCTTTCTTAACATGTCATAAAACTTTAAACTAAAAGAAGTTGATTAAAAATATACTTGAAAACTTGTAAAGGAAGCTTCTTGGAAATAATGTTTTAAAAATCCATTCATTCCGTAGAAGTTAAAAAAAAACATTCTTCTCGTACTTTTGTCGGAAAAGTCAAAAAGTACCTCGTACAAAAAAACAACAAAAGATTTCTTTCATATCTTTTAAAAAAAACTCACTGAAGGGTAAAATTGGATATAAACTATTTTAAAAGGATATAAATATTACATATTTAAGAAACATGGATGTGGATGATAAAATACACCCCAGTAAATTCCAATGTATAAACAATCTCGGATAAAAATGAGATTGTGATATTTCCCTTACCTTAGGTCCGAATTGCTTTGTAAGTGTCCGAACCTCCTGTATAATGATTTAAATAATGTTATTGACTTATTCCAGAATCATATTCATTGTTATTATATCATATATGGTCCACTTATGACTTTATATTACCCGTTCTTTTGTAAATTCATGTTAAAGTAGCGTTTTGGGTAAAATTGTCTCATTTGTCGTTCGTGTTTTAACTTGTAATTATTCATATGATTGGTTAGATAATAATTACTTAATTCCAGAATATAAAACATGATTTATATATAATATATATTCAGAATATACATATATAATAAATCAATAAATGGAAAGAAATACACCGTTTATGGAGACGGTAGTCCGTACGTACGCATGAACGTTGTTTTCGTTTCCTTATTGAATTGAATGGAATTAAGTAGATGACATACATATAAATATAAATAATTCCAGTATCATTATCAGGTCATATATTTCATTAGTACTTATTATATATACTTTATAATCATTCATGAATGGTTAATCATTGAGAATGAATCTCATCGCGTCGTGGAGACCGTAGTCCATACGTACGCACGAGCGATGATATTGTTCCCATGGTCGTGGAATTGTGTTTAAGTGTATGTATACTATTTCAGTATCAATATCACTTTATAATAATCATATATATTTACTCATTACACCTTTATACCCATCCAATTAAGGTGGTGGCGGAAAATAGATTACACCACGGCGTGGAGACGGTATTCCGTACGTACGCACGCGCGGTGATTTCCTTTTTCCGTAGGATGGATAGAAGGTTAATTAGAGTTGTTTCATATTTATAATAACATATAAGTATATAATAAATACTTATGTTATTACTTTATCATGAAAAAACTAAAGAAGAAGAAGTTGAATAAGAAAGAAGTTGAAAAAGATCGGTAATGGATATTACCTCTTTTTGACGCACCTTTTCTTAGCCTCTACTTAAAGAACTAATAATGGTCTTTGAAGAAGACCAAGACCTCTAGGATGATACTAGGGAAGTCGATAAGGGATTTTGGCAGGGGTTGGCGGAGCTTGAGTGCTTAAATTGGTGTGGGGAGGAGGGGGAGGAGGTGCCCTTTTATAAGGGAGGAGAGGGGCACCTTAGGAATATCTCAAAATATTATTTTATATTAATGTAAAAAACGGTTTATAATGGTTCCAAAGGGTCTTATTTCGAAGCTAAATTGGGTATGGGTCGGAATACTATCAACCAATAGGATTTAGATAAGTTTAGGTTATTATTTTAACCTTATCAATTAGATTTAACTTTATGTTAAATAATTTAACTTTTACCGTGTCTTTTTGTTTTCTTACACTATATGGTTAATAAACTTACTATATCAAGCCAAAAGAACCCCAACTTGTTTATTATTAATATATATAACCTTATCTATGTTATTTGTCCGATCCTTAGATTTTTAGGAATAAAATAACAATTAATAATATAATATTTTATTTAAAAACTATTTTGTGTCAATTTTGACACTATTTGATATATGATTTTTGTGAAAGTCATAACAGAATTATATGTTCGAAACAAGTTGATTAAATCGACACTAATTTATCATAATAACCTAGAAAATTAGTGTAATTCATAAAAAGTCTTAAATTACATTTATTTTGGTATTTATAATATCAATTATGTCAATATTTCATTAATAAGATAATTGCTGCATCATCTTTGTGTAATAACTAAATTAAATTATTTGATGTCTAAAAATTACAAATAAAATACCATTATGTAGGAAATCCTTTTAGTTTTCTAATGAATATTTTCAATCGTATTTATCTTATGTATAAACCTATATTAAAAATGTTTTAGTAAATAAACTTTAATTTTAACTCTTTTAACTCTTCTTTGAATTAAATAATAATAAATGTCCTAATCAAATCCAAGTGGGCCTAAATGATAATATTTTACACTTAAGGTTCTTTTTGGTCGAGTTACACTTGTCCAATAGGATTAGGACATGTGTTAGGGTAATATTAATATCATTTTTACCCTTAATTACCCTATTTACTTTTAACCGTGGTAAATAAAAGTAAAAAGTTACTATTCACCAAAAATTATTTTCATCACATTGAACCACATTTTACTTACTGACATCAAACGTGTCTCTCGGATTTTTTAAATTTCATTCACAGAAGCGGTAAAATTAAGTTTTATGAAAAAATCAGTTTTTAACTACTACTTAGTAGTTTCACTATTCATCAAAAATTGATGTTTTTCAGAACAATGCCAAAATTTCATCCTAAGCTATATTTCATACTCTGAATTCAAAAATGATGTCTATTTTACCAAATTCATAACATAGAAGTTGCATTAATTAATTTTATATTTAAATCCCGCTGTTAAAACAAATAGCGTGTTTTTAAGAAACAATATCTATTAAAAGATTGACACTTGTTTATGTCTGGTTTAAATGTGAAATTACATCCAATGACCAACATTGTATTAAATTGTAAAAATTTATTCTAAATATACTTTAAAACCACTCAAATTAATAATTTATCACTATTAATTATTTCGATTAAAAAAGTTGTTTTTAATTAAAATTTAGTAATTTTCACTATTCATCAGAATATGAAAGTTATCCGAAAGTACCAAAATTTCACCTTAGGCTAAATCCGATACTCCGAATCCATAAATGAAGTCCATTTTGAAAAATAAAATATAAAAAATTTCAAAAAGTGGTTATTACTATTCATAACGGCTAGTTTTAATAATATCTTAATAGCATATCGTTGTTTAGCGAAACTTGGTGTTGCGTACAACACACGCTATCGTGGAAGGTCGTGATTGCGTGTAATTCAAGCCAGGTCAGAGATGTGTGTTGTGAAATCTCCTTTTGGTGTAGCATATAACACAAGACATTAATGAAATTAAAAATAATATTTTCATAAAATCTCGGGGTGTTACATTCTACCCCCCTTAAAATGAATTTCGCCCTCAAAATTCGTCGGGGTTATAAATGGTTTACTATTCGAAAGTTTCTTTAATCGAAACCCACATCGTAAAAAGGAATACCAAAACCAATCTTTAAAAACAAAAGTATGAAACGTAATGGTTACCCAACTAAACTAATCACTGGGTTTCCACATAGGTGAAAATATGGATATGGAAGAGAAATCTAACCATCATGTTCTGATGGAGAGTGGTAGAGAACATGGCTATGGAAAAGCTAGCAATCACAAATCCATAAATTTGTGACGATCTAAGGTACCATCTGATTAATCAGATATAAGAGCACTAGGACAACATTTTTGGTTTTCAAGATCATTTCCCTAAATTTGATGAAATTGGAATTAGAAGAAATACTTTCGTGATTTTGGTATAGTCTCACTGTTTTTCGTTCTTTGGACAATTTCTACTTTATCTATTAAAGAAATGATGTTGAATTTGTCATTCGTGATGTGTTAGCAGATCATGTGATATAATGATGGGTCATTCCATCTGTCTCAAAAGGTTAGAAAAGTTATCAAAAAATACATAAGTCCATCTATAGTGAGATTAATGATATATGGTTCCTAAAATGAAGTTATACTTCATATATCATACTGCTTAATATAATAAAACTAGTTTATACTAAACAGGGACTTCTTGTAGGCCAGTGGTAGGCGATAAAGGCCAGTCGCACTTCTGTTGTGGGTTCGATTCCCACATCCTTGTCCGACGCGATGGGCTGTCGCCTGTCCTGCAGGTTGTCCTTTTTCTAAAACTACATTACTATAACATCCCATCAATAATATCGAAAATCATCTATCCTTAAACAATACTAACTTATGTCCAAAATAATCCATTCTAATTTTTAGGCTTATCCTTAATACTGCAGTCCACTCTCATAATATAGTGAAAACGATTACCAGAGATTTAATACTGTCGTTGATCCCAATATATCATAAGATATGTCTTGTTGGTCACATTCCAAACATTCAAAGGCCTTAATCACGTATTCTCTTGAATACCCATTGAACCATAGTGAAAACATGAATGCAGTTAAAAGTTAACTCTTTCCACATACCAAAATCCAAAAATTCTATATACTCAAACCATGATATAACCTTCTCCTTATATCAGTCATGAGCTCATGAATACAATCAAATACCTCATTATCTTATTATTCCTTCATTATGCGCATATCATCTACTTTCCAAAAAATATCTGAATAACCTTTCATGGATACTGGTAAAATTAATCATACACTTTCAAAACTCAAGAAAAGACAACAGTGTAACAATCCATAGATGTCTCTTTATTCCATAGTAGCTTGAGATTACTTATACAACATTACACATGATAAACATGTAATCATTCCACTACAATCTTAAACCATTGACCGAGCATCAACAATTCTTTCATCTCACATATCATTTGTAGTCTCTTCATCATCATCCACATAAATAATACTCATACGACCATACTGATTCTCTTCATGAGACTTTCCCTTAGGGAATTGGTTTGAATAATGCCCGTACATTCCACATTTAAAACATTTAACCATTGTTGATGTCGTAGCAATACCATTAACCTCATCCATGGTGTTAACTGAAACTTTTCCATTGCACTTACTGGCTTTGTGTCCTTCTTTTCCACACCCAAAGCATCTTCCAGTTCCTTTGAAACATTCTCCTTGATGCCTCTTCCCACATGATTTACATAGGGGAAATTGAACTGTCTTTCCTCTATGATCATCATGAAACTCCATCTTTCTCTTATTAGCCGAGTCAGGAAACTTAACAAATTTTACTTTATTGATCATATTTTGAGATTGCTGATTCGGCATAATAATGATGTTTGGACTTCCAAGTCCCATTTCATTTGATTTCTTATGAAGAATATCATTCCATTGTCCATCATATCCTCCATTATCGTGAATCATCTTGTTTCCAGCCATTTTCTAAAACCCAAAAAGAATATTGTTAGATACAAAAATCATAATAAAGGGGGAGTAACTTCAATATCTAACATCTTAGGTTAAATTCTAAGATCGTTACCATAGTGCTAGGACTATATCCTATATGTATACTTATCCTTAGGGACATCCCTAGACATACCTTAGAAATATCTCTAGGGATCTCACTAACGTTTTCGCGTCCTAGTTTCCAAAGGTTGACGAAACCTTTCTTCTGATACCAACTGTAGAGACCCGAAGCTTGACGTACATTGAAATTACATTACATTTTCGGAATACTTAGTACATAACAAAAACACACACACAAGGATCGTAAGTGTTTAGTGTCTTTGGAAACTCGGAGTATAATCTTCTAATCCTGGTGAAAGATCTTCAACATCTCCCATAAAGATCTTCCCTTTTTTTATACCTAAAACCTTTCTTTATATCCTGGGGAAAAGTAAACATAAAAGGGTGTGCTCGAATGCTCAGTAAGGGTAAACAAAAGAAAAATCAATCACATCATATTCATAAGAACATAACTTTTGGAAATCTTAACCTGCAAAAGAGAGCATAATTTCATAACATGGGATAAATCATAGTAGTGAAATGAAATCCCAATAATCATAACTTAAAACATGGAAATTTGTGGCATACACACATAATCATAGAGAATCATTTCTTATTAGTCATGACTCATTGCCAAGACTATCTTAGTGGACAAAGTCCCTTTCTGAATCGAGTCATCCTCGTTTCAGTCCTGTTTCACTGAACCGGTATAACCTACCATTCCAGCCATGTCTATCTCATGAGATATGAAATCTTTACCCAATGCATTGGAGGGAGATATAGGTCCCACCCATCTCATAATGATACCATTCTTATGTGTGCCACAAAATCATAAATCATACATCATTTAATAACCCATGTAATAAAAATGGGAATCTTAAACATCATGACATCATAAAACAATTCATATAAGATAAAGGAATTCATAAAAATAATTCTATCACAACATAATAAAATCAAATTAATAATAGGGATAAAAACAGAAACCTTTATTATCTTTGAGGGAAAAATAATTTTGATAAAACACTTGAACTCCATTCTTGAGGAAAATATCCTTTCTTCTTCAAAAACATTTTTCCTTTCTTAACATGTCATAAAACTTTAAACTAAAAGAAGTTGATTAAAAATAAACTTGAAAACTTGTAAAGCAAGCTTCTTGGAAATAATGTTTTAAAAATCCATTCATTCCGTATAAGTTAAAAAACATTCTTCTCATACTTTTGTCGGAAAAGTCAAAAAGTACCTCGTACGAAAAAACGACAAAATATTTCTTTCATATCTTTTACAAAAACCTCACCGAAGGGTAAAATTGGATATAAACTATTGTAGAAGGATATAAATATTACATATTTAAGAAACATGGATGTGGATGATAAAATACACCCCAGTAAATTCCAAAGTATAAACAATCTCGGATAAAAATGAGATTGTGATATTTCCCTTACCTTAGGTCCGACTTGCTTTGTAAGTGTCTGAACCTCCTGTATAATGATTTAAATAATGTTATTTACTTATTCAAAATCATATTCATTGTTATTATATCATATATGGTGAACTTATGACTTTATATTACCCGTTCTTTTGTAAATTCATGTTAAAGTAGCGTTTTGGGTAAAATCGTCTCATTTGTCGATCGTGTTTTAACTTGTAATTATTCATATGATTGGTTAGATCATAATTACTTAATTCCAGAATTTAAAACATGATTAATATATAAAATATATTCATAATATACATATATAATAAATCAGTAAATGGAAAGAAATACACCGTTCATGGAGACGGTAGTCCGTACGTACGCATGAACGCTGTTTTCGTTTCCTTATTGAATTGAATGGAATTAAGAAGATGACATACATATAAATATAAATAATTTCAGTATCATTATCAGGTCATATATTTCATTAGTACTTATTATATATACTTTATAATCATTCATGAATGGTTAATCATTGAGAATGAATCTCATCACGTCGTGGAGACGGTAGTCCGTACGTACGCACGAGCGATGATATCGTTCCCATGGTCGTGGAATTGTGTTGAAGTGTTTGTATACTATCTCAGTATCAATATCAATTTATAATAATCATATATAGTTACTCATTAAACCTTTATACCCATCCAATTAAGGTGGTGGCGGAAAATAGATTACACCACGGCGTTGAGACGGTATTCCGTACGTACGCACGCGCGATGATTTCCTTTTTCCGTAGGATGGATAGAAGGTTAATTAGAGTTGTTTCATATTTATAATAACATATCAATATATAATAAATAGTGATGTTATGACTTTATCTTGAAACAACTAAATAAGAAGAAGTTGAAGAACAAAGAAGTTGAAAAAGATCGGTAATGGATATTACCTCTTTTTGACGCGCCTTTTCTTAGCCTCGACTTAAAGAACTAAGGATGGTCTTTGAAGATGACCAGGACCTCTAGTATGATACAAGGGAAGTGGATAAGGGATTTTTGCAGGGGTTGTCTGAGCATGAGTGCTCAAATTGGTGTGAGGAGGAGGGGGAGGTGGTGCCCTTTTATAAGGGAGGAGAGGGGCACCTTAGGAATATCTCAAAATATTATTTTATATTAAAGTCAAAATCGGTTTATAATGGTTCAAAAGGGTCTTATTTCGAAGATAAAGTGGGGATGGGTCGAAATCCTATTTACCAATAGGATTTAGACAAGTTTAGGTTATTATTTTAACCTTATCAATTAGATTTAACTTGAAGTTAAATAATTTAACTTTTACCGTGTCTTTTTGTTTTCTTACACTATATGGTTAATAAACTTACTATATCAAGACAAACGAACCCCAAATTGTTTATTATTAATATATATAACCTTAACTAAGTTATTTGGCCGAACCGTAGATTTTTAGGAATAAAATAACAATTAATAATATAATATTTTATTTAAAAACTATTTTGTGTCAATTTTGACACTATTTGATATATGATTTTTTTGAAAGTCATAACAGAATTATATTTTCTAAAAAAGTTGATTAAATCAACATTAATATATCATAGTAACCTAGAAAATTAGTTTAATTCATAAAAAGCTTTAAATTTCATTTATTTTGGTATTTATAATATCAATTATGTCAATATTTCATTAATAAGATAATTGTTGCATCATCTTTGTGTCATAACTAAATTAAGTTATTTGATGTATAAAAATTACAAATAAAATACCATTATGTAGGAAATCATTGTAGCTTTCTAATGAATATTTACAATAGAATTTATCTTATGTATAACCATATATTAAAAATGTTTTAGTAAATAAACCTTGACTTTAACTCTTTTAACTCTTCATTGAATTAAATAATAATAAATGTCCTAATCTAATCCAAGTGGGCCTAAATGATAATATTTTACACTTAAGGTTGTTTTTGGTCGAGATACACATATCCAATAGGATTAGGACATGTTTTAGGGTAATATTAATATCATTTTTACCCTTAATTACCCTATTTACTTTTAACCGTGGTAAATAAAAGTAAAAAGTTACTATTCACCAAAAATTATTTTCATCTCATTGAACCAAATTTTACTTACTGACATCAACTGTGTCTCTCGGATTATTGAAATTTCATTCACAGAAGCGGTAAAATTATGTTATATGAAAAATTCAGTTTTTAACTACCACTTAGTTGTTTCACTATTCATCAAAAATTGATGTTTTTCAGAACAATGCCAAAATTTCATCCTAAGATATATTTTATATTCCAAATTCAAAAATGAAGTCTATTTTACCAAATTCATAACATATAAGTTGCATTAATTAATTTTTTAATTAAATCCTGCTGTTAAAACAAATAGCGTGTTTTTAAGAAACAATATCTATCAAAAGATTGACAATTGTTTATGTCTGGTTTAAATGTGAAATTACATCCAATGACCAAAATTGTATTAAATTGTAAAAATATATTATAAATATACTTTAAAACCACTCAAATTAATAATTTATCACTATTAATTATTTCGATTAAAAAAATTGTTTTTAATTAAAATTTAGTAATTTTCACTATTCATCAGAATATGAAAGTTATCCGAAAAGTACCAAAATTTCACCTTAGGCTAAATTCGATACTCCGAATCCATAAATGAAGTCCATTTTGAAAAATAAAATTAAAAAATTTCAAAAGGTGGTTATTACTATTCATAACGGCTAGTTTTAATAATATCTTAATAGCATATCGTTGTTTAGCGAAACTTGGTGTTGCGTACAACACACGCTATCGTGGAAGGTCACGATTGCGTGTAATTCAAGCCAGGTCAGAGATGTGTGTTGTGAAAGATCGTTTTGGTGTAGCGTATAACACAAGACATTAATGAAATTAAAAAGAATATTTTTCATAAAATCTCGGGGTGTTACAGTAGATTTGGTATTTTGCGAGTCTCTCCTAGGTTTGTTCATCTACACATTCAGAGATAATGAAATCTCACACCTAGGTTCATCATAATTTTTAATATCTTAGAGAGAGTTTAGTTGGTACCTTATTAGATAAATCTTCCTTATAGTTTCTAAGCCATTCATGATATCTTCTATATTTCATAGATTCACCATTATTATTCTAAATAGTATCATGTTTTTCAAAATGAGAAAGTTAAGTTAGAGGATGATGCTTTTCTAAAGATGTATCTATTTTGTATCATTAATCAATGCACGAAGGTTCTCCATGGTAGGTCAGTTCCTTTATTTTAGGTGATATGACAGAATGGACATATACAAGATGATTCATATGATTAATTGTCTAATATACATGCTTAGTGGATGGAGTTGTTCTTGTATGATGCAGAGTCACCATATGAAGGGAAAATTAAATATGAAATATTTTACGTAGGGGAGGTTGTAAGATCTCAATTTTTTATAAAGGTATGAATAATTTTAATTCCAGTATAATGATTTAGTTTTTTCTAAATGGAAGTTATTAAGTAGGTCACAAACACTTTAGGATCTCTTGGGATTGGTTCAGGGCTCATTATTCGGGTTTTTGTAAAGAAAGAGAGAGGTTCATAGGAATTGAATAGTTAGTACTAAACATGTGGCACAATCATGCTTCCCATAAATGGGGAATCAAAATCTATCAAACCTTGTTTCTAGAGAATCATGGTCATATAAAACATATTATTTTTTATAGAGTAAAATCACACGTTGTGTGCATAGTTTGTCTGATAGTGTGTCTATACCATGCGAGGGGTGGGATGTTAGAAAGTAGAAACTGCATAGTTGACACACAATTTGTCCAACCATCTAGACAAACCTTGAAACCCTTTAAAAGTGGGAAATGATTAATTTTACCATCATCTGAGAGCCCTGAACTTCCATATCTTAGGCTTTGGGGTATATTCAATGTTCATCCTATAATTCCTCCATCATTTCACGGTCACATTAGAAGCCTCATAATAGGTCTCTTAATCTTATTGATAACATTATCTATTTTTTATGTATTGGATTATATTTCAATGAAACTTGATTTACCCTATTTTTAGGGTGTTTGTCTAGCTTTTCATTTTCTCTTATTCCTTCCCAAATTTTTGGTCAATATAGGATGTGGATCCTACAACCGTGTTAAGGCATGCAGTCGATTACTTTTCCATTAAAATATTATTGTTTATAATTTATCATCCTTGTGCCCAAACTACGCCTTGCATTTATTATGTCTAAATCTGCTAATACCTTAAATTAATTTTCTATACCATAACCATAAAATATTTTAGACCCATTGTCATGGTTGGAGGTTGATGACCCCCACCTGAACAACCCCTTAAAGTGGGGTTTTGTAAATTACAATGACTGTCGATCTTTCTTCATGATTAAATCACCCCATGTGTATGTTGATCTTGACACTGGATAGTAGAAGTCGAAAATTAAAAAATTGAATTGTTAAATGGTAAGGATATAAATTTTGAGTATTTTTTATTATAAATGAAAATGTTAAAGGAATTGAATAAATTGAAATTTAAAAATGAAATGGGTAATATATAGTCTTATGATTATTAATTAAATTAAATGTCTCTAATATTTATAGAACTGAATTATATTAAAGGAATGACCAAACTTGAGAAAGAATTTGATTACCAACATGGAATTCTAATGGATGACTTAGATGATTATAGTCAGTTCCACAATGCAGCTGCCAAGTGAGATACTGTACTAGGGTTCGATCAATGCCTTATATTAGTGAATTCATTGGAATATAATTGATGATTAACATTCATATCAGAAAAATAGAATTCCAATATTATATACTTACATTCAACTTTATTTCCTTGGAAACATGATTTAATGAATTATATCCTGGGGATACAAATCATGCTTATCCCAACATTACCCTGGACATGTTCCTTGGACCTAATTAGAAATATTAATGGTGGAATGCCAAGGGTACATCCCTTTGATTTCACTCAAATCCTCTATAGCTAAGCTACTTGGTTTTTTTACTTTGAGTTTCTTTGACAACTAAAGGTAAAGTATTCCTTGGTTCCTCTTAGATCCTTCATTATTATATTATAAGGAAATTTTGACTATGTTCCTTAGTTTCGAAGATGAATTAAAATGGTCTTATGTTTAGATACATTTGTCTTTGGCAGAAGTAGTTATGGTCAACTAGGTTCCCCATAAAAAGAATGGGCTCGATGTGATTACTATTTATTCACTTATATTATATTATTATTATATTTCATATTCACAAGATGAATTTGTGTTAAACACTATTGGTAGTTCCCTATCATGTTTTACTCATATCGTGTTTGGGCCTCCGATTGGCACCTGAGTAGAATTCATGGATACAGAAAATGAAAAAGGTAAGCCCCTAGATATGGACACATGAGATATTTTAGAGTTGAGATAAAATGAATGAAATAATGGTCGAGATGATTATAAAGATATATATTTTGGATATTTTTGGTTCTATTTTATATATTCTATTATGTTTTTTTCTTGAATCCATGCCTTACTACTTTTTTTATCAGAATATAATCATCCTTATATAACATTGTTTATTGGTAATGTCCATTTATGATATTTGGATGATTTATTTTATGATACCATACTAATTACAATTTCGTTTTATTTATTATTCAACATTTTGAAATACTCTAATAACGAGGGTTACATAACCCAACTATTCCACCACAAACCATCATTGCTAATTAGCAGCCTCTAGAAAATGAGGATGCACACTTGAGGCCATTTAACCAATTGAATTTAGTTACATTTGAGTAAACCAAGTCTGAGATGTCACAATAATAAACATTTACATCAACATTATCATCATCAAAACCATCATCATCACCCTCACCATCATCATCACCATTAGCATGACCATAACCATCAGCATTACTTGGAAATTCACCGTCCCATCCACCACTAGGATCGTCATCTCCATCAATAGGAATATCATGTAATGAATGCACCACTCAAATTATTGTGTCAAAATACAGAGAGTTATCTAGTTTAAGTTATGAATATAATGATACCAAAATTTTCATGAATTTCTTATTAGAATCATAACACTATTTATGGTCCTTTATGGCTATTTTTTGACCTTTGCTTCTTTGGAATGAGCCTCTAATACCTCTATATGAACTATTTCCACTCTCTACTACCACAAGTGTTAGTGGAACCTGAATTGGGATAATATGAAGTGGGTTAAATAATATTAAATAGTTTAAAGTGAACTCTCCATTAGTTATAATCTCCTAATATCTGGTGAACATGAACATTTGGAAAAAACTTTTCCACTTCATACTCATCAGTGGCCTTCGAAGAAAACTAAATATAATGTAAATAAAATATTTAGTTACAAAGTAGATTTTAAAATTTTTAATTACAAAAATAAAACATAAAATATTTTTTGTATGACTATTCATTTACAATAGTATAATATTTCATTTTTCTTCTGGAGAATTTTTTTTTCTCTAGATGCAAGTGACCTTAAATGTTCCATACCACCCGTTACAATGAAATTGAATGTAGAAAAAAAATATTCATTAATGTTATGTTTTAGAAAAAAATTAAATCACTATAATAAATATTTAACTGAAAATAACAAAAAATAATTGAAATTATTTTCAATTAAATGTATTGTACTTTCCCTAATTGAGTGAAACATGATTAAATCAAAACGAAATAAATTTTGATGAACCAACATAGGACATCCATCAATAAAATTCCCAATCCAACTAGAAACATAATTATGGAGAATCCCTAATCACCCAGGCTAATGAAAATCATTAGGGGTATTATATATAACTATTTGGTATGGTTTCAACCTCAAGGAAATGAATAAAAACATCCAAAAAAGGCATAAATATAAAACAAAAAGATATATTCCAAGTTACATCTCATATAAATAAACAAAAAATTAGGGATAAACATAAAATTGAAGATAAAAATATATAAAAAAAATAATATGATTCAATGCTCGAGCCAATCAGTTCAATGAAACCAAAGGTCTGATCACCATCTTCGTGTGAATCTCCTGTCACCATTATCATCCATACAACACCCGCTTCCCATGGAAGAAGAAACAAGATCCAACTTGAATTCCCTAACCTAGAGGATCTCACATAAGAATTCAGGACTACATACCCAACAATGTGATTATGTTGAAACAAAGCAAGTATGATTCCACTATGAGTTCAATTTATTTCTTTTATAAAATAAACCATGATTACTATTTTTTTAAAATAATAGACAAAAATAGGTTGTCATTTTCCATTACATGAAACAAGAATAAATGAAACAAGGAACACTAACTTTATTAAATAATTAGTTTCATAAAATAATCAATGAAGTGGTTTTAACAAAAACCAATCCATTTCAATGAGCTAACAATTTATATTTAAAAATATCACACTTTTGAAAAATAAACCCACACATTGTTTAAAACATTCAAAAACAATGCCAAAAAAGAACAACAATATGAAAACCATTTCTATGTTATTCCATTAGAGGATTTTACACACCCAATATAATGTTTAATATGGGAAAAGGAGAAAAAAATATGAATCAAAATCATAATATGTTATTAATAGGTATAAAAATGGAAGGAATAAAAATTTTATGAATAAAACACAAGGGGATACAATTCAAAACAAGTAAATCCAATAAATAATCATCACACCTGCCAATACATACAACAAAAGTTGTATCATTTATACATAGCATGAGGAAACACCATGAGGACAAACGAGACAACCCAAGACACACAAAAGTGTACCTATCTTTTGGCAAGATAAAAGTCACACATTCATCCACCAAATATTTCTAAGTTGTATCCGCAGTGACAAACCCTCAATATATGAATATGTACAAATAAGGGGGAATATCCAGTGATAAACCTCAACTAGCTTATCAATTTCCACTACATTTCACTTAGTAACCTTAGACTCCTTGTGTAAAAAAAAACAAAGGCGACCTTCTGAAAAATAATGTCACCACATAAAAATAATAAGGACCTATGGGCTAACACAAAAATCACATCCTTCCCACATCCCACAATACACATAAAATGTTCCTAAAGAAAATTATCACTATATTAATCACATCATAAAGAATCCACCACATGGATATGAATATAAATACTCAACAACCAAGGGGATCAAAAAAAGGTAAACTCAAAATCACAACAGAAAGTGCCAAACGGGCCTTCACTTTTATCATATAAAATAAATTTTCCTTTGGAAATCCCTTTTTAAACTAATATAGTATTCACAAAAAATTCCAAAAGAAAGTATAAAAACTTCCATGAACAACAAAACATGTCAAGGTAAAATCTATTTTCAATTTATAAAAACAAACAACCCCTTAAAAATAAAGAATCACTTTAAACAATAAATAGTGCCCACTTTGAAAACCCCATTTTCCCGAAATCCCAAAAAACTAGTGCATTTCCAATGAGAACCCTCTTTCAAATTTTATCAAACATGAAGAGTGCATAAAACAACATTTATGAACCAAATTGCATTACACTTAGAGAATCACCCACTTTTCTAATGGAAAACCAACCCAAATATGAAAAACCAATGAAAAAAACCATATATCATATATACCATTAATTCAAATATAAAACCCATTTAAAGCATTTAGAAATCATAGAACTCTTAAACAAGGAAATTAATCAGTAACACATACCTCATGTGGTGTAACCTTGTTTCTTTTGATGAAATCCACTGGAAAAGGACATAAAGGATGGCACAAAACCATTAGAACCCCTGCCCTAAATTTCGTGCCACCCTTGGCATGAAAATAATTCCCGAATAGACACTAGGGTTAGAGGATAAAATGAAAATGGCAGAAATCCAAATAAGAAGATGAATAAGACCCCTACCTATTTAATTAGGTGAACCAAGTAACCACTCCGAAATAACATTAATGGTTCTTTGTTGAGGAAAAATTATCCATAGAAAGAATCCAAGTCAAGGGAAAATTAGTGGGGAGGCCAATGTTAGAAACCCCACTTAAAAATACGTAGATGGGAAAAATAACCATCATTAGGTGGTTTTCATGGTTTACTCAGAATGTAAAAAACCACATACATCCCTAATGTTTGAGCTTCATATGATATACACATAGTATGTATGCTTATTTTAACCATGTGCCAACCATTTGACCTAGAGAAAATCACAATAAGAGGTTGAAAAATTAGTCTGAGTGGTTAAACTAATCATGTCCCTTAATCGTGTTTCATATAAAAAGTCACAAAAAATCACCCTTATCATCCCAAATCACCAAAAAATCAAAGATATAAACCATAATAAATACCCCCACATAAAAGATACACTAGGGGTGTTAAAACTCCCTAATATGTCACTTTATTCCCCTAGAAAGTCCCATGTCAAGATAGAAGTATAATAAAAAGCCACAAAAGACCATCCAAGAAGCAAGGTTAGTTCGAATATAAACCACTAGAGTAGACCCTAGAGAGAAACTCTATATCAAAAATGGTTCTTCAAAATTGAACCACCAAATCCACAAGGCTTCATAGAGGATCCAGGAAAAACAAATCAATTATTATTAGTACGTGACACAAAACTAAATGGAGAGCAGACATGGGTCTCCCCATGATTAGAAATATATTAAATAGTGTAAAATAGATAACACCACAAAAAGAACTACCACTATGGAAAACATCTCCAAAAGTCTACAAAAACAATTTAAAAAAACTATCACTTACTAAAAAGTAATCCAACCTCAAACAACTCAACAACCACATGGTCAAGCCATTAACAAGCTTAACACTCACCTCCATGATGGATAACCTCAAAGCATTCCACAATAAAAGATAATATGGTCCCTTAATCTAGGTGAAAATAATCTATGGGTATACTAGAACCTCAATACACAACACCATAATGTGAATAACCCCATAATACTAGAAATATTGAGTTCTCATAGGCCTAATGGCAATATCCATTTTAATTCCCCAAGTACTAACCTAAAGGTTACTTACACCAACATCAATAAGAAACTATCCTTAAAATAGGAAATGACATTAGAAAACATAGGAGACTTCAAAATAAGAAAATCCAACAACAAGGCATGCACCTAAGATCAAAAATAAGGAATCACATAAGTTGGAAGGTAAGTACACCAACCACAAAATTCAAATTCCAAAACATAGCCATGAATTTAAAAAAATGAACCCAATTGGTTTAAATTAATAACCACATGAAAATTACCTTTCCAGGCCCTAAACACTTTTGAAAAACACAAAAATTGGACAATTTCCCCCAAAGAAAATACTAAAAAAAAAAGAAAATCATTTTGGTCACTTTCATACTTCTTATAAAAATAAATTCAAATCACAAAAACTTTCTTTTACAATAAAACATTCCAAATAATTTTCATAATGAAATTTTAAAGATAATTAAAACATAGATCACCCATTCCTTTTTTGAGAAGACCAAACGTAAATTTTTTAAGGGTTGAAGTCCCACTTCACCATTAATTCAAAATGAATATCTAGAAATAAATTAAAAATACATCTTCCAAATAAGTTTTCACAAACCCAAAGAGGAAATATTTCATAAACCAATGCATTTTACTTTATTATAATCAATAGGATTAAAACACCCCAGTTAAAATTTCACAACACGGTCCAAGAAAGGTTAAATTTGTTTAAAGTGTCACACTCTTGAATCACCAAAGAAAAAGCATTTGAATTTGAAAATGAAACCTCCCATTTTATTCAATGACCTAAACGTGGTCAAAATCCAGTTAAATAGATGCATCTAATTTTAAATCAAAATTTAAAATTTAACACTGTTTTACATTTCTAGTCTCACATAAAATTACAATTGAAACCCATATTTCATGATAAGTAAATAAATTCTCCTTGAACACATTTTAAAAACCCAAATAATCAAATAAATAAGGTTTAAACCTTAACACTAGGGAATTTTAAAACTATCAAGAACTCAAGGTACAAAATTATGAATATAGGTGGTCTTAACCCTAGGAACAAAAACCATAAAAACAAAAAAAATATGAAAAAAACTCTATCTTCCATCAATAAATATCTTGGAGGCACTTAGAAACCAACACAATATAGGAGTTCAACCACCTATGATCGTCAAGAAAAAAGTTTTCTTATAATAAAATAAGGAATAAAAAATTACCTTTTGAAAACATCTGTTGAAAATAAGATTCATATAGATTTAAAAACTCATTTAAAATATCAACTATTTTTCCCCAATCTTTTCTCAAAACATCAAACCATTACTGAGACCCACCAATATCAAAATTAATATAAATCAAGGTTCAACCCCCTTTTCTTTCAAAATAAGCACATAAATTTTCATAAAAAAAATTATATTACACTCCTTTCCAAAACAATTACAAAAAATTTATTTTAAATAACTATATCAAGAAAACAAATTCGTAAAATAATTATTAAAAAATTAACTTTATGAATTAAAGTGCTTCATAAAATTACAATTTTTAACACTTTTTCTTTTCAACTCAATAATGTATTCCTTATCTCAGTTTAAAAAAACACACACATGGTTTCCAAACTACCATAAGACTTGTTTGAAAAAATGAAACATATTTTCCAATTAAAAAACCTATTTCTAATTTGAAGAACAAAGTCCCCAATGGAAGATACAATGCACAAAAAAATCATCTCAAACCAAAACACATTATCCACACCACTTTCTAATAAAATAAAAATTAAAACTCCCCTATAGGATACTGCACCAATGGAATATACTATTGGAGTCAAACTAGGATAAAAGGGAGGGAAGAAACTCTCTATGTGAAAATTAACTGTGAAAGGTTTGGAAATACATGATGGTAAACCATGAATCAACTATGTAATAGTCACTATCATGGTTTCAAAACTATGTCACATGGGCACCACACGGTTTACCAAACCATGTGTGATAACCATACGAACCTAGTCCATTCATCATTTTACCTAAAAAAATAAATTCTACCCCTAAAATCATTGGTACACTCAAAGGGGATAAAATAATCATCTAAACATATCAAATATTCATAAAAAATATACAAATAAAAACTCAAGATCAAGGCTGAAGCTCAATATTCCTATGGAAACATGAGTTTCAGTGAGACAATTAGCTGGCCATACCCTTGTTAGCAGACTCCACATGAGTCCTGATGACAAAGAAAGTATCAATGATACCACAAAAAACCCAAAATAACAAATAAGAATGATTTGATTCCATTTTTTAATAAACCAATATGGGACATCCATCCATCGAATTGCCAAGCCGACTCACCGCATACCCGAGTAGTGTCCCTGATCCCGCTAAGTTGATTAAAATCATCAATGATATCATAAATAATACTTGGGGATGGTTTCATTTTCAATGAACCAAATAAAATTTCAAAACAATGCATAATAGTAAAATACAAGATACATTCCAAGTGACATCACTTATAAATAAACAACCAATCAAAGCTATAAAACTATAAGAGAATATAAAACAAAATAAATACCAAATAATCTAATAAAAATCTCAAGACAACTACTTCCATGAAATCAATTGTGATATCACCATGAGTCTACTTCTTTCCAAGGAATATGACACCAGAACCAAGGTGAATGCCAAAACTGAGAGAAACCTTCAGAAAACTTTAAGAATACATGCCCACCATTATGAGTATGTATGGTGTGATATAAATCCTTTATGATATCACTATGAGTCTAATTCATTCCGTTTATTAATGAAACCATGCTAAGTAGTTTGAAAATAACAAAAAAATATTTTATCATTTTTTATATAATATTCAAATTAAAAAATCATAGAATATGATCTTTATCAAAGAAGTACCCTCATAAAATAATCCATGAAATGGTTTTAACAAAAACCCATCAATTTCTAGGTTCTAACAATTTATCTTTAAAAATAGAATGTTTTTAAAAAATAAACCCACACATGGTTTAAAACATTTCAAAATCATGACAACCAAGAATGACACTTTTTAAACCATTTCTACATTTTTTTCTTTAAATTAGTTTACACTCCCAATATAAAGGTAAAAAATGAATCAAGGGAAACAATAATAAAACATAACCATAATAAGTTATAAATAAATCCAATAAATGGATGGAATAAAAATAGTCAACAACATGACTAAACCATAAGTGGATGAGACAAAAAATAATTCTATCCATGAAATAAAAATCACACAAGCCAATATATATAAAAAAATAAGTAACATATACACATATAATTAGGAAAGAACACAAAGAATAATATAACAACACAAGACATGAAAATATAGACCCACCAATCAGTAAGAAAATAGCCACACATCCATCAACTAAATCTCTCTAAGAAGACTCTTTCGTGAAAACCCCCCAAGATATGAATATGTTTAACTAGGGAGACTACCCAATGGAAAACCTAAAATAACATAAAAAATGATCCAATATTTCCCAATTAGCAACCTCAATATCTACATGGAATCAAAATAAATGTGGTCCATGAGAAAACAATGTCACCAAATGATAATAAAAAATCCCATGGGAGAACACCACAATCATATCCTTCCAATATCACACACCACCCATGAAATTACCCTAACAAAAAATCACTAATCACAAAATAAATTAGTCATCACATGGATAATGATACACATTATCAACAACCAAGGGGGTCAATAATGGTGAAATCAACATCATATCACAAAGTTCCAACTTAGACATAAATTTCAACATATACAATATATATAATTTTGGATATATTATTTTACAACATGTTTTAATTCACAAAAAATTCCAAAATAAAGCATAAATACTTCCAAGCACTACCAAAAAAATCAATAGAATCTCCCTTTTCCCTTTATATAACTAGACCACCCCTTAAAAATAAAGAAACCCACTAAACACAAAAAGGATCCCACATTGAAACCCCATTTAGACTAAATCACAAATAATTTCATTTTACAAAGAAAACCCTAATTTTCATTTTATCAAACACGAAGAGTGCATAAAACACTATTTTAAAACAAAATTTCATTGCACTAAGGGAATCATATACCTTTTCCAATGGGAAAACCCACCTGTGAGAAACAAATTAAATATCCAAACGAGATATCACATATTTCATTACATTAAATATAAAAAACATTTAAATAATTATAAATCCTCGATCCTAGAAGCCTGAAGCTGGTGCAGTATTTTAATACATTGGAATTATTATAAGGAATCATGTCCTAAAGGACCGATTAGTTTAGTAGTCTTGGAAAATTAATTTCATACATGAACGTTACATTACACATACAAAAATAAAACACAACATAAATAATCCATTGGGAAATCAATAATTCCCGTAGATTAACCTCACACATCTAACATGATACACTTCTTAGAATCATAGGAAATGAAACATAAGAAATGGGCGAGCTCAGATGGTTAGTAAGGGGAAATAATTTATCGAAAGCTTTAAACTTTAAAGGAAAGATGTGTAATAAAAAAACAGCCTTTTAAACATAAAGCAGAACATAATAGGGAGAATATAAATCAATCATTACCAAATAAACATGCACATGGATATTCTAATAGTCGAATAATCACATGTAATAATTAATTGTATAATTAGGGAATGCCAAATTCTGAACATTATTACCACATAGTCAAGGCCATGTACCAAGACTACAAATAAAATTTTGGTCAAGGACTTGTGACAAGACATTAGTTTGTCTCATGAGACCTACTGATGCGTCAAAGAGGTATAGAGGGATCATCCTGTCACTTACTAAGTCCACTGCATTCCTCATATGAAAATTTTGAAACATAACATAAACATTCGTATTGAAATTAACATGTGAAATTTCAATACTTCAACCACAAAACATGAAGGGTATGAAAATAAAACAACCACTTTAAAGCTTATCATAACCCATTAAATACGATATGGAAGATTTTATTATAATAAATCTAACTTAATGAATAATAATATCTAGTAATGGATGTTGACAAAGTTGACAATGTTCATTAAAGCTTTTTTGGAGAAATATCCCTTTTTGTGAAATCATTTAAATGTCACACATTTATGAAGGAATTAATTTAAAAGATATTTCTAAATCCAACTTTCCCATACAAATTTGAAACTTTTGAAAGGAGTTATCATTTTAAAACATTCATGTCCATATATGTAAATCCTTAAAACCATTTTGAAAACATGGACATTAATGAGATATATTTTGAAGAATAAATATTTAAAACATTTAAAACAATGTTATAGATAAATGGTACCTTAAAATAATCATTTTGAATTTTCTTTTATGAAACATGGACTTAGATAAAAGATATTTCTCTGAAAATAATTGCATATAAACAATCTCGGATAATAGTGATATTGAGGAATTAACCATTACCTTGCACATTCCATTGGCTAAGAGTACATTTAACCTTCTATATAATGACTATAGTATGTTATTAAATTATAAAAGAAACATATTCATATTAATTTTATCTTACATTATTCAATTATTTCATGAGAATGCCCATTTAATAATGATTTCCTTGTAAAATTAACATTTTGATTAAGAACCGCTTTCTTTATCGTGCGTGTTTTCACTTGTTATTCTTGATCGTATCATTTAGATCATGACTTAAATACATCCAAAATATAAAAAATTATTTATATATAATATATATTTAGAATATAAATATGTATAATAGATATATATATGAATTTGGAAACACTGTTTATGGAGATAGTAGGTCGTAAGTACGCATAAACATTGTCTCTGTTTTCATATCATATTGAATGGAAGTAAGTGAATAAGATATATGTACGTACATAGACACATGTATATATATATATATATATCTACCTTATCACTATTATTTCATAGATTTAATATTTATCAATAATATATATTATGATAATCATCGTTGAATGGTGAACCTGAAAATGAATCTCATTGCATCATAGAGACGGTAAGTCGTACGTACACAGGAGAAAAAATATCATTTCCTTAATGATTAAAAGGTGAGAAATTGGATGGTATAATAATTTTATAGAGAAATTAGTTTTATATTTTCATTATTTATTTACATATCACTCATCATTATATCCATCCAAATAACACAGTGTTGAATAACAAATTACAGCACGACGTGGAGACAGTAAGCCATACATACACACACATGGTGACATTATCATTCATAGGATGGATAGAATAATGAGTATGGTTGTACCATATTTATAATAACATCATAGCATGTATATGGTAATTTATTTATTTTTTTGTATGGGAATAACAAATAATGAGAATGTGGAAGATGAAAAGAACATTGAAGGTGGTGATAAATAATTACCTCTTCTTTGGGTGTTTCCTTTTGATTTGAACAAAATGGTTTTTTAGGTTGGCTTTATGCCCAATTTAATTAATCTAGGTTGAATTGAGGGAAGTTGATAGAATATTTGGGCAGGGGTTGGCTGCGAAAAATGGCTTTGGAGGAGTGATTTTGAGATAAGAAGAAGTGCCCTTTCATAAGAGAGGTGAGGGTCACTTTAGGAAAGGTTTGAAATATTATTTTATTATAAAATAATTTTTTGATTATAAAGGCTCAAAATTGATTTATTTCTATGATAATGTGGGAATGAGTTGAAATACTCTAAAAATATTGGGTTTAGATAAGTTTACGTCACTATATTAACCTGGAATTTTAGATTTATCTCTTAGTTAAATAGTTTAACTTTTACCATGTGCTCTTGTATTATCATATTAAATGGTTAATAAACTTACTATAAAAATACAAGTGAACCACAAGTGCTTAATTATTGATATATAAATTGTTATTTATGTACTTTTACCTGACATTAGAGTTTTATAAATATTATATCAACTAACAATATAGTATTTGTTTTAAAAACTCATTTATGTCAATTTTGACACTATTTAGTAATTTATTTTTTTAAGTCATAATAACATTATCACATCAAAAATAATTATTTAATGAATCCTAAAAGTCATATCGACCAATAAAATTATTGTATTGCATAAAAATCTTCAATTTACCTTAATTTTTATATTTATAATATCAATTATTTCAATCATTCATTGTTAAATTAATTACCACATCATCATTGTTTCATAAATAAATTTTATTATTTAATCTCTAAAAATTATAAATATAATAAAATTATATAGGTTTTTTAGATTTATAATGAATATTTATTGTCCAATTTATCTTATGTATAACCCTATATCAAAAATGGTTTAGTTATTAAACATTGAATTTAACACTTTTGACTCTTCTTTAAATAAAATAATAATAAATGTACTAATCTAATCCAAGTGGACCAAATGGGTAATATTTTATTCATAAGGTTGGTTTTGGTCGAAATAAACATACCCAATAGAGTTAGGTCATGTGTTAGGGTAATTATAATATATTTTTTACCTTTACTTACCCTACTTATATTTAAATGTGATAAATAAAAGGAAAAATTTACTATTCACCAAAAATTATTTTCATCTTATTGAACCACATTTTACTTAATGATGTAAACTGTGTCTCTCATGTTTTTGAAATTTAATTCACATAAGTGGTATAATTACATTCATGCAAATTTTAAAATCTACCTAGAAGGTGGGTAAAAGGCGTTACAAAATTCTGTAAAATTTTATACATCTTGTCTTATTATAAATTGACTCCAATGAATTACATTGAACATATATATGTATTATATATCTATTTTTACTTTAAATAAATTTAAATAAAAAAATAATTATTTAAATTAAAAGTCGGTTTTAAAAAATAACGCACTATTTTCACTATTCATAAAAAATTGAATGTTTTTTTGAAAAATAACAAAATATCAGCCTAAGATAATTTTGATATTCTAAATTCAGAAATGAATTATATTTTTCTATAATCAAAACATAATAGTTTCATTAATTAATTTAAAATTCCTGTTGTCAAAACCAAAAAAGTGGGGTTTTAAAAAGTAAAAACTATTAAAAGATTTACATGTGTTGATGTCAAATTTATATTTAAAATTACTTATAATGACATGAATTGATTAAACTGATAAAAATATAATCTAATTATACTTCCAAACCATTCAAATTTATAATTTAACATTATAAATTATTTATATTAAAAAGGTTGTAATCAATTAATATTTAGTATTTTTCACTATTCATAAAAATATGAAAGTTATCATAAAAGTACCAAAAATTTATCCAAACAAAAATTTTATGTCTTTATTTTAATGAGGAATTTAATTTCATTAAATTTAATATATGAAAGTGTCAAATATTGGGTTTTAAAAATGTTCACAATTAAAAGGTGGTAAATTTTTTTTTTTTTGAAAAATAATTTTTTTATCTGAAAAAAGATTAATTTGTTCTTATATTTTGTCCAATAATCACATAATATGGATTAGAAAATTATATAGAGTATATAAAATTCAAAATTTAGTTGAGACTATAAATAACCTCTTTTTGAACGACTAGTTTTGTAAGTCGTGGTGCGCTCGAAATTGGTGTTACGTGTAGTGCCAGTTGTTGAATTACTTTGAAGAGATAACATACTATGAAATCTATTAGTGTTACATTCTCCCCTACTTAAATAAATTGTGTTTTCAGAAATTTGAAAATATTTCTTCAAAAATAAATGGTTCAAAATAGAAAAATACCTTTGTGGAAAACCTATATTAGAAATTAGTTTAATAAAATTTAGTCTTAATAAGAGGTAAAGGAAAATGAAAAAGTACCCAAAAAATTATGATATCAATTATGAGAAAATTGGTGGAAATTAGTGACACATAATTGGTGGAAAATGTAAAAATTTATAACGACTGATTGAGGTCATCAATCACAAACAATTGTAAAATTGAGGGCCTCAAAGCCATCAATCAATAATGATTTAAAATATCATCTGTTCAACCAAACTTAAGGTATTAAGATAAAAAATTTTATGTTTTAATATCCTTTCCCTAATGTTTAAGAATTATTTTATTCCTAGAATAAACAGGAAAAAATATACTTGACAAGTATAGTATCATCTTTTAACAAATTCCTACCACAAAATCATCTTTCACTCCAAAAGATAACAGAATTCAAAAATAGTCTCTTTATCATAATCGTATAGGGTTCCAAAAAATGAATTTATAAATCATCTATTAGACCATTTTAAAAAATACATTTTACAAACAGGGACATCACGTAGGCTAGTGGTAGGTGATACAATATTTTTGCCCTTCGTTTTCAGGTTCAAGTCTCATGGCCATGCAGATGCAATATGTCGTCACCTGACCTCCAGGTTGTCCTTTTTCCAACGATCCAAAAATTATAGTAGGAAATGATTTAACCATAGAAAATAGTATCTAATGTCCATCTTAATCCATTCCAACATTTAGACATATCCAAAATACTTATGTCCAAACACATAGTCCAAAATTTACAAGGAAGGTAAACATACTAAAGATCCATTTATCATAAATAAAAACTTATCAATACCTTCATCATGTATTTTCTAAAAACGTTTTGACACCATAAATTACCATAAAACATTATTGAATACATTCCTGATCCCTTGTTCCATATAAAGTACTGGACATACTAATTAAATCCAAATATTTTGAATACTCCAACAATGATATAATAAAAAAACCATTAATCAGTTCCAAGGATGTCAATAATATCAAATATAATTTATCCAAGTCAATCATATCTTATTACAAAATCAATACCTCAGTATCAGGACTATATTAATGTTTATCTTCCCTTCAACCATGCATATTGAAAAAATTTGAACTTTATATTGAGTCACTTTTCTTGGTACCACACAATCTCATATCCTTAATGAAATAGTATTTATGTACAATCCTTATTTATTTCCATAATTTATATAACCAGTACATCATTAATACAATACTCAAATGAAACAATCCTTTAATAAAAACATAATAACACTATTCATTCTTCATCATCAGTGGTAGTATCAGAACATTATTAATATCCAATATCATTATTTGGGGCATACTATGATGATTTGGACATTAATTTGTGTAGTGTACCAACTCCTTGAAGATGAAGCATTTTACATTTGAAACCTTTTCCCTTCCCTTTCAATCATGTAATTGGTGTCCCTTTTCTCCACACTTATAACAAACTCTTTTTCCCTTCATGAATTTAACATGATGATTCTTTCCACATTTAACACATATGGGAAAATATTTCATTCCCTTCTTCCTTTTATCCATCATTCTCTTTATAATCCTTTTCCTCTCTGGAATCCATTCAAATACATAGTACTTAGAGAATTGTTTTCATATCTTATTAACACATGATTATATTTCTTCATTTGATGAGAATATGTGGGAGACTATTTCCCTTATAAATGTTGGCTTAATACCCTGAAATATATGATCCTTTTTACTCTTTGAATCATCATTATTGCTGGAGTTCTCATTCCTTCTACTGGGTTCCATTTATAAACAATGACAAACACTAGGTTAGTTTATGAATCACAATACATAATTCCAAAATTGTAAAATACCTAACAAAAATTGAAATGATTATGCATATAATCTATAATCATTAAAAAATGCTTTCTTTGAGAAAATATTTACTCTTAAATCCTTCATAATGGCTTGTAAATAATATGTGAATTATCATAAGCATATCCCCTGGGAGTGTCGTAACCAAGAGTGTAGCAAGGCCCATTTCATGTACCAGGATACCCTTAGTCAAGCCCGAAACTCCTTTTTAGAGGTTTCCCTTCTAGGTAAATTTATGCCAGAGCTGCCTCTACCTGCTCCTATCTAGACTAGGCTGTATTGTTTGGAAAATACTAAAAATCTCTACACTACCAAAATTCTATGAAGATATTCTATACTAATCCTCAAAGACCGTCTTTGGGTAATTTTATCAAATCATATTTTTTCTAGATCTCGTTTCATAGTATTATACTAAAGTTTGTCTGATACCCATTGTAACACCCCGACCCCAGAATCCTGAAGCGAGTGCATTACATTAATAAATTTTGATGATTACAAGGAATTAATTTCCAAAGTACTGATCCATTTAGTAGCCTTGGAGAATATATTTCATACAAGAACATTACATTACACATTAAAACATAAAATAGAACACAAATAATCTGTTGACAATTCTATTATTCCCCTTTCTTAACTCTGCATATCAAACATAATAGTCTTCCTAGAATCCTAGGAAAACAAAACACTAAAAAGGTGTGAGCTCAGATGCTTTGTAAAGGTATATAATTTTGGGGAATCTGTAAAATTTTAAGGCAAGATGTGTAATAAAAACAACAACCTTTTAAACATGAAGTTGAAAAAATTATGGAGAAAATAAATCCAAAAATTACTTATAAACATGAACATGGATATTCTACTATTCGAATAATTATATGTAATAATTAATTTCATAATGAGAGAATGCCTCATGCCAGACATCATTACCACACAATCAAGTCCTCGTAACAAGACTACAAATAAATTTTTTAACAGATACTTGTTCCAAGACACTTGTTTGTCTCATGATAACTACTGATGCATTGAGGAGCTATAATAGACTACACCCTTCACATACTAAGTCTATTTCATTCCTCATATGAATGTGTTGAAATATAACATAAACATTTATATTAAAACTAGCATATGAAATGTCGATAATTCTACCACAAACCATTAAGAGAATGAAAAAAGCACATCCACTGTAAAACATATCATAACTCATTCAATAAAATATGTAAGATTATATTATAATAAATCAATCTTAATCAATAATAATATCCAGTAAAGGATGTTGAAATAGTTTAAAATGTTCAGTAAATCTTTTTTAGTGAAATATAACTCTTTGTGAAATCATTTAAAAGTCAGACCATTAAAAACGAATTCATTTAAAAGAATTTTTTTAATAAAATTGAACCATACCACCTTGATACTTTTGAAAGAAATTAAAATTTTAAAACCATCATGCCGATATATATAAATCCATAAAACCATTTTCAAAATTTGGAAATTAATGAGAATGATATAGAAGACTAAATATTTAAAACATTTAAAATGATGTTTTAGTTAAAGAGTACCGTAAATGAATAACTTTAAAATTTATTTTATGAAAAATGGACATGGATAATAAATATTCCCCAGATAATACTTACACTTAAACAATCTCAGATAATAATCAGATTGAGGAATTAACCCTTACCTTGTACTTTCCTTTGGTTGAGGGTACCTTTATCCTCCTGTATAATGACCATAGAATGTTAGTAAATTATACAAGAAAAATATTCATATTTATTATATTAAACATTATTCATTTATGTATTTCTACTTCGCATTTAATAAATATTTCCATGTTTAATAAACATTTGACGTATTGATCACTTGCTTTATCATAGGTGTTTTAACTTGTTATTCATTATTGAGTCATTTAGATCATGATTTAAATACTTCCAAAATACAAAACATGATTTATATATAATATTTATGTAGAATATAAATATGTATAATTTATAGATATGTGAAATGTAAAACACCTTTTATGGAGATGGTAGGCCTTAAGTACGCATAAATATTTTTCCGTTTTCATATCGTATTGAACCGAAGTATGTGAATAAGATATGTGTAAGTACACACAAACACTCACACACACACACACATATATACAATATCATTATTATGCAATATATTATATACATATTAATAATATATATATTTATAATCATCGTTGAATGGTGAACCTGATAATGAATCTCATCACATCGTGGAGACAATAATTCGTACGTACTCACTGGCGGTGATATAATTTACCTAATGATTCAAAAGAGTGTAATTGAATGGTATATTAATTGTACATAGAAATTATCTTGTTATTTTCATTATTTATTTACATATTACTCATCATTATATCCATTCAAATAACATAGTGTTGAATAACAAATTACACCACAACGTAGAGACAGTAAGCCGTACATATGCGCGCATGGTGAAATTATCATTCATTGGATATATAGAATAATGAGCATGGTTGTACCATATTTATAATAACATCATATAATGTAGAAGGTACTGGAGGTATTAGTTTGGTACGGAAAAAAATAAATAGAAAGTGGAAGAATAAAATAACTTTGAAAGATGTGATAAAATAATTACCTCTTCTTCGGGTGTTTCCTTTTGATTTGAAAAAAAGGGTTCCTTATGTTCTCTTTCTGCTCGAAAAAATGCCTCTAGTTTTAATTGAGTGATATTTTTATGAGATTTGGGTAGGGGTGGGATGAGAAAAATGGCTTTGGAGGTGTGATTTTGAAAGAAGTGGAAGTACCCTTTTATAAGAGAGGTGATGGTCACTTTAGGAAAAGTTTGAAATATTATTTTATTATAAAATCATTTTCGGTTTATAATTACTCCAAATTCATTTATTTCTAGGATAAGGTGGTATGGGTCAAAATAATCTCAACCAATAGGTTTTAGACAAGCTTAGGTCACCATATTAACTCTATCTTTTATATTTAACTCTTAGTTAAATAGTATAACATTTACAATGTCCTCTTGTATTATTATAATAAATTGTTAATAAACTTACTATAAAAATCCATGTGAACAGAAAGTGGTTCATTATTTATATATAGAACCTTATCTAGGTACATTGGCCAAAAGTTTGATTTTTAGAAATATTATATCAATTAATAATATAGTATTTGTTTTAAAAACACATTTATATCAATTTTGACACTATTTGGTATTTTATTTTTGTTAAATTCATAATAACTTCATCACTTCAAAAATAAATTATTTAATCAACAGTAAAATGTTTTATTAACCAATAAATTTTTTATGGCATAACAATCCTCAATTAAGTTTTTCTATATTTATAATATCAATTATTTTAATCATTCATTGATAAATTAATTACTACATCATCATTATGTCATAAATAAATTTAATTATGTAATCTAAGAAAATTATATATAAAATACC
This sequence comes from Viscum album, assembly GCA_963277665.1. Classification (NCBI taxonomy): domain Eukaryota; kingdom Viridiplantae; phylum Streptophyta; class Magnoliopsida; order Santalales; family Viscaceae; genus Viscum; species Viscum album. The sequence goes on along the minus strand of OY728142.1, from coordinate 421,573,383 downwards.
ATTATTAAACAAAAATTTTATATTTATAATGAATATTTATAGTCAAATTTATCTTATGTATAACCTTATTTTTAAAATGATTTAGTTTTTAAACATTGAATTTAACACTTTTAACTCTTCTTTAAATAAAATTGTAATAAATGTTGTAATCTAATACAAGTGTACGAAAAGGATAATATTTTATTATTAAGGTTGGTTTTGGTCGAAATACACTTATCTAGAAGAACTAGAACATGTTTTAGGATAATTTAATATCATTTTTACCTTTAATTACCCTATTTACTTTTAACAGTGGTAAATAAAAGTCAAAAGTTACTATTCACCAAAAATTATTTTCATGTGCTTGAACCTAATTTTACTTACTGATTACAAATGTGTCTCTTGTATCTTTGAAATTAAATTCCCAAAAGTATTAAAATTACATTTTATGCAAATTTTCGAATGATCCTAGAAGGTGGGTAAAAGACGTAAAAAAGTTCAATAAAATTTTATACATCTAATTTTATTGTAAAATGACTCCAATTAATTACATTGAACTTATATAGGTATTATATATCTATTTTGACTTAAAATAAATTTAAATAAAATAAATTATTATTTATATAAAAAGTTGGTTTTAAACAATAACACAATGTTGTTCACTATTCATAAAAAATTGAATGTTTTCAAAAAAATACCAAAAACTCACCCTACGATAATTTTGATATTCAAAATTAAAAAGTGAATTATATTTTACCCAATTCAAAACTTAGATTTTTCATAAATTAATTTTAAGTTCCCATTGTCAAAACCAAAAGGTGTGTTTTTACTTTTTAAAAACTGTAAAACGATTTACATGCGTTTATGTCAAATTTAAATGTAAAATTTCATACAATGACATGCATTGTATTAACTGATAAAAATATAATCAAATTATACTTCCAAACCATTCAAATTCAAAATTTAACTCTATAAATTATTTATATTAAAAAAGTTGTTTCAATAAAAATTTAGTATTTTTCACTATTTATAAAAATATAAAAGTTATCAGAAAAGTACCTAAAATTTATCCAAATTGAATTTTTATGTTCCAATTTTAAAGAAGAATTTGATTTAATTAAAATGAATATATTAAAGTGAAAAATATTAGTTTTAAAAAGGGTTCTACAATAAAAGGCGGTAAAATTACATTTTTTTGAAAAATACTTCTATTATATGAAAAACGATGTATTTTTTCTTATATTATGTCTACAAAACAGATAATATGGATTATAAAATTATTTGGAGTATATAAAATTCAAAATGTTGTTAATAATATTTATAACTGCTTTTTGAACGACTAATTTGGTAAATCGTGGTGCACTCAAACTCAGTGTCCCATGTAGCATAAGTTATTGAATTACTTTGAAGAGATAACATATTATAAAATCATGGGGTGTTACAATAATCATGTAATCACATGAAAAATAATCGAATCGCCTACGGTGGAACCTTATCACTTTTGATGAAATCCACTGTAAAAGGACTCAAAGGTAGACTCAAAACCATTAGAATGAAAATACAATTTTACCATACCCGAGGCATGTAAATCATCTATGTATGTCCACTAAGGTTTGAGGACAACACTAAAGTGGATGAAACCCTAGGAGGATGAAGAAGAAGACCCCTACCTCTTGAATTAGGGAAAAAATCACCCAGAAACCACTATGAAATCACCTATAGGATATTTCAAGATGTAAAAATCTCTAATTATGGCATCCAAATCAGGGTAAATGATTGGGTATGGAATGGAAATATACCCCACATAAAAATAATGAGAGGTGAAAAATATTTTCCTCTTTATGTGGGATTCATATTTTACTCACACGGTTAAACAAACCTTGAAAATCCAAACTATTTTGTGTTTTATAGGCTACGATATTGGACCGAATTGTTATTTTAATTATAATCCAACCACACAACTGAGAGAAAGCGACTTCAAGAGGTTTCACACATAGGCTTCATAGTAAAAATAACCATGCACCTTAAATTTATGGCCTATAAAAAGTCCACAGACTTCACCATTTTCAGGCCAAAACGCCACAAACATAGGGGGCTAAACCATCCAAAAAATACCCACAAATAAATGTGACACTAGGGGTGTCACATGAACAATATTGTATTTCTTAGTGAATATTTATTTATATATGATTTTCATTATATTAGGTTAAGTTCATTTTGTATTTGTTCAACTATGTTTGGATTGATTTAGTTTGAGTGAGAATTTTTTTTGGTGAATTTCACACTGATTGATACAATGTATCATTTTTTGTTTATTTATGAATAAAAAATATTAATTCAGGTTATTTTAGGTCAATATAGTTTAGTTTTTTTAGAAGATTATGAATAGGTTAATTTTTAGTAGTTTATTATTTTTTAGTTTACTTCAATTTTAGTCACTTTGGTTTCACTCAATTCACTTTTCAGTTGTATTTTAATTCAATACAACATATGATTTGGATTTATTTTGTGAATGTTGTAAGAATTTAGTTCATTTAAGGATCTATTTTATTTTTTTCATTCAATTCAATTTTATTTATTTCTACTTTTTTCAAGTTTGTTAGTGTATGACTGTTTCTTTTTTGTCCAATTTTATTTTATTAGGTTTGATATAGATTGGGAAGGTTCGGATAATAATATTTATTTTTATATAATTTCATTATATTTCCACTTCTTTAGTTACATTTTATAGTTGAAAAGTTAATATTTTTATATTAACTATGTTTATTTGCAATTTTATATGTTAGTATTATTTAAAACCAAATACATTTTATTAATGTTTTGAGTTTACATGTAAATATAGTTTCGATTTATAACTATTTATATGTTAATATTATTTGATGATATTTTCATGTTTATATATCAATATCAAGTTATAATATTTATATTATATAAAATAAAATATTTATTGATTATATTAACTATTTATAAGTATTTTCAAATTAAAACTATTTAAAAGTAGTTTGAATTTAGTTTTTAAATGTACATAAAAGTTGTTTTTAAATAAAATTTAAAATCAGTTAGAAAAACTATTTATTTTTTTAATTTTTCTTAAAAGTGGGTATTAAAACCATTTAAAAGATGTTTTACAATCATTTTTAAGACTATTTAAAATGAATTTTAAAAACTAAGTAGATTTAAAAACTTTTTGAAATATATTTCAAAAAAATTACTGTCTACCTTAGATAAAATAAGGTCTCCATTAATAAATTGTCAATAATTTTATGAAGGTAACTTTGTGGTTGTATAAAACTTTTGATTAATAGGTGTTGAATTATTATGATGACATGTTTTGAAAAGGGAATCATTGGATCATATTGTTTATAAATTTGGTTGTTATTTTTTCTATTATGCTTTATTTATAATTTATATAAATTATGATGTCTTAGTAGTGTGTTGAAATTTAGTGTGATTCTATTAATAATGGTAAATTTGTCGATGAGGAAAATACGATAATGGGAATTGAAATTAATATGGAAATATAGGCTGTATATTAAAAAAATAAAAATAAAACATTCCTTAAAAAATAGATGCTATGAAAGTTATTGGAGTTAGTGTCCTACTATTATAGTTTCACTAGAAGTTTGTGTTAGGTGGTGTGTTTCTGGTGTGTTCTCTTGGATTTTGAATCCTCCAAGGGTTATCATGGAATGTTTGTGTATTGGGGTATTACCTAGACACAAAATTAAATAGGTAAAAGTTGTGTGTTGTATTTAGGTTTTATTAGGAATGGAGTAGTTCCAAATATAAAATTGATGTGTTAAAAAAACACTACATGTAACACCTAATCCATTTATTAGGGAATAATTCAATTGCATTTATGTTGGTTCCAAATTAAGCACAATTTTCCCTGAAAAATACATTTCCACTCATTTTACAGTGTCATAATCTTCCCCAAAGTGTGGAGATACATTATAGAATCTTTATTTTATTTATATAAATTTTATTATTCATAAAAAAGAATATTAAATAGTATAAATCATTGTATTAATGAAAATAATCCTTATTTTCAAATAAAAACCTCAAATTTGAATATTACCTTAAAATAATTATTCCTCCAATGAGTAATCATTTCTCCATAATGTGTTTCTGGAAACTAATTCATGATAGGTATAACCTATAAATCAATTCCAAATCTATAATCCCAACAATTATATAACTCGTGTTTATATTCCCTTCATACACCAACTAATTTCTTTAGTCCTGAAGTCCTCACAACCACACCATCTGGAAAATTATAATTATGATACTACCAAAATATTAATTCAAATAAATTCAATAATAATATAACAGTAAATCTAATGAATTTTATTACCCATATTTGATCTTAAGAATTGTCCTTTATTTCAATTTCAAGGAGTCTCTAGGCGACTGGGTTCATTGGAATGATTTCACAATATTTTTCAACCATCATCATAAAACTCTTGAATTCTCTTACATTTTTACTAATCAATTTATTATCCCCATTATACTTGACCGTCACCAGTGTGGGGAAGTTCCACACATCACTCATGTGTGTATTCCCATTTTTCATTATATTGTATGATTCAGATATGACTGAATAAAAAAAATTAATTAATTCATATTATAATGATAATAAATTATGGTCACAAAATGTACTAGTGTTTTATACATATACCTATATTAGGATAATAAGCAGGTACTATGGGATCCCTTGTCTATAAAAGATCTATTACCTATGTAGTACTAGCAGGTTTCAATGTATTCTCATAATGACCAGTATACTTGGGAGGTTCAAAATGTTCTGAAAGAAAAATTGAGGGAGTATAAACATAAAATCTGAGAGAGAATAGAGTAGTAGGAAATAGAGTTGGCAAGGATGTCTATGAAAAAGGATAAGATGGATATGGAGGGGTATCCATCATCAGATAAGGAAAATATACTAGTGGTTGATCGTATATAAATGGTGGCCACAGTATAGGTGGTCTAAATAACCTTGGAACCTATAAAGGAATTTTAGAATAAGAAATTGTATTACATAGTATATTGACTGAAGGGTATGGGAGTAATTGGGTAGAAAATTACTGAATGAATCCCTAGTAGCCCCACATGAATTATTAGATTGGGAACCATTGTGTAATAACCTAGATCTTCCTTTCAGTTATGTGTTCCTTTTTCTAGTGTTTTTAGGAAAGAGAGGATTTTTCTAAAAATTTCTTACGTACACGCCATGCACATCATAACTACACACCGTGTACTCCGTTACCGTAGGTAGCTAGTGCTGGCCGTCTCACATCTATGCACATGACCTTGTGTGGTGACTTAGAGAGAACCTAATTTGGGGGCTAGTAAAGGCAAGTACACATCATGTACATCTAAATTACACACCATGTACTTTCTTTTATTTCATTAAATATACTGGGGTCACGTCTGACAGACAGAATCATCTCCTTCTAGGTCGGTATCATCCGAGAGAAACCATACGACCATGTTCTTTCCCCGAGCCCCCAATCGAGCATCCATTATTTGAATCGACCGCCGTCAATTGCATTTGGATCACCTCAGTAAGATCTTCCTTCTCCTAGAGCTTCGTTTCCTGATTTCTCCTCTTTCTCAAGTTATCATTAGTTGATATTTTTTAGTGTTTTATTGATCAATGGTGTTCTTGGGTGATTCAAGGCTTGAGGTTCATGTATAATGATCTTACAACACCGAGGTTGGTGGTTTGGGCCTTTCCGTTGAAAGTCTTTGAGTTATATGTGCAAAATTGCCCAATACCCTTGAACGAGGTAATGAGTGATATGATTTTACCCATGTTAATTGGATTATACGATTGTATGCTTGAGTAGAGGATAATTGATTGTGAATAGGGTTAATTGCTATGCTTTTTTGGTGTTTTCCCATGCATGTTTTTCTTATAACTATTTGGTCCTACTTACCAGTTAGGCTGCTGTTTGTTTCCCATACCTAGTATTGTTAGGATGGAGTGATTTTTATCTATCTTGATGTTATACTATTGACTAGTTAGCCAAGTAGTTCTTGAGGTTTACTTTGGCTGCTTTTCATTTCTATGGTCGTTTGACTTACACAGGGCCATGAGAACCTGGTGTAGTAGACCATAGGGAGAATGGACATCAGAGCTTCTCCAGAGTGTCTTTTATTATTGTTACAATGCCCTCGAAGTGTCTATAGATCCTCGACATGGACCACATGGGGAATGAGATAGAAGGGCTTCCCCAGAGAGCCTTTTAGTTACCGATATGAGACTATAAAGGTAATTGATGGTGAGTGCTTCCCCAGAGAGTCTATACTAGAGCTGAACTAGTGGGGTTAGATGGTGAGTACTAACCAGAGGGTTTCTTGTGTTTTCTAGGTAGGACCAAATTGGATTTGTCCGTTAGTACATCCCAGAGGGTTACTTGTTTGTGATTTTCTGTTTACATGATATCTGGAACTGAATGCTTTGAAACTGTGGAATTGTTTACTGTTTAGTACTTCCTTATTTACTGCCACTTTTATTTATTTCCTGCCATATATATTCACTGACTATTAGGAAGAGATATCTTAGTGGTTTCTTACTGGTATTTAGTCTCACACCTTGTTTGGTCAATGATTTTGGGCCCAAATAGATTATATTGTTGCAGGTATAGATAAGGGCAAGTGCCTTTCTACTTCAGATACTTGACTGATTCGAAGCTGGTGAGCATTGGACCAAGGTCAGGCTTGCGATGCTATGGAGCTGTTTACTATTTTTACTGTAATTTGTTTTAGAACTGTATTTAATCATTTTGACTTTATTGGATTCTTTCCTAGACTTATGTATCTTGTATCATTATATATATGTGCTAAAACGGTTTATTTCCTTCAGTCTTCTATTGTTACTATTGTATGAAATTATCACTACTTCCACTATTATTATTTGTTTCTCTTCTGTTGTGTTACTCTGCCAACGAGGGAATAGTTTCCCCACTATCACACCTGAGGCCGTTACTGCTAATCAGTAGCCTCTGGCATTAGAGCAAATGTGCTTGAGGCCATGTGACCAACCGGGTATGGGGTGCCTCTGGGCAGCTTCCTGAACAGGGATGTTACAAAGTGGTATCAGTGGAATTATTTTCATCTTGACATACTATCTGGAGCATGTTCTAAGGTATGTGATGGAAATAGGTACATGGTAATAAGTTTTTCCCTAGAGTAGATATCACGTGTATAGGGAAAAGCCAATTTACCTTATTTATTTCAATTTTCTAGTTTTTTTATTATACAGTTGATTTTATTTCACCATTGGGGGATTCACATGATTTGTGCTGTTATTGTTGATATTATCGAGGTTCTATTGCTGTTCCAATCCAATGAGATGAGGGTATTCCATCTCATTCATCATATAGGAACTTTTTAGAAATGGCATGTCAGGCATTCTGGCCATGCTATTTAGGGTGTATTAGCGATTGCATCTTGTTGTGATAGATGTTGTGCTAGATATGGATGCTTTTGTGATAGATGCCTTGATAAATTACCTTCTGTATGATAAGGTATTGAATTATGTAAGGTTTCTTTTAAATCAACACTAAACATTAGTTCTTTGGGTGTTATAGGCCCTCATGGATCAGAATTTGGTGCATCATTGCCTTGAATTTCTTGTATATGACATGTATAAGATTCCAACTGTTGATTCACGAGAAGTATGGGCCCTCACAGATGATAATTTAGAACTTAAATGTTTGTTTCAGTTTTTTCGGGGCTCCAGAGTAGTTTATGTGGCTTATAGTCTGAAAAAAGAAGAATACACACCGTGTAGTGATGAATACATTCCATGTGTTCTTCTTTTCGGGAAGAAACTATTTTTCTTTAGTACGCGTTTTATAGTCTCTAACCACGTCACTGACTGTGTGGGAAGAGACATGGGGTTGAGAAATATTTAGGGGAACATTCTATGTACCTGCTGTATATGTCGTGTTGTGTAGACCTTATTTCCACCCATGTGGATAAGGACATATATGGATGAAATCATAAGTTATACAAGCCATGTCATGTTTGAATATTCTGTGTATTATAGACCAGGTATCTAGCCGTTTGGCAAGCAACACAGGACGATGAAACATTTATAGTACACGCCGTGTTTGGCACAAACACGCTGTGTAGAGTGATCTATGTAACTAGACATGTGACTAAAAACATGTGTTGGTGATGTTTTCCTAGTACACGCCATGTCTGGAACAAAAACTCCATGTTTATGGGGTGTTACATGACCAGTTTTGGCAGAAGTACACGCCATGTGAAAGGCTTAAGGGAACACATCGCGTAGTTTAGTATACAAGCCATGTATCCTTGTTTTGTAAGACTTGAATGATTTATTTATCATGTTCCCTTATTAACCTTCTTTTTTTTAGTCCATGATAATCTTGTTCTAAGGTGGGCATTGGGCCTTTTAGAGTCATGACACCAAGATGTCCTCCGATTGTATGCTAGTTGCAAAGAAGTGATTAGACACTAGACATGGCTGACCAAGGACTTCTAGAAGATCCTTCAGTTGTGCTAGTCATGGTAGCAGCTATCATTCCAGACATAGGTGTAGGTGAACAGTTCTGAGAGGGCTTCATGAGGTCCATGCATACCTTCGACGAAGTACCACATCTTGCCCCATCTATGGCAGAGTTGATGTGGGTCTTTAGGCTGCATCATCCACCCACTTTCACAAGGGAAGGAGGACCTTAGTCTGTAGATTCATGGTTAGAATCCAAGATTTATGTCTTTGTGCATCTAGAGACACCTCCAGGGAGGAGGTTCAAGCTCGATACGTACATGCTTCGGGACTTCGCCAAGGGATGGTGGGATGTGATCTCACAGGCAGGACAACAGCAGGTCATGACCTAGAATGAGTTCCAGCATTCCTTCTACGACTACATCTATCCGGAGGCTTTGAGTGCCGATGGATCCAGAGAGGTTACGAGTCTAGAGTAGGGTACTCTTTTAGTTATGGAGTATTCTCCTCACTTCACTAAGTTGTAGTGCTTCACACCTATTCAGGGAGGTGATGAGTTATTCCTAGAAAGGATGTTTGTGGATGGTCTGAGGCATGACATTTGATCTCACGTGAATAGCTTCAGGTTGTCGTCTATCACTTCTATCATCCACTAGGCACTGATCAATGAGCATAGTCTGAGGGATTCTAGAGTTGTGAGCTAGGGAGGTTTGACATCAGAGTTACTATCCCTCCTACTGACAGTGGGAAGCGCCACATGGGGTCTTCACGTGGTTATCCAAGGAGGTGAGACACTTCCTATAGTAGCTATGTGGTGTGATACCAGTGCGTGAAGAGTGGTAATACGAGGCCACATTTCCCCAGAGACATAGTGGAGTACCGATCTTGCAGCTGGATGGGACATCTTCAGTGCTTTTTTCAGATCTTTTCACCAATAGCTGGTGAGATGGGTTCTTTTATGACTCCTCGTTCAGGAGCAACGCCACCAGTTTCTCATTAGTCTAAAAAATTGAGTTCTTCTAGTTTTTTTTGGCCTAGGTGGAGGTCATGGCCATGGTAGCCAGTCACCATGATTTCAACGAAAACATGGTGCATCGGCTTAGGGTGGTAATGTAGGGTCACTGGGCCATGGAGCAGGCTAGACTTTTGCAGTGAAGTACACCTTGCATGAGAAGGATCTCAGACCCTCTACCGTTCGACATACGATCCTAGTTTCCTTATTTTTAACTTCGACTCTTTTCGATACAGGGGCATCTCATTGTTTTATATATGTTGCTGTTGTGGAGATACTTGGGCTCTGTATCTTTTCTGTTACTGATATCATGACGTTAGGCACTCTATTTGGGGCTTGAACGGTTTGTGTACATCAGTTCAAGAAGTTCCCTCCTGAGGTTTCTGGGTTTCACTTATTTTGGGACCATTATGTACAAGAGATTACTGGATATGACGTCATTCATGGAATGGATTGGTTAGTTCCCTTCCAGGATGTTGTCGACTACTGTCACTATTGGGTGAGTTTCACATCACAAGAGGGAAGATCGTTTCTTCAAAAGGGGGAATGGAATGTCCAGGTGAGCATAGCGGGACCTGGGCATCATGGGTTGGGCATAGTTACATCCAAGATTTCTATTCTATATCTGGATGACCACGAGACATCACAGATGGACTTTCCTCCAGTGGTGGATCGTTTCATTGATGTCTTTCCAGAGGACTTTTTAGTTTTACCTCAGGAGAGAGAGGTAGAATTTTCTATTGAGATCATACTAGGAGTGGCACCAGTGTCCATTCCTCCTTATAGGATGGCTAGACTAGAGCTACACGAGCTCAATAAGAAGTTGGAGGAGTTGCAGGAAAAGGGTAATCCGACCCAGCACTTCACCTTGGGGTTCTCCTGTCCGATTTTCAAAGAAGGCGGATGGTACCCTTCAAATTTGTGTGGATTATCGAAAGCTGAACCAGTTGACTGTAAAGAAATGATATCCTTTACCGAGGATGGATGATCTATTTGATCATATTTGAGGAGCCCGAGTGTTCTCAAATAATGACTTGAGATCTTGTTTTCATCAGTTTCATGTTAGACCATCTGATATACCTCTTACATCCTTTTAAATCAGGTATGGTCTATACAAGTATGTGGTTATTCCGTTTGGTCTCACAGATGAGCCTGCTATTTTTATGGAACTGATGATCCGAGTGTTCCATCCATACATGGATTATTTTGTGGTGGTTTTCATGGAATATATCTTGGTGTACTATTTCACTCGACACGACCATACCACCCATCTTGAGATCATTTTTAGTACATTGAGAAAGAATCAGTTATATTCTAAGCTCTCAAAATGACACTTTTTGATAGACCAGATTCACTTATTGGTTCATGTTTTCTTGGAGACAAAAGTATCAATATACCAATAGAAAGTGAGAGATGTAGTTTTCTGGGTGCATCCCAAGAGCATTTTTTAGGTATGATTTTTTATAGGGGTGACTGTATACTACAAGAATTTCATACAAGAATTTTAATGCCTAGAAGTGCCACTGATGGGATTGAATAAGAAGGGTGCCAAGTACTTGTTGAAAGATTCTTCTGAGTTAGCCATTTAGGAGATGAAAGAGAGGTTGACATCATCACCGATACTAGTATTTCCAGAGTCTGGAAAGATCTACAATGTTTATTGTAATGCTTTATGTATCGGGGTGGGAGGAGTGCTTATGTAGGGAGAAAGATTCGTTGCGTATGGATATCAATAGTTGAGGCCACATGAGAGGAATTAAATGACATAGGATCTGGAGTTGGAAAAATTTGTTCATGATTTACACTACTAGAGACATTATCTTCTAGGAGAGCATTTCACAGTTTTCATTGATCGCAAAAGTCTCAAGTATATCTTCACCCAGTGTGACCAGAATTTGAGACAACGAAGGTGGGTTGAGTACCTTCAGTCCTTTGACTTTGAGATTGACTATACATTGGGGAAAGGCAACATTGAGGCTGATTTTTTGAGCATGAGGAATAATAGATATGTAGTTTAGGTTTCCACTAGTGAGTGGAAGATAATGGCTATGTTCCCTGAGATGCATTTGGAGGTGCACGTCAGATAGGGGCATATATTACGTTCTTCTGTAGCTGTTACCTCTAATCTTCTTGATCCAGTGTGAATGAGGAAACTATCTGATTCTGAAGGCCTAGTCCTATCACAATGTGTGTCAGGAGAGGACCCTATTCCTGGATGAACCATAGGAGAGGATGAGATCATGCATTTCTAGGGGCGCATATGGGTGTCAGTAGACATAGGTGAGGAGTTGACGTAGGAATTTCATTCCTCAGTTTGGGAAGTTCCTCTTGATGTCACCAAGATGTATCATGATGTAAAACATTATTATTGGTGGCTAGGTATGAAGAAAGATGTTGTTGGGTTCATTATGAGTTGTTCTACCTGTCATCAGGTGAAGGTGGAGAATCAATAACCAGTCGAGATTTTGCAGAAGTTACCCATTTCCATGTGGAAGTGGAATGATGTCGCAATGGATTTCATGACAGGTTTACCAAGGTCTCCACAAGGGAATGATGTTGTATGGGTTTTCATTGATAGACTCACAAAGATTTATAAATTCTTGCTGATCAATGAGACCTTCAGTGTTGATGAGTTGGGATTGTTGTACATCCGTGAAATTGTATGTTTACATGGAGTTCCACACTCCACTTTTTCAGACAGGGATGCTTGTTTTACTTCTTGGGTCTGGAAGGGCCTACATAAGGCTTTGGGTAAACATGTACTTTTGAGTACATCTTACCAATATTAGACTGATGGCTAGTCCAATCATATGATTCAGGTTCTTGAGGACATGCTTCGTGCACACATCCTGGATTTTGGAGGTTCTTGGGAGAATTACATACTTCTTGTAGAGTTTTCGTACAACAATAATTTTCAACAAACAATTAAGATGGAACCATATGAGGGTTTCTATGGTAGAATATGTCGATCACCCTTATGTTGGATGGAGGAAGGAGAGGAAACTATGCTAGGACCTTATCTTGTCCAAGATACCAAATAGAAGATAGAGTTGATTCAGAAGAGGATGGCTACAATACAGTCTCAACTGATGTCTTATGCTGATAAGAAGATATGTCCTTTAGAGTTTGAGGTTGGGGATCTGGTTTTTTACATGTCACACAGAGGTTGGGGCACAAGCAGATTAGGAGACAAGTTAAGCTTTCTCCGAGGTACTTTAGGCCGTTTGAGGTTTTGGAGAGAGTTGAGGCGGTTTCCTATCGGCTGCAATTACCTCCGAGGTACCAGGATATGCATGGAATCATTCACGTTTCTCATATTTGATGTTACTTCTCAGACCCATCTCATGTTTTTCTACCTGAATATGTTGAATTAGAGGTGGATTCCTCATTTGAGGAGCATCCTATTCGGATTGTTGATCGTAATATGAAGGTTCTCTGTGGACAATATGTTCCTCTGGTATAAGTCCTATGGATGCATGGGTGACTACAGGATGAGAATTGGGAGAGGGAGACCGATGTACAATCATAGTGGCCGGAGTTTTTGAGGATTCTTCTTCTACGCCACCATACTAGGGAAATTCGGGGATGAATTAATTTAAGGGGGAATGTTTGTAAGAACCATGTTCTTATTTTCAGGTATATATTCCTTTTGAAAGTGTTTTTTAAGAAAAAAGAGGATTTTTTCTCAAAATTTCTTAAGTACAAGCTATGTACTTTATAGGTACATGCGGTGTAATCAGTTACTATAGGTAGCTGGGTACTGGTCGTGTCACGACCATGCACACTGCTATGTGTGGTGACCTAGAGACTGCCTAATGCGGGGGCCAGTAAAGGCATTTACAAACCATGTACTTCTAAAGTACACACTGCGTACTTTATTTTATATCATTAAATGTACCGAGGACACGTCTAATGGATAGAACCACCTCATTCTAGTTCTGTCTTATCCGGGAGAAACCATACGACCGCGATCCTTCCCCGAGCCCCCGATCAAGCATCGATTCTCTAAATTGACCGCTGTCTATTTGTTGAGATTGATTCGGTAAGCTCTTCCTTCTCCAAGAGCATCATTTCATGATTCCTTATCTTTCTCGTGTTATCTTCAGTTGACAATTTTTAGTGTTTTTGTAGAATTACAATGTTCTTGGGAAATTCAAGGACTGAGGTTCACATATAACGATCCTAAAAAACAAGGTTTGTGGTTTGTGCCTTTTTGTTGAATGCCCTTGAGTTTTATGTGAAAAATTTCCCAATAAACTTGAACAGGGTATTTCATGTTAAGCTTTTAGCCGTGTAAATTTCCTTCTATGAATGTATACTTTATTATTGGATAACTGAATTTGAATTGGGTTAATTTCTATGCTTTGGAAATGTTTTCCTATGGATATTTTTTATGACAATTTGGACCTTCTTGCCTGTTAGGCTGCTGTTTGATTCCCATATCTAGTATTGTTAGGATGGAGTGATTTTTATTTGTCTTGCTATTAGGTTATAGACTGGTTAGCCAAGTAGTCCTTGAGGTTTACTTTGGATTCTTTGCATTTCTATGCTCGTTTGACTTACATTGGGCCGTTATAACCTGGTGCAGTAGACTATAGGGAGAATGCACGTAAGAGCTTCTCTAGAGGTTGGGTTTTATTGTTACAACGTGAGACCATTGGGGGAATTGACATAAGTTCTTCCTCAGAGTGTCTGTAGTTCCTCAACGCGGGCCATAGGTGGAATAAGATGTAAGTTCCTCCCCCGAGCACCTTTTAGTTACCAATATGAGATTGTTGGGGGAATTTATCGTGAGTTCTTCCCCAAAGAGTCTACACCAAATCTGAAATATTGGGGTTAGAGGATGAGTACTGCCCAGAGGGTTGCTTGTGGTTTCTAGCTAAGAGTAGAGGGGATTAGGCTATGAGTACATCCCAGAAGGTCACCTATTTGTGATTATCTATTTACTTGCTATGGAGAACATAATGCTTTAAAATTGTGCAATTGTTTACTGTTGAGTACTTACTTGTTTACTACTTCTTTTCTTTATTGTCTTCCATATATATTAACTGACTATTAGGAATGTATCTCTTGGTGGTTGCCTACTCAGAATTAGTCTCACATCCTGTTTGGGTCATGCGTTTGGGCCCAAATAAATTATATTGTTGCAGGTATAGATAAGGGCATGCACACTTCTACTACAGTTACTGGACTGCTTTGGAGTTGGAGAGCATGGGGCTAAGCTTAGGCTTGCGATGTTGTGCACTTTTTTACTGTTTACTTGTACTTTGGTTTAGTACTGTATTTCAGCGTTGTGACTTGTTTTTTTTTCTTTACAATACTTATGTATCATGCATCATTATATATATGTGCAACAACAGTTTATTTCCTATAGTCTTCTGCTTTTACTATTGTATGACATTATCACTGCTCCCACTATTGTTATTTTTTTCTCTCCCATTGTGTTAATCTTCCAATGAGGTAATAGATTCCCCACTATCACACCCAAGTCCCTCACTACTAGTCGGCATCCTCTGGTATTAGGGGGAATGCTCTTGAGGCCATGAGACCAACCGGGTACGGGCCACCTCTGGGTAGCTTCTTAATCCGGGATGTTACACATTGCCACTAGGATAGTCAGAGAAAAGTTTTCCCTTGGATGATGGGTTCTTATTAAAATTTTAAAAAAATGACAAAAAATTATATGTTATTGACATATATTTGAAATATTTTACTCAAAATAGGCAGAATAAGATTAATTCTCAAATCACTCATAGAATGATTGTTATTAGACATTCTATTATTTTATATCTCTTCCAAATCTTATTTTCATTTCCCACATTGGAAGTGAAAAATATATTTAATTATAAATTAATAACTACTGTGTAATACAAGAAAGAAATAATAGGTTACATGACTTAATTATGGGATATCAATTTTCCATACAAATAAATTATGGGTAATGAAAAAACATAATCATATCATATTTAGCGTTAAAATATTAAAACATATTAGACATGCCACAAGAAAATCAATATACTATAATTATCATTATAAACATGAGTATGGTATGGGTTTATTCATCTAATTTCAATTCAATACAATGGATTTTTGGGATGTCCATCTAGTTCATTTTTCTCATTATATTAGGCCAATTTATTTATATTTTGCATTTGGCGGTTAGGATATTTTTTAGGTTAGGTTATTTCAAAATTTTACAATTTTGGTAATTCATTTGATTTTTTCATTTTTCATTCAAATTAGTATAATATTTTTTGGTTCAATTTATCTTTATTTTAATAGAATTTCATTTTTTCATTTTTTCATTTGTCAGGTTCTATGATAGTTCAATTGAATATTAGAAATTATACTCAAATAAAATTGCAACCACTTTATATTAAAAATTCCCATGAAGGTAAATTTGGATACAAAATGAAACAAATATTAAAACAACTTGAATAGTACCAACCTAAAAAACCTATATCTAGATAAACCAAAACAACTAGAAACACACATGGTTGATTCTATATATCACCCACCACATCTTCATGTTCACAATTAATTTTTTTTGTTGACTCGTTGAGTCATCATAAAAAATAAATTCATTGAGGCTAATGGGGGAAGTGATGATGTCAATTTCTACCCCACCATCATCAAAAATATTTATTGCGATTACATCAATAATGACACCAAATTTAGGTCTTTTATAATATTTCACCTAAAAAACATTTTTCATCAATGATTACAAAATATAAGGATCATCAGTAGCAACGATGTGAGTCATGTCAATAACTCTAAATCCATAGCCAACAATAAATGTGCCATATATCATCATTGAATCATCCCACTTTAATTTCATCCGAGCGAATTTACTATTGGAGTAATAATTAAAATATTAGTATTTTATCAACAACTCTATAATAAGATACATTTTTATATTGATGACTACTATTCAATGCATCGACATAACACTATGTCATTATAGTAACCATAACACCATCGTGTTGTGTTATCATGTTCAATGCTCAATGAATGATAATAAATGTTTACTTATTGATCACAATTTTTTTCATTCAAAAACCACATAATAAGGACCAAAATCCAAAAATATTATTTCATAATAGATAAAATCTACATATAAAATCAATACCTAAAATATAAATGAATATTAAAAATAAAAAAAATTTCATTTAATTGTAGTAATAATTCTATCCTTGATTTCAACCACAAAGAATACTTTTTTCTATGAAAAGACTCTCTCATTCGCAAAAGTAATGAATGGCGAATTATATTTTTAAATTTTTTATGTTTCCTAAATAAAAATACAAATATATTTTAACATGTATATAAAATTACATGGGATGAGATAGAATATAAATGTTCAATTTAATTATTGTAGTCATCGAAAAAATTTTATTTAATAAAACCATGAGATAAGCCATCTCCGACTCATTAAGGCTTAATGTAGTCAATTTATATGATCTAGGAATCCCCCATATTTGTTGAAGTCCTAGAAAAATAGGTTTAATTTTATCATACATCACATATTCGTTTATCATTGGATGGTTATGTACACTGGTCACATCTAAAAAATAGAAGAAAAAGAAATCCATACTTTCTTGTGAAAAGTAACATTTCATAGTAGAACCTTTAAGATTACTCTTGTATTGGGAATGATAATTCAATGTTCACATATTTATATTAGTAGGATACATATAATGAAAAATTATTTGATCCTATAAGAAGTATTTCAATTAGAATATGAATAGTGAGATGCATCATGCATGTGAAAAATGATGGAGGAAATTTCTTTCTAACACACACAAAAATAAATGGTGCCACTTCCTGCATTTTTTTAAAGAAATACATTCAGAAATTTTTATCATAAAGATATCTATAAAAATGGAAAATTAGATTCACTTCTATCATTACATTATTGGATAGAGGATGAAATATTTTTATTGGAATCAACTCATGAAAAAGATTGTGACAATCATCTGTTTTCATAGATTTTAGCTTCAACTGTCTAATACTAACACATTTTGACTTGTTTCTAGAATAGCTATGAAGAACTTTGATAGTATATAGTACTTATTGAAATTGTTTTTAAGGTGTAATTTCATAAGAACAGCACAAAAAATTCCATTTATTTATACTGATAGACACATGAGGCAATTCTAGTTTGATACACCAATCTACCAAGTCTTTCCACGATTTTAAATAACCTTTTAACATCCCCAGGCAATATAGAAGGATTAAAAGAAACATTTGAGGTATATTTCTCTTCCAATGTGTGTAATGTCTTAACAGTGATGTAATAAATTTATTCGTGAAAAAGGAAACTCAATGTAGATACTTTTATTATTTTAGTTGTAATTAGATTTAGTGCCAACATTTACCCTCTTTATTGATTCTATCTGACCTTTCTCAAATAAAAAACAAACATACACAAATTCATTTATAACATCAGTTCTAGAAATAAACTCCGGTTTAATTGTTGTCTCGATGGTATTTTCAAACCTTTTATAATTATTCATACATAGACGATTTAATGGAAAAGATCATCGATGTACGGTAAAACTGAAACTATAATGATATTTTAGTAATGTTGATCTTATATTTTTGATACAAACAGGACATGGAATTTTATACTTTGTGATACTGTTAGAAATAATATCATAATTAATGAAATCATTTACCATCCACAGAAGGGAAATAGAAAACTGAAATACATCTTCCAAACAAGAACTATATATGCATACATCCACA
Organism: Viscum album; assembly: GCA_963277665.1. Taxonomy (NCBI): domain Eukaryota; kingdom Viridiplantae; phylum Streptophyta; class Magnoliopsida; order Santalales; family Viscaceae; genus Viscum; species Viscum album. Next base: position 421,555,162 of record OY728142.1, on the reverse strand, counting down.
ATAAAAATATGATTCAACTATTTTATTAAAGGTTAGAGTATACATTTATATCATTTCCATGATTAGAAGGTCCATATATGAGTGTACACATTAAAGTGAATTATTTTTTCATAATCATCCAGGAAGGAAAGTTATAAATTTCAATGAAAATTGGCCATGTTCTATGATATGTAATCATCTAAACAAATAGAATAAAACAAGCACATGATAGACCAATCCTCACAATATACACCTTAACCGCAAAAACAAGATATAAAGCATCAAATGTTAGACATACTAATCATATGTACAATGAATGAACTTAGTATTATCTTTATTTCTCACAGTATCATTCTATCACATATTTATTGATACTAGATTAGGAATGGAAATATTTTGGAGTCTAAAAATAATTAGAAAGTGCCAAATTAATTTACATGGAAAATGAGAGAGCATTCCATCAGCATTTGGATTCCATCGAGGCATGAATCAATTTTTTTACTATAATTTAGGCCAACAATTACCTATTATAATATGCTTTATTTTTTCAATCAAACATAAATTTTGTTTTTTGAAAATTCATGTTGGTCAATTATCTTTCATTCCATATAATAGTTTGAAGAAATATATGAATCATATAGAATTAATTCCTTTTAAAAAAATAAGAATATAGTTAATGGAATTATTATAAAATCCACACATTGTTTTTCCCTAAAATAGTCACATCGAAAATTCATTATTTTTCATTTTACCACATTTCCCATATACTAGAGTTGTGACATCATCCTTATATTTTCACTCTCTTGAGATCAATATTTCATTGAATAAATCATGGATAATTATATCATTATCTTATCGTATTGGAATACTTTATTTCACATGACGATGATTAAATGGAAACCAGTTATATAAGAAATTATTCCATCTAGTCCTCTGATTTAGATTATGAACATTTTAAGACCATATATTCACCCCATTGTTACACCAGACATAATATTTTTCTTGAAAACCAATATTTTATGTTATCTAACTTATTTATTACTTAAAAAAGTTCTTCCAACACAATTATAACATGGGTAGTGTATAATACCTCTATCTAAATCAATTTTAAATGAATGTTCTAAAAAATATAACTTGTTATGAAAATTAATTGAGATTTTATTAGTATCATATATCCAAGTTATATCCATTTTGTAAAAAAAATACATAAATTTTATATGTTAGGTCATAAAAAAATTAAAATAATTTTGATGTCAAATACAATATATATTTTAGTATATGAGACATTTTCACTTTATTTCACTCACTTTGAGAAAGATTGAAATAAGATCCATTTAATATCACTCTCAAATTTTGTTAATGAATACAAAATTTAGCATAAAATAATGCATCATTATAAAAAATAGTATATCATGAAAAATTCAATTTGAGAACGGAAAATTCCATTTGGAAATAATTCAATATTTATATTTTCACAAAATCCTTAATTTCATAACTTTATCCCATGAGATAACATAATAATATATATATGAAACTATAATATAGAAATACATTATATCAATGAGTAATAGCTATACATAAGACCACACAAAAAATTATATGTTTCGTATAAATGAAAAACTAGTCCATTTGAGAATTATAATATAAACGAAATCAATGTATATCAAACACGAAGCATAGTATATATAGTGCTGAAAATATCATAAGTTACAAAAAACAAGGAATCAATTTATGTTTTTCAATAAATAGATTATATTATTAGTAAACTATTTATGTGTTTAATAGGAAATATACCATAATAAAATCTTATTCAAAAAAACCCACACAAGGCATAAAAAATAACAAAAAACAACACTTTATACATATAAAAAAAGGAAATGATATATTATATAAATATTTTTTTTAAAATATTTAATATAATTTAAGAAATATGTTTATGTAATAAAAAATACATTTATATAAAAATATTAATTCACCACCCATTTTAAAATAAAGGAAAACTTATGAAAAATATATAGACATAATTCAAGGTGAAAAGTGAATTCTAAGACAAACTATTTTCAAGTTGAAAAATAATACCTCAATATAAATATGTTTAAGAAATATTTTATTAAATGAAATTATTTGTGTATTTCAAATATATATAATTCCTTTTATGAAAATAATACCAATAAATATATTCAATCAATATATTAAATTTTAAATCCAAATTTTTTTAAGACCAAAAATAAATATTTTAAATTATTAAAATAAACAATTTAAATGAATAATTTCATAACCCAATAATAGTTTCCCAAAAAGTACTATTGATTATCCACTAAATGAAGATAATATTAATTGTTAATATATAAAATATTCATGTGATTTATTATTCATAAACACCATTTTAGTTCATTTTACACTTTAAACATCATTTCACATTAAGATTGTAATTCCTTCTTAAAATGCACTATAATATGGCACATTTTTTAACATCATTTAAAGTAGAAAATGATCTTAATTTTATTATCATATTTAATTATATGGTTTTTAATAATATTGAGAACAATTCATACTTGTAAATTGTTTGAATATTCACATTGCAAGAACACCAAAATGGGATTTCATGCAAACAATTCTAGAGAAGGAAGATTGGACACCACCCCACTGATGAGAATGTGGGGCCCCACATAAAGGCCCAATGAAGCCCAAATTTCTTGGCATGCTAGAATACATATAATAGGAACACACAAGTATTCAAGATCTAGTGCTAATTCAGCGTCCATGGTGGTTATTAAGGCAACCCAATTTGGAGATAAAATTATGGGCTAGATTCTGTGGGCCCGAAAACAGCTTACCAATTTAATCATATATCGGCATCCACAACTCCACATGGGCCCAAATTGTACATATTATTAGGTGAGATCCTATGTTCCATTTTATTATTCTATGTACCAAGCTAATTTTTCCATCATGAATGTATTCCAGGAACCACTTTTTGTTGGAATCAAGCGGGCTGCAACATCGGGTCAAGGGTGGAAAAGTCTCCTCTCCCTTACATTCCACCACCCTATGCCTACCATACTCAAGTGGGATCCTTTGTACTTTTTGGATCTTGACCTAAGCCTGTTGAAATTATTATTTAAGGTAGTGGTGGTGGAGGAGTTTTTCATCTTTTGATCTTTCATTCATTGTAATGTAATGTTGTGATTTTGTTATCTCAAGTTTTTCTTTCATATGTAAGTTGTTTTAATTCATCCTAGTTTCTTAATAAAAGTATTTATTATTCTATTATCAGGTTATTATCCATATCACATTGATACTATTACCTCAAGGTGTGAATTTATTCATACCAAGCCTTGTGAAATTATTCACACAAAAGTGCAATGATCATTTTCTTTTTATTGTTTTCTTAACTTCTCCAATTCATCCCTAATGAGTCTACTTCCCGCTTACATTGAAAACATAGCATCAATGGAGGGATAAAAAACTTATGGGTTGATCAAAGGGAGTATAAAGGGGCTGTATTGGATGTTATTTATCCCACCCCATTAATGTATAATCACTTCTTTTAATTGCGATTTTTATTTGATTATTTTAAAACTTCATCATCCTTGTTGAATTTTAAGGCCACAAACTTCAAGTGCTAATACAAAGCATTACCTTGGATTCCTCATAAATTATATCCTACATGTGTATAGGTGATTATTATTATTGTGTTTTGGGGTAAAATTAGTAAGTGATGAAGTTGTTTGATATCCTTAAATTAAATCATCTCAAATATAAGAAAGTGAAATAATTGAAAAGGGAATACGTCCAGTCCACCCCAAGTGATAACCTAGGATCAACCAATTATTTTAAATTGAATTCACTTAAGTCTTTTAGAGTTAAATTATAACCATATTAAATCAACCCACGTTTTCCACTTCATATCCCAAAACTATCCCTAGAATGTACATGTATGTATGTTACTTCTTAGGTCACTGAGGATTCGACAACCCAAGATGGACTACAAGGACATTTCTACCTTCTTCTCATGGGTAAATTTGAGCGTGAATCAAATTTTGGTGCCGTTTTTGGGGACCCAATTAATTAATCTCAAAACCCATTCTATTATTCCCCATTTCTTCTATTCTCACCCTAGATATCTTATCTTTTCCCTTTCTTGTTTTTTTCTGTTTTGGTGCATGTCCTACTACACCTGCGATCAATAAAACCATCTAGTTAGGGTGGAAAGTCCTAGGGTTGGGGAGTAATGTGGACCTAGGGGGTTGTTTCCATTAGATCCTATTCTTTTTAATACTCCAGAGTCCAAAATTTATCCCATTTAAATGGAAGGTCTTCAAAGAAACCAACTCATAAACTGGGGTGGAAACCAAAATGGAAATACAATTAAAGTATCCCCAAACATGGGGAATGCGGTCGATCAAACCATGAATAACTACCTCACACCTACCTAGACCAATTCCCCCTCAGTAAATAGACACAATTACCAAGGATATTCCAACTACATCTTTAAACCACAAGTCCTAAACCACCTTCCCAAACTATATGGAATGGAGTCCGAGATGCCCTACCTTCACATTAAAAAGTTCAATGACATTGAAGAAACCATTTGTCCACCACATCAACTAGAATCAGCTAAGATGAGGCTATTTACTTTTTCATTAAAGGATTGAGATAACAATTGGATAAACAATTTGAGACCATCATCCTTCAACTCTTGGGACCAACTACAAAGAGAATTCTACAAAAAATACTTTCCCCACCACAAAACAATTGCACTTAAAAAGTGTGTCCAAAACACTTTTGAAAAAGCGGGAGAGTTAATATATAAAACATGTGAGGGGATCAAAGGTACTCTAAACATGGTTCCACACCATTTTTTGTCTATTACTGAACAATTATGAATTTCCTATGAAGGTTTGGGTCTGGGGAACAAACAATTCATTGACATGATGTATAACAGAACCTTTAAAGACAAAGCCCCAAATGATGTTTACGAGTATCTGGAAAGCCTTTCCGAAAAAAACCAAACATGGGGAACATAACCTTATTCTGAAAAGCAACAAAGAACTACTATAATTCAAACACTTAGAGAAGAGGAAAGCCTTAGGGCTAAACTCACAGCACTCTCTAGGATGGTTGAAGAGATTGACCTTAGGAATGTCCATGAAATCCAAACGGCAGAACCTTTTTGGACAATTTGCGACAAATATGACCATAAGATAGACAACTGACCAACCATTCCATCCATAAAGGATGTTCTTTTAGGGGGAAACCCAGAGGAAGTAAATTCCTTGAACATTTAAAAGCCTTAATACCAAAACAACTTCAACCCATGGTATAATGACCACCCAGGCTTCCGCTGGAAAGATAACCAACAACCGAGCCAACCACAGGGAAAAAATAAAAACCCCCATCAGAACTATCAAACCCATAACTAGTTCCAAACCGAACCTATCCAATACCAATAACCACTAGTCCATTTTCAACAAAGCATCCCACCCCTAAAATATCCTCCTAGGATAAACCAATCATCTCAAGAACCAACCAAAACTGTTCCACAAATCCTACTAGAACAACTGTGAAAAAAATGGAAAGGATGAACTCGGATGTCTCTTACCTTAATCAAGAACTTAAAAAAATCAAAACTAGAAAGGAAACCATGCCTACACAAGCCATTCCACAAAAAACAGTAAGGGGAGAGTCATGTTGCACTCAAAAAACTAATGAACAACTAAAGGTTGTGACTATTTTAAAGATGTGGGAAATCAATTGAGAAACCTAAACAAGAAATTCAAAACACATTGGATGATTCAATATTGGATGAAAATTCAAATGAAACAAATAATCAAACAGAAAAACACAATAACATTTTCAAAGAAATAGCTCTTCAAAAAACAACCCCACAACCTGCACCATTTCCTCAATGCATGAGGGGGAAAACCAAGCCTGAATTGAATGAATAATTTAGAGAAATATTCCCAAAAATCAAGATGAAAATTAAACTTCTTGATTAGATTCATACCATTCCTACATAATCAAAATACCTTTAGGACCTCTGCACAATTAAAAAAAATTCCCATAAAAACCAAGTCTTTTTGGCTGCTAATGAGAGTACCACCATTCATGGGACCATTAATCCTATGTTGAAAGACCAGGGTTGCCCTCACATCAATGTTGAACTTGGAGAGAGAAAAGTTGTAAAGGCACTATGTGACCTTGGAACTAGTGTCAATCTCATCCCTTATGCTATGTACTGCAAGTTAGGAATAGAATAACTCCAACCCACATCAGTCACACTTCAATTTGGTGATCATAGTATCAAGGTTACAAAGGTGATTTTAAAAAATATTTTGGTAAAGGTTGAAAACATCATCTACCCTGCTGACTTCATTGTCCTTGAAAACCAACCAAACATAAAAAATAAGGAATAATCCCCAATCATCCTTGGTCGACCTTTCCATGCGAAAATAAACTCTGTTATCCGAGTTCAAAATAGGGACATGACCATCACCTATGGAAACATGAGTCTAGACTTGAACATCTCTAATTAAAGCTCAAAAATAGGGGATGACTAGTACATTCATGAAGTAAACATGATAGGAAGCATTGATAATGAATCCATAGAACATCAAGGAATATTTGATGGATGTTTAATTCAGGATGAGATTGATTTCCTTTGTTCACATGAAAGATGTTTATCTCCTTGGCTCGAATCATTTTCAAATTTCTCTTATGCTGAAGTCTTTGGTCCAAAAATCAGTGAAACATTTCAGAAAACCACATTCAAGGAGACCACTCCAACTTCCTTCCCTAAATCTGATCATTCCAATATAGTAGCTAAAACTTCTATATGCAGGGAATCAATCATATCTACAACTCTAGGAAACAAAATTGATCTTGATCCAATGTGCCAATATTCTACTAAAATTATGAACCATCCTGATCTTGAAATAAAGGAACTTCTCGTTCAACTCATGAATGACTTCGTAGGGTAAAATCAAACACATCCTATTGTCATTTATTCTTCCCTTGATGCCAATCATGAAAGGATGCTTCAAGATGTCCTCAGGAAACATAAGAAAGCCATTCGTTGGACCCCATTTGATATTCCTGGGATTAGCGCACTTATTGGGACGCATATGATTGTTTGGGAATCTGATTGAAAGCCATGTCATCAACCTCAATGGAAAATCAATCCAAATCTCAGGGAAGTAGTGAGAGAGGAACTTCTGAAATTGTTAAAATCTGGTATCATATATCCCATAGATGAGAGTGTGTGGGTCAGCCCAATTCAAGGGGATCCCATGAAGGCAGGAATCATAGTGATAACCAATAAAGATGTAGATATTCTTCCAACTAGGGTGAGTAGTGGATGGAGGGTCTGTATTGACTATAGGAAGCTAAGGTAATTCACCAAGAAGGACTATTTCCCCTTACCATTCATTGAACAAGTCCTTGAGAGAGTTTTAGGCCATGACTTCTACTTTTTCTTAGATGTGTACATAGGTAATAATCAAATTGAGGTCTCCCTATAGGATCATGGGAAAACAACATTGAAATTTACATTAATCACCTTTTCTTTCAAATTTATTCCCTTTAGGTTATGCAATGCCCCTGGAACCTTCCTATAGTGCATGATGGGAATATTCTCAGACATGGTAGGGGATTTTTTTGAGGTATTCATTGATGACTTCTCTGTCTTTGGGGATACATTTGAGGGTTGTCTGATGAATGTGGAGAAAGCCTTTTCAGTATGTGAAGAAAGGGATCTGGTCCTAAACTGAGAAAAATGCCATTTCATGGTTAAAGAGGGACTAGTTCTAGGGAATCTAGTCTTAGGTAGGGGGATTGATGTTGATAAATCCATGGTTGACATCATTCTTCACCTTCCATCACCCAAAACTATCAAGGAAGTGAGTTATTTATTAAGACATGCTGAATTCTATAAAAGATTCATCAATGACTTTAGTTCAATCTCTCATCCCCTTTGTGATCTCCTAGTAAAGTATGCTCCATTTGTTTGGTCAGAAAGCTGTGAGGGTTGATTCTCAACCCTCAAATCCTATCTCACCTCTCCTCCCATTATGAAATATCAAAATTGGATCTTACATTTCGAACTTATGTGTGATTCCAGTGACTTTGTTGTAGGATTTGTGTTAGTAAAACATTGTGATAAAACTCCATATGTCATTGCTTATGCCAGAAAATCCTTAAATGATGACCAAATCAACTACACCACCACTGAAAAGGAGTTACTTTCTATTATGTTTTCCTTAGAGAATTTTATTTCATACCTATTAGGATCACCCATCAATGTGCTCACTGACCATTCTTCACTAAAATACCTCTTCCATAAACAAGATCCTAAGGCTAGAATGATTAGGTGGGTCCTTCTCTAACAAGAATTTGACCTCACAATCAAGGATAAGAAGGGCGTTGAAAATGTTGTAGCTGATCACCTATATAGGATAGAATTCAAAGACAACTGAAATCACCTTTCTATGTCTAATTCATTTCCTGATGAACACATATACTCTGTGAGTGACTACCCTTGGTAGTCTGACATAGCCAAAATCATAGATACAAGAGTAATACCAAAATTATTAGGGACTCATGATCGAATAAATTCCATTATGATGTTAGGAACTATGTGTTTGATGATCCATACCACTATAAGTTCTACCCTGACCAAGTCATTAAGAGGCGTGTCCCATAATCTGAACAAGAGTCTATCCTTAAATTCTGTCATAGTGAGGCATGCGGAGGTCACTTTTCATCTAAGAAAACTTATGCTAAGGCTCTTCAGTGAACTCTATTCTAGCCCATCCTCAGAAGGGACTCCTGCACATTTTAAAGCTCTTTTAGGTGTAAAAAAGTAGGATCAATCACAAAAATGAATCCAATGCCACTCACTCCTATATTAGTGATTGAAATCATTGAATGCTGGTGAATTGATTTCATGGGTCCCTTCCCAAACTCTAGGGGAAACCTGTACAACCTCTTAGCTATTTATTATGTCTCAAAATGGGTTGAAGCCATTCCCACCAAGTATAATGACCATTAATTTGTGATTTGATTTCTGAAAGAGAATATATTTTTTCGATTTGGAATTCCTAGGGCTATAATTAGTGATCGAGGAACCCATTTATGCAACAGTCCATTCTCTTCACTAATGTCTAAGTATGGGATTTCTAATAATGTTTCCCCTATTTACCATCCTCAAACCAATGGTCAAGATGATTTAGAAAATAGGGAGATTAAAAATATTCTTGAAATTTTTTTCAATCCTTCTAGGAATGATTGGTCTGAGAAAATCGTGGATGCACTTTGGGAATATCGTATAGTATAAAAAACCATCTTGGAAAGTCACAATATAGTTTGGTTTATGGAATAGCATGACATTTACCTGTTCAAATTGAGCATAAGTCTTTTTGGGAAATTAAGAAAATAAAACATGACCTCTCATTGGTCGGATCAAAAAAAAAATAGATCTCAATGAACATGAGGAACTAAGGATGGAGGCTTATGGAAATTCAAGGATCAATAAAGCTATAGTTCAAGACTACCAATCTTGAAATTTCAAAGTCAAACATTTTGAACCAGGAAAATATGTGCTCTTTTATAGTTCAAAACATTATTTACACCTTGAAAGTTATGGTCTATATGGTTAGGTCCTTTCATAGTGCATCATGTGTACCCCCATGAGGTAGTAGAGGTTCAAGATCGCACAAGTGGATATATTTTCATGGTCAATGGTAAAAGGTTAAAAAAATTCATTGAATCATTAAATAAACAAGAAAAAAAGGTTGAGTTAACTGATCCAACCTATGAACCAAGAAAAAATTGATAGATTTCAGATCCATGTCGAGCTAATGACGTTAAACAAAGAACTACATGGGAGGAAACCCATTGTTTTCAAGTTTCCAATCAATTTTTTAATAAACTTTATATTTTAAATAGGATGAATGAATCATTTTGATATTTAAAAATAATAAAAAAATTGATTGTTGGCCTGTTATTATATTATGAGTATGGATGGGTATGAAAGAGGAGCGCCATATTCATCTGTGTCACGTGGTCTGATCCTTGAGTAATACCTTATCCAGAAATTTAAAAAGGTGAAAATGTTTCATTTGTTCAATTTATTTTTATTTTTTTGTAGGTTAAAATAAAAAATATATATATAATAATAATAAAATTAAAATGCCACATCATAGGTTGTGGGGAAAACCCAGTCACAACTGGGGATGCCGTGGGGACTCGAACCTGGGACCAAAGGGAGATATGGGCGCATGCTTACCACGGACCTACGACTTATTGTGCTTCCTTATACTATAATTTATATATATATATATACTTATATTTAACTTTATTTGATATATATATATTTATATATATATATAGTTTTTTTGGTTTTCTTTTTTTCCACAAGGGAATTCTCAGAGTGACATCGCGATCAAGGGATTAAAAGGGAGCATCAAGAATTTCAACTTTAACCCGTAGGTGACTTCCTACCATGATCATCGTTTTCAATTTCATTTTTGAACTCTTATTCTCTACTTATATCCCTTCTAAATAATCATTTCTTTAAACGCTGGGGGTAGTGTTATTTAATGTTGGGGGATATAGAAAAAAACTTTTGTGTAAAAAAAATTAATGTTTTGAAAAAACATGTGCCTTAATGGACGGAAAAATTTCATTAACTATGAACATGTTAATAGAAATTCTACACATTGAAACTAAATATCATATAATTTTTCATTCCCTGATTTTGATATTAATCCATGTATATTTCATGAGCATAGATTTGGGAAAGTGTGGCTGCCTAATGTGATATTTCATTGTTTATAATTTTATCCAAATAAAAAAAGAATCACAATGCACGTCCTTTGGATAGTGTGGTATTAGTTTGAGTTAATGGGGTCCCCCATATAAATATCACAGGTTTGGTGATCATTTTAGTTTTAATATGAGTATTCAATAAAAAATTAAAAGAACAATAACTTTGTGCATAGTGAAATGAAATAACCTAATATGTGGCTTTCGACACATGGGAATCGTGACTCCATAGTTGTCTAGAAAAGAGTTGGCAATTTTATCCCTATTTTTGGTAATTTAAATTGGTCTTTCACTAAGTTAACTTGAGATGATTTCTATGTATGTGGGCTTCACATGGTGCCCTAAGTTCTTTGAGACTACGAGTCATCGACAAAGTCTCACTACAGGGGTTGAATCTTTTGAGTGCAATTTCAATTACCCTGGAAAAATTTAAAAAACAAAAACAAAAATAGTTCAATATTTTTTTTTAATACTCATCTTAATATTGAGATGTGATTCCACTAAGCACTTCTATAATTTCCCTCTTGAATAAATATGAACCTCCATGTCAAATTTGATGCACAACACATCAACACACTTAATTGATATTGGATGAAATATGGTGATGAATTTGAACAAAATAATGGGCTTGGTATTGGGATCTTCTTATGAAAAAATAATGAATTAAAATATTTTAATGGGTTTCATGAATGTTTGGTATAAGTGTTTTTGGTGATCTTTGTGTATTAAAACGTTTTTAGAAAAGGGAATTTGAATTTCATATTGTTGAGATATAATTTGCTTGGGACTAGAAAAACTGAAGTTGGGGGGAGTGATTAGCCACTAAATGAGGATAATATTAATTTTTAATATATATAATATTCATTTTCTTTATTATTCATAAACACCATTTTATTTTATTTTAATCATTGAACATAATTTCACATTATGATTGTAATTCCTTCTTAAAATTCACTATTATATGGTATATTTTTTAACATCATTTAAAATACCCAATAATCTTAATTTTATTTTCATATTTAATTTTAAGGTTTATAATTATATTTGAAACAATAAATACTGGTGGAGTGTTGGAAGATTCACATTGGAAGACCACCAAAATGGGATTTCATTCAAACAATTCTGGAGAAGGCATATTGGACACCTGCCCACTGATGGGAATGTGGGGCCCAAACATATAGTCCCAATGAAGCCCAAATTTAGTGAAATGATAGAAGAAATATATAGAAACAAATCATTATTCAGGATCTAGTGCTAATTTGGCATCCATGGTGGTTCTTAAGGCGCCCAGTTTAGAGATAAAATTCAGGGTGAGATTCCGCGACCCAGCAAACAGCCTAACAATTTAATCGTATCTCGGCATCCACAAATTATAATTGGCCCAAATTTTACAGGAGGTTAGGATAAATACGGGGATCCATTTTTTTCGTCTATGGACCAATCTAATTCGGATATATATATGGTCTTACTAGAAACTCTTTTTAGTGGAAGCAAGCTAGATGCAACTTCGGGTCAAGGGAGGAAAAGTCTCCTCTCCCTAACTTTCTACCACTGTAGGCCTACCATACTCAAGTGGGATCCTTTGTACTATTGGGAGCTCGACCCAAGACTCTTTAAATGCCTATTTAATGTAGTTTTGGTGGAAGTGTTTTTTATCTTTTTTGCTCTCTTTCATTGTAATGTTATCCTGCGATTTTGTTGTCTCAAGTCTGTCTTTCACATGTAAGATGTTTTAATTCCTCATAGTATCTTAATAAAAGTTCTTATTATACTATTATTTTTTTATTCTTCATCTAAATTTGATACCTTTTCCTCATGGTGTGAATATATTCACACCAAACCTTGTGAAATTATTCACACAATGGTGGAGTGAACATTTTCTTTTTATTGTTTTCTTTACTTCTTTATTTCATCCCTCATGAGTCTACTTATAATGACCCATACTTTACATACATTGTTAATACTTCAAAATTGATGTACACTTATTACAACATATAACAAAACCATGAAAGGACCGTATAGGTATACTGTCTTTAGAAATTGGGAAACATAAAAAACGGGTTCATAAAGAATCTACATTGTCTCCCATTTATTTCTCCATATCTAGAGTCCCTTTTGGAATATCCTACTTAATAACCTTTTTCCTAACCTGGGGAAAGAAAACATACAAAAGGGTGAGCTCAAATTCCTTGTAAGGTTAAACAAAAAAATATCAATCACACCATATTCATCATAACACTTTGGAAATATTAAGCTGCAAAAGAGATCATAATTTCATAATCATGGGATAAATCATAGTAGTGAAATGTAATCCCAATAATCATAACTTAAAACATGAAACTTTGTGTCATACACACATAATAATAGAGAATCATTTCTTAGTAGTCAAGACTCATATCCAAGACTATCTTAGTGGACAAATTCCATTTCTAAACCGAGTTCACTCCTTGTTTCAGTCCTGTTTCACTGAACCGGATTAACCTGCCGTTCTAGCCATGTCTATCTCATGAGATATAAATCTTTACCCAATGCATTGGAGGGAGATATAGGTCCCACCCAACTCATAATGATACCATTCTTATGTGTGCCACAAAATCAAAAATCATACATCATTCCATAACCCATGTAACAAAAATGGGAATCTTAAACATCATGCCTTCATAACATAATCCATATAAGATAAAAGGAAATCATAAAAATAATTCCATCATAACATAATAAAATCAATGTAAAAATAGGGATAGAAACAGAACCCTATATTATCTTATATGGAAAATAATTTTGATAAAACACTTGAACTCCATTCTTGAGGAAAATATTCTTTCTACTTCAAAAACATTTTTCCTTTCTTAACATGTCATAAAATTTTTAACTAAAAGAAGTTGATTAAAAATAAAATTGAAAACCTGTAAAGGAAGATTCTTGGAAACAATTTTTAAAAAATATATTCATGTTGTATATGTTAAAAAAACATTCTTCTCATACTTATGTCAGAAAAGTCAAAAAGTACCTCGTACGAATAACGACAAAAGATTTCATTCATATCTTTTACTACAAACTCACCGAAGGGTAAAATTGGATTTAAAAAATTGTAGTAGGATATAAATAATATTACATATTTAGGAAACATTGTTGTGGATGATAAATATTCCCCAGTAAATTCTGATGTATAAACAACCTCGGATAAAAATTGTGACTGCGAGATTGTCCCTTACCTTAGGTCCGATTTGCTCCGTAAGTGTCCGAACCTCCTGTATAATGATTTAAATAATGTTATTTACTTATTACAGAATCATACTTATTTTTATGATATCATATATGGTCATATTCTTAGCTTCTTATTAGTAATATTTCATTGTTACTTTATATTCATGTGTTTATTGCTTTTTTGTTCTTTTGCAAGTTTTGTCGAATAAATTCTTATTCATATTTCTAGGTTATAGATACCACATTTCCAAAATGTTATTAGTGTAATATATATCAAATTAATTCATTCAATTCATTTATATAATCGTTATGCAATGAAGATCATGTGGAACGAGTCGCATCACATGGTGGAGACGGTATTCCATACGTATGCACGAGCGATGATATCGTTCCCATGATCGTGTAATCGTATTGGAGTGTACGTATACTATTTCAGAATCAATAATACTTTAATATAATCATATATAGTTATTTATTTGAACCATTATACCCATCCAAGTATGGTGGTGGTGGAAAATAGATTACACCAGAGCGTGGAGACAGTATTCCGTACGTACGCACACGTGGTGATTTTGTTTTCCGTAGGATGGATAGATGGTGAAATAGGGTTGTTTCATAGTTATAATAACATATCAGTATATGAGTGATACTGATGTTATTACTTCATAATGAAAAAACTATAGAATAAGAAGTGGAATAGGAAATAAAGTTGAAAGAATCGGTAACAGACATTACCTCTTCTTTGAAGCGCCTCTTTGAGACCTCCTTTTAGGGCACTAAAATTGGTCCTTGAGGAAGACCAGTACCTCTAGGATGTTTCTAGGGAAGTGGAGAATAAAATTTGGCAGGGGTTGGCCAAGATTTAAGGCTCAAAGTGGTGTGAGGAAGAGAGGGAGGAGGTGCCCTTTTATAAGGGAGGAGAGGGGCACCTCTGGAGAAATTAAAAATATTATTTTATTATAAAGTCATATTCGGTTTTTAATATCTCCAAATTGATTTATTTCGAAGCTAAGGTAGGGATGGGTTGAAATAATCTCATTAAATAGAATTTAGACAAGTTTAGGTTTCTATTTTAATCTTATCATTTAGATTTAACTTTAAGTTAAATAATTTTACTTTTACTGTGTCTTCTTTTTTTCTTACACTATAAGGTTAATAAACTTACCATAACAAGCCAAACGAACCCCAAGTTGTTTATTATTAATAAATATAACCTTATCTAAGTCATTGTGCCGAACCTTATATTTTTATGAATAATATAACAATTAATAATATAATATTTGTATTAAAAACTATTTTATGTCAAGTTTGGCACTATTTGGAAATTGATTTTTTTTAAAATCATAAAAGAAGTATTAGTTCAAAAAAAGTTACTTATATCAATAATAACATGTCATATTAACTTATAAAATTATTGGAATTCATAAAAAGTCTACAATTATATTTATTTGGGTATTTATAACATCAATTATGTCAATATTTCATTAATAAGATAATTACTGCATCATCATTGTGTCATAAATAAATTAAATTATTTAAAGTCTAAGAAATTACAAATAAAATACCATAGTGCAGGAAATATTTTTAGATTTGTAATGAATATTTATAGTCGAATTTATCATATGTATAACCCTATATTAAAAATTATTTACTTATTAAGATTTGATTTTAACTATTTTAACCCTTCTTTAAATAAATTAATATTAAATGTCCAAATATAATCCAAATGGGCCTAAATGGTCATATTGTATTCATAAGTTTGTTTTTGGTCTAATTACACTTATCCAATAGAATTTGGGTATGTGTTAGGGTGATAATAATATCATTTTAACCCGTAATTACCATATTTACTTTTAACCATGGTAAAAAAAGTAAAAAGTTACTATTCACGAAAAATTACTTTCATCTCATTGAACCACATTTTACTTACTGACATCAACCGTGTATCTTGGATTTTTGAAATTCCACTCACAGAAGCGGTAAAATTAAGTTTTATGTAAATTTGCAAATTCTCCTAGGAGGTGGGTAAAAGACGGTGAAAAGTTCAATAAAATTTTTATATATCTAAAATTATTATAAAATGACTCAAATGAATTACATTGAACTTATATAGGTTTTATGTATCAATTTTGACCACAAATAAATTTAAATAAAATAAATAATTATTTAAATAGAAAGACGGTTTTAAATAGTAACCCAGTGTTTTCACTATTCATCAAAAAATTGAAATTTTTCAGAAAAATACCAAAATTTCACCCTAGGCTAATTTTGATATTCCAAATCCAAAAATGAAGTCAATTTTGAAAAATAAAATTTACAAAATTCCAAAAAGTGGATATTACTATCATAACAGCTAGTTTTAATAATATTTTAATAGCATATCTTTGTTTAGTGAAACTCGATATTGCGTACAACACAAGCTATCGAAGAAGGTCGTGATTGCATGTAAAGAAAGACAAGATTGTGTTGTGTGTAGTGAAATATTCCTTTGATGATTTATATAATATAAAAACAAAATATTTCTCATAAAAGTCTCGGGTGGTACATTCTACCCCCCTTAAAATGAATTTCGCCCCCGAAATTCGTCACTTTATAACAAACAGATAAGGATACCTCTCCCTCATCATATCCTCAAGCTCCCTTGTAGCTTCTTCTAATTTGTGGTTACTCTATAAAACTTTTACCAAGCGAGTGGTCTTGTTCTGTAGGACTTTTTCGCTACGATCCAGAATCTCTATCCTATGTTCTTCATAAGAAAGATCTTGCTCTAACGGTACAACTTCTGAGCTGAGTACATGTGAAGGATCGGGTATGTACTTTATCAGGAGAGATACATGAAACACATCCTGAACTTGAGAGAGATTCGGTGGAAGCACCAATCGGTAAGCTACCTTCCCAACACGATCCAGAATTTCAAAAGGACCGATATATCTAGGGCACAACTTTCCTTTCTTTCCAAATCTCATGACCATCTTCCAGGGAGATATTCGTAAGAACACTTTATCACCCACGTCAAAATCTAAGTATTTTTTTCGGTTTTCAGAATAACTTTTTTGTCGACTCTGATCTTCTCTAATGTGTTGTTGAATAGATCTGTCTTTTTCTGCCATTTCATCAACAACATCAGGTCCTAATAGCTTTCTTTCCCCAACTTCATCCCAGAAAGTTAGAGTCCTGGATTTCTTTCCATAGAGAGCTTCATAAGGAGCCATCTGAATACTGAAGTGAAAGATATTATTATAAGAAAGTTCCACCAAAGGTAGGTGTTGATCCCAACCACCTTTGAAATCCATAGAGCAAGCTCTCATCATATCTTCTAGAGTTTGAATTGTCCTCTCAGACTGACCGTCTATCTGAGGATGATAAGCAGTGCTGAAACTCAACTCTGTATCCAGAGTATGCTGAAGACTTTGCCAGAACTTTGAGGTAATCCTCGGATCCCGATCAGATATAATAGAAAGTGGTACTCCATGCAATCTAACAACTTCCTTTACATATATCCTGCAAAACTGATCTAGAGAGAAATCCTCTCTAATAGCAATGAAGTGTGCAGACTTTGTAAGATGATAAACTATGACCCAGATATCATTATTGCCTTTGGATGTTTTAGGAAGTCCAGTGACCAAGTCTATAGTGATGTTTTCCCATTTCCATTCTAGTATGGGTAATGGTTGTAACATCCCATTAGACTTTTTTCTCTCAGCTTTAACTTGCTAACAAACCAAGCATCGAGAGACATATTCAACAACATATCTTTTCATGCCATCCCACCAGAAGTACTCTTTCAGGTCCATATACATATTCGTGCTTCAGGGATAACTAGAGAATTAAGAACTATGAGCCTCATCCAGCAGCTCCTTCTTTAATTCGGGGATGGGAGGAACACAAACCTAATTCTTGAACTTTATTATCCCATCACAATCAAGGTTGAATTTAGGAACATTTCTCACCTTCTTTTGTAACTCAAAATCATATTTCTGTGCCTCTTTAATCATCACATGTATAGATGGTTGAACATTCCATTGAGAAAGATAAGATTTTCCCCTTTCATTATAATTCCATGATCCATCCTTTGTAAATCCATAAATATTGGATCTTTTGTGATCCTAATCATGGATAACCTAGCATGGTCGTGTCGAATTAATGCATCTGCCACCTTGTTTGCTTTCCCAGGGTGGTAATGAATTGAGAAGTCGTAATCCTTAATCATCTCCAACCATCTTCTTTGGCGCATATTCATCTCCTTTTGTGTGAAAATATACTTTAAACTTTTATGATCAGTATAAATTTCACACCTTTCTCCATAAATATAATGCCTCTAAATATTTAATGCAATGATTACCGAAGCTAACTCCAAATCATGAGTTGGGTAATTTTGCTCATGGATTTTTAACTATCGTGAGGCATAAGCTATCACCATATCATTTTGCATAAGAACACACCCCAGCCCCTTCTTGGATGCATCACTGTAGATGACAATCCTTTCTCCACTACAAGGATGTGTGAGTATAGGTGCACTGGATAACCTTAGTTTCAACTCCATGAAATTATCTTGACATTCCTCCGTCCACACGAACATAACTCCTTTTAGAGTCAACCTGGTGAGTGGATTAGATAATCATGAAAAATCATTCACAAAACGTCGATAATATCCACCCAAACCAGGAAAACATTGGATCTCAGTTACTGTTGTTGGTCTCGACCTTATTTTGATAACCTCTGTTTTTGTTGGATCCATAGATATCCCCTCTTTTGAGATTATGTGACCCAAAAATGCATCTTTTTGAAGCCAAAATTCACACTTGGTAAATTTGTCACAAAGCTTATCCTTTTCTCAGGGTCTTTAATATAATTCTCAAGTGATCTTCATGTTCATCCTTGTTCTTTTAATAGTCATGAATATCATCTATAAAGACTACCACAAACTGATCAATATAGTCTCTAAAGACTCTATTCATCAGATCCTTGATGATAGCAAGGGCATTAGTAAGACCAAATGGATTCACTATAAATTCATAGTGTCTGTACCTTGTACGGAAATCCTTCATTGGTATATCCTCCCTTTTGACCCTTAATTGATGATACCCAAAAAAATATCAATCTTGGAAAATTATTGAGCTCCGTGTAGTTGGTCAAATATGTCATCAGTGCACCGGAGAGGATATTTGTTCTTGATAGTGATCTTGTTAAGTTATCGATAATCAATGCAGAGTCTCATTGATCCATCTTTCTTTTTTACAAATATATTAGGTGCTCCCCAAGGTGACGCACTGCGGCGTATGACTCCTTTATCAAGATTCTCTTGGAGTTGCTTTTCAATTCCTGTAACTCAATTTGGGCCATTCTATAAGCTGCCTTTGAAATAGGCAAAGCACTCGGTACGAGTTCTATTGAAAACTCTACTTCACGATTTGGTGGACGACCCGACAATTCCTCCGAGAAGACATCATCAAACTCCTGTTCAATGGGCATATTCTTAATCGTGAGTTTCTCTCCAACCATTTGAGATAAATAACCCTCATTTAGTGGAATCAAGACCCATAAGATAGAAGAAATTTCCACTGTAAGGTTATGTTCATCCTTACATCGATAGACAATCATAAATTGATCTGGAATATGAAATGTGACTTCCCTTCATTGGCAATTGGTTTCAGCTCCATATAGAGAATTCCAATCCATGCCAAGAATCACATCAAATTCCACTATAGGAATTATCACAAGATTTTCAGGAAGAAATTTCCCACAAACATCAATCAGAGAAGAATTATAAACTTTTGATGCGACTGTTGTGCCATTAGGGGTTGTCATAGCTAACTCAACATCTAATTGTTGAGGTAATATAGAGATACCCTTATAAAAGTATTCAGAAATAAAAGAGTGGGTGGATCCAGAATCAAATAAAAAAAATTTATTCTTTAGAGTGGATGGTAAGTGTACCTTTCACCACTTCTTTATCGTACTCTACATCGCTAATAGATGAATGTGACATTCCTTTGTCTTTAGCATTAAGAGTTTTTTGACGTTGATCATAATCAACAACCCTTGGATTAAGTCATTTATTGGAATAATGTCCTATTTCCATGCACTTGTAACATTGAAGTGTAGAAGGTTCACTCTGTGTAGCCTTTTCTTTGTTCTCATCACTAGACATCTTCTTCCCATCATTGCGGCATTCAAATGCCCAATGACCTTCCTTTCCACATTTGAAACATTTACTTGTCCCTTTAAGACAACTCCCTCCATGATTCCTTCCACAGTTTGAGCATAAGGGAAAACTCATCTTCTTTTCAGTGTTCTCTTTAGATTTTCCTTTGAATTCAATTTTCCTATTCTTATCAAACCCATATGACTGATGGGTTACTCCAATCTCCATCTCAACTTTGAGAGCACATCGAATGATTTCCTCGTAGCTAATGAAGTCCTTTATGTCTAACGCCCTTCGAAGACATGGTTTTAAGCCACTAAAGAATTGATCGATCTTACTCTCAGGTTGGATAATAATACCAGAAGTGTACCTTACAAGTCTTGTAAAATTTGCTTCATAGGTACCAACATATTCATCATCCTTTTGTTTCAGTTCAAGAAACTCCTTCTCCCTCATTGTTCGAAGACTACGAGGGATGTACTTATTGAAAAATAAGTTCTTAAACTCATCCCATTCTATGGAATCAATTTCACCCCTTTGCCTCATATTCTTAATAAGATTCCACCATTTATCAATATCACCTTCCAAACGATATACTGCTAGGATGACTTTATCATGTTTAGAACATTGAAGAACTGAAAAATATCTTTTCAGTTGTACTGATCCATTGTTCGACCACTAATGGATCAGTAGACCCACTGAATGAAGGTGGACACTGCCTCATTAATGATTCAACATAAAGTTTCTCCTTCCTTTGCTCGTTTGAAAGTCCTGTATGATTCCTAGCTTGAGAATGTTGTGTGAGCATGGCTACAAGATTTTTCATTCTAGATCCAATAACGTTTGGTTGCTCAGGGGGACAATCATTTCATTGCCTGTCGCATTCCACATTAACACGGTTCCTTCGAGTTCCAGCCATTGACTAAAACCAAGAAGAATAGTGTGAGAAACACTAATTATGATAGGAAAACCACACAATAAAGAATAAAATTTCACACTTAAGGTCTTATAATAGGTTGTTCATGGCCATTTCTAAAAACACTATGATTGTGTTCTATGCTTAGATTTATCCTTAGGGTTCTTACCAAGGTTTTCACATCCTAGTTTCCAAAGGTTGACTATACCTTTCCTCTGATACCAACTATAACGACCCATACTTTACATACATTGTTAATACATAAAAATTGAATTACACTTATTACAACATCAAACAAAACCATGAAAGGATTGTATAGGTATAGTTTCTTTAGAAACTGGGAAACATAAACAACTGGTTCATAAAGCATCTACATTGTCTCCCATTTATTTCTTCATATCTAGAGTCACTTTTGGCATATCCTACTTAATAACCTTCTTCCAGACCTAGGGAAAGAAAACATACAAAATGGTGAGCTCAAATGCTCTGTAAGGGTAAACAAAAGAAATATCAATCACACCATATTCATCATAACATTTTGGAAATATTAACCTGCAAAAGAGATCATAATTTCATAATCATGGGATAAATCATAGTAGTGAAATGTAATACCAATAGTCATAACATAAAACATGAAACTTTGTGTCATACATAGATAATCATAGAGAATCATTTCATAGTAGTCAAGACTCATACCCAAGACTATCTTAGCGGAAAAAGTGCATTTCTAAACCGAGTTCACTCCTCATTTCAGTCCTGTTTCACTGAACCCGTTTAACCTGCCGTTCCATCCATGTCTATCTCATGACATATAAATCATTACCCAATGCACGGGAGGGAGATATAGGTCCCACCCATCTCATAATGATACCATTATTATGTGTTCCACAAAATCAAAAATCATACATCATTACATAACCCATGTAATAAAAATGGAAATCTTAAACATCATGCCATCATAACATAATCCATAGAAGATAAAAGGACATCATGAAAATAATTCCATCATAACATAATCAAATCAATGTAAAAATAGGGATAGAAACAGAACCCTATATTATCTTAGATGGAAAATAATTTTGATAAAACACTTTAACTCCATTCTTGAGGAAAATATCCTTTCTACTTCAATTTTTTTTCCTTTCTTAACATGTCATACAATTTTAAACTAAAGGAAGTTGATTAAAAATAAACATGAAAACATGTATAGGATGCTTCTTGGAAATAATTTTTTAAAATCCATTAATACCGTATAAGTTAAAAAAACATTCTTCTCGTACTTATGTCGGAAAAGTCAAAAAGTACCTCGTACGAATAATGAAAAAAGATTCCTTTCATATCTTTTAGTAAAAACTCACCGAAGGGTAAAATTGAATTTAAAACATTTTAGGAGGATATAAAGAATATTACATATTGAGGAAACATGGATGTGGATGATAAATATTCCCCAATAAATTCTGAAGTATAAAAAACCTCAGATAAAAATTGAGATTGCGAGATTGTCCCTTACCTTAGGTCCAATTTTCATTGTTTGTTTCCGAACCTCCTGTATAATGATTTAAATAATGTTATTGAATTATTACAGAATCATAATTTTTTTTATGATATCATGTATGGTCATATTCTTAGCTTCTTATTAGTAATATTTCATTGTTATTTGTTATTCGGGTGTTTATTGCTTTTTTGTTTTTATGCATGTTTTGTCGAATAAATTCTTATTATTATTTTTAGGTTATAGATACCTCATTTACAGAATTTTATTAGTGTAATATATATCATATTCATTCATTCAATTCATTTATATAATCATTATGCAATTAAGATCATGTATAATGAGTCACATCACATCGTGGAGACAGTATTCCATAGGTACACATGAGCGATGATATTGTTCCCATGATCGTGTAATTGTATTGGAGTGTATGTATACTATTTCAGAATCAATAAAACTTTAAAATAATCATATATAGTTATTTATTTGAACCATTATACCCATACAAGTAAGGTGGTGGTGGAAAATAGATTACACCACGGCGTGGAGACGGTATTCCGTACGTACGCACGTGCAGTGATTTCATTTACCGTAGGATGGATAGATGGTGAAATAGGGTTGTTTCATACTTATAATAACATATAATTATATGAGTTATACATATGTTATTACTTCATAATTAAACAACTAAATAAGAAGATTTGGAAGAAGAAATAAAGTTGAATGAATCGGTAATGAACATTACCTCTTCTTTGAAGCGCCTCTTTGAGACCTCCTTTTAGGGCACTGAAATTGTTCTTTGAAGAAGACCAAGACCTCTAGGATGTTTCTAGGGAAGTGTAGACGATAATTTGGCAGGGTTTGGCTGAGCTTGAAGGCTCAAAGTGGTGTGAGGAAGAGAGGGTGGAGTTGACCTTTTATAAGGGAGGAGAGGGGCATCTTGGGAAAAACAAAAAATATTATTTTATTATAAAGTCATATTCGGTTTTTAATAGCTCCAAATTGATTTATTTTGAAGCTAAGGTGGGGAGGGGTCTAAATCCTCTCATACAATAGAATTTAGACAAGTTTAGGTTTCTATTTTAACATTATCATTTAGATTTAACTTTAAGTTAAATAATTTTACTTTTACCGTATCTTCTTTTTTTCATACACTATAAGGTTAATAAACTTATCATAACAAGTGAAACGAACCCCAAGATGTTTATTATTAATATATATAACCTTATCTAAGTCATTTGGCCGATCGTTATATTTTTAGGAATAAAATAACAATTAATAATATAATATTTGTTTTAAAAACAATTTTATGTCAATTTTGGTACTATTTGGTAATTGATTTTTGCAAAAATCGTAAAAGAAATATTAGTTCGAAAAAAGTTACTTATATCACTAATAACATGTCATATTAAACTAGAAAATTAGTGGAATTCATAAAAAGTCTTGAATTATATTTATTTGGGTATTTATAACATCAATTATGTCAATATTTCATTAATAAGATAATTACTGTATCATCATTGTGTCAGAAATAAAATAACTTATTTAAAGTATAAAAATTACAAATAAAATACCATCATTTATGAAATCGTTTTAGATTTATAATTAACATTTATAGTCTAATTTATCTTATGTATAACCCAATATTAAAAAAATTATTTACTTATTAAACTTTGATTTTAACTATTTTAACCCTTCTTTAAATAAATTAATATTAAATGTTTTTATCTAATCCAAGGGGGCCTAAATGGTCATATGTTATTCCTAAAGTTTTATTTCGTCGAATTACACTTATCCAATAGAATTAGGACATATGTTAGGGTAATAATAACATCATATTTACCCATAATTACCCTATTTACTTTTAACCGTGGTAAAAAAAAGTAAAAAGTTACTATTCACCAAAATTATTTTCATCTCATTGAACCAAATTTTACATACTGACATCAACTGTGTCTTTTGGATTTCTGAAATTCCACTCACAGAAGCGGTAAAATTAAGTTTTATGTAAATTTGCAAATTTTCCTAGGAGGTGGGTAAAAGACGGTGAAAAGTTAAATAAAATTTTTATATATCTAAAATTATTATAAAATGACTCAAATGAATTAAATTGAACTTATATAGGTGTTATGTATCGATTTTGACCTAAAATAAATTTAATTTAAATAAATAAATATTTAAATAAAAATTCGGTTTTTAAATAGTAACCCAGTGTTTTTACAATTCATAAAAAATTGAAAGTTTTCAGAAAAATACCAAAATTTCACCCTAGGCTAATTTTGATATTCCGAATCCAAAAATGAAGTCTATTTTGAAATATAAAATTTACAAAATTTCAAAAAGTGGGTATTACTATTCATAATGGCTAGTTTTAATAATATTTTTATAGCACATCGTTGTTTAGTGAAACTCAGTATTGCGTACAATGCAAGCTATCGAAGAAGGTCACAATTGCGTGTAAAGCAAGCCAAGATAGTTTTGTGTGTAGTGAAAGATTCCTTTGATGATTTATATAACAGAAAAACAAAATCTTTCTCATAAAAGTCTCAGGTGTTACACTACTTCCCACTTCCATTGAAACCATATCATAAAGGGAGTGATAACCCACTTATGGGTTGATCCAAGGGAGTATCAAGTGGCTGTATTGGATTTTATTTATCACCCCATTAATGTACAATAACTTCTTTTAATTGAGATTTTTATTTGATTATTTTAAATCTTCATTGCCCTTGTTGAATTATACGGCCACATACATCAAGTGATAATACAATAATTTACCTTGTTGTGCTCATAAATATGATCCTCCAGGTTTATAGGTGATTAGTATTATGGTTTGCTGGTGTACAATTAGAATGTGATGATGTTGTTTCATCTCTTTAAATGAACTCATCTCAAATATAAGAAATTGAAATAATTGAAAAGGGAATACTTCCAATCCACCCCAAGTGATAACATAGGATCAACTCATTGTTTTAAATTGAATTCACTTATGTCTCTGAGAGTTTATATAAAACCATTTTAAATCAACCAAAGTTGGCCACTTCATAGCCAAAAACAATCCATAGAATGTACGTTTCTGTAGGTTACTTCTTAGGTCTATAAGAATTTGAAAACCCAAGATAGACTACAAGAACCATTCTACCTTTTTCTCTTGGGTAAATTTGAGTGTGAATCAACTATAATAATTAATTATAGATTTACCTCATAAATCACCAAAAATAATTAGTGTATATTATATTTATGTATAGTTAGTGAGTAACTAAATTAACAAAATGCATCCCCCATAATAAAAATTATTATACAATACTATAATAAATATCATCAAAATGAACCATCATTAAATGGATCGAGAAGAATCCCAATATAAAATAATATTTATTTTTTTATATTGATATAAAAATGAAAATTATTCATGGATGAAAGGATTATATGTTTGGAACTCACCAATTTTATGCTCAAGAAGAACATAATAAAAACACCATGTGAGGGGAGATTGTCGATAGTGGGGAACCTAACAGAACATCGCTCTTGGGGTTAAATCAGGATAGAGGAGAGTTGTGAGGAGGGTGGGAAATCTGGATGTATTATAGTTTGAAGGATATACCAAAAATATTTAAAAATATAAGGTATATCATGAATCAATACCAATAGTTTTTCTAAACTGTGGGTGAATCCTTCCTTAAAATAGCCTATACCAATGGTTTCTAAAAACATTGGGTACATGGGGACCTATAAAAATGTTTTAATAAAACTTTTGGTATAGGTATATTGTTATAGATTCCATTTACAATAGTGATTTAGCTATATTCAAGTATAAAAAATTTAATTGGCACGTGTAGTGTATACAAAAAATGTACTACAAACTTCTATCGTAGGATTTAGAGGGTCATTATGCACAAAAAGTTATATTGCGTTTACATAATTATATAAAAGTATATTATATATATATATTTATTGACATATATATATATATCTATGTATGTATGTATGTTTGTGTTTTTGTGATCAATAAATTTAAGATATATTTATCTATATTTTGGAAAAAATAATTTAATTAGTATACACAATGCATATAAAAAAATAATATAAATTTTATACTATAAAAATTATGTTGTATGTTTAATTATATAGTTTTTTATGTAAATATACATGTGTTTAATTGATGTATGTATTTATTTATGTGTACAATTATATTAATATATACCTGTAAATAATTATATTTAAAAATAATCTTATATTTTTATTGACACATGCATGTACATACATAGAGTTGTATGTATGTATATATATATATATATATTTAAATAATTATATAATTTTGTGTATTTAATTATATTAATATATATTATTTTTGTGGTTGTATACATATATACATATATTTATATATATTTTAATTAATTTTTTTGAAATTTTAACTATATGTAAATTTTTAGTTTATTTTGTTTGTATAAAAAATGGCTTATAAATTTTTAGTGAAGCAGTATATGAAAAAATAATTGATCAAAATTTATATAAATACTGAACCTCAGTTTTTCTTGAGCATGTGTTATACTCTCTTTATTTCTCTTCTATACACCTTCTTTTTCCAGATTTCATTTTGCACCACATCAACCCTCTTCCGCTCATGATTTACATATACCAATCCTAGGGTTACCGCAGAAAATATCTTCCTCTAACATCCCCTCTGATTGTCATTTATACATAGAAAAAAAATTTCTCCTCCGTATACCACTTACTTCAGGTTACAAGAGAAAATAAAATCCTCCATCATCATTGCCGTTTTTTCTTCATCTTTAACCACCATCTCCTCCACCATCTACCAATACTTTCATGTTACCAATGAAAACAAAATCCTCCATCCTCACCCCTGAATGATGGAAGTTTCATATTCTAAAACATTCTCATAATTTGTCTACCATTTCATTGTATTTCAACAATACCTACTATTTCACCTTGGGACTCCTATCTCAATCTCATTTGGTTCCTGTTCCGCAAGCAGTTCCGATTTTTCTTCACCATCGACAGGTTTGTAGGATGTTAGTAAACCTCTTCATGAACCCATTTATTATCATCGATACATTCTACAAATAGCCAATAGATACAGATCTCCTCAATAGGTATGTTCTCTTAATTTCTTATAATTAACCTCCCATCAATCCATAAATTTTCATTTGCAGTAAAACACTATTTACTCAAACATTCATACAATACATTCTAACCAGGGTTTATATAGATTTCTTATATCAAATGAAATTCTACTGCATATTTAGTATGTGTAACTAATTTCATTCAGTATACATTTATTTCTGTTTCATTAATGTAAATTTTATATATATCTCATTCATTTCTTTATACTTGTATTCGATTAAATGCACAATTGAGTAACGGTTTGACATAACAAGATCTATTACATGTAATATAATCACAATAATGCATAATATGATTACATTGAACTCCTCGAAAATTAAATTAAAATATAAATAATACAAACATGAAATCCCCATTGATATCTTAAGAGGTATGGTTTCAAAGAACACTACTAATAGAAAAAAGGAAAATATGTTGACATATCAGTTTTATCTTCACCAAAAAATATTTTTATTTATTTATCATTCAACTAGTATATATATTTAATCTATTTAAACTTTTAATAGATCAAGATCTATTGAAAATTATATTTCAACTAAACCACTAACACCAATAGGAAGCATGCAAAGGGAACATGTATTCCATTGTCACTTATATCTATCAATTGTATGTTCATTTTAATTTTTCCATAACAATTAGTATTATTTAACTATTTGAACAAAATGAGATTAACATGGTAGATTTAACCTATTTTTCTTTGAAAAGAAATAATTTTACTAATTCTTCACTATTATAAGATCATGATATCTTGAAAATTATTCAATAACTGAACTGCTAACACCAACTGGAAGCACGCAAAGAAGAAATTGAATTTCATTATCACCTATATCCGTAAACAGTTAGTTAATTTTAATCTTTCTATAACAATTATTTTGATTTCAAAATGAAAAACCAAAAATCAAATTTTTTGTAGAATTTGTCATCTATCTTTTTAAAATTTCATCAATAGTGTCACAATCTGTGATCCTTATGTGCTAGATCAAACAAGAAAAATAAAAAAAAATGATACCAAGATACAACATAGTATTTCATTCTGTGGGCATGTTTTCATTGTACTATGTTGAACATTATGGTTATTATTTTATCGTGGTATTTAACAATTAACCTTTTCATCTTTAATATTACTAGGTGTGACTAAAAATTCTTATGTTTTTAAGGGATCAACCCTTGTTTCCTCATCACAGTAACAAGAAAACAATCTAGTACACATTTTCTTATAATACATTTCAATATTAATTCTTTTACAATTAACTTATAGCATCAACAGTACACCTTTTACTACTATTGAAAACTAAAATTCCTTTTCAAACATGTGATTGTTAAAAAATTCACCTGGAATATGAAAATTTAATTATATATATATATGTATTCTTTATAATATTTAATAAAATTCTAAACTATTATGTTCTTTTGAGGATATAGTAATATGAATTCTGGTCCTGCCCAACTGCTTGAGGTTCAAAACTCAACGAATCATATATTTTTAGAGAAAGATATAACTATATTTTTTTTCTCGGATCATAAAGTCAATTTTATAGTACTATCAACTTACACATTTTATTTAAAAAAATGTTTTCCTATTTTATAACTATCATATAATATACAACAATAAAAAATAACACAACATTAGTTGATGTAGGTAATTCACTTCAACTTCAATCTATGGAACACACCAGTTAGTTACATTAATTAAAATATTTTATTCCCATAAAAAAATTTTAAATGTGTTTATGAGATTAATAATACATTTTTTAAATAAAATCAAATATTGAAATCAATTTTTACTCAACATATTCAAATATTTTATATCTTTATAATGTTTGTGAGTACTATGGTTCAAAATTCTGTTTCTGATGAGAGGAATAAAAAATGTAGCAACTAACATATCCCACATTTGAATTTATGCTGCTCAATGGGAATGATTTCTTTAGACTTATTGCCGGAATGTCCAAAATACCTTAGAACATTAATTTTCAATTATATCTCTACAAAGTGAAGAACATTCCACCACAAAATGCACATTTACAATTCTATGATTTCATTCATATCATTGGGTGGAATGGGTAAATGATTTGTGAACAATGTTGGGTATCTAAATATATTCAGATTAAATGGAAAAAACCACTGTCACATTGGAAGTTTATGTCTTTCTAATGGATATCCACCAATTTTTATATAACTATATGTTTACGACAATAAAAATGAAGCTCACAATAGAGTACGAGCCTCCATATAAATATTAAATTAAAATTTCAAAAATTCATCGAAGAAATATCAGTGAATTTTTATCAACACGTATTTCATAGGAAACATTGATGACAAAAACAGAAACTATATTTTTTATTTTTATGTTTTTTAAAAACTAATAGAAATGATTCATGATAAGAAAACATTATCACATCAATTTATAAGTTCACGAGATTTTCACGAGTGTCATGAAATTATAAATTTAAAAGCAACACCATCTTAAAATAGGAGGAATGGGTGCAAAAACATATGACTCACTAATTATTTCTGAAATTTCAAATCTCATTATCAGTGACATTGAGGATCTTAAGTAGGAGAGGGATATAATCATTCAAAGAAAAATCGGTGACTTATAATGAAAAGATATTCTTCACCCATTGTACCTTCTTTTCTAATATCCATTTTATTTCATAAGTGGAGAGGATGGATATGTTGCCAACATATTCAACCGTGAAATGCCATTCAAGGAAAGTAAAAAAATCCAGAATATAATGATGAGAGTGTAATTTTATTTTCACTTTCAATTTCATTACAATGATTAATCAACTCTACATTATTATAGAAGGATTTTGTAATAGTTAATTATAGATTCTTATTTAATTATTGAGTCGCAATGACTATCTTTTATTATCTTTAATCAAAAGTTCTTAAAGGATGAACTTTACAATGGTTTAGAAGATGAAATCCTTAAAGGTGACCATGATGGGTCTCCATGTGGGAAGAATATCATTTTACCTTATAGTTTAACTATTGTTCCAAAGTATATGATTCAAAATTAAAAAGATTCTAAGCCAATTTTTAATTGGGAAAGGTATCCAGAATTGTTTTTAACATTTTCATGTAATCCAAAGTGGCCTGAATTTCAAGATTTGTTAGAATAAATAGTATTTTCCAATCAGAATGTACTTATATATTATAAAAAATTTTCTATATTAATGTTGGACATATAAATAATGTTTTTTTGGGAAAGATGTTTCCTAAAAAATTATCAAGAAGGTACAAATCATCGTATATATTATTACATAGTTTTATATTCACTACTAATTTTTTATCATGTTACATAGAATTTATTTACCCTACTCTTTCCCATGTATTTGTTCATATTATGGACTTTAAGAAGTGTGGATTGCCTCATGTGCACAATCTATTATTTTTTTGTCATGAAGAAAATTATAACTCCAACTAACATTAATAGAGTTATATCTACTAGAAATTCCAATTAAATACACCTTCCCAAAACATCATGAAGCAATAAAAAATTTTATGATCCATGCCAATAATAGTGATTCTAATCATTAGTAACCTTTTATGCTGAATAGAAAATGATATAGGTTTTGTCCAAAATAATTTTTTTCTCATATAATGACTAATGCTGACGGTTATGTTGTATATCAGAGAAAATATCATTGATGGATAGTAATAAAGAGTGTAATTGCATTGGATAATTGGTATACTTTCCCATACAATTAGATTTTTCTATTAAAGTATCAAAAATTTCTAAATATTGGAAATTTCAATCAATCAAAATTTATAAAATAACATTTTAAACATATCATTAAGGGATATGATCATGTTATAGATGAACTCTATGACACCAATAACAGATATCTGTATAGAAATAGTGCAGACAAGATTAAAATGTAAAAAGTCTACTGGTACATCTCACCCTCTAAAGCATATTGGATGATCTTCTCTTATAAAATACATTATAGATATACTCTAGTTTAAAGTAGTCACTTCCATTTACCAGGATAAAACACAAGGACATACATGAATAGTGATAATATTAATGATATCTTGAATAAGATCAACATTTATGAAACCATGCTTACTTCTTAGTTTGAATGAAATGTGATGTACCTAGAATTCCAAATTTTAACATATGTTGAATTCCCAATAACATTTTTCTTACACTCTCATGATTAAAAATGGTATCCATGCAAGCAGTTATTTTTTATTGGCAGAATGTATTATGTGACTCCAACATCTAAGGAACTATATTACTTGTAGATACTGCGTACAAAGGCCAGAGGTGAAAATTTATATGAATACATTAAAACATTTAAAAATGTTACTCATCAAACATTAATAGTCTCCTATAATTATATTTTACTATTAGAAGATGAAAATGATTTTATGGAAGCACTAAAATATTTCATTATTTGGGTATTGGGACAATCTTTGTAAAATATATTCACCAATATATTATTATTAAGTATTGTTTCTTGACCTGACATTGTCACGAATGACTCCCAGAACATCCTATGTGAAGATATTCCATATTACTAAGGATAGAGGCTTAAAATACAAGGTACATCATTTTACTATGTATGCCAAATTTTTTGATTGATAATTGTAGCTGACTTTATTAAATATTATTACAACGTATTTATTATATTTTTTACATTATATTCTCTGTATTTACTTCTAGTAAAAAATTACTACCCACTAAAAAATGTAAATATATTTTTCATAATAACAAATAAATTTTGTTTCAAAAAAATTGGAGTATACATATTATTTATTCAAACTATATATAACTAATTCGTTCCAGTTCTATACATGCTTGTAGTATACAATAAAAGAGTTTTTTTACTAAGTTATATCAGTATTTTTCTTTTTTTACATCATATCTATAATTTTATCATACTAGACAATGGTGATGATTGAATAGATCTATTATTATAATTTTTTTCAACACTACTGTTCTATATTGTAGATTTGACACTCACTAATCATCAAAATAGAATATATGATTTGATTGGAATAGAAAACATTCTACATAGTAATGGTAGATATCTTCACTATTATCCTCAAATTCTAGTTCCATACTCCCAATATGAAACTCAATAAATCGATTTATTATAGAAGATATTAATTATAGTATGTAAAACCATCATAATGAGTGCATATCATTACACATCTCTCTTGATGTGGAACATAAACAAGTAATGGTGTAATTATGTCTTCATTATCTTCTTTTGTTGGGTTTTTTCTATAATGGAATTGGTGGCATGGGTATAATATTTATTTGTTGAGTCTTAAGATAACTACTCCGATTAGAAGGTAAAATTAATCCAACTATTGCATCTAGTGGAATAATATCATTACTGCTACCTAGAGGGAGGACAATCGATTCTAAATTTTGAATTCCAGTATCTATTAATGAGTATTCTGTTTGCATTAATCAGAAAGGGAGTGATGTTGAAAAACATCTAAAATCACAAAAAAATTGATTATCTTGGATGAGGAACAAATCATTCATAAAAATTGCCCAAAATATCTTGATCGTGCATTGAGAGATATATTGTTAGTAAACAATGATAATTATTCAAATTTAATATTTGGTGATCTAATGGTTGTCTTGGGAGAAGAGTTCACACAAATAAAAACTGTAAAACTAGGTGGTATCAAATGTTTAATTGTGTTTTCATGTATAAAGTCATCATATAAACGTTAATATTTCAAGGTTTTAATAATGATGAAGAACACGAGGTTGCATTCAACTGATAGAAATTGTGATTCAAATAAAGTTCAGTAGTCTTCTAAGTGGACTCCAGATTTTATGTGAGGTTGAATTGGGGATCCTGATGATTGTGAAGTAGTCATTCAAATGATGTCAACATATCTTCTAACAATATATCAATACTCATTTACTATAGTTGTGGAATCTACATACACATATTTCAACTAAAATTATGGATATGTGTTTTTGAAAGACTGTGATTTATTAGTACCGACCCATGATATTGTTCAAGAAGTAAATGACTACATGTTAACTGTAAGAATTTTAGAATGTAAATATTACTACAGTTATGTTTCATTTTTCAATGAATGTGTTGATATAGAGAGGCTAGAGAGTATATATACTACTGATATTTTTAATGGTATCAATGTCCCTAGGCTACCACCACACAAAATTATTTTTTATACTAGGGTACCCATTATGTTACTTATAAATGTTGAAAAATCAGTAGATTTATATAATGGTACTCGTATGATCATTAAAAATCTTGGTAAATTTTTCATTAGAGAAGATATTTTAGGTGGCTGTCATTCATGATTTCAAGATTTCATTGCAAGAATAAATATGATGTGGTTATTTGGTAAGTATCAATGTTTAAATTTTATGAAATATCTCAATGACTTAAGAAAACTATAAATCCAACAAATTTGGAGTGGAAATCCTAATGATATATCAAAAAGTCTCATTATAGGTCATTCTCTTCGACAATAACGTTATTCGGTTTATTACTAAAAATTTCTTAGATGAGAGGTGATTTGATACATGTAAAATGTTCAATGGTTTTTTTATTTTAATATATTTTTAGTTTATTTAAACTAACATTAATGTCCAATTACCAATTAAGACCACAATGAGGTTGTTTTTCCACCTAAGTTAAATATTTTCAAATAAAAAATGTTTTGTTATTAATAGATTTCTTAAATTACAACATTAAAAATCATCACCGGTCTTTAGAAAAGGCAAGTACAAAGATCACTTCATCTCTGATAATGAAAATTATATCATAACATTTCATCACATATTTTATGATACCTAGGTACATGAAATGTTAATTTCACAAATTTCATTAATAGAAATAATAAATTCGCAAGACAACAATCTTTTGGAATTTACTATATAAGAACATTATAGAAGATAATCTTTACAAGTTAGTATTTCCCTTGACTTTGACCAGGTACTATTGTTTTTAACTTTTCTATTTTAATTAATTTGAAAAAAATACCACTCTATTGTAACATTCATTTTATCCTTCCATGATAGGTACATCAATGTGTTGGAAATTTATGATTCAGAGTCAACACTAATGCAGGAATTGTTAAAACCACTACAAATATTTTATCTACTCAGGTATATTTTTTACAGTCGTTGAGTATTATTTTAATGATATCATTAGAACTTACAATACATAATTTTTTTATGTCATTTTAATTTATTTAATGATTATAAAATAAATTTCATTTTTAAATTTGAAATGGAATCTATTAATCAATAGATTTTGTCTTCAATAATTTTTGTCGTCACTATAATTTTTTAAACATTCATTAAAGTTAATTATTTATGTAGAATATATGTTTAGTGAGTTTGATGCTGATGATGTCGTACAAAATAAGGTTACAATGTCTTGAGACTCTACAACAACATCAATACATGCCAATGAACTACACCCCCATTTGATGTAAAACATAATGGAAATGATTGAAAAAATTAACTGAAACATTATGATGCAATTAAAACGTAAGGGACAATCCGGAATGATTTTGTTATTGTCAAATTACATTTTAAATTCATATTTCTACTATAATATCTATTTTTATTCAAGTTTAATTTTTTATAATAATGATTTCCCATAGTTTTTCAATTTTTAATTACTATCCTCAATATATAATAGATTTCCCAGTTTTTTACTCGTTGATACTAACTACTGTAGGGATCCACAACAATATGAACCCAACATCCAGAATAGAGGCTCCACTATAGTGTCTCACACTGCTACTATAAGTATTCACTAAATACTGTTAAAAAGCATATTTTCAGTTACATATGTCATCCTTCTTTTCAGAAACAAAGGCTTTTGTGTAAAATGTTTGTAATTTTTCATCATTTCAATCTATTTGTTTTATGTTTCCATTTAAAATGAAATATAAATAATTCAATATTAATTTTTTTTATTTTTATTTAAAATATATGTTGCTTCATGTATATGATTTCTCCATATTAAAAATAAATTTCTATTCCTTTTTATATCTAATTTCTTTTATATACTATTATGATGATAACAAAGTATGTTCTACAACTATTCCAATATTATATATCATGAACTTATAATTTTATCATTTTTCATGTAATTTCCATTCTTTAAATTTTAAACATTGAGTTCCTTTTGAAATAAGATTTTGATTTATTGTGTCGTGCGAATGCACAGGTGAGGTAATAGTAATGTGTTATATGTAGGTCTATCATTATTTGTACTAGTACAATAATTTCATTGGTATTTGAATATTGAAATTTCAACATGATTTGAAAATAATATATTAGATCAAATTTTATTAGTGGGGGGAAATTTTGGATGGAGGGATGAGGATATCTAATGTGTTTGGGAAAATAACACGCGATGAGTGAGGGTAGTGTATGAATTATAGTATATTTATTAAATTGATTAGAAAAAAATCAAATAACTAGGGTTGGTGTACCATACATTCCCACATCGTAGGTGGAAATGATAGTAAATTGATACATGTGAAATGGTGAAAATACTTATCCTGACAAGTGAGACTATGATTCCCCTCTTGTAATGCATGTGTGAAATAATCCAAACACTGGTACCCTGTAGGTAGTTTCAATTTTATTATATTGGTACATAAATCATAATATAGAGGATCTAATACAGTAACAACCCTATAAAACTACATACATAAATGGGTTTTACATTACATAGAAAATAAGAATACATAATTTGAATACATGAAAAAATTATTATTCTCATTGAAATATCTTTTTTTGAAATATTGTTCTCTTCATGGTTTCCTGAGGAAAAGGGAAGGAATATAACAGGGTGATCACAGACACTTATTAAGGGGGTAAAAATAATGAAAGTTATTATAAAACAAAAATTTTCGCATGACTAAAAAAACATAGATATTCCATAACAAATTAAACTAATGGAATAAATAAATATATGGATGAAATAAAAATTAATAATTGTTTTTATAATAATAAATGATCATATAGTGAAGGTAATGCGTAATTCTAGACATTTTAAACACACTGTCAAGGATTTGGGCCATGATATCATACATAAAGGGTAAGAAAAATCCTATTATGCTTTCTTAGTTGCCTAATGAGACGTAAACATTCACTAAGGGGTTATATAATTTCAAGCACCATATATCACATAATATTATAATGCATTACACCAAATAAAAAAATATTACATGGAATAATGTTCAAGGAATTGACAACATAAATACATAGAGCAATTTTTTAATGAGGCATATAGTACAAGATTTTCACATAAAAATTAATTATATGGTAGAGAAATATTTTCCCAAAAAATGAATCAATAAAGATGTGTTAGAAAAATCCATTGAATAATAACTAGAGATTTCAGAATATACAATTAAACACCCTTAATAAGTGAATGATATGAGATTATTGTCATTGTGTATTCACAAGGACTAAGGATTCAAGGTATCTAGGTAGCTAGATACTTGAATTTATAAATTGGGAGACCAATGCAATGGGAGATAAATCCTCTATAATGTTTTAAAAAATCATATAGATCATCCAAGCATATCTACCCAGAGTGTCAAATCATACACATAATAAGGGGAAATTCATCATTCATCTGGATTATGACTGGGATATACCCAATCAACATTTTTTGGGTTTATAATACCTAGATGTATATAAGACAAAAACACACGAACTTGTAGTATCAAAACAAAAATTTCGTATCTTTTGAAAACCATACAAACTTTACTTACTAAAATTTAAGATGTTTGTATGGTTATGAGGACATTTAAGCATTATAACAGATTAAGAAAAGGATATAATGGGAGGGAATAAATAAAATACTCTTTAAAACATGTCACACAATTTATATTACCATGGGATAACAAGAATGTAACTATAGGAAAATTGAATTTCGAGATAAAATATAACTAAAGTAATGTACTTTAAAATTGGAAGAGCTAAAATGAGGGAACCCTTACATTGGGGGGATGATTCTCAAATCTATAGAGAGACACAGTAAACACATATAACCACATAAGAGATTCTATTGAGAGAGATATTAAAAAAGTATTATTAATATATTAATTTTTTGTGGAAATTGAGGATGTAATGGTGTGGTATTTATCCTTTACAAGGAGTGTTATTAAGGGATTAAATAATGATTATTTTTTTATTAAGGATAACAACCTTTTTGTTGAATTTTTTCGGTGAATTTTGTTGATAATTAATGTTTTTAATAATTTTTTATGGATACGAAACACCTCAACCACCCATTTAATGTTTTCAATTTTAGTTTTCTTATGTCTTTACATTTTAATTTTATCCTTTTACAATATTTTACCTGTACCGTGATAACTCATTTTTTACCATAATAACTTTTTAACATATTAAAATAAAAACAAACTTATTAAATAATTTGAAACCTATAATTAAAAATATTCAATAAATTTTAATTGATTAAATTTATAACAGTCATAAAAATGAATTATAATATGATACACATATAACACATAAAATCCTTTTTTTAGAATGAATAAATGATAGTTCCAAATAAAAATTAAGTGTTTATAGAAGTAAAACATTATATATTATGTTATTCCCTAAATAAATTTTTTCTCAATAATAAGTAGTAATGAAATTTATATAATTATCGTACCTTTATTATTATATAAAAGTTATGGTATTCATAATAATAGTATTTTTTCTTGTCACCCAAAAAATAAACATTTTTATAAAATTATATAAAATTCATCCTAGGATAATTTTAATGTTCATCTTCAAAAAATGACATTTATTTAATTAAAATAATACTTTTTATATGATAATTTTATCTTTTAATTAAAAACATGTATTTATTTAAAATTAACAATTTTATATAATAATAAACATTCAGACCATTATAAAAATTATTTATGACTTTGATAAAAAATATATTATCATTTAAAAAGTGATTTTTATGATTAATTAATGAGAATAAATTCTATTTAAAAACCATATATTTATTATAAAACATATCTTTAATGGAAATTATTTAAAATAAATAAATTTTTGGGTCGTTACATTCTTCCCTCCTTATGAAATTTCACCCAAAAAAATTAATTTCATACTCTACAGTGAAAAAAGAAGGGACTTCTATAATATTAAAAATTCATGTTCCATGTTTCCAATTTTAAATTGTAATTTATCAAAAACACCTTCATGATGTGGGTTTTCTTGTTCCTCAATACATTATCTATATTGTTAATAATTTGGAAAATCCCATCATTAAATAAAAAATATGGTTCAATATCTATCCCATCTATGATGATTACAAGAGTTGTATCTAGGATGTATTTTCATAGTATCAAGACATGGAAGACTCTATCTACTTTATAGAGGTTGGGTGGAAAATCTAAATGATAAGAAACAACTATTTTTCTCTCTAGGATATCAAATTACTTGAAATACCTTGGACTTGACTTCCCCTTCTTCATAAACCATGTTACCCATTTCCAAGGATATACATTCAAGAATTTTGGATCACCTACTTGGAAATAAAATTCCTTCCTTTAGTAATCAACATAACTTTTCTATCTGATGCGTGTTGTTTTGATAAGATTCTAAATAGTTCTAACCATCTATATTTTTTTCTCAATAAGTTCAGAACCAATTTTCTTTCTCTCCCTAGCCTCATCCCAATAGGTTGATGTATAAAATATTTTCCCATATAAGGATTCACATGGCTCCATCTATATGCTTTAAAAGAATCTATTGTTATAATAAAATTCTAATAAATGAAATTGTTGGTCCCACATTCCATATAAGTTAAGAGAACATGACCTCAAAATATAATTCTTGGTTTGGATAGTCCATTCAAACTACCCATTAGTTTGATGATTATATATTATGCTAAAATATATCTTAGTGTGAAATGCCTTTTGAAGGCTCTTCCAAAATTTGGATTTGAAGTGAGGATCATGATTAGAAAGAATTTGTAAGGGTTGACTATATTTTCTTACAACTTCACTGATATAAAAATAGGAAAAATTTTCAAGGGGTAGATCCACCCTTATTTTCAATATATTTGTGTACCTGGTATGTTGATCAATAATGACCTACATAACCTCATTTTTCTTTGATATATTATGTATCCTAGTTAAAAATTATAATATGATATTTTACCAATTCCAGTTATGTATAGCGAGACACTACATGAAACCCTTTAGATGTTTCCTCTCATCATTAACATAATTGCATAACAAGTATCTAAACACTTAACTAGTAATTTTCCACCTCATATTATCCCACAATAAGTGATATTTTAAATACCTATACATCATGGTACTAACAAGGTGTATAGAGAAGTCTGAGATATGAACATCATATAGTAACTCCCTTATCAGCTGATGTATTGATGGGATGCATAATCTCCTTCCAAATTTTAGGTAACCGTATTTATAGATGAACTACTTCAATTTCAAATCATTCGTTGTTTTGATTTTCCTCTAAAGACCCTTTTCATCTTACTGACACTTGGTTATATTTTCTTGTAAAAATGGCCAGGAAATTATATGGAAAGAGAATGTTGTTTTCCATCCCCTATTTATTTACATATCATACTTTATAAAATCCTTGAATATTGGATCCTTGTCTCTCATCATTATATATAGAACCCTTTAACCATTTCTAATCCATGTATTTTTCCCCAAAGTTTTCCTTCCTAGGGTTGTAGTTCAAAATAGTATTTTGAAGTAATTTACACCATCCCCTTTTCCTCTTGTTAATATATTTCTATATGAGTATATACTTCAATATTATATTATTTTTATATGTGGTTTTCCATTCACTATAGAGACACTTTCTCTATTTCTTCAAATAAAATATCAAAATTGAAAGCTGAAGATCATGGGTTGGATAGTTAAACATATGGGTTTTCAATTGTCTTGACGTATATGAAAATTTTTTATCATTCTTTATAAGGAAACAGACTATCCCTTTATTCAATGGATGAATGTATATGAAAAATCCATCTTTTCCTGATGTTAATGTCAATATAAGTTCATTGATCAACCTTTTCTATAGTTGACCCAAGTTTTTTTTCACTCCTTAGATGATGTGAATTTAAACCCTTTGCATGTCAACATCATTATTTTATTAGATAAGCAATCAAAATATTCAATTAGTCAGTGATAATAACTTTTTAATCCATGGAAACTACATATCTCAATTATATTCATTGGTGAGGGTCGTTAGCTAACATATATTTTTCTTAGTGATGTTAATCAATATTCAATCATTGGTGAAAATATGACCAATATTAGAGCCTTGTTATAATATCCCATCATTTCTCAGGCATTCCCCTCACAGGGTTTGGCATGAAACATCTTTAGTTGGGTTTTAATTTTTTTAACAATGGTGGATGAGTCTTGTTTGGAGTCAAAAGAAATTTGGTAGAAAAAATGACATAATATTTAGTGAAGTGTGTTTATTTTTATTAATGGAGTCGTAGTATCAACATGTTAAATGGGATTACATGTTTTTTCATGAGTTTGGAAGGATCCACAGGTTGTTTAAGAAATTTCATAGAAGCTGGACTTGAAAATATCCAATGGAAAATTAAACACAGTGTATATGTTACATAATATGTAACTGTCTCTAGAAAAATGTTGTAAATTGGTTCTTAATGTGATGTAGTTAAACAATATGATCCTATTTCATATCATGTAATATTTGAGTAGGGTTAAAATTACTCCGAGATGATGGGGTTTTCAGATTAACTCCTAAATAAAATATACAAATTGTGAAATATTGTTACATAACATATATTTATGAGATCCAATGGTTTTAATTGGGAAGCATAGATTATTTATTTCATTCTTTCATTACATCTCTCCTCTCTCAACCCTATAGAAATCTAAGCAATTTTGGAGTCTCCATTTCCATTTGAGACATCCTGATTATACATCTGATACTTGTTTCCTTCTTTTTATCTCCATCGCCTTTGTTCTTTTTTGGAAGTTCTGGTTGGAAGCATTGCTTAATTTCAAAATAATGGTTGTTGGTCTAATCCTAACATAATAATCTGTTTAATTGTGAAGAATATGACATATTTTTATTACTCTAACATAATGTGAACTCCAGTTAATTTATTCACTGATTATTGTTAAT
Source organism: Viscum album (assembly GCA_963277665.1). Lineage (NCBI taxonomy): Eukaryota > Viridiplantae > Streptophyta > Magnoliopsida > Santalales > Viscaceae > Viscum > Viscum album. The sequence continues at coordinate 421,513,296 of OY728142.1, read as the reverse complement.
TCATAGATTTTATTGTTCATTAGATCCCTTTGGATTCAATTGATATTTAGACCTACCTTATAGTTACCCGATGGGTGAGTGAACCGTTGATTAATAAGAACATAGATAATGGGTTAATGTGTGTTTAACATTACATTAGATTATAAGTGATTTCTTGATATATAATAAAATTATTAATAGATTATGTTATATTGATATTTCTATTACTAATTTGATACATAAATTAGTGTGTAATTGAAAAACAAATGATAATTTTCATAATTAACTATTGAGTCTTATGATGTGATATTGTGATATACTTACAATTATCACTTGTTGAGTTGATGATGAAATTATTATATATAGGGAATTTATCAAATAGAAAAATTTATATATAATATGCTTTCCCTAGGGATACATCACGAAATGATTATATATTGGGCTATTCTATGTGATGCATACTGAAATTATTATATAGTGTGCTATGCCTAGCGATCCATTCAAAAATTATTATATAGCTAGCATGGCCCAATTGATGAAAAAATGATTATATATAGGGTTATTCCTGGAGGTTGGAATGTTTAAACAAAGGTATCTTCTAGGTTGTTGGATTATGCCATGATATATGGTTGTGGGTGGCATGGTGGTTCTATATGCTCAGATACATTCAAAAATGGTTTTGAAGCATATTATTTTGTTATATTAATTGATTAATTAATACAAATATATATGAATTTATTTCATACACTAATAATCATATTAATTTTTTTTAGAAATATTGGTTTCAACTGACTATTTTTTACTCATAATTTATTTGAGTAACCATTTGGTACCTAAAAAGAGTAAATGTATGTAGGTTTGGACAAGGGAAAGGTACCATGTTGCTGATTTTGTTGTTGGCTGTATGGTCTGATGTTTAGAGATGGGTCTAACATGGAGTTCTTGATTAAGGTCTTTTGGGATTATATTTTGCCCGATGACACTTTTATTTGTATTGTTTTCAATTCTAAAGTTAAATAAATATCATATGTTTGTTATAAGATTCTTCATTGTTGGTTTATCATATCCATCTTTACTTTCCAATTTTATGATATATTGTTCCGGTTGTTTTTTGTTACTACGTATTATTATTATTTGTTTATTTTAGGATGTGTTGTGACTCTATACCAAGGGTTACAGTTTCCCCACTATATTCATCGCAACCCCTATACAAGTAAATCACCTCTTTCATACGGGGAGGCATAGTTGTGGTCCAGTAACTAACCTTATTTGGACACATGAGGGAGTACCAGATCGTGGGACCTTACAAAGTACTATTAGAGGAGCCGAGTTTTCTCTTCTATTACATTACTATTTTGGAAAGGTAGAAAGGAATCTATTATGTTTTGGGGCTTGGTAATGAGCTTATTCATGGGAGTAGATAACCCATATATAGGGTAAAATCTGAGTGCCGAGGTAGGGGATTGATATTCATGGTGTTCACTTGTTACATTTGATGTTATTTCACCTTGTCTGATGCACATGTTGTGTGATGTTAACATTTTTTATGTTATTCATTCATGAAATTTATAGTCATGGCCTAGTATGGAATGAGATGAGTTTGAATGTATCATGATAGGCACATGGGAATATATATTGTCATTTATTATTCATGATTGGGACATATTTATCGCATGTGTTATATACATTCCTATATGAACATTGAAATTAAATATCTAATATATCTGATAAATAGAATGAAATTAAATGTTATGTCATGCTAAAAACTTTTAATCCATTTTTAGAGAGACCAGAAGAAGTGGTTCTCTGTAGTTTCCACCGATTGAGGCCGAATTTGTTTGAGAGATAATATTCTAAGGAGTTTGTTTTTTTTCTTTAAGAGAAAATGACTCTGCATCATCTTGGAGTTGATCATCAGAATATTGATAATTATACAATCATAACATTGATAAGATAGATCTTCTTATATCTCTAGAGGATCATATGGATGTCCAACTTCATTATAGATTCTTGAGGGTTATGCGATCCATATAAAGGGAGACTATTTTCACTTTGATTTCAACATATGATATGATGAGAGACATTAAGTTGTAGAATCTGCCTACATTCAATAGTGTGGGAGGGTCCCATAAAACCATGTAATGGATTGATTCATTCTAGATAATCTTGAAGAATCTAGAGACACTAACATATATGTGGGTGAATCTTGTTGTGTATATGATCTATATACTTACAAAGTATTGGTGGGATATTCTAGAGTAGTCTAGGTTGCATGAAGAAGTTATATTGGAAGGGTTTGAAGGTGATGTTAATGGGATACTTCTATAAAGATATATATAGGGATGATAAGTCTCATGAGTTCATGTATATGAAATAAGAGGGCATGTCAGTTATGGAATGCAATGACTGTTTCACGGACCTAGAACACTTTACACCATTTTTACCTACTGATTAGATATCTAGGGAGAGGCATTTTCTGGATGGGCTTCTCTGGGAGATCAGATCACAGGTGAAATTTTTTCATCTAATTATCTTTTCAAATTTTATGATTTAGGCACTGTTCGTGGAAGGGAACCTGGGAAAGGCCTCCAGCAGTAGTCATATTATTTCTGTATGGTGAACTAGGAGCACATATTTTTGTGGTAAGAAGAAACACTATGATAGTTTTTACCATGGAAACAATCGATATTGGAGTGGGTAGACATCTCAGGACCATGCTCTGTTATAGTGATATCAGTCTAGAAGTTTTATCTGCACATGGATTTAGTTTTCATACCCTACATTGGAGTTCCATGCTTGTTAGAAGATAGATCATCTTCAAAAGTTTTGTAGGAACTCCTAGTAGATGATTAGTTTTTGGTGATTAGGATAGGTACAAAAGTCTGAGAAAGACTCCATTAACCCTTTTAAAATAGGTAGATGAAATTTCACTTGAAATTATTGTAGAGGGAGGGGACATAGAACCATATTGTAAGAGAAAAATAGTAAGAATAGGGAATAACATAGGAGATTTATTCTGGAGCCATGTGAAGAGGGTATGGTTGGAAACAATCTATGTAGAATACATCAGTTATTATGGATGAGGTACCTTCTACCACCAGAGGTTTGATTCCAACATCATCTACCCCTTTTTTATACATGACCATCACATTTGTTTTTATATACAATTTTTGGAAATAGTTTGGGCTTGGATATGGAAAACATGGATTCTTCTTGAACCATCAACACACCATTGGGGGTGTGGTCAGATAATGTAAAACATTCAAATGTGTGTTCTCTAGAGTCGTTAGTTTACCATTAAATAACGGAACATTTGTAATTGAAATTACCAATTTTTATTAGATTCTTGGTATGGATTGGTCAGTCCTATACCAGACTCATATTGACTATTACCAGAGGAGAGTTACCTTTCTATCTTTATATGGAGGCATCTACACTCACTAGGGTTAGTGGGATCTTCAAGATGGTCATTAGGGACCAATTTAGTGCAGATTGTATTGTCTCATGGTTCTGATAACCTGCTTATTTTGGATGATGATGGAATGTAGTAGGATTCTTTTCATCTAGTGGGAAATTTTTTTAGTATTTCAATCCTAATGAGATCTAGGAATTACCTCTCATCTGAGAGATCAATTTCATTATCGAGTTGGTTTTTGGAGTAGATCTAGTTTTTATCCCACCATATAGGATTTCACTAGCAATAATTTGGGAGTTGACAGTTTAGTTGGAATATCTAGAAGATAAATGTTTCATATGTCCTAAAACGTCTCCATGGGTTTCCCTAATTCTTTTCGCTAACAAGGATAATGGTAAATTTCACTTATGTGTGCATTAAATGATATTTAACCAGATGAGAGTCAAGAATCATTATTCCCATATGTGTATTGATGATATATTTGACTATCTAAGAGGTGATACGATCTTCTCCAAGATCAATTTGAGACCACGATTCCACCAGTTGAGGGTGATACCATCAGACATACATCATACTTATTTTAGGGTAGGCATGGAACTATGTGTTCATAGTGATGTTGTTTTGTTCGACCAAGAAACTAGAAATATTCATGGCCTTGATGAATCAGATATTTCATCCTTTCCTGGACCAGTTTGGGGTGTTTTCTGTTGATGACATCTTATTATACTCTCAGTTAGTATAAGATCATGCCAAACATATAGATTTCATATTGATTATATTTAGAGAGAATTATCTATATTCCAAACTAAACAAATACAGTTTATTTAATGATAAATTTCACTTCTTAGTTCATATCATTTATAGAAGCAAATGTGTCAGTGGAACTAGAGAATGTTGTATTAATAGTATCTTAATAAGAACCCATGAATGTCATCGAGATTCAGTGTTTTATTTATTTACATGGCTATTATCAGTGATTTTTCCAGGACTTCTACGATCTAGAAGCACTAATGTCTAGGAAGACCAATAATGGGGTGATGTTCATTTCATCAATGGTTGTGAAGGATATTTTCAAGAGATGAATATTAGGCGGACCTCATCACATATCCTCACTTTAGCTATGATATGTAATGAATATACCATGTATTACAATGCATCCATATTTGGACTCACAGGAGTTATAATGTAGGAGGATCGAGTGGTATCTCAATTATCTTGACAATTGAGACAACACAAGTTGAATAATGTGACTCATGATTTTTAGTTGGATGTGGTGGTATATAAGGTGAGATTCTAGAGACACTATCTTTTGGTTGAGTGGTTTTTTTGTGCATAGACTACAAGATCCTCAAGTACGTCGTTTCTTCACGGGACCTAAAACATCAACAGAGGAGGTGGGTCGATTATCTGTAGTCTTTCAACATCAATATGTCTTATTCACTAGGAAAGGGAAATGTCATTATTGATATTTAGAGTTAGAAGACACATAGAGAGGAAGTGAATGAGTCTTACGATGAGTGGTGTGTGATGAAACTATTTGTAGACATGCCAAGTGATTTTCATGAGTCCTAGGGATGACTAAATCTAACTTTAAGATATGTTATACCTATTATTTTGGACCAGATCAATACATAAACACTATTTGATCCATATGCCTTAGTTATGAGTGATAGATTATATGGACAGGAGACACCATCAGGATGGTCTCTTGGTAGTGAAAATTCAATTCCTTTCTATGGATGAGTATGGGTTCTTACAATCATATGTTAGGATTTGATGAGATAATTTTATGCTTTTATATGGGTGATATATCCTAGTTAGATGAAGATGTATCGTGATACCCAAAAAAAATACCGATGGTTAGGAATGAAGAAGGAGGTTCAAAGCTTTTTGGAAAGAGGTTTCGTAACACCCCGAGATTTTATGAGATATATTCTTTTTAGTTTCTTGATGTGTTCTATTGTATACTACACCATGATTATCTTGTACTATACGCAACACCGTATTAGCTTGCAGTATTCGCAACACTATTCATGGATCGTGTTACACAAAATTTCAAGATCGTTTGATAGAAGTTATTCTACACATCATTGAGTGTATATATATATATCCAATGTATAAATGAAATATGTTTGGATTACATTATACACAACAACAAAAGAATCTTGCACTATACGCAACCCTGGCTTGGCTTTCTTTACACGGAATCATGACCTTCCATGATAGCGTGTGTTGTATGCAATACCAAGTTTCACTACACAATGATATGTTATTAAAATATTATATTAGCTGGCCATTATAAATAGTTATACCCACTTTTTGAAATTTTATCTTTCAAAATGGACTTCATTTCTGGATTCAAAATATCGAAATTAGCCTAGGGTGAATTTTTGGTATTTTTTTTGAAAACGTTCAATTTTTTATGAATAGTGAAAACACTAGGTTACTATTTAAAAACCGAATTTTTGTTTAAATAATCATTTATTTTATTTAAATTAGTTTAGGTCAAAATAGATACATAATAATTATATAAGTTCAATGTAATTCATTGGTGTCATTTTATAATAATTTTAGATATATAAAAAATTTTATTGAACTTTTCAACTTCTTTTACCCACCTCCTAGGAGAATTTGAAAATTTACAGAAATCTTAATTTTACCACTTCTGTGAGTGAAATTTCGAAAATTTGAGAGACACGGTTAATATCAAGGAGTAAAATGCGGTTCAATAAGATAAAAATAATTTTTTGGTGAATAGTATCTTTTTACTTTTATTTACCGCTGTTAAAAGTAAATATGGTAATTAATGGTAAAAATGATATTTTTATTACCCTAACACATGTCCTAATTCTATTGGATATGTTTAATTCGACCAAAAAAACCTTACGAATAAAATATTACCCTTTAGGTCCACTTGGATTAGATTAGGACACTTATTATTATTTTATTTAAAGAAGATTTAAAAGAGTTAAAATCATTGTTTCATAACTAAAAATTTTTTATTATACGGTTATAAATAAGAAAAATTCGTCTATAAATATTCATTATAAAGCTAAAACAATTTAATACATAATTTTAATTTATTTATCATTTTTAGATTTTAAATAATTTAATTTATTTATGACACAATGACGATGCATTAATTACCTTATTAATGAAATATTAACACAATTGATGTTATAAACAACCAAATAAATGTAATTTGAGACTTTTTATGAATTCCACTAATTTTCTAGTTTAATATTACATGTTAGTATTTATTGAATTAATTTTTTTGAACTAGTCAATCTGTTATGATTTTCCCAAAAATCAATTACCAAATAGTGTCGAAATTGACATAAAATAGTTTTTAAAAAAAATATTATATTATTTATTTTTATTATATTCTTAATAATAAATGGTTCATAAAAATGACTTAAATATGGTTATATATATTAATAAAGAACCACTTGGGGTTCGTTTTCCGTGTTATAGTATGTTTATTAACCATATAGTGTATGAAAACAAGAAGACACGGTAAAAGTTAAATTATTTAACATAGAGTTAAATCTAAATGAAAAGGATAAAATAGTAACCTAAACTTTTTTAAAACCTGTTGGTTGAGAGGATTTCAACCCATCTCCACTTTAGCTTCAAAATAAATCAATTTTAAGCTATTATAAATTGAATATCACTTTATGATAAAATAATATTTTATGTTTTTCCTAAGGTGCCCCTCTCATCCCTTATAAAAGGGCACCTCCTCCCTCTTCTATTTACACAATTTTGAGCTTTCAAGCTCAGCCAACCCCTACCCATTTCCCTTCTCAACTTCCCTAGAAACATTATAAAGGTTCTGGTCTCCTCAAAAGACCAACTCTAGTGCCTTAAGAGAAAACTTAAAAGAGGTGTGTCGAAGAAGAGGTGTTTCTGATACGTACGAAGCATATCAGACCTAAGGTAAGGGATAATTTTGCAAATGTCATTTTCATCCGAGATTTCTTATACATAAGTATTTACTGGGGTTATATTTTTCAACCATGTCAAAAAAAATGTTTTCATAAAGTATTTAATATTCTTTTATGTATGTTTAAATTCATTTTTACCACTCTTGACTTTTACTTTGTGTTATGGAAGGAATCTAGCTTTTGTTTACCATACGTGGTACTTTTTGACATTTCCTTTAAAAGTACTAGGAGAATGTTTTTTTACTTATACGGCGTGAATGGATTTTTACGGCTCTATGACTCCTTATTTTCATGATGCTTACTCTACAATATTTCATAACTATTTTCAAAAAAATCCTTTTCTTTTACAATTGCATGGCATTTTCTGAAAACAAAATGATTTTGAAAAAGAAAGGATATTTTCCTCAAGAATTCTTTTCAAGGGATTTATCAAAACCATTTTCCATCTAAGATGACATTATTTCATATTTGTATGTTTCAAGTATAATGTCTCTATAATTTACATTGTTTCACTTTTCTTATGATGAAAATATACCCATTGGTTTTATATGGATTATGTTATGATGGGATGATGATTATGAATCCCATTTTTATTCTTTGGGTTATGATGAATGATTTATGTTTATGTTGTGGAAAAAGTAAGAATGATTTCATTATGAGATGGGCTGGACCTATATCTCCATCCAATGCATTGGGTAAATATTTATATCTCATGTGATAGACATGGATGGAATGGTATGTTAACCCAGTTCAGTGATACAAGACTTGAATGTGGAGTGAACTCGATTCAGAAGGGGACTTTGTCCACTAGGATGGTCCAGGAAGCAATTCCTTGGTAACTATAGAAATCATATCTTGTGCCTAATGGTTTCCCATAATTAAATGTTTTATTCCCATGCTATTTTGTCATGATTGATGTTCCTTTATGACCTATGCCTTATGTAATGCCAAAATTTATTTCACAACTCAAGATTTTGTTATGTAAACTTTATGTTCATGTTTTGATGGTCAAATGTACATGATTTGTTTTATTTTCTCCATTCTTACCATTACTGAGAATTTGAGCTCCTCATTTATATGTTTTCATTTCCCATGATATAACGAAAGGTTTTAGGTAAGAAATAAAGGGAAGGTATTTATGGGAGATATTGAAGATCATTCACCAAGATTAGAAGATTATATTCTATGTTTCCAAAGACACTAAAATATTACGGTCCTTTGGTGCCTATTTTTGTTATGTATTAGGTATTCCGCAAAACTAATGTAATGTTCATGTATGTCAAGATTGTGTCTCTACAGTTGGTATCAGAGGAAAGGTTTAGTTAACCTTTGAAAACAAGGATGTGAAAATTTAGTGAAATCCATAGAGATATTTCTAAGGTAGTTATAGGGATGTTCCTAAGGTTTAGTATAAGTATAGGTTATAGTCATAGAATTACAGAAACAATATTAGAATTAAACCTAAGATGTTGGATATTGAAGGTACTCCCCCTTTGTTATGTTGTTTTATTTGAATGATTTTTGTCTCTCACACTATTCTTTTTGGGTTTTAGAAAATTGCTGGAAATAGGATGATTCACTATAATGGAGGATATGATCGTCAATGGAATGATATTCTTCATGAGAAACCAAATGAAATGGGATTTGGAAGTCCAAACATCATTATTACGCCTAATCTTCAATATCATAATATGATCAACAATCTCAACATTTCTAAGTATCCCGACTCAGCTAATAAGAGAAAGATGGAGTTTCATGATGATCATAGAGGAAAGAAAGTTCAATTTCCATTATGTAAATCATGTGGGAGGAGGCATCAGGGAGAATGTTTCAAAGGAACTGGAAGATGCTTTGGGTGTGGAAAAGAAGGACACAAAGCCGGTAAGTGCAAAGGAAAAGGTTCATTTAAAACCATGGACAAGGATAATGGAATTTCTATGACATCAACATCAATTAAATGTTTTAAACGTGGAATTTATGGGAATTATGAAAACCAATGCCCTAAGGGAAAATCTATTGAAGAGAATCAGCATGGTCATATGAGTAGTATTTATACTGATGATGATGAAGAATCTACAAATGATATATGAGATGAAAGAAGTGTTGAGGAATAAAATGATAAAGCTCAGTCAATGGTTTAAGAAGGTAGTGGAATGATTTATGTTTATCAAGGGTCATGTTTTATAAGTAATGGTACTATAGAAAAAAGACATATCTATGGATTGTTACACTATTGTTTTTCTTAAATTATTTGGATGTATATGTTGAAGGGTACCAGTAACCATGAAAGGTTATACAGATATTTTTGGAAAGTAGATGATGTGTGCATAATGAAGGGATAAGGAGATAATTAGATGCTTGATAGTATTAAGGATCTCATGACTGATATAAGGACAATGCGATTTCAAGGTTTGAGTATACAGAATTTTGGGATTCTGGTATGTTGAAAGAGTTAACTTTTGATAGAATTCATGTTTTCACTAAGGTCTTATGGTAACTCATATTTCAAGAGAAAAGATGATTAAGGAATCCACATGTTTGGAATGTGACCAACAAGATATATATATCTTATGATATACGAGTGATAAATGATTGTATTCAATGCTTGGTAGATGACCTTTATAGAAATCATTTTATTTATACTATGGGACTTGACAGATGTATTTTGGATTAACCTACATATTTGAATACATTAAGTTAGATATCAGATAGTATTGTTTAAGGCTAGAACTTTGTGTTATGTTATAATAGTATAGTTTTAGAAAAAAGGACAACCTGTAGGATGAGCGACAACCCATCACGTCAGACAAGGATGTGGGAGTCGAACCCACAACCAAAGTGCGACATGCCTTTATCGCCGACCACTGGCCTATAAGAGGTTCCTCGTAAGAAGAAACTAGTTTTATTTTATGAAGTGGTATGCTAGATATAGTATAAGTCCAATTTTTGAACCATATATAATTAATCTCACTATAGATTGACTTATGTATATTTAATAACTTTTTCTAACATTTTTTTGAGACATATAGAATGACATATCATTCTGTCGCATGATCTGCTAACACTTCACAAATGAAAAATTCAACTTCATTTATTTAATAGATGAAGTGTAAATTGTTCAAGGCATGAACAATGGTGAGATTGTATCGAAATAAAGTAAGTAATTATTCTAATTTAAATTCTTCAACCTTAGGGAAATGATCTTGAAAACATGTTATCCTAGTGCCCTCATATCTGATTAATCAGATGGTACCTTATATCATCAAAAATTTATTGCTTTGTGATTGTTGACTTTTTCATAGCCATGTTCGCTACCACTCTCCATCAAAACCTGATGGTTATATTTCTCTTCCATATCCAAATTTTCACCTATTTTCTTCTATGTGGAATCCCAATGATGAGTTAATTTGGGTAACCGTTACGTTTCATACTTTAGTTTTTAAGGTTATGTTTTGGTATTCTTTTTTACGATGTGGGCTTCTATTAAAGAAACTTTCAAGTAGTAAACCATTTATAAACCTGACGAATTTCGAGGGAGAATTTCATTTTAAGGGGGGTAGAATGTAACACCTCGAGATTTTATGAGATATATTCTTTTTAATTTCCGGGCATCTTCTATTATACACTACACTAATATTATCTTGCGCTATATGCAACACCGTATTAGCTTGCAGTATACACAACACTATTCATGGACCGTGTTACAAAAATTTCAATATTGTTTGATAGAAGTTATTCTACGCAACATTGAGTGTATGTGTATATATATATATATATTCAATGTTTAAATGAAATATGGTTGGATTCTATTATACACAAAAACAAAGTAATCTTGCACTACATGCAACCCTGACTTGGCTTGCTTTACAGGCAATCACGTTCTTCCATGATAGCATGTGTTGTACGCAATACCTAGTTTCACTAAACAATGATATGTTATTAAACTATTATATTAGCTGTCTATTATGAATAGTAATACCAACTTTTTGAAATTTAATCTTTCAAAATGGACTTCATTTTTGGATTCAGAACATCGAAAGTAGCCACGGGTGAATTTTTGGTATTTTTATGAAAACATTCAATTTTTGATGAATAGTGAAAACACTAGGTTACTATTTAAAAACCGACTTTTTATTTAAATAATCATTTATTTTATTTAAATTTATTTTAGGTCAAAATAGATACATAATACTTATATACATTAAATGTAATTCATTAGTGTCATTTTATAATAATTTTAGATATATAAAAATTTTTGTTGATATTTTAACCGTCTTTTACCCACATCCTTGATGAATTTGAAAATTTACATAAAACATAATTTTATCGCTTCTATGAGTTCAAAATCCCGAGAGACATGGTTAATATCATGGAGTATAATTTGGTTCAATAAGATAAAAATAATTTTTTGTTAATACTAAATTTTTACTTTTATTTACCATGGTTAAAAGTAAATAGGGTAATTAATGGTAAAAATGATATTATTATTACCCTAACACATGTCCTAATTCTATTAGATAAGTGTAATTCGTCCAAAAAACCATAGGAATAAAATATTACCCATTAGGTTCACTTGGATTAGATTAGGACACTTCTTATTATTTTATTTAAAGAATAGTTAAAAGAGGTAAAATCAATGTTTAATAACTAAAACATTTTTAATATATGGTTGTATATAATATAAATTAGTCTATAAATATTCATTAGAAAGCTTAAACGATTTCCTACATAATGTAATATTATTTATAATTTTCAGAGATTAAATAATGTAATTTATTTATGACACAATGATGATGCAGTAATTACCTTATTAATGAAATATTAACATAATTGATGTTATAAATAACCAAATAAATGTAATTTTAGACTTTTTATGAATTCTCATAATTTTATAGGTTAATATGACATGATAGTATTGGTTTAATTAATTTTTTTCGAACTAATCATGCTGTTATGATTTTCACAAAAATCAATTACCAAATAGTGTAGAAATTGACATAAAATAGTTTTTTTAAAAATATTATATTATTAATTGTTATTGTACTCTTAAAAATCTATGGTTCATCCAAATGACTTATATAAGGCTATATATATTAATAAGGAACCACTTGGGGTTAGTTTGTCTTGTTATAGTATGTTTATTAACCATATAGTGTAAGAAAACAAGAAGACACAGTAAAACTGAAATTATTTAACTTAGAGTTAAATATAAATGACAAGGTTAAAATAGTAACCTAAAATTTTCTAAAACCTTATTGTTGAGAGGATTTTGACCCATACCCAATTTAGATTATAAATAAATCAATTTTTAGCTGTTATAAAATTAATATGACTTTATTATAAAATAATATTTTATGTTTTTTCTAAGGTGCCCCTCTCCTCCCTTGTAAAAGGGCACCTCCTCCCTCTTTTCTTTACACAATTTTGAGCTTTCAAGATCAGACAACCCCCGCCCATTTCCCTTATCAACTTCCCTAGAAACATTATAGAGGTTATGGTATACTCAAAATCCCAACTCTAGTGCCTTGAGAGGAAGCTTAAAAGTGGTTCGTCGAAGAACAGGAGGTTTGGATACGTATGAAGCATATCATAACTAAGGTAAGGGATAATTTTGCAAATCTAATTTTTATCCAAGATTTATTATACATAAGTACTTAACGGGGTTATATTTTAAATCCATGTCCATAAAAACGTTTTCAAAAAGTGTTTAATATTCTTCCATGTATGTTTAATGTCATTTTTACCCCTCTTGACTTTTACTTTGTGTAATGGACGGAATCTGGCTTTTGCTTACCATACATGGTACGTTTTGACTTTTCCTTTAAAAGTATAAGGAGAATGTTTTTTTACTTATATGGAATGAATATATTTTTATGGTTTCATAGTTCCTTATTTTCATGAATCATACTCTACAAGATTTCATGACTATTTTCAACAAAATCTTTTTCTATTAAAATTGCATGGCATTTTGTGAAAAAAAATGATTCTGAAAAAGAAAGGATATTTTCCTCAAGAATTCATTTCAAGTGTTTTATCAAAACCATTTTACATCTAAGATGATATTATTTCATATGTGTATGTTTCAAGTATAATGTCTCTATGATTTACGTTGTTTCACTTTTCTTATTATGAAATTATATCCATTTTTATATGGATTCTGTTATGATGGGATGATGTTTATGAAACCCATTTTTATTCTTTGGGTTATGATGAATGATTTATGTTTATGTTTTGGAACAAGTAAGAATGATTTCATTATGAGATGGGTGGGACCTCTATCTCCCTCCAATAGATTGTGTAAAGATATATATCTCATGAGATAGACATGGCTGAAACAGTAAGTTAATCTGGTTCAGTGATACGAGACTGGAATGAAAAGTGAACTAGATTCATAAAGAGAAATTTTCCACAAAGATGGTCCTGGAAGAAATGCCTTGGCTACTATGGAAATCATATCATGTTCTTAATGGTTTGACACAATTAAATGTTTTATTCACATGCTATTTTATCATGATTGATGCTCCTTTATGACCTATGTCTTATGTACTGCCAAGATTTATTTCACAACTCACGATTTTGATGTGTTAACTTTATGTTCATGTTTTTAAGTTTAAATGTATATGGTTTGTTTTATTTTCTCCACGATTACCCTTACTGAGCATTTGAGCTCACCCTTTATATGTTTACTTTTCCTAGTATATAAAGAAAGAATTTAGGTGAGAAAAAATGGAAGATCTTTATGAGAGATGTTAATGATCTTTCACCATGATTAGACGATTATATTCTGAGTTTCTAAAGACACTAAACTATTACGGTCCTTTGTTTTCTCTTTTTTTTATGTATTAGGAATTTCACAAAAGTAATGTAATGTTCATGTATGCCAAGACCGGGTCTCTACAGGTTTCACCTTTCAGTAAGTGAAAAATGAGAATCAAAGGTCAGCTAGTATATGGTATCCAATTCCCCTTCCTAAGAGTAAATGGGGTGATGTAATTAAAGATTTTTTGATTAGAATACCTAGGAAAACCTATATGAATGATGTGGTATGGGTGATCATGTTTTGAGTGACAAAGGTTGTACACTTATTTTCTATTAGGGAGAAATTTATTATCGATGAATAGGGTAGTATGTATGTTCATTAGATAGCTCTATTACATGGTGTTTCGATAAGTAAAATATTAGATAGAGATTCTTGTTTCATATCATGGTTCTGGTAGGGTGCCCAAGAGGATCTGGGTTCATAAGTTTTTTTATGCACAACCTACCATCTTCAGACAGAGGTTAAATCCGAGAAGACTATTTAGGATTTAGAGGATATGTTATGAGTTTGTGTTTTAGATTTTGGTGGTTCATGGTAGAAAAATATGGGAATCATGGAGTTTTCATATGTTAATAGCTTCTAAGCATAGATCTAGGTGGATCCTTTGAAGGATTTGTATGGAAGGTAGTTCTATTTGTCCCTTTTTTGGTTAGAGGTAGGAGAGATAGTGCTTGTTGGGCCTAGTCTCATACAAGAGACATCTGAGAAATTGCAGTTGTTTAGGAGGTGGTCGATTACCACAAAGAGCAAGAAAAAATCATTCAATGACTATCAGAGAGGACCTATGGAGTTCATACTTGGTCACTGTGTTTTCATTTGGTTGTCACCTAGGTTGGGGAAATGTCGTATCAGGATATATAAAAAGCTAGCACATAGGATGTTGGGCCATTTGAGATAGGGGATAGGGTCGGTTAATTGGAATGTTGATTAGCCATTCTACAATGCTATAGTTTCATGCATGATGTGTTTCATGTGTGGTACCTTTATAGATATTATCCCAACCCTTATCATATGGTAGACATCGATGATGTTATGATTTGTGTAGATTAATTCATTAAGCATCATCATATATAGATTATAGAACATAGTGATAAGTACCTATGAGGTAGTATTATACCTCTAGTTTGAGTGTAGTGGTATCATGGGCATGTTTAGAAGGATACCTAAGAGAGGGAGTATGATATGTGGTCATAATGGCCATAATATTTCATAGATAACCCATAGTAATGCTTGGAGTATCTCATGGATGAACTGTTATTGAATTAGAATGCTGTAAGATCCCATATTTTTCTAGGTATTTCCATCTTTTAGTTTTTTTTAAACATATTTTATTAGGTTTAAATATGTATTCAAACCTTTCAGGATGGGTCTTTTTCAGATATGAAGAGCCTTTTTTGGAGAAAATAACCCACAGTTAAAGGATATATGTTTATTATAATTAATGGAGTCTGGGTATAAATATGTTGAATGGTATTATGAGGGGTTTCTATGACATGGGAAGGATTCATAAGTGGTTTGAAATCATTCATGGAATTTAGTATAGAAACTATCCAATAGACAACTATACATCGTGAATAAGTTATATGATGTGTAACTATCATTAGACACATGTTGTGAACTGGATTATCATGTGAAGTGGTTACATGTTGTGAACCCAGTTTATATTTTTTAATGTTCGAGAAGGGTTAAATTAATATGAGGTGATGAGTTTTCCAATATAACTATTAAATAATAAATACTTGACTTGATAGAGGGTTACAGAACATGTATTTTTCATTTTCAACAGTTTTATGTGGGTATCATGAATGATTTATTTTATTCCCTCACTTCTGCCCACCTCTCTCATACATAAGGCACTCCAGGTGATTTTGGACTCTGCCCTTCCATTTTGGATGTATCGATTGTAGATTTAATCCATGGTTCCTTCTTGTGATCGTCCACGCCTCCATTATTATTGGAAATTATGGTTAGAGTAATTTCTAATTCCTTAGATAATAGAAGGGGTATAAACCTAACCCAATCATCTGTTTAATTGTGAAATATATAAAATATTTTGTTTTCATATATGAAACATCTGATCAAAATAATTTACTATTTGATCAATTTTAATTCATAGATTGGATTGTTTTTTGGATCCCTTTGGATTAAATTGATGCTATGATGTAGGTTGTGGTGACATGTTGGATGAGTTAAGCCTTGATTAATAAGAACATGGCTAATGGTTTAATGACTATTGAGGATTACATGAAATTATCGGTGATTGATTGATATAGAATCACTTTGGTAATAGATTATGGTCTATTGATATTTCTATTGATAAATTGATATATAAATGAAAGTTTAAATGAAGGATAAATGGTTATTTTCATAATTAACCATTGAGGCTTATGATATGATATTGTGATATCATTTCTGTTGTGACATTATATGTTGATGATGGAATGATTATATATAAAGGTTTTCCTAGAGGGAAAAATGATTATATAGATGGATTTGTAACACCTATACCCCAATTCCTATGATTAGGTGAATTATTTTATTACATTGGATTGATAAAAAATAAATCCAATCATGAAGGACCGATAAATTTAATAGACTCAGAAAATCTAAATAAAACCATATGTTTTACATTACATCTTAAAATGAAAAAAATAATATCTCTTTTGAAAACACCCATATCCCTTAGAATATCCTTGCAGGTCAGTGACAATATACATCTTCACACCCTGGAGAAAAAATGAAACATAAAAAAGGGGTGATCTAAAATGCATATTAAGGATAAACAATATAGTGGATACTATCATAAATAGACATAAACTTGTAATTAAAGTTATAATACTAAATGATAGACTTTTAAACATAATCGTAAGCAATATAGGGAAAGAAGAATCCAAATAATGAAATTTAATACATTCACATGGATATTTTAACAGTCTATTAATTACATGTAATATCAATAACTAATAACCTAATGAAAGAATGAATAATATAGAACATCATAACCATACCGTGAAGGCCTCATGCCAACACCATACATAAATGTGTAAAAACATAAACTTATTTGTCTCATTAGACCTACTGGTCAATCAAGGGTCTATAATGGGGCAGTCCCATCACTTACTATGTTCAATGAATTCCTTATATTAAAAGGGTGAAACATAACATAAACATTCATATTATAACTACCATTTAAAATGTTAATACATTATCTATAAAAAATAATTCATTTCAAAATATCCCATCCATTATAAAACATATTATAAGACCTTCAATAAAATATGTAATATTATATAATAATAAATAAACCTAAATTATGCATAAAATCCAAAAAATAATTTTGAAATAGATAAAAATAATCAAATAAAATCATTAAAACTCTTTGGGAGAGATATCCATTTTTTACTATCAAATCATTTAAATGGTGAGAAATTAACAAAGAAAAAATTACATTTAAAAATAAACATATAAGCTTGTAAAGGAATCCGTTAAATTTTAAGGAATCATAACAATGGAAAATAGTCACTCGTACCTTATATGTTACAAATAAATTTTTTTCTATAATTTGTCAAAAAGGTCATAGAGTACCTCATTTGGAAAACGATGGAAATATTCATTTGAAAACGTTTTATAAAATGTAATATATAGTTAATAATGAATTTTAAACAATTTTTTATAAAATTTTGAATAAAATTTTAAAAAACATGGACATTGATGATAACGATGTCCCATTATATACTTACATATAAACAACCTCGGATAATAATGAGATTGTGAAATTAAATCTGACCTTCTATGTTCCTTTAGTCAAGGGTGCATTAACCTCTTGTATAATGGGTTAAATTATATTATAAAATTTTACTATAATCACATTAATATTTGTGATATCTTCTATGATCCTATTATATTTTTTTGTTAATAATAATTCAATTTTACCATTGTTTCATGTGTTAACTTCTTTGTTTTATATTCATGTTTTGTCATGTAAGTCATGTTTGTTTTTCATAGGATGTATTTTATTCATATAAAAATATGATATTATGTTCATAATTAATTTTTTATTCTTCCTAAAAATTTTATAAACATTCATTAAGGTAAACATGGAGAATGAATCTTATCGTGTGGTGGAGACAATAGACTGTACGTATGCACAATCAATGGTATCATTCCATTGATTGGTAAATATTATGGAATTGGATAGTTTAATAATTATACAAAATCATAATCATGTCATAATAATTGTTTATATCCATTATAGTCATCATTATACCCATCAAAAAAAATTAGTGTTGAATAAAAAATTACACCCTAGCGTGGAGACGGTAAGCCGTACGCCTGCACCCACAGTGATATTGTTATTTGTAGGATGGATAAATAGACATATATGGTTGTCTCAGTTTTATAATAACATATAATAATTTATAAGATACTGTATTTATTTCTTTAGTATAGATATAACATTGGAATAGACCTATAATAAGATAATAACATTGAAAGAGTTGAAAAAACAATTACTTATTTTTAGGGTATCATCTTTTGATTGGACAAAATGACTCATTAGGTTGGATCTATGAAAAAATTATGGCCTCTTGGATGAAGTGAGGGATGTTGGGAAAAGACTTGGTTAGGGTTTGGAAGATCAATATGGATTTCTATGTGTGAATAAACGATAAATATATGTGACCTTTTATAAGAGATGGGAGGGGTACTTTTGGAAACTCAAAAACAATTAATTTTTTATAAAATTATTTTAAAATTAAAATAGGTAAAATGTGAGTAATTTAAAGTATAATATGTGTATGGGTTTAAATAATCTCAAAAAAAATTAGCCATGTTGAGGTCAAAAAATTAACCTTATATTTTGGTATGAACCCTTTGTTAAATAGTTTAACTCTTACTGTGTCTACTTGTCTTAATATACTACAGGGTTAATATATTTACTAAAAATGAAAAAATAAAAAAATTTGTTCATTTATGAATTATTTAACACTATACATGTTAGTTTTTCAATCCTTATATTTTTATGATTTATATATCATTTAATGAAATAGTTTTTTTATATATCATTTAGGTCAATTTTGATAGTATTTTATACATGATTTTTCTTAAAGTCATAACACATTGATTCCATAAAAAACTAAATTAACTCATTAATAACATGTCACTTCCATCCAAAAATTTAGTTTATGGCATAATATATTTAAATTATATATATTTTAATATTACTAATATATTTTAATTGATTATTTAATTAATAATTCATTTATTATATCATTATTGTTTCACCATTTAATTTTAATATTTATTTATTAAAATTATGAATAAATTCAAATTAATTAGATAATAATTTTATCTTTCTAAATCCATTTTATAGTCGACCATATCTTTAATATAAATTAATATAAAAATTGATATAGTTATTAAAATTAGAATATGAAAATTTTAACACTTCTTTAAATAAAATAAAATAAATTTCTTAGTCTAACACGAGTGGATTCAAAAGGATCATATTTTTGACCAAAGGTCAATTTTGGTTAAAGAAACGTATCCAATGAAATTAAGAAAAGTGTCATCGTAATTTTATATTATTAAAATATTATTTTTTTCATTTAGTTACCTAATTTACCTTTAACTGAGGAAAATAAAATCCAAAATTTACTATAGACGAAAAATTATTTTCATCCTATTAGACCAATTTTTTAATACTGATTAAAACCGTGTATTTTATTTTTTCCAAATTAAATTTTAAAAAGTAGTAT
This sequence comes from Viscum album, assembly GCA_963277665.1. Lineage (NCBI taxonomy): Eukaryota > Viridiplantae > Streptophyta > Magnoliopsida > Santalales > Viscaceae > Viscum > Viscum album. The sequence goes on along the minus strand of OY728142.1, from coordinate 421,493,379 downwards.
TGTTACATTTAATTAAAATCCTGTAGATGTGGATAAAAGGTGGGTAAAAGAAACGTTCAAAAGTTCAATATTTTTTATATCTAATTAATTTTTAAAATTATTCCAATAAACTATATTAGATTAATATATGAATTATTTTTTTATTTTGAAAGTAAAATAAATTTATTGTAAAATAACTATTTAAATGAAACAACTTGTTTTTAATAACAATGCTGTATTTTTAACTATCCATAAAAAATTGAATGTTTATAGAAAAATTTCAAAATTTCACCGTAAGATAATTATGAAATTATGAATTTATAAATGAATTATATTATTGAAAATTAAAATTCATAAATTTCATAATGTGGTTAACACTATTCATAATCACCTTTTAAATGACTAGTTTGATAGGTCATGGTGCACACAAACTCGATGTTGTGTGTAGAACAAGATATTGAATTGTTTAAAAAGAAGCATACCAATGAATCATGGGTTGTTAAATTCTTCTCCCCTTCAAATAATTTCATAATCAGAATTTCTAGAATGTCACTACATAAAAATATTCATGCATTAGTTGATCATAAGTTCCTCAGGTTCCCACGCTGCTTTTTCTATTTTATGGTTTCTCTAATTAAAATTTACTGATAATGTCAAGTGATTCCTCAAAACTTTTTCTTTGGTATCAAGAATCTTTATAGGTTCTTCATTATCAAACGTATCGGGTTCCTGTTCTATTTCTTCATAGTTGAGTACATGCATTGGTTCTGTCATGGACTTCCATAAACGTAACATGTGGAACACATCCTGAACTTTGGAGAGACTTTGCAACATTTAAAATGGGTATGTTACTACTTCAATTACCTCGATAATTTCAAAAGGTATGATGTACCTAAGAATTAATTTACCCTTCTTATTGAATCTTATAACACCCATTCATGGAGATATCTTCCAGAAAACATGATGCCCCACTTGAAATTCCAAATCCATCATTTGGTTTTTCAACATAGATAATTTTTCTACATTGATCTTTTTTTATATGAGTTTGAATAGTATTTATGTTTTCCATCATTTCCTCTAAAAGTTCTACACCTTTAAGTATTCTTTCATCAACATAATCCCAATAATTTGGTGTACAACGTATATTTCTATATAAAGCATCATATTGGGCCATATGAATACAATAATGGGAGCTATTGTTATAGTAAAATTATAATAGAGGAAAATACAGATCCCACATACATTGAAAGTCATGTAAGAAAGATCTCAACAAGTATTCTAACATTTTAATAGTCTATTCTAATTTTCTATCTGTTTGAGGGTGGTAGGAAGTGCTCAAACAAATCTTAGTATCTAGGGACTTGTTAATACATTTCCATAATTGTTATTTAAAATGGGGATCGTGATTAGGAAATGTCGATAGGGGTATACCATTAAATTTTAAAAAATCATTAATATATCATCTTTATAAATGTTCATGTGGTAAATCATCTCTCATAGTAAGAAAATTTGTTGATTTGTTAAGATGATCAACAATAACACATATCGTATCATTATTTCTAGGAGACTTTGGTAACCCAATGAAAACATCCGTCATAATATCATCCCATTTCTACATAGTATAAGAAGAGGTTCCATGACTCCTCTAGGATGTTTTTTTTATCGTAGTTCACCTTTTGAAAAACTGAAAATCACAACACATAATTAGAAATATCCCTCTTCATGTTATACCACTAATAATTTTCATTTAAATATCGATACATCATAATTCTAATACGGTGTATAGAGAAGGTGGTGCTATGAGAACGATCCAACAATTCCATTTTTAGCTATGATATAGCGAGAAGACAAAACCTCTCCCCAATTTCGAAAATTCCACATTCATATAAAAAGTAAATCAATATACAATGATATATATCTTTTTTTTTTTGAAAATCCTCATCATTAGTTTGAGAACGTTTTATCCTTTCTAGTAAATATGGTTTGGAAACCATTTTGAAAAAGTAGTGATGTTTCACGTTTCATGATAATTCCCATATCCATTTATATGATATCCATGACATAGGATCCTTTTAAAATATCATTTTGTTTAGAACTACAAGGTCATTTCTGATCAAAGAATCCACCACCTTATTTTTTTTAATTGGGTGGTAGTGTATTGTGCAATCATATTCATTGAGTAGCTCAATCAATATCCTTTGTCTTATGTTGAGGTATTTCTATGAGAACATATATTTCAAACTCTTATAATCAGACTATATACAACATATCTCACCATACATATAGTGACTCTATATCTTCAGAGAAATGATTACTACTTCTAACTCAAGATCATGAGTTGGGCAGTTTTGTTCATGAAATCTTTACTACCTTGATGGATATAAAATAACACGATCATTCAATATAATAACACAACCAGGTCCTTTCTTGATGCATCACTATAAATCACAAAGCCATTATGCCAACGGTAAATTAAAGATAGGATAATTGGATAGTATTATATTCAATTCCACAAAACATTCCTCTCACTTTTTTGTACAAAAAAATTAATTGCCTTTATGTGTGAGCTTGGCTAAAGGGTTATCCAAATTAGAATTATTCTAGACAAAACGTTGATAGTAACATGATAAACTAACAAAACTATGCACCTTAGTTATGCTCATCGGTGCTAACCATTATTAGATTTCATTTTATTTGAAGTAACAATAGAGTTTTTATCCTTGGAGACAATATGAACAAGAAAAAAAATTTACAGAAGTAATAATTGACACTTGCAAAATTTACCATAGAATTTTTTACTTCTAAGAGTGTCAAAAATTATTACTAAGTGATTCTCTTGGTCTTTCTAGATTTTAGAGAATATTAAAATATCATAAATGAATACCAAAAAAATAATCATGATATTCCATAAACACTATTTCTATGAGGTCCATAATAATCAAGGGTGCATTAATCAATTCAAATGGTCATACTATAAATTTTCCATGACCACACCGCATTCAAAAAGATGTCTTTAGGATGAATTCCATCTTCATTCACAATTAATGATATCCATAATGATGGGATATATTAGAAATTAATTGAGACCTATGAATTTGATCAAATAAATCATCGATAAGAGGTAGGGGATACTTGTTTTTAATTATAATACCATTGATTTAGCTATAATCAATACACAGTCTCCTAGATCCATTTTTCTTCTTGAAAAAGAGTATGATGGCTCTCCATGGAGATATAGTACGGTGAATAAATACCTTTTTCCTAACTATTAAATTTTTTTCTTTAACTACACTAATTTAACTATATCAATATTATAGGGAGTCTTTGATATTAGTATTTCATCAGGGATTATATCAATAGAAAACTCAACTTCACGCTCTAGGGGGGTCTATGTAAATCATCGAGAGAAATAAAATGTGTTCCTTTTCAATAGGTATATCCTCAATTTGAATATTAAATTCTTCATCTCTTGATGTTATTATCTCTTCCTCCCCAATAATTTGATTCAGTAAAGCTATTGGGGGTGGATTGTGATCAGAATTAGTTAATGATGTTTCTTTATTAAAGATAAGGGATTCTTATTCTTCCTCACAGATTGTAAATTCATTCTTCTTACAACATATTTTTTCATCATCTTATAAAATCCAATACATATTAGGGATTATATCAAATTTAAACATATTTATGATGACAAGGTCAACAACTAAAGAAAGTTTCTCAATTATAAATGGAATTGATAGATATATATTTGTTGCAATGATACATCCCTTAGAATTTATGTCTGACAATTCATTTGTTAAATCGAAAGGGAAATGTATAAGTTTTCCTGGAAAATTAGGAAGATATAAAATATTATGTTGATCCCAAATCAAATAAATCATTGTCTATGTTTTAAGAGATTAATAAAGTACCTTGAACCACATCATTAGGGACGTCAACTTTAGATATTGTGATTTCATAAGCTTGGAACTGCTCCCATGTCATTTTTAGGTAAAATTTACTTGATTCTTAAGAATTGTTTTTTCATAATGTCCAATCTATTTACAATTTTATCATTTAAAATTGAAATATTCTTTATTCCCCTTCCAATCATGATCTTGGTTGCCTTTTAATCCACACCTATAATATACTCATATCCCCTTTAGGAAAGTACATGTGTGTCTCTTCCCTCCATAACTGGAGGGTGGGAAGTCATTTTTTCCCTTATTTCACTTATTTTATTTTCAATGTTGATATGAGGCCCTCTTCTTCTCTTTATTTATTTTAAATTCAATGACTTATAGAATTCCTTTTCTTTATTGATATAAAATGAGACAATATTTTCATATGATGGGAAATATTGTGATACTAGTGGTTATTGGTGGAATGGTTATAACCCATAAAAGAGTCGATCAATCATAATTATTGGGTTAAGTATGTAGTTGTACGATGCCTTGATAACTTTATGAAGTTAGTTTCTCACATTCAAACATTCTCATCCTCCTTTTTCCTTAGACTCAGAAATTTCCTTTCCATATCAACTCGTTGTTCATGTGGACGTTATTTTTCTATAAAAAGTTATTTAAACTATCTCCATTCCATATTTTATACTTCTTTATATTATTTTATGTTTTTAATTAATTACCACCATTGATCTACATCGCCTGAGATATAATAAACTCCCATGACAACTTTGTTTCTTTCCGTACTCTGTGAAGCAAAAAATATTTTCTCTATGGAACTTATCCATTGAAAAACTACAAATTGTAGCTACCCTAGCATTTTACATATAAAATTACATGTTTTGATGCTTAATTATACATTGGAGTACAATCCAAGGATCATTAAGTCTAGTGTCTTGGAAGACTAGGTACATAGAACATAAAACATGGGGCTAAAAAACACTTCTTTATTTAATCTCCATAAAGACCACCTAACATCATTTAAGACTTTACATCATCATAGGGTACCCTATGGAACACATGAACCATGGGATGAGCTAAAAATACCAGTAAGCGAATGAACATAATGATTAATCTTAAGCACATGAGTTAGGAGGCTTGATATAATGATATAAAAAGCATATAAATTATGAAATCATATCATATAAGAATGGTATAATACAAACATAGAATCATATAAATTGGTAATAATCAGAAAAAATCTTTTTAGTACAGGTCAAAGCTAACTTCCAATCCCATTTTTTAATTTAGTATGGGTTAAGGATAACCGCCAATACCATTTCCAATTTCATTACGGGTCAAGGATAACCACCATTCCCATTTCAAACCACATATCATGAGACTTAACATTACCCAATGCATTGGAGTGATTTCTAGGTGCACCCATCTCAAAATTCTCATGAATATTATTTCTACATATATAATCATACATAATCAACCATACATAAACATAAGGGTACTCATGGAATGAATTGGGTACCACAACCATGACATAATGCATAACCAATGGGCATATCATGAAAATATACATGAAAGAAATGGATTAGAAAAAACATGGATGAAAATATGGTAAAATATGAATATAACATGCTAAGTGATGTTAAACATAAGTGAAAACATATCAAAAAAGTATTTGAAAAACATTATCATTAAATCATTTTTGGGCGGTTTAAAGGAAACTGCTATATAGAATTTAAAATAGAAAAGAGGAAAATATTTTATATAAAACCAGAATTGAACCAAGAATGTTTTCATAAAAAAAATAAGGATTTTTAAGACAATTGTGGCTTAAAATATAGAATATATTTCACTTGAAATTGGGTAAAAATTCATGATGATTCCTTAAAACAGGTTTTCTTATCAGAAATTTCTAATAGGAGAAATCTTTTAGAAACATCTATATCCACAAAAAAGAGTGATGAAAGGGTATTCATAAATGAATTACATAAAACTAAATAAAATTTTTAATTTGTAAATAAATAGATAATGTAAATCCATTTTGGATATAAGGAAAGATAAGGCAACCCAAAAGAACAAAGAAGGTTCATGTAGAATTTGTTATGGTTTGTCGACATGGTGTCAGATGTATCTAAGAGGGATTTATGAGAGAGAGAATATGGGTTTCTCATCACTTATACATCATATTGGAAGTATGGTGGTGTTTTGAAAACATACCCCATAATTTGGGATTACACATAAAAGGGTATAACATGGAGGAAATCTTGATTAAGAGTGAAATGGAGAGGATCCCTTACCTTAAATCTGTTGGTGTTCTCCACTTTTTATTAATGACCTGAAAAGAAAAATTAGCTTTATTAATTAATAAATACATAACCTATTATATAATTATCTGATTTATTATAACCATTTTTTGTTCACTTAAGACCTTTTTGATTGGTTATAAGGTTCAATTTAATTGTTCGGGCTCGTTTGCTTACATGGTTTTAATGACAAGTTTTCTTATATTCATGTTTGGATAAATATTTAAGATGAAAATGGTTGTCTAGAATTTAATTTATATTCTATTTGTGAACAAACTAGAGATTACATGGTTTCCTATTTAATTTGGTTACTTACAGTGAACTTGAATTATTATATAAAACCTAAGCGAAAAACACTTTTTAAACGGGGGGTTTGATTAAAATGAACATTTTTTTTCATTATAACTGAATGACATAAGTAAAAAAGTATTAAAAAACCATAAAATGGTTATATTTATAATATAATAATCTGGTTCAACCATAACACATAAGGTTTCATGACCAGAATTAATGATGATAATAGAAATTGATAATTCATTGTCCTTGAATGTGCTAAATTAGCACATTTAAAATGGTGGTTTCATTTAACTCAAATAAAATATGGAGAATGAAGTGAAGATAAATAATTATAACATTAGAATAATAACATTATAGTACATGTATTTTATTGTATTTATCTTACCATTTGGGTGAAGGTAGGTGAGGAAAGAAACAAAAAGAAAAGAACTTAAAAGAAATGAAAGAATTGGAAAGAGGAATTTGACTCTTGAGTATACCTCCTTTGAGAACCTCTTAAGTGGAGAGTTTTTGGTATTTTTAAGAGACTAGGGGCCTTTAAATGTGAGGGAAGAGCTTGGGGGAGAGATTTTGAGTTGAATATTGTCAAGTAAAAAGGATTTATATTAATTAATAGTAGAGGGAGTGAGGGGGGTTTCTATATTGGGGGATATAAGGGTTTTCATAATTTTAAAATCATTAGTTTATTAATTTATGTCAAATAAAAAAATACTGATGATTACATGACGAAAAAATATTAATAAATTCATTTTATTTCAAACCAATTGCGCTTACATCAATAGATCTTAATCAATGAATCAATAAATCCATTATTTATCATTTATATAAAATTATCATATTTAACTATTCATGAAAAATTCATGTCTTTCAGAAAAATCCAAAAAATTCACCAAAACCATTTTCTGACATATTGATTCAAAAAATGAAATAAATTTTTTTAAAATAAAATTAAAAATTTGATCATTTTAATGTTTAATTAAAATAATAATTTATTATTAAAAAACCAGTTTTAAAACAATCATTTACTTATTCAGAAATATAGGTACACCATACTTTCACTTGAATATAATATTTATACTATCATATGTAAGGTTACTATTAATTGGTGTATATCACTATTAAGAAGGGTATTCTAATATTCATAAGGATAGGTTACTATTCAAAATAAATTAATGTTTTTCTTATCAGACACCAAATAACTTTCTAATCAGAACTATGTATCTAATTTTTTTGAAATTATAAACAGAGTAGTGAAAAACTTATGTTTAAAGGTCACATAGCTCTTAGTAGTTAATTATGTTTTGATTTCATGTGATTATATAAAATATTTATAAGAGAGGAATTTATATTTATAAAACATTGGGTCGTTACATTCTTCCCCCTTATGAAATTTTTCCCTCAAAATTTTTTTATACAATCTAGGTCATAAACAATTGTGTGTGCATTTCCTTCATTTCCTCCTCCAGTTTCCATGTTGCCTCTTCGTACTTATGGTTTATCCATAGTACCTTGACCTGATGAGTAGTCTTGTCGCATAGAACTTTGCCTCTATGATCCAAGATCTTCACTAGCTGTTGCTCATAGAGAAGTTAATCCTCCAAATTTACCATCTCTGAAGAGAGTACATGTGAATGGTCTGGTATGTACTTACTTAAGAGGGATACATGAAAGACATCATGGAATTTCGACATGGTAGGTGGAAGCTCCAGTCGATAGGACACAACTCTGAATCGATCAAGGATCTCGAAGGGGCTAATATACCTGGGACCAAGCTTCCCTTTCTTCTCAAAACTCATGACATTCTTCCATAGTGATATTCGTGGAAATACCACGTCTCTAAATTTGAACTCAAGGTCTCATTGACGGTTATCTACATATCTATTCTGTCAACTTTGGGCTGCCATGATATCGAACTAAATTTTTTTCACCTTCTCCACCATTTCACTAACCTTTTCATGTCCTAGTAGCTTATGGTCACTGGCTTCAGCCCAACACGTCAGTGCTTTGCACCTTTTCCCATAAAGGGCTTCATATAGTGCCATTAGAATGCTTGAGTAGAATCAATTGTTTTAAGATAATTAAACCACTGGAAGATGTTGGTCCCACCCTCCTTTGAATTCCATAGATCTCACTCTAAACATGTATTCTAGTTTCTAAATAGTACGCTCAGATTGGTCATCAATTTGATGATGATAAGCCGTACTGAGGATTTGTTCAGTGCATAGAGCATGTTGGACACTCTTCCAGAACATCAAGGTAAATCTTGGATCCTGAAAAAATACAATATATAGTCATACTCCATGAATCCTTACCAATTATTTGATGTAAATCCGCTCACGCTGATCCAATGAGAAGTCCTCTTGAATTGTGAAAATGTGAGTTGTCTTTGTAAGATGATCCCCAATGACCCATATAGCATTGTTTCCTATGGGTATCCTTGGAAGTCCAGTGAAAAACTCCATAGTAATGTTCTCCCACTAACATGTAGGTATGGGTTGTGGTTGCATCATCCTATTAGACTTTTTCATCTCAACCTTCATTTGTAGACATACCAAGCACTTTTATGTATATTTATCAATCTCCATTTTCATATTTTCCAACCAAAATTTTTCTTAGAGATCTCAATACATCTTTTTTCCCATGGGTGGATAGAGACTGTTGATCTATGTGTGTCATTCAAAATCTCAATATTTATATCTGGATAATATGGTACACATAATTGTGACCCAGATCGTACAAGTCCTTCTTCTTCAATTTTGAAATTGGAGGATTTTCCATTTTTAACTGCTTCCACCCTTTTCTGAATTTCTATATCCTTTCATTGAGAATACTTTTTTATCACCTAGATGGATGGTTGAGAAATAATTTAAGAAAGGATTTATGATAGAACTCCCTTAATTATCTTTTGTCTATCCTTTGGAAATATAAGAAGATCAAATCCTTTTCAATTATTATCATTGATAAAGATGCAGGATCCTTTATACTAAGAGCATCCGCTACATTAATTTCCCCAGTTGGATGGTAGTGGATTGAGCAGTCATAATCCTTGATAAAATGTATCCATATTCTTTGGATCATATTAATATCATTAAGTTTGAACATATATTTTAGTCTTTTGTGGTCAGTATATATCTCACACCTTTCCCCATTGAGATAATGCCACCATATTTTCAATGCAATGATCACAGCCACCAACACCAGATCATTGGTGGGATATTTTTACCCATAGATTTTCCGGTGCTTTGAGTCATAGGCTATCACTTTATCATTTTTCATTAGCACATATCTGAATCCCTTCTTTGAAGCATCATTGTACAACGAAAATAGTTCCCCAATTGTCGGGAGTGTGAGTTATGGCATAGTAATTAGTCTCCTTTTAAACTCTATAAAAATGTCTTTACATTACTAAATCTAGAAAATATTTATCCCATTTTGTGTCATGATGGTCATTGGGTTTGAAAATCATGAAATTTTCTTTGAAAATTGTTGATAATACTCAGCTAGACCGAGAATGTTGCAGATCTCCATTATGGAAGTTTGTCTGGGCCACTTTTCAATTGGCTTTGTCTTGGATGGGTCCAGAGATATCCCTTTTCTATTGATAACATGCCCCAAGAATGATACTTACTCCATCTAGAGATCACATTTTTTGTACTTTTCATATAACTTCTCCCTTCTTAAATTCTTTAACACAATATTCAAATGATCCCCATGTTCCTTCTTACTCATGGAGTATATCAGAATATTTTCAATAAATATTACCAAAAACTTGTTGAGGTAATCTTTGGAGACACTATTCATTAAATCCATGAAAATTTCTAGAGAATTAGTGAGTCTGAGGGGCATCACAATGGACTCATAGTGTCCATACCTCGTTTGAAATGCAATCTTGGGAATATCTTCCTCTCTCACCTTTAATTGGTGATATCTTGACTGAAGGTCCAGCTTAAAGAAAAAACCTCCCCCACGAAGATGATAAAACAAGTCATCTATCTAGGTAAGGGGATACTTGTTATTTATCATGATTTTATTAAGCTCACGATAATCAATGGAGAGGCGCATTGATCCATCCTCTATATTGATGAATAGGACTGGCACACCCCACGATAAAGTACTCAAGCATATAAAACCATTTTCCATATACTCCTGTAACTTCTTCTTTAGCTCTTAAATCTCTATGGTGGCCATTCTGTGAAGTTCCATTAAAATAGGAAGAGATCCATGGATAAGTTAAATTAATAAATCAACCTCTCAGTTAGGAGGAAGACCAAGAAACTCTTCAAAGAATACATCTATGTAATCTGTCACGATGGACATGTCTTCAAGCATGATTCTCTCCATTGACTCATTCATTTGAGCTAGATATTCTTGTTCACAAGGCAAAAATATCCTCACATAAGTTTATTATTGTAAAGGAGATTCATCTTCATCCTTACACTTATAGAAAATCGAAGAATGCTTTGGGATTTGAAGAGTGATATCCCTTTCCCGACATTTGATGTTGGATTTGTATAAAGATAGTAAATCTATGACCACGATAGAGTATAACTCAACTAAATCATGTATAAAGAGATTTTATGGGAGGTTTAATCTAAAAAAATTTATTGGGGAGGAGTTTTAAACCATAGACTCAATAATTTCCCCATTCACTATTCTCACAAATAACTTATCCTCTAACTTTTGAGGTGGTGTTTGAATATTTCTACTAAACTTGGAAGATATGAACGAGTTCATAGAAGAGAAATAAAAAAATACATTATATATCATTGAATGAACAACTAGAGAACCTATCACCACATTATTGTCTGGCTCCACCTCAGATGTAGTGATAGTATAATCTCTTCCTTGTTTCCTTGGAGGTTATTACAGATTTCCTCTGACAAACCATGTCTTAGGGTAAATACTTGCATAATTCCCATGATACTTGCAGTTATAACACTACACTACAGGAAGAGGGTTGACTTGAAACATATTTTATTCATCCTTATTAGTGGGATTCATCATATCCCATCGGAAAGTTTTAGCCAGTTTTCCAAAATTTACACATTTAAAGCTATAATTGGTTCCCTTCAGACAGTTTTTTGGGTGCTTCTTCCCATAGCTTTTACTAGAGGAAAAGTCTTTCTTCTCTCCATCATGGGATTTTTTCTTCAAACCACCCTTGTTTTTCTCCATTTTCTGCTTCTTGTCACTAGGCCCATGAGACCACTGAGAGTATCTAATCATCATTTCATCATTGAGGGTACAACAACCAGTCTCATGATAACGGCTAAAGTCTCAAATCACCAATTCTTTTCATATACTGAGATATAGTTTTCTAATGAAGTGATCCACCAATATTTTCGCGTTCATGAAAAGGACATAGGCATACCTTACAAGCCCTATGATGTTTTGCTTCATATTCCCCAATGGAATCATCTCGCTTCTGCTTGAGTCTATGGTCCTCTTTTTTCATCATGAGATGGAGGGTTTGGATAAATTATTTTTTGAAAAACATCCTCATGAATTCCACAAAATTCCTAGAATCAATTTACTCTTGACAGTTTGTATTGTTGATCAGTGTGCACCACTAATCATCTTTCTCATCCAAATTATAGACCGCAGGTAAAAATTTCTCTTCTTCTGAGCACTAGAGGATGTGGAATATCTTTTCAATGGTGTTAATAAATTTTCCCTCAAGGATGGGATTAGAAGATCCACTACACATGGGAGGCCTTTTCCACCTGGAGGATTATGGGCAAAATTTACTTTCGTTGTAGGAGGATGGAATTCCACATGATTCCAGTTATTATTCATAACTCGAGCCATATGAGGAAGTACTGTCATGAAGTTATGAGCACCTATTCCAATCATATCAGGAATATCATTAGATAAATCTTCACATTTCTTATCAAATTGATTGTTGGAACATGTTCTTCTATTTTATACTATAAAATAAGAAAACAATGTATAACTAGAGGGCTTGAATACTTATCTATTGAGCATAAAAAGGAATATTTGAACATAAAAGGATAAACTTGTAAAGTAAAAGTATATCTTAATATGTGATTCCTTAGGTTTAAATCTAGGTTATCCTCGATCTATTTCTTAACATATATCCATATGGGTATATTTGTCCCATAGTAATTTTTTGTACTAATATCATGAATCAACCAAAGCATATCCCCCAGGAGTGTCATAAAGAAAAGTGCTTCAAGTCCTTCTGTTTTTCACCAATTCCCATTCAAATATAGCTCAATGTTGTGTTTTATAGATTTACCTCTAGACCCATCTGTGACAGAGCATCCCTTAACTGCTCGTATCTAGATAGGGATGTATTTTCTTAACAAACCACTTACTCAATACTCACCAATATTTAATAATTTTTCTTCATACATAGTCTCATCCTTAAGGTAATCACTAATGTGATCTATTCTTTATCTATAAAAATAACTATACTATCCTATGATACCAACTATAGAGACACTTGACATTTAGATATAACATTACATGTTTGTAAGCATTATTATACCTAAAAGTACAAGCCCATGATTGTTAAGTCTTATGTATCGGAACACTGGGTACATAGAATATAAAACAATGGGCTAAAAAACATCTTCATTCAATCTTCATAATGAGCTCCTAACTTCCTTTGAGCCCATACATCTGCATAGGGTACCCTGGGGAACTCATGAACAAATGGATGAGCTAAAAAGCACAATAAGGGAATTAAAATAAGGATACATCTTAAGAACATGATTTAAGAGGCATGACGTAATGATATCCAAAGCGTGGAACATATGAAATCATATCATATAATCATGGTATCATATAATAATATAATCATATACATTTGTCAAAATAATAAAACATGTATTTATTATGGTTCAAGGCTTACTGCCAATCCCATTTCCCTTTTTAGTACGGTTCAAGGATAACCGGCAATCCCATTTCCCTTTTTAGTACGGGTCAAGGAAAACCACCAATCCCGTTTCACATATCATCTTATGAGACATAACATTACCCAATGAATTAGAGCACTAACTGGGCACCCCCATCTCCAAAATTTCATGTATATTCTTGCCACAAAAATAATAAAACATAATAAACTATACATAAACATAAGGGTACCCATGGAAAGAATTTGGTACCACAATCACGACATAAAGCATAACCAATGGCCATATCATGAAAGAGTCCATAAAAGAAAGGGATTAAAACAAAAATGGATGTTTATGAGGTAAAATATAAATATAACATTGTAAGTGATGTTAAACTGAAGTGATAACGTATAAAAAATGTATTTGAGAAACATTAGCATTAAATCATTTTTTTTGCGATTTTAATGAAAATACTCTAGAGCCTTTAAAATAGAAACAAGGACAATATTTTATATAAAACCCGAATCGAATAAAAAAGGATTCATAATAAAAATAATGGTTTTATAAAGAAAATGGTTCATTAAAATAGAAGATAGAGTTCACTTTAAATTGGGTAAAAATCTGGGATGTTCCCTTAAAACATGTTTTTATATCAGAAGGTTCTATGGAGGGAATCTTTTAAAAACATGTATATCCCGAAAATAGAGTTATGAAAGGGTCCTCATAAATGAAATTTATAAAACTAAACATAATTTATAATATTTAAATAAATAGAAAAGGGAACTCCATTTTGGATATAAATAATGTTACGGAATCCCAAAAGAGTAAAGAAGGTTCAGGTAGAAATCGTTACGATTTATCAGCATTATGTCGGGTGTACCTAAATGGTCTTGATGAGAGAGAGAGAAAATGGTTTTCTCATCACTTATACATCATGAGGGTAGTTTGGGGAGATTCTAAAACATATCCCATCATCTGGGATTACACACAAAATGGCATATCATAGAGGACATCTTTGTTAAGAGTGAAATGGAGAGGATCCCTTACCCTAAATCTGGTGGTGTTCTCCACTTGTTATTAATGACCTAAATAGACAAATTAGTTTTATTAATTAATACATAAATAACCTTATCTATATTTAATTTACTTTTTTTAATCTTTTTGGTTCATTCAAGACCTTTTTGACCGATTATAAGGATCAATTTCATTGTTTGGGCTCATTTTCTAACTTGGTTTTAATGACATGTTCAGTTATATTCATGTTTGGATAAACATGTAAGATGAAATTTGTTTCCTAGAATTAATGTTATATGCTATTAGTGAACATCCAGGAGATAAAATGTTTTCAAATTTAATTTATTTACTTATATTGAATTAAAATTATTACATAAAACCTTAGTGACAAGCATTTTTGTTAAATGGTGGGTTTGATTACAACAAACAAGTTTATATTTAAAATGTAAAAAAATTAGTACAAAAGGATTACAAAACCATAAAAGGATGTATTAAATATATAATAATGTGGTTCAACCATAACAAAAACAGATTCATGATAAGAATTAACGATGATAATAGAAATTGATAAATCGTTGTCCTTGAATGTGCTAAATTAGCACATCACAAAGGGTGAATTCATTTATTTTAAATAAAATATGGGGAAAAGGGAAAAGATTAAGAAGTTTCCCATTTTAATAATATAATTATGGTAGATTTATTTTTACTAGATTTATCTTACCATTTGGGTGAAGGGATGTAAGGAATGATATAAAAATAAATATCTTAAAAGAAATGAATAAATTGGAAAGAGGAATTTACCTCTTGAGTATACCTCCGTTGAGAACCTCTTAAGGGGAGAGGTTTTGGTATTTTTAAGACACTAAGGGACTTTGGATGTGGGTAATGATCATGGGGAGATATTTGGGAAGAATATTTTCAAGGCACAAGGATTTAGAGTAGTGAAGAGAAGAGGGAGTGATGGGGGGTTTTTATAGTTGAGGAGAGGAGTGTTTTCATAATTTTATAATCATTAGTTTATTAATTTATCTCATGACCAGAAATAGTGATTATTACATGTCCAAAAACATTAATAAATTCATGTGATTTTGAAACAATTTGTCTTTCATCAATAGATCATCATCAATGACTCAATAAATCTATTATTTAGCATTTATAAAAAATAATCGTATTCTACTATTCACAAAAAATCAAGTATTTCAGAAAAATCCCAAAAATTCACCTACACCAGTTTTCAATGTGTAGAATCCAAAAGTGAAATCCATTTTTCAGAAATAATTTTTTAAATATGATTACTTTAATATTTAATTAAACTTATATTTTATTATTAAAAACCCAATTTTAAAACATTCATTTACTTATTCTAAATTATATGTACGTCATACATTCACATGAATATAATTTTTATAGTATTAAAGGAAATGTTACTATTAATTATGTTATATAACTATTTATAATGGTCTATAACTATTCATGAGGGTAGGTTACTAGTCAAAAAAATAAATGTTTTTCTTATCAGAAACCAAATAACTTACTGATCGCAACTGTGTAGGTTATATTTTTGAAATTCCAAACATAGAAGTGAAAAACTTATGTTTAATGGTCACATAGGACTTATTAGTTCATTATGTTGTGATTTTATGTGATTATATGAAATATTTATAAGAGGTAAATTTACATTTATAAACCCCCAGGTAATAACACAAATGGATTTTTAGTCCCATAAAATTTTGGAGGTTGTTGTATCAAGATGTTATTAAACATTGATCCTCCAAATTGGGGATTAGGGTGATTTATACGGGTAAGGTTATAATTAATCACTTGAGTTTGCTTCCTCAAAATTTTTATAATGTATTCATCACCAGTTGAATCATCAGATCCAGTATCATTTTCTTGAAGAAGAGGGAAATCTATACACGTATTATATGTAGTGATACAGTTTCCATTCTTTAACTATGCATAATTTCTAAACAATGGAATACACTATATTAGGTTATGAATCATAATAAATAATTCAAAATTAGTAAAATAATTAATATAAATTAAAATTTTATGCATATGTAATCCATAATCATAAAAATGGTTTCTTTTAGGACATATATTTTCATAAATCCTTCATAATGTTTTATATGTAAAATGTGAATTTTCCTAAGCATATAACCTGAGTGTGTCTAAATAAGAGCACAGTAAGGCCCATTTTAATGTACCACGTTACCCCATGTCAGGTTCAGAATACCTTTTTGGAGTTCTTACTACTTGGTACATCTGTTCCAGAACCACTTCCATTTGTAGTATCCAGATAGGATTGTATTTTCAAGGATTTCCCAAATAATATATACATTGACCAAAAATTTAGGATGTTCTTCAATAATTATCCTCAAATTCAATCCTAAGGTAAATCTCCCAATTCAATATTTTTCTAAATATAGTTTCCAAGGATTATACTAATCTTCCTTTGATACCAACTGTAAAACCCCATCTCTAATTACCTAGCGTCGGTTCATTATTTTTATACGTTGGCATAATCACAAGGAATAAAATACTTAAGGAACAATATGTTTATTAGCCTTGAAAAAACAAGATACAAACTAGTGTTTTACATGACATATTAAAAATAAAGAACTATATATAATCTCATTTGAAAACACCCATATCCCTTAGACTATATCTATATGTGAGTTATAATATACTTTTGGTATCCTAGGGTAAAATGAATCATAAGAAAGGGGTGAGATCATATGATTAGTAAGGATAAACACTATAGTATAAGCTATCATAAGTAATCATAAAATTATATATCAATGTACAAAACTGAAAAAACCATTTTAAACATAATATATATCATAATATGGAATGAATAAATAAAATATATAAATTTGCAAAATTCACAATTATATTCTAGTAGTCTTACAATCACATGTAATATTAATAAATAATATCATAATGATGGAATGAATAATTCCAGACATCATAACCATATAGTCATGGCCTTAGGCCAAGACCATATATAAATGGGTAAAATCCCAAAATAGTTTGTCTAATGTGACCTATAGATGAATTGAGGGGATATAACGGGGCCCTCCTATCACTTACTAAGTCAAATGCATTCCTCATATGAAAAGGGTGAAATGTAACAAAAAAATCATATTAAAACTAGTGTACGAAATGTTAAAACATTTAGAATAAACTAATAATGGTATCAAAATAGCACATCCCTAGTCAAACATATTATAAAACCTTAAATACAAAATTGAACAAAGTATCATAAAAATTCATCATAAATTAATCATAAAATTCAACAAAGGATGTTGACATAGTTGAAAATTATCTAATAAAATCATTAAAACTCTTTGAGAGAAATATCCCATTTTCTAAATTGAAATAGTTTAAAGTCTCTTAATTATAAATGAAATTATTTCTTTTGAAATTTAACTCATAACCATGTAATGGAAGATTCAATATGATAAGGCTTCATAATGGATGAAAATATTTATTCGTGCTGTATAAGATAGAAAAACAATCCTTCCTTAATTTTTCAAAAAGTTCATAAATTAACACATTTGGAAAATGAAAGAAAGATTAATTTCAAAAAGTTTTATAAAACATCAAAAGTGGGTACAAATTAATTTAAAAAAATTTCAATAATATTTTGAATTACATTTTATGATACATGGAAATGGATGATGAAGATGTTCCAATAGATACTTACATATAAACTATCTCAAATAATAATGAGATTGTGAAATTAACCGTAACCTTGAACATTAATTCTGTTGAGGGAATGTTAACCAACGGTATAATGGTTAATGTATGCTATTAAATTATACCCGAACAATATACATATTTATGATATCATATACGACCCTCTTATATCATTTTGTTAATAATATTTGAACATGTCCACTGTTTTTGGTGATAAAGGCTTTGTTTTCCATTCTAGTTTTGTTGTGTAAGTCTTGTTTGTTATTAATAAGATGTATTTTATTCATATCCCTATTTATATTATGTTAATAATAATTATTTTTACACATCATATAAATTTTATTATAATTGTTGATTGGTAAATGTGGAGAATGAATCTTATCACGTCATGGAGATGGTAGACCGTACATACGCATGAGTGAAGGTATCACTCCCTAGATTGTTAAATAGAATGCAATTGGATGTTATATTACTTATACATAATCATAATCATGTAATAATCATTATTTATATTCATTATACTTATCATTATTCCCATAAAATTAAAGTAGCACTGAATAT
This sequence comes from Viscum album, assembly GCA_963277665.1. Classification (NCBI taxonomy): domain Eukaryota; kingdom Viridiplantae; phylum Streptophyta; class Magnoliopsida; order Santalales; family Viscaceae; genus Viscum; species Viscum album. The sequence continues at coordinate 421,474,764 of OY728142.1, read as the reverse complement.
AAAATTACACCACATTATTGGGATGACAAGACGTGCGTACGTACACATGGTGACATTATTAGTCATAGGATGGCTAAAAGGAGGAATATGGTGGTATAAAAATTATAATAACATCTCATAATGTATATTATACAGGACTTATTACTTAATTATGGAAAAAATAGGAAGAGGAAGTAGAAGAATAAAATAACCTTGAAAGAGTTGATAAAAAAATTACATATTTTTCAGGCACCTCTTTTTGATTGAACAAACAGACTCCATAGGTTGTGTTTATGCCAATAATATTTCATCTAGGAAAATTCTAAGGATGTTTTTAGGTAATGGGTAATTATTTTGATGAGCCAAAGGGATTTATATGGGTTAATAAAAGATAATGATAGGACCCATTTTATAAGAGAGGGGAGGGGCACTTTGGGAAAATTCCAAACTAATAATTTATTATAAAATTATTTTCGATTTAAAATACCAAAAAAGTTATTTATTTATATTATAATATGATTATGGGTATAAATAATCCAAAAAAATTAATTTTAGAAAAGTTTAGATCACAAAATAAAGCTTATGTTTTGGATGTAACCCTTAGTTAAATAGTTTAGCTCTTACCGTGTCTACTTATCATTTTATACTATAGGGTTAATATAGTTACTATAAAATTAAAAAAGAATACCAATTGGATAATTTATGAAATATTTAACAATATATAAGTTATTTTTCCAATCCTTATATTTTATGGTTTTTATATGATTTAATATAATTGTTTTTACTTTAAAATCTCATTTAAGACAATTTTGAATTTATTTAATACATGCTTTTTGTTAAAGTGATAACAACTTTATTTCTTCTAAAAAACTAAATTAAATCATCCATAACATTTCAATTTCATACAAAAATTATATTTATTGTTTAAAATATTTCATATTATATTTATTTTAATATTATTAAATTCATTTAATTTATTCTTCCTTTAATAATTCAATTACTACATCATTATTGTGCCACCATTAAATTTAATTATTTATTTCCTAAAGTATAAATAAATTATCATTATGAATATAAACATTTAATATTTTTAAATACAATTTATAGTCGATCATATCACTTATATAACCTCATATTCAAATTGATATGGTTATTAAAATTTGATTTGGACAATTTTATCTACTCTTTTATTAAAATATAATAAATGTCCTAATCTGACAAATGTGGATTCAAAAGGATCATGTTTTCTAAATAAGTTTTATTTTGGTTGGGAAAAACTTATCCAATAAAATTAGGATAATTTTTAGGATAATTTTATATTATTATATTAATTATTAACTTTAATTACCCTGTTTACCTTTTACAACGAAATATAAAATAAAAAGTTACTATTAAAAAAATATATTTGTATCTTATTATACCACATTTTCCAATATTATTACAACCATTTATTTCTATATTTAAAAATTGAATTCACAAAAGTGATAATATTACATTTATTGTAAATCTCGTAGATGTGGCAAGAAGGCAGGTAAAAGATATATTCAAAACATCAATATTTTTTGTCTAATTCATTTATAAAACGGTTCCAATGAACTATATTAGATTAAAATAATTATTATTTATCTATTTAAAACTTAAATTAAATTTATAATAAAATAATTATTTAAATGGAAAATGTAGTTTTTGACAACAATTCAGTATTTTTCACTATTCATAAGAAATTGAATCTTTTCAGAAAATTTCCGAAAATTCAGCATAAGATAATTTTGATATTCTGATTTCAAAATTTTTGTCTATTTTTAATGTTTTATTAGAAATTTCATAATTTGGCTAATACTATTTATAACCAAATTTTAAAAAAAACAAGATTGATAGGTCAAGGTGTGCTCGAACATGGTGTTGTGTGTAGCACAAGGTATTGAATTATTTAAAAAGAAGCGCACCATGGAAGCTTATGGTTCTACAGGATTGTCCTAGTGATAAATTTGGAAATTCTTGTGTAGAATTATTTTACCAGTGATTGTGATAAAATACTTATATAGTGGTCTTTGCTGATTGATCCATACTAAAATGATTATATTACTTGGGCTAGTTGACAGTAAAATTCTTAGGGCTATTCCTAGAGGTTGAAATGATTATAAATAAGGATCTAACCGGTTGTTTGATTCTTCAATGGTTTATGTTTACTGTTTGCATGAAGGTTCTATATGCTCAGAGATATTATCTCATGGTGTCGATGTAGGTAGTTTTTATGTATTATTGTAATTGATTAATTAATAAATTTTTTATCCCTTTATTTCATACAATTTTTATCATACTAGTTTTGTTTAGACACTGTGATGTTGAGCTATTGTGTTTTACTCACACTCTATTTGAGCCTCCATTTGGTACTCATGAATATACATTGATACAGGTTTGGAAAAGGGCAAGGTACCTTGCTACTGATTTTTTTTTTCTTTTTGGATGTGTTGGATTTTAGAGATGAGACAAACATGGGGTTTGGGACCGAGTTCTTTTAGGATTATTTGTCCCCCCGATTATTTTATTTTTATTGTTTCTTGTTTAGAATTTAGATACATCCAATCTTTTCATTTCACTATTCATTATTTTTGATTTATTGGTTTCTCAATTACTTTTCATTTTTATGATATATGGTTTCTTTTGTTCTTCAAAACTCTGATATTATTATTATTTGATTATTTTCCACGATGTTGTAACTCTATACTAGGGGGTATAGTCTCTGAACTATATTTATCACAACTCCACTAGTAGTTGGAATCCTCTATCATATGGGGAGGTGCATTTGAGATATAGTTACAAACCCAATTTTTCCATGTGATAGGGTACTAGATAAGGGGAAATTACAGTTGTTGAATCCATAATTCACACTAACTGAATTTCACATATAGTTCCATATACATTAGTGTATAAATGGTGATTTTTAAATGATATTTATTATCATCATAGTACTTTTATTATATCAATATGTCATCTATGAATAAAATAATAAATATATTATGATATTCCTTGAATATTATGATTATTATATCCATAAAAATAGATAGTGCATTAGTTCATAGAAATGGAATTTTTAGGAATTCCTAATTTTTGTACCTTAAGTGTAAATCCATATTTGTTATAGCATACTTCTTGAATCTCAACTGATGATAATCTGAATACAGATCAACCTTAGAATATTTCCCCCTTTGAATTTGTTCATTTAGTTCATTAATGTGTGCTAATATATACTTGCTCTTAATAATGATGACTAGTATTCCCCTATAGTCAATGCATAATCTGTGGACTCATAATTCTTATTTACAAGCAAGATAGGTTATCCCCAAGGTGAAAAAATAGGGTATATGAAACCCCTTTAAGTCAATTCATTGATTTTTTTTCTTATTCTCTACAAAATCTACCAGATCCATCCAATAAGAAGGCTTTTATATGGGTCTTATATTAGGGATAAGATGAATGGGGAATTCCACTTCATGATTTATAGTGTGTCTTGATAAATCCTAAAGGAATACATCAATATATTCCCACAAAATAGATACATAATCTATTCTTAGGAAAATATTTTAATTCAATTACCATCACCATGAATTTTATTAACATAACCCACAAGATGAGGTTCCTAATGTGACATGGGAAGTGATGTCTCAATAATAAAAATAAGGGATTCAACAGCATCAATAGAGCTTGTAATATTCATTTTATAAAAATAATTTTTTTCATTATAAATTGAATTCTAATCCATCCCATGGTGTATATCAAACAATACCATAGGTATGACAATTAAAAGTGTAAATTGTGTATGTTCATGTATTGAAATAGGGATTTCCTGATATATCATTGTTTCTAAAAGATTTCCACTTGGATTCTTAATTGATAATTCACATCATATGGTTCTAGGAAAATATCTAATGTTCATAGAAAACATAAAATTTATAAAAGAGTGCAATGATATAGAATCAAATAAATCATCAACAAAATTTTATGTTACGACCAAAGTACCTACCACCACATCATTGGAAACATCAAATTCTATATTAGCAATCACATAAGCTCATCATTTCTTGATAGGCATATTTTATAGTATATTCTATTATAACTTATGGAATTTATTTGAATAATGTCTCATCTCCATGTAATTAAATCATTGGATATTTGTCAATTCTCTCTTATCCTTTCATTTATGAGCTTGGTGGTATTTATCTCTACTCTTAGAGTTTTCCTCATCCAGTTTAAGAAAGTTATAGGGTGATAATTCTTAATGATATTGAATTTTTGGAATTTCACCCTTCCTTTATTTTCCTATTCAAAATTTCTTCTATCATGGTGCCCACCCACCCTATTCTTCTCTTACATCCCCTTGAAAATAAGATATTGGAAAATTATTTTTTAGTCTTGATAACACTATTTACAATCTCTTTATATAAGGATTAACTTTAAGATAATAGTTCTCATTGATGGATTAGATTCAACCAATAAAATTATAAATCAATATTTCTCTCAAGGATTAACACATAATAAGTACACTAACTTGATAACCTTATAGAGTTATCTCTATACTCAACCACAAATTACACCAACATTTTCCATAAGTTTATGAATATTATATCCAAGACCTCTTATTGATCAGAAGGGAGGTACTTTTCAAATAATATCTCTTTAAAAGACTTCCAGTCCATTTCGTTTATTTATTCTTCCTTCTTGGTGTTTCAAATAAAAGGCCACCACTAGCCAATATCTCAAATTAGAATATATACAACAAAGACAAACTTAACTTTCTCATCACATACCATGGCAAGGAATACTTTCTCTCGGGTCTGGACCCATTGTTTATCCATTAATGTATTTTTTGTCCCTTTTATGGATAAGGTTTGTTTATTATGAATTAGTGAAATATTGATACACCAAGATTTCATGAAATAGGTTGTAAATACGAGAAAGTTTATTAGTCATAACCCATGTCTACTATCATAACTTAATAATAACATTCAATGATACAAAACCAGTTTCATTTAAATAACATGGAGGGAAATCCGTACAATTATATTAGGCATTCTTAAACCTTTAAATTTAATTAGATTCAGTTTTAAAATGATAGTATATATTTAATTATTTCATAAAAAACACTGTGATTTGATATTTTAAAAATATTTCTAGAATAACCAAAGTGTGTCTCTTACATTTCATTTATTATAATTATGATCGTCTAATTATAGTTTCTATGGTTTATGTTAAATATTCCATTAACACTAACTATAAAACCTCCAACTCTAGTACCATATAGGTAGTTTCTATTTTATTAAATCGGTATATATATCCGAATACATAGGATTCAATTATTTAGTAGCCTCAAGAAACTATATTCATTAATGAGTATTGCATTACATGGAATCTTAGAATACATCATCTGGATACATGGAAAACATAATTTTACTCCTTGTAAAACAATTTTAATTCTATTATTCTTTTTGGTTTACTGGGGAAAACAAAAACAATATAAAGGGGTGAACTTAGATGCTCAGTAATATGGAATTATACAATGTAAAATATTATAAAACAAACATTATTGTGTGAATAAATAAACTGATCAATTCCATAAAAATTGAAATTGAGATCATAAATAAACAATTGACAACATAACCATGAATAAATTCCTAGATTACAATAACATGTCATATAGTTAAGGGAATGCATAATTATGGACATCTTAAACATACCATCAATGCCTTTTGTGCAGGAATATTGCAAATAAGGTTAGGATTATCCCATTACCCTTTCATAGTTATCTGAAGAGACCAATTAGTTCACTAAGGGGATATATAATTCCAAGACCCATCCATCGAAAAATAGTCTAATTAATTATATTACATAATAAAATATTACAAGGCATAATGTTTATGGAATTATCAATATAAATACTTAACATCAAAATTTCTCATTTAGGTGTGTCTTACATGATATTCCCATATAAAATAATGTTTTACATTGCATGAAAATATTTTCCCAAATAAAATAATAAATTATGATATATTGGTTAAATTCTTTGAATAATAACCAGGGATTTCATAATGTATCAAATAAACATTAAATAATTGAAGGATATGATATTTTAGTCATTTGTTGTTCACAAGGACTATGATTTCAAGGTGTTTGGGTAGAAGAATACATTCATTTTAAAATAAAAGAGACCAGTGAAAAAGTTTATAAATCCTTCAAAATAGTTTGTAAAAAGCATATAGATCATCCAAGAATATCCTTTGGGAGTGTTGAACAAGGTGCGTAGTAATGGCCCATTAACCGTGCACCATTATGATGAACGGGGTATACTTGAGAAAATATTTTTAGTGTTAGAACCTATTGATGTATTTGAGATAAAAACATATCCAACTATAGTATCTAGAAACATATTTTTTTTGTTTTGGAAAACTATATACACTTAACATACAAAAATTTAGGATGATTTTTTGGACACAGAGATGTTTAATCATTATAATGAAATAATAAAAGGCTTTAATGGGAGGGAATACATATAATTCCCTTTAAAACAAATCAAATGAAATATATTACCATAAAATAACATTAAAGACACCATATGAAAAAGGAATTTGAAGAGAAAATATAATAAAATTAGTGAACTTCAAAATGAGAAGAGAAGGATTGATGAAATCCTTACATTGGGTGAATGATTATTTATATTAGAGAGAAACTCCTTAGAACCTTAGAACAACATTTGAGAGACTATCGGGAAGGATATTGACAAGGGACTTATTTTCATTTGTTTGGGAGTAGAGAGTGAGGATAGAATAGGGTGTTATTTATACACGAGGTGGGGTGGTTTAAAGGGAATAAATAATGATTTTTTTTATTAATGATAACCACATTTGGGTTACATTAATGTCAATGAATTTTGATGATAAATAATATTTTAAAAGAAAGTTATAGACATGAAACACCTCAACCACCCATTTAAAGTTTCCAGTTTTAGTTTTCTAATGTATTTACATTTTAATTATAAAATTTAACATTATTTTACCAACATTGATGATCTGTGTGTCTTTGAAAACTGGTAGATTTTGTTAGCACTAAGAAAATGTTGTTAAAGAAACTATTGATGAATTCTAAAAATGCGATGATAAAGTATACCTTAATCCATGCATGTTTAGTACTAAAAAATAATGTATTTATTATTGAAGATAAAAAATTATCTTTATCAATGATAATTTTTATCATTTATAAAAATAAAATGATATTTTTATAAATTATTAGGAATCTTTATGCCATTATAGTACCCACACACCCATTTTTATCAGTCTGTTGCCCCTATTTTCCAATGTAATAACCCTATTATGACCCATTTTATCAACATAGGTTACCTGGATTTATTAATGCTATTTCCACTCATTCATGAACCCAACCCCTTTATCATATATATTTCAACCCCGTTCATCCCTACTCATGCCGATATTCAATCTGGTGACCTCTTGATTCATGAGTAATTCAATTACCACTATTCTATCTTGATTTCTTTAATATATTATGACATATTTGTTTATATATAAAGATAAATAGATACATATTTTTTTATTAATATAATTTTTATAAGGATTATTAAATATATACATTCATATAATCATATATAACTATATAATTTTTTATTTGAATTTATAAATTATGTTAATATATATATATATTTATATATTTACATATAAATGTATCTACATCATTTATTTAAAATGAATGTTTATTTTTAATAAATTTGGATACTATATTAATATAATTTATTTAAATTAAATTGTCTTATGTATGTATACATACATTTATATTCATTTATAATATATATTTGTTGTTATATTTATTTAAATACATTTTTATGACGTATTTATAGAATGCTTATGCCCACATACATGCACATAATAAGACACACAAAGACATTTACATTTCACATATGCACACACACATATTTATATTTTTATTAATATGTCATTCACACACACACATTTATATTTATATTTATATTTATACTTTAATCACACACATACACATATTTATATATTTATCTACAGAGTTCATATCACTACATTTTAGAATATCAATATATAATTATAATTATATATATAATTAGAAATAATTATAAAAGAATAAAAAATAATATGTGAATTAAAATATATATAAATTCAATTCGTATAAATATATATATAATTTTATATAAATCATATTTAATAATATATAAATATATATACATAAATATCCTTATAAAATATATATACAACGTACCCTTTATGTGTGTGTGTGTTGATTTACATCTATTAAAATATATGCATATATATATATTAATATAGACGAATAGTCATATATAAAAATTACATATACGCTTGTATAGGTATACATATATTCATGATTTTTTATAAGGTTAATAAAATGGATAATGTCATATTTCAAAAAAAGGTTAATAACTATTTACAGTAATGGAAAATGACCTATACCAATGGTTCAAAACTGTGGGTATAGCCCCCAATTCAATGGGTATAGGCTATACCCACAGTTTGGGGAACCGTGAGCAACCGAGGCATCGAGATAGGTCCGCAGCCTATACCCACAGTTTAAAACTGTGGGTAGAGAAATTTTCCAACGTGTCATAGAAATATACCCACGGTTCTAAACAGTAGGTATAAATATCACCAAAATTTCAATACCCATGGTTTTGAAAACCATGGGTATAAAATATCAGAAAAATAAATCACGTATCAGGAAAATGAAAGTGTTGCATATTGATCCCGAAACCTTTAACTCAAAATCCTATAGCCTAACCAACCAAGCCACACAACTTTTATTTCTATATGCCTACATAGCCCAGTATATATTAATATAAATCATCCATCCTGACAGAAACCATTCAGCGAGTGTTGATCCCGTGACCTTCAACTCAAAACTACATGATCTCACTAACTCAAATGAAATAAATACATTTGTATTTATATATATCTTCCTAATAAGATTATCTTCAACTTCATGTAGAAAAACATCATCTGTAGGTTTCGAAACAATGCTGTTCCGATGCCACTGAAGTCCAGTACCACTATGAAAATTACAGATCATGTAATATTTAATTATTTTCTCCATCTATACATTTTACATTGAATAGTGGGTATAGGATTTCCCACGATATTCCCGTGAATGTTTCCGTCTTCCCATTCTTACATGGGTACCCTATACCCATGGTTTAGAATGAATCGTGGGTATATGTTAGAAAATGTCACTTATAACCACGATTCATGAAAATAGTGCGTATAGGTTAGTTTATACCCGCGGTTTTTGGGAAACCTCTGGGTATAGACCCATTTTCTAGTAGTGTCAGTTTAATGTGGTTTATATATTTTAAAAATAAATTTCAATGTAAATATACTTAAATATATATTTATATAATTATATTTTAATATGTTAATATATAAATATATATAGTTTAATTAATAAATCACACAACTATATGAAAAATTAAAAAAATGAAGGTATCCCAACAAAAAAATAGTTGTCTAGGTCTTAAAGGCCTTTTTGGACTAATAAAAATCATGCACCATGGTTATTATGTTTGAAATGCCATCGATCTCTTCACATGCTCTAATTTGATATCTTTTGGAGCCTAAGAGGACACCCGAAAAAATCATTTCTATTTGAAGATCAATCTATTTTTTATCTTAGCTTGTGATATTTATTAATTTATTAATTTTTTGGATCACCTATTTATTATTACATATCTTTTACTAAAAAATAATTAGTAAATGTTTAATTACTTTATTTACCATATTTCATTAAATCAATTATATATTAGGTTTAAATTAATATTTAGTACTATATAAATCATATTCTACAGAATATTATATATATATATATATATCAATATTAATATTTGTATATTCTATAATATTCTCTTTAAAAGTACATATAATGTTTTTTTATTAAATGTGAATTTTATTATTGATGTAAAAGAACCGGAAAAGTGTCATTATCAGTGATAAAATAATGTTCCAAAAAAATATGTAAAAAAAGGCAACCAAAAATATTGTTAAAAAAATATAAATAAATGGTAAACGATAGAAATTCATTTATTTTTAAAAATCTATATTTTATGAATTTTATTTTTCGAAATATAATGTCTTTTTCTCATTAAATTAAATTGAAAACTTTAAAAGGATTATTATAATAAAATATTTAATGTAGAAAAACAGTTTTACAATCATTGAATTGATAAATGATATGAAATATGATTATGAACCATTAATGTTTAAAAACTCATTTTAATTTATAAACAGTTTTTCATTTATTTTATGTTTTTATTTAATAGATTAAATAAAAAAAATTTGAGTTTTAATTTGAGAAAAAAATGAAATTTAGGTTTGAATTTATCATATTAGAAATATTTGAAGGTTAATTTTTTGGAATTTTTTTTTGAAAAGTTAATTATTGAGTGAATGTAGAAAATACAGTTTTTATGAATACTATAACTTTAATGAAATAATAATGATACTATCATGACAAAGATATTTATGAAATATTTTTCTCAACAAAAGAAAGTTTATGTAGTAAAATAATGTATTGGAAAATATTTAGTTGAAATTTAAAACCAATATTTTATATTTTGGAACCTAAAATAAATTTTATCCTAAAAAAATATTTTTGATTTTTTGGAATTTAATAATGTAGTATAAAGGTGTTAGTCAATTTTACATTGTTCCAAATTTCAATGAATATCTAATATATTAATAATAAAGAAACAAATTCATGGAAATCATTACCATTCATGAAAAAATGGATCAAATTATAAAATATTAAATTTTTTATTTTAAAACACCCCATCCTCCCCTTATAAATACCCCCTTCACCACCCATAAATTTTCACACCATAAATGTTAACTTCAAAACCCATATTCAACACGACCTAGAGGTTCTAGTATCCCAAATTGACCTTTTTAAGAAGTCTATGGTATAGTCCAAATGAGTGTTGAGAATTTTTTTAATCCAAATTCAGTTGATCTGAAGGATTTGAGTAAAATGTGTGGTTCTAGATGTTTTTATGTTTTTTTGATGCAATGTAAATAATAAACATTTTCTATCAGTATTACAGAATGATGTTTTTGAAAGAAAGAGGATTTGGAAGGGTTTTCTTTTGAATGTGTTTAGACTCGGCTAGTGTCATTATTAATGTTTTATCTTGTAATTATGGAAGTTGGGGATGTTTATTTTTTTATGGAGTATAGTATTTTTCCCAAGGGGTCGTCCACATTGAATAATTCAACTAGAGATTAATGGTGGGTATAGTGGAAAGATGGAATCCTACATTTTTTAGAGGTTGGTTTAGCTAGATAATTGAATGATACTCTCAATAAAGAGAGTGTGAGACCCCATCTGTTTACCAATAGTGTGTTGAACATAAAGTGATCACTTATATTATACTAATACATGTTATGATAATTTTTTTTTGAATAAATGAAATGATACCTTGTTTCTACCATATATGTAGGTTTATCTGTTCCAACCATATAAAACCAAAGTGTTATTTTTTTTAGATTTTTTTCCTTAATTCACATGAATATTGTATCTATATTAGTAAATAATGTGTATGTGAGTTTTTAACAACGTACGATAATTTGGGTAAAAATTATTTTTAACATGTTCCAAAATATAAAGTTTGGATATTTTCATATAGAATCATATTTTTCAAGGTAATTCGGAAATGACTACATCTAATTTTCTTACTGAAGGAAATTTTGGTTGAAGGAATTTTCTACCAATGTTCTGATGGGAATGTTATAAGAAGGATTAGTATTTCTCAATTGGTCAGATACCATTATTTTGAATAAAGATTTTCACAACCACAAAATAGGGAAAGGGAAGTGCTGTCCTTTATCAATGCAAAACAGAAAGCCCTGATAATGGGGTATTCCTTTATTTTCTCTTGTTAAAAGTGCCGATAAATCGATCCTTTATTAGCACTAAAATAAGTGCTGATAAATGTATTAAATATTAATTTATATAAAATTATATTACTTATAATCATAAATATTCTTTTTGTATAGATTATCAATTATATTCTAATATATATAAATATACAATCTTTATTGTTATAATTATTAATAAATAGATATATATTTATCTTATATGCCATTTTAAATAGATATATAAAAATATAAATAAATTTTTAAATAAAACCACTGTAACCTTTATTAGTGCTCATTAAAAATGTAGATAAAGGTATGTTTTATCCGTGAAAAAATAAATGTGCCGATAAAACAAACTTTTATCAGTGATTTTAACAAGCGCTGATAACGGTTCTAGCAGTTTTTATTTAATAACCCTAACTGGCCATCCTCTATCGCATGTTATCAAGCTTTTGCGAAAGCTGAACCATGCCCCTCTTTTTCTACGAACTCTCCTCCTCCTCCTCCCCTCCTCATCTACCATCGCCACTGGGTTTTCCTCCTCCTCCATGACCATCATCCTTCTCCATAACCGCTACCTCCACCACCATTGCCTCCGTTGCTGCTGCCTTCACCGCAATTGCCTTTGGCGCCGGTTCCTCCTCCATGGCTGCCTCTTTCGCGGCGGCCTCCATCATAGATTCTTCATCTCTAAGGCCCATCTTGATTTTATTGTACCCCAAGTACCTGTCAATGATAGGAAAGGCTTGGAAACTATTAGTTACTTCAGTCAAGATTTCATTGACTAGTAATGGGATATCATCCTTTGGAAATTTCAATTAAGGTCTCTAAAGATAATGTGGAACCAATTCTACCTGTTATTTTTCTTAATGGGGAAAATTTTGGTGATCCATCTTGGGTATTTCACTTCTAGGACAAAGTTAATTTTGGAGATCCATCAAGCCACATCCTCTGGTGTATGAAATCCTTGCCAGGGTCCTGGTTTTAGAAATATGAATGAAATATCTAAAGTTTACTTGTTTTAACCTTGTTTCCATTGTATGTTCATATTTTATGTTTTAAAAGTCTTTTTAACTCGTTCTATCGAAGGTGGGTTCTATAATTTCTTGTTACCTTTAGGTGTGTTTAATGATGGTGTGGGTTGATTTCGGTTTTAGTGGATTCTTGGGGTTTGTGGGATGTGGTAAATGGTGTACTCAGTTTTAGATTATTTTATTCTAATGGGGTTTCCCCTATTTTATGTTTTCTTTTTTAGTTGGAAATATCCTCTGCTGTGCGCCTCTCCTCTACTATGAATGCACCTCTACCGTGTGCTGAACGACACCTTCACAATGATTTTTCTGCAAATTATCATTGGTTTACTCTTGTTTTCATGTTATTACTATTTTATATTGATGGTTATATTGTAAAATGTACGAGCTAAACGCCCCGCATAAAATCGTGGCCGTTGGTGGTCCTTTTTGCCAACTAAATGAATTTCATTTTGGTTGGTTCCTGTTGAACATTTGAATATCAAAATTGGTAATTTAAGTATACTTGACTTATGAATGAACTCCCCAATATGATAAAACATCTGTGATAACCCCTGAATTAACAAACAAAATTGAATAAGGGATTCTTGGTAAAATCTGAAATTGTGATTTTTTTTGTTTGTATGGTGTTTCGATTGTGAGCATGATTGTGTTTTTGTATGGTGTTGTGGTTGTTGGAAGGATTGATATGCCATTTTTTCCATGTTGTATTTCTTCCATCATTGAATATCAATCCAAACTATACTCATTTCAATGGAACCACCACTTTCTTATTAGTGCAATTCCACTGAATCCTAGAAATCCACATCTATAGGACTCTATGAGAAACTTTAAGAGTGAAGATGATGTTTTATAGATTCTATATATTTTTAAAAAACATGATATGTAGTCCTGTTAAATGGAACATGATTAACCATACATGGATTTCATATATATTTTAATTCCACACATATTTTATCTCCACAATTTACACCACATGACTCATCTTCTGATTCAAACTTGGAATAAGTTTCATTTAAAATTTTACATGTCATGTGAACCTAGGTCACACACAATTTATCTCCAAGACATATAATTCAACATGAAACCATGTACATTCCATGAAATAATGGTAGAACCACATGATATGTGTTTTACTTCACTCACACCATGTATAAATACTATAAAAACATCATGTGTATAAACTATACATTCCTAGTGGTCATGTATGGACTATAAACCGTGTATTCCACATAAATGTGATGCATAACCAGTGAGGTGAATCAGTATGAATCTAAAGTACACGCCTTTAGCTCAAGTTGTTCTATATGTCAAGTTTTTTTGAAGGCATCATGAAGTCTTTGTAAGACTAACTGGGAATTAATTTGATATTTGTAATATTAAATCAGGTATCTTATCCATACAAGATGTTCACCATACTGGACACCACATGTATATGGATTTCACATGATTTTAGAAATGGTAGTGTACAACAAAACATGACTGAGAGCCCTACATATTGTGTGTCCATTTAAAAAATTGTGTGCTATGTTATTTTCATTAATATTATTTATTTTTCACATATATGATAATTTTTCTTGTATGAGTAGCCCATTATAAGTATCTTCTCGTGTAGATCACAATAGTATGATTCCCTCAATCATTAAAAATTGCACACAATGTGGTTTGAAAATTTTACCATGTTTTTTTATAAGACCCAAAAAATGCTACTTGATTAATTAAAACATAATATTTGGAATGTTTGAGATCAAACAAATAAATACGATGAATATGAATAAAGAATGGATGAATGCTATTCGGTTGACAAAAGATTATAAAGATGATGTGAAATATTTTATCAAGATTGCAGAAGATAATGGATGTAACCCTTCTCAAATCCTCTTTCCGTGTTTACACTATTGTTATTTAACACAAATTAGTCCAGAGGAGTTGGAAGAACACCTAATCTATTACAAAATAAATCGAAGTTATACATGTTGGAATAAACACGAGGAAAAAATTAATGTAGGTAGTGGCTCAGATAACATGGTGTTTTATGAATCATATGATATGATTACAAGCGTAAACAATGAAGATGATCGTATAGACGATGTGATTACAGATGTGAATGATGATGTAGATTGTATTGAGGAAATGACAAGGACAGTTGAAGATGATATTCATTATTTCCCAAAATTGTTTGAGAAGTTAATGATTTGTTCAAAAATGCCATTGTATGCTTGTTGCACTAAATATATAGCAGTTTCAACCACACTAAATATGTATAATTTGAATGTAGGCAATGGGTGGAGTGATGCCTGTTTTACAGAACTACTTGTTCTCTTGAAGGACTTTCTCCCAGATGACAATGAACTCCCAAGACGAATATACGATGCCAAACTAATGCTACGATCGATTGGTATGATCTCTGAAAGAATACATTCCTACCCAAATGTCTGTATATTGTTTCACAAGGACCACAAATCACTAAAAGAATGCCCAAAGTGTGGTACTTCTCGATAAAAGAAAGATTATTCTTGTCCTTCGAATGTTGTATGGTACATTCCAATCATTTCAAGGATTAGGTGCCTATATGGAAGTGAGGAGACTGTAGGATAATTGACATGGCATGTAGATACAAGAATTAATGATGGTAAACTATGTCACTTAAAAGACTCTCCTCAGTGGAAGAGAATTGATCACGAGTATCATGAATTTGGAAACAAGCCAAGAAACCATCATTTGGAGTTATCTACTGATGCGGTGAATCCTTTTGGTTTTCAAAGCAGCAGTCAGAGTACATGACCGGTAATGCTGGAAAATTATAACTTACCACTTTGGTTATGCATGAAACAAAAATAAATCATGTTATCTATGCTAATATCTGGACCAAAACAACCAGGTAAGGATATCAATGTTTATTTGGATCCATTGATCGAGGATTTGAAAATATTGAGGGATTTAGGCATTACATTGTATGATGCTTACAAAAATAAAGATTTCACCTTAAAATCCATGTTGTAAAAGACAATAAATGACTTTCCATCTAATGGAAATTTCTCAGGATTTATCATTAATGGAACTCAAGGGTGTCCCATTTGCGAACAAGGTACACATTCAATTAGGTTGAAATATTCATAAAAAACTGTGTTTCTGGGACAGTGCAGTTTTCTACCCTGATGACATAAGTTTTGATCTTGGACGACATCATTGGATGAAAGTTCAGAATAATATATAGCACCGTCTCCACAAATAGGTGATCAAAAGTTTAAAAAAGTAAAATATTTGGGCACTACTTTTGGTAAACTTTTTTCGACAAACCTTACAAAAACTTGTTGGAAAAAGAGATCAGTTTTTTTTTTTAAATTATCATACTGGAATTGTCTATATATCAGACATTTTCTTGATGTTATGCATGTTGAAAAAATGTATGTCATAGTGTCATCAACACGTTGCTAAATGCACTAGGAAAAACAAAAGATATAATTAAGGCTAGATTAGACATGGTTGAGATGGGAATATGAGAATATTTTGCACCAGTGAAGGGTGAAAAAAAAACATTTCTTCCTCATGCTGCTTACACTCTTTCTAGGAAGGAGAGATATCAGTTTTTGTACTTCATGAATGACGTAAAGGATCAAGAGGGGTATTCAACAAATATCAAGAGCATCGTGTCAATGAGAGATTTAAAATTAAAGGGTTTGAAATCACATGACTTCCATGTTTTGATGCAAGATCTAATTACTATAGCTTTACGTTGCATTTTTCCCAAGAATGTCCACCATAAATTAATGAAGCTCTGTTTCTTCATCAAAGCTATATGCAACAAAGTTATTGACACATCGAAATTTCCAACTATGGAAAGGGAAATTTCCATCATATTATGTTAATTGGAAATGTTCTTCCTACTGACATTTTATGATATGATGGTTCATTTGATGGTTCATTTTGTGAGAGAGATTCAATTATGTGGTTCTGTACATTATAGATGGATGTACCCCATTGAACGATATATGAAAATTTTGAAATGTTATGTCAAAAATTGAATTCAGTCAAGGGGTTGTATTGAGGAGCAATATATTATTGAGGAAGCCATTGAATTTTGTACCGAATACCTGTCTGGTATGGAAAACGCTGGCCTACCGAAATCTCATCACACTGAGCAGCTTGAGGGTGAAGGAATTTCTAGAAGAGTGGTTTTCACAATCATTATTACAGATCGGGAGCATGCTCACCTTTACATTTTTCATAACAGCTTCATCGTTTAACCATATGTTCAAACCCACAAAAAAAATTCTTAGGCGTTTGAATCTTTTAAGGGATGAAAAATGGGTATTAGATACACTTAATTGAAAGTTTATAGGATGGTTTGGGACCATATTTTTAATGAGTTAGATGAAAATTCGGACTCAATTTCAGAACAACTTCAATGGAAAGCCAGAGGAGCAAGTGTGTTTGTATTATCTTATAATGATTATGTAGTTAATGGTTATACATTCTATAAAAATGAACATGATAAATATAGTACAATGCAGAATAGTGGTGTTACACATGTGGATGAGGCGATGCATGTTTTCGGTGCTAAGGACAGAAATCCAATTTATGTGAATATGTTATACTTAGGCATCATAAAACGAATATGGGAGTTGGATTATACGAAATTCAAAGAGAATATTTTTCAATACATGTGGGTTGATAACAAGAGTGATTTTAAAATAGTTGAATTAGGATTTTTGAAGGTTGATTTTAGAAAAGGAGGGGAGAAATACAAACCAATTACAATGGAATCACATGCAGTACATGTATTTTATGTTCCAAACCCCGCAAACCAAAATTGGTCAATTGTTCTATTATCAACCAAAACAGCAGAAGGATCATATGGAAGTTCAATAGAGTATTCCCCTTTTATACGGAATTCACAATAATTTCATAGCAGTTGCAATATAGATGTCATTTTGTATGATAGAGGAGACCACAATGAAGGGATTTACAAAGTCGATAGAGGAGTCAAATCACTTCATCCATTAAGAAAAAGAGAGTACAATAATCCAGTTATGTGTTTATTGTAATACACATTGTGTTACATTATGTTATTATCTGTTCGCTGCTGCTTTTATGTAATCTAAATTAAATGTTAAACCAGTTCAACAGGTAATGAATTTTGCACCTGTAGATGTGCCCAATCCCGAGGCACAAAAGGTATCTCAACTAGCTGGTGGTGGTCCCAGTACAGAGAAACAAGAGGTTTCTCAACCAGATGCTGGTGGTCCTAGTGCAATGTAACAACAGGTTTCTCAACATTTTGTTACTGGTCACAGTGCTGAGGTACAATAGGTTTGTCAACCTATTGCTACTGGTCCTAGTGCTGAGGTACAATAGATTTCTCAACCTATTGCTGTTGGTCCCAGTGCCGATTCTAGCACTCCGGAGGAACATATTGATGATACTTCTGAGGAATTTGTAGGAAACGAACCCCTGAAAGTAGAAAAAATAAAAGATCGTTGTAGTTTGATAGTGTTAGCCAAGATCCTTATGGAAAAAGGAAAGGGCATCAAATTTGAGGTGAGATGGAATAAGCGAGGCCAATATGTTAACCCCAATAGATCCATCTTTAGTAGCTACGTTGGAATCGTCACTCGGCAACGCATTCTGATTGATGTACAGTCGTGGAACCATGTTGTCACCGGGCTTAAGACATTAATGTGGGAAGAGATTATGGTTACATTATGATATCATTTTTTTAATTTATTAAAATAAAATAAAATACCAAAAAATTTACTTACTCTTCCTCATCCTTTGCAGATTGCATTTATAGTTGATGCCTCATACAAGGAATATGTATTAAGAGTTGCAAGAAGGATTCATAGGGGTTTCTGAACACTTTTAACGAAATATCATCTTAAAGATGATAAAGGGAAAATCAAGCCACACCCACCTCCTCTTTATGCACACTTGATATCCCAAGGAGCGCGGGATGAGTTTAGTAACCATTGTGGGGGGAAGACTTTCCAGGTACATTGTGTGGGGTAATACGTTGTTTGACGTTTCTTGTATTCATCACTTTGATTGAAATTTTTATATTTATGAAACAAAAACAGAGTGCAGAAAATAAATAATGTGTAACTGAACCAGCGTACCCTTACCGTAAAGCAAGGCTGGGGTAAGCTTCACTTGGGAAAAAATTGGTATGTAACACCCCAATCTTCCACTGTATGTTTCCATTTGAATAATGTAATAGCTTACATTGTACGCAACATCGAGATTCTAACACATCGTGACCAATCAAACTAGTCGTTATGAATATTAATACTCACTTGTTGAAATTTTATAAACGTTATCTTTCAAAATAGAACTAATTTTTGGATTTGAAATGTCAAAATTATCTTAGGGTGAATTTTTGGTATTTTTCGGAAAACATTCAATTTTTAATGAATAGTGCAAAACACTGAGTTATAGTTTAAAACCATATTTTTATTTAAATAATCAATTATTTTATTTATATTTATTTTAGGTCAAAATATATACACAATACCTATATATGTTCAATGTAATTCATTGGATTCATTATGTAATAATATTAGATATATAAAATTTTATGGAACTTTTCATCGTCTTTTACCCTCCTATAAGGAGCATTTGTAAATTTACATAAAACATAATTTTACTACTTATGTGAGTTGAATTTAAAAAATCTAAGAGACATGATTAATATCACAGAGTAAAATGTGGTTCAATAAGATAAAAATATTTTTTGGTGAATAGTAACTTTTAACTTTTATTTACAACGGTTAAAAGTAAATAGGGTAATTAAAGGTAAAAATGATATTATTATTACCCCAACACATGTCCTAATTCTATTGTATAAGTATAATTCGACCAAAAACAAACTTAGGAAAACAATATGAACCTCTTTGGTCCAATTGGATTAGATTAGGACATTTATTATTATTTAATTCAAAGAAGAGTTAAAAGAGTTAAAATCAATGTTTAATAACTAAAATTTTTTAATATTGGGTTAGACATAAGATAAATTAGACAATAAATATTCATTAGAAAGATAAAAATATTTCCTTGATAATAGTATTTTATTTATAATTTCTAGACATTAAAAAATTAAATTTATTTATAACACAAAGATGATGTAGTAATTACCTAATCGATGAAATATTAAAATAATTGATATTATAAATATCCAAATAAATGTAATTTGAGACTTTTTATGAATTACACTAATTTTAAATGTTACTAGGAAATCTTGGGGTTGGTTAGATGATTTTTTACGAAGTAATAATGCTGTTATAAATTTAGAAAAAACAAAATACCAAATTGTGTCAAAATTGACATAAAAGAGTTTTTAAAACTAATATTATATTATTAACTGATATTCTATTCATAAAATTCTATGGTTTGTCCAAAAGTCTTATATAATGTTATTTGTATCATTAATTTACCACTTGGGGTTCTATTGGAAGTTTATAATATGTTTATAAACCATATAGTATAAAAATACAATGAGACATGGTAAATGTCAAACTATTTAACTAAGAGTTAAATGTCAACAATAAGGTTAATATAGTGATACAAACCTATCAAAAACATATTTGTTGAGTGGGTTTTGACCCATACCCACTGTAGACTTTAAATAATCCACTTTTAAGACAGTACAAACCGAAAATTATTTTATTATAAAATAATATTTCTAGCTTTTCTTAAGGTGCCCCTCACTCCTCTTATAAAAGGACACTTCCCCTTCTATCTAATTCACACATTAAAAGTGATTTTCCTCGCCCAAAACCAGCCCAAATACACTATAAACTATCCTACCTTCATCTTAGAGGCATTATATTAGTCTAGAATCCAACCTAAGGATCCCTTTTGATCAAATCAAAGGGAAGAACCCGAAGAAGAGGTAAATATTTCATTACCTCATTCAGGTTCCTTTATTCTTCCACTTCCTATTTCATTGTTGTTTCCATTATAAAATAATAACTCTATTATCTTCTATATAATGTGATTTTATTATAAACATGGTACAACCAGATTCATTATTCTATCTATCCTTTGAATGACATGTCACCAAATGTTCGTACGTATGGCTTATCGTCTCCACGTCGTGCTGTAATTGTTATTCAATACATTATTATTTGTATGGGTATAATAATGATGTGTAATTGATGTAAATAATAAATATAACATGATAATTATTCTTTATATATTATATACCATCCAATTATATATTATTTTAAGAATATAAGAATGATATTATCGCTCGTTCGTACGTACGGATTACCATCCTCACGAATGCGATGAGATTAATTCCCCATCGTAATCCATTCAGGACTAATTTTTATTAGATGTTTAAAAATAATTTTTAAAAACATAATATTATTATGAATATGAATAAAATAAATCCTATCCATAACAAACATTACTTATGAAACAAAGCATATAAAGGAAGACAAATTAGTTAACAACCGAAATGACGATAATACCAAAATATTAACAATGAAATATTAAAAGATCATATATGATATCATATTAATGTATATTATTACTGTATAATTTAATAACTATTATTTCATTATTATATAGGTGGTTAACCTACCATCGACTAAGGAAAAGTACAAAGTATGGGGTTTCTTATCTCACTTTTAATTTAGTGAGATTTCCAGTGTTCGCCACTTATTTATTGCATGTAGTGTATTGTGTAGTGACATATGATATATATTATCATGATTATATTTATATTCATGGTATTATATGATTAATTTGGTGGTTATTAACTTTTTTTTCGAACGACTCAATTTATTACAATGAAGTTAGGGTTTTTTATCTCACTTTTATTCCCGTGAGATTCATGATATATTGGCCACTATTTGCTTTTGTGTGGAGTATTTACTTCCCCTTACTATATTACTTCTATAATATAATTTAATGTATGGATATTTACATCTTCATTATATGATACTTCTTTAATGGGGTGTATGTTTCATAAGTTACCAAATCGGTAAGGGAATTTCAAATCTCAATTTCCACTCATTGGGCTTCACACATACTTCATTGATTATTTTACCACATGATTATGTGTGGAATCACTATTTATTAGTTGTGTAGTAATTTTATCTCCCATTTATGTGGATATACTACTTATACACATAATCAATCCATTGATAAATTCTCAAGTCATCGATATGAACTTGATAAGAGTAATTTTAACTCAATCTCCATTTATTGAGTTAAACATCCAATTCATTGGTGTTTTTTTACAAGAATATGCGTGAATGTCCTCTGATTTATTTACACTTAATATACAATCATATTTAGTGTATTTATATTTGTCAAACATTATTATGTCGTTGATTTATTCTTAACCTAATGATCCGGTCTTTATAAAAGATTTCATCTCAATTTACATTCCATTAAGACTTATTTGTTGATACACACCAATTCACATTTATATGGTGTATATAATGTACTTTGACATAGTATATCATGAATCCCTTTATTCTCATGATATTATAATGTTTTTATTACCTCAATTATTTTTATTCATGTGTCTTTCATTTGGTTAGGAACTCTAACTAAAATATAATTTTAAATGTTTTAAAGATATATTATTCTAAATAATTCTCATTAATGTCCATGTTTTAAAAATGGGTTTAAGTATTTTTTTGTATCGACATTAAAGTTTTAAAATTAAAATTCCATTTTAAAGTTTCAAAGTGGTATGGGATACTTTGATTTAGAAATCTTTTTTAAACAACATCTTGATAAATTGTGTGACTTTTAAATGTTTTCAAGAAAAAGGGAGATATTTATCTCAAATAGTTTTAATGATTATTTTCATATATGTCAATATCCTTATTTATTAACGATTGAGGTTAATCTGTTACAATACAATCATCCATATTTTGTTGAATGAGTTATGTTTGACTTTGGATGTGCTATTTTTATACCATTCATGGTTGGTGGAAAAAGTATTGACATTTCGTATGTTTGTTTTAATACGAATGTTTATTTCATGTTTCAGACTTTTCATATGAGGAAGGCATTTGACATAGTATGTGATAAGTGGAGGATTCTATAGCTCCTCAATGGATTAGTATGTCTCATGAGAAAAACTAGTGTCTTGGTACAAGGCCTTGAAAAACTACTATTTGTAGTCTTGGAACAAGGCCATGACTATGTGGTTATGAATGTATGGAATTATTCATTCAATCATTATAAAAGTGTCTATTGATATTTCATGTGATTATTTGACAAATAGAATATCTACAAGAGTATGTAAATGAAATTATTTTGATTTATATTTTCCATATTATGATGATGTTTATGTAGAAAAGGATTTTGTTTTAGTTATATATATTTCCTTATATGTTTATGATTATTTATGAAAGTATTTTATATATTTTTATCCTTAATGAGCATCTGAGCTCACCCCATTCTATTTTTTATTTTTCCCAGGATGTGAAAAAGTATATTATGAATGACCTACAGGGATAGACTATGGGATCTTAGTGTTTTCTATAGAAACAATGTTGTTGTAGTTTTTCATTTTATGATGTAATGTAAACCTTATGAATGTATCTAGTAATTTTAAAGATACTAAACTAATCAGTATTTCGAGACATAATCTTTTGTGATCATTCCAATGATACATAATAATTCACCGACTCTGGGCTTTTGGGTTCGGGGCATTACATGGAAAATCTTTTCAATCTACCGTACTACTTGTATGTGACATAAAACCACACCATAACCATGTTTCCCAATTTATACGTAGATTAATGAATCGAAATCTAAATCTATATCCATCCCACGCCATGTTCTATGGAAGGGGGCTTGTGTAAATAATGAGGGGATACTAATAGATGAAAACACACATAATGTGTTAGAAACATGTGTAAGTATGACATAATATAAATTTGATTTGATTTAAATCACTATTACATTGCAATGACTACTTATTTTTCTATGTTTTCTATTTGACATAGTCATAAGAATCAACAACACCCGCACTAGATGCAGACATACTTTTAGAAGCCTTGAAGCATCTAGAACAGTATGGATGCGTTTGAGGTGCGAGTTTTGGGGTGACACATAGAACATCTTTAAAAAAAATCAGAGAATCAAAATGAAAAAATGGAAAATCTGTAAGAAAAATTAGCTATTTTCAAGAATAATTACAATACAAGAGAGAGATGATAATATGTTTGATGGGGGAGAGGTAAGGAGAAGAAAAAACTCAACAACAACTCATGAGTGACGATCCCGCCCCACCCCCACAAGCTTTGAGGTGATCTATTCCCCTAAAAACCTGACTTCGATGTGGTAATAAATGATTTAATAATTGTTTCTATGAAATTATATTCACGTAGACACTGATACATTTCCTGTACTAATATTATACTGGGTGAAAATTAATGTTATTTATATCTATCAACTCCCACCTATCACCTTGTAACAAGGACTACGATGTTCAATACGCAGAATGACATGCTATACAATAGAGAACTTCTAACAGATCAGTTTAGAGTGTCAATTAATGTAGCTAATGATCTGTGTGCAAAGCCAGCTGTTCCAAATGAAGATGAAGAGATTCATACAATTAAAAAAGTTGTTGGAACATTCTTCGCAGGGATGGAAATTCTTGTAAAAAACAAGCCAACAATTACCTATTCATTTCTAATTTATTTTTCAATATGGACCTCTAATATTTAATGAAAAAGGTTTGAACTGATGAATGTTATCACAGAACGAAAAATAGAAGGGGGTGAAACAAAATATCAGATCAAAACTATCTCAAGGATCAACCAATCGATTGAAACAGTCTATTGAGAACATGTTCTCCCCTCCCGTTCTATATCCATTGTTAATATCATTGCAGGATCATGTGGATTCGATGTTGATGGACGGAAATGATCACACAGTTGTTTTAGAAAAAATAAGTATGGAGAGGAAGCATCAAATTTCATTAGTGATGAAAACGTAAATGAAATCCTCATGTATGAATAGCTAGGTGCCTTCGTTATAAATTTATACCTGAGGTATGTTTTCAAGATTTTATTTTAAAAAATCTAATATACTCTGATAATTCTGACTAAATACATTTTATATTTTTCAAAGACGTATATATGAAAAACATTTGAAGGGATTTCCCCATGAAAAAAAATTTGGACTCGTTAATCCTCACACCACCTCTTCAAAAGATGAAATATATTCTGATAATGAGGCAGCAATAATTTCATCACTACTCAAATCGTTTGAAAAAAAATTATAGATGAGAGAATCTTTTTAATAACAATGATTCAGGGAAAAAACTCTACAATTTAATCATATCAACTATATTTTCATTTCTTTAATTACTTATTCCTTTTTGTATTTTTAGGTAGCATTGGATGCTGATTTCATTCAATTTTGATTACTCCAAAGATTTATTTTCTGGATTCAATTCGTGGATGTCCAGTGAACCTACAACACATGATGATGTTTCTTAATTTGTTATACCCTAGATACAACATTTTAAAACTAAACATCTAGTTATATAATTTATGTTATCATTTAATGAGGATTCTATTATGATTGAGTGATGCATCAATATTTTCTACTGTTGGGAATGAATTCAGGGCCTAAGGATAATAACGCCAAAAAGATCTAAAATTGGAAAAGTATCCTGGTATATAAAATAACATTTCACTATCAAAACACAAATCAAAACACATTACTTATTTTTGTCGATGTTTCTGCAGTGTCAAAAACAAACAAATAGAATAGACTATGGTTATTATGTCTATAAATTTTTGAAAGATATCGTATTTCATTAACAAACTAGCATCCCTTGCGAGGAATTTTCAAAAATAATTACGAGTTCATTTAAAATATTTATTAATACATTGTGTATTTATATTTTATCAGTACTACCATGACTATCGTAAAAACATATATTCACAAGTTGATATAGATGTGTTTAGAAATGTATGGGCAACATACTTGATGGAAGATTATACAAAAATAGGATGAAGGTGAATTCCTACTAATGTTATCCATATATGATGATTGATATCTCTATTTTTTACATTTATTGAGCATATATGATCAACCTTTATTATGTTTTATATACTTAGGTTATGATGAATGGTTTTAGAAATGATTTGTCTTTCAAGTAAAGCATTACTCATTGGACTACACTAGTCAATAGTGTGGAAGTCGACCAATACATAGTCATTCAGTCCACTCATGAACATCTTAAAATAATGATGGGAACCAATATCATGGAATTTCAATTTTCTAATATTAGTTTTTCTTATATGTGGGTGGGGGTGTTCCGGAGGGAGGGGGTGTCCAGGAGTGGGGGGGGGGGGGGGTCCAGGAGAGGGTGTGTCTTGGATGGAGGGAGTGTCTAGGTGTGAGGGTGGGTGAGGGTGTCCAGGAGGGGGGGGGGTGGGGCTGTCTAGGGGGTGTCCAAGAGTGGGGGTGTCCAAAAGGGAGGGGGTGTCCATGAGTGGGGTGTCCAGGAGGGGAGGGAGGGCTCTTTCCAGAAGGGAGGGGGTGTCCAGACAAATATCCATTCAATTCCATTCAATACTGATAATATACAATGGGTAGATCACTTATAGAGTAGCGTGAAGTGGGTCTGTATTGAGGAATCCAAAGTTCCAACCAACCAACAAATTCAAATCCCATGTAAAGGACTACTAATTATATTCTAGTTCAATTTGAGGCCCAATATATCTTATATAATGTCATAAACATCCAGCACATGCATAATTTTCATTTCTTACATTATATTTCTATGAAATTTCATTCATATTCTTCAAATATATATTTTGTTTGGTGATTATCCTTGATTTGTTGAACTTTATCTCTTCAAAATATATATGATTCTATAATTCATATTATTTAATGATGGTGTATGAATATTATTTATTCTATTATCAAATATATGATGAAAATATAGTTGGATAAATGAGGTTATTAATGGGTATACACTAAAGAAATAGGAGGGAGGGGGTGTCTAGGAATGAGGCGGTGTCCAGGTTGGAGGGTGGGTGGGGATGTCCCGGAGGGGGGAGGGGTTGTCCAGGAGGGGATGGGTCTGTCCAAAGGGTGGGAAGGGGGTTATCCATGGAAAGGGAGGGGGCTATAAGGGGATGTAGGGGGGGGGGGGGTTGTTCAGGAGGATGGAGGGGGGTTGCAGGTTGAGTGGTGGGAGGGAGGGGGCTGCAAGTGGAGGGGGTGTCTAGGGGTAGATAACGGGATGTATAGGGGGGCTGTCTCAGGGAGGGGAGGGAGGGGGTGGTCTAAGAAGGAGGTGGTGACCACGAGGGGGGGGGGGCTGTCCAGGGAAAGGGAGGGGGCTGCATGGGGGCATGGGGGGGTGCTGTCATGGGGTAGGGAGGGGGGAATTGATGTTAACCAAAGCATCGTGGTAGATCAGAAAACATGATAAAAGACTATTTTGAGCTTTTAAAAAATCACCATGTTGCCTTTAATTATAATTTAACATATTCATTATTTCCATAAAAGACATGACTAAAACCCAAAAGATAAGACAAAAATTCACTCCAATGTAGGCTATAGAAGCCATGTATTCGGTGCCAAGTTTTTTCCAAACGATTCACCCATGTGATTAAATTAAGATGCTGTTATAGTTCACTATCTCAAGGGTGATGGTGTGGTTCCATAAATGGGGTTTTGCCTCTGAACAAGAATGTCATGTAGTACCATTGGCTTAAACAGCATTGAATCATAATCAACTGCTGTCAAAATGTTAGTGCAAAAATCTTTTATGGCTATGTTCTCGCATTTTTACACTCATGACTCCCATCTCCTCAGTTCCATTCCATATAAAAAAGGTTTTTCAGTTCCTTGGGAAACATGGTTCCCATCACATGTGACAGTGATTGAGTTCTCCATGTTGTTCTCACCTCTGTGTTATATCCTCCATGATAACTGTTGATCGAGCATTGTCTTCCACAGTTTCTTCAAGTCCAAATGTGTGATTTTCCAGCTTCACCATACTTTCTGACTACTGCACGTGGTCCCATGTCAAACAGTGTATAGACGACTCCTCTTACTCAGTTTCAGTTGCACTTTCTACTAAATATGCAACCAGAATCCTCATCGCATCTCTCCCATTTGTTTCCTTATTTCCGCCTCCATCAGAAAATTTCAGTCTCCTCTGTAGCCAGCATCAATCGATCATATTCATTTCCCTATATCTCATTCATTCTCATCGCCAATGTAATTCACTCCCCCTCTGGCTGCGACACATTCTCCATACAGTGTAGCATGTTAGTGGTGTGTTTTCAGTATTCTACTTGCTCTGTCAACTCATGTTCCCACCTGCACTGCTCTTGATCCCACCGCTTCTGGTGCGACGTGAGAGCTTCCATTTTGGATACAGTGGCTTAATTCTAAAAATTTCACGGTTTTCTTCCTCTTTTTTTTAATATAAAAGTTTTTTATGACAATATGGTCATTTGGTAATATGCAATAAAATCTATTAATGTTATTGTTACTAATTTCTTTGATATATTTTCAGTTGATTTTCATTCATTATCCAAAGATATCATTTGGTTTTTGCTGGTTCAAGTTCACTATAGATTTGCAGAACAATAAGATTTTTTATGTCCAGGGGGTTGTCTCAATGAGCGGAGGTAGGGGGTTGTCCAGGAAAGAGGGGGTGTTTGAGAGTGGGGGGAGGGGTGTCCCGGAGGTGAGAGGGGAAGTCCAGGAGGGCAGGGGGCTATACAGGGGATGGGAAGGGGCTGTCTAGGGAAAGGGAGGGTGATGCAAGTGGAGGGAGGGGGTTGCCTAGGAGGAGGGATTGGGGATGTAGGTGGAGTGGTGGGATGGAGGGTGGATATCTCAGGAAGGTTGGGAGGGGGGTGGCTGTCTAGGGGTAGAGAGGGGGTTGTCTACTGGGAATATCTTGGAGAGGGGAGGGAGGGGGTTTTCTAGGAAGAGGGGGTTGTCCGAGAGGAGAGGGGGGATGTCCAGGAGATAAGGGTGTGGGGGGGGGGGGGGTACAGGAGGTATGAATGGGGCTATCTTGGGAAAGGGAGGGGGATGCAAGGGGAGGGAGGGGGGCTGCAGGTGGAGTGGTGGGAGGGAGGGGGCTGAAGGGGGTGGGTAGCATTGTCTATGAGGTGGGAAGGGGGCTGTCCAGTTAAAGGGAGAGCGGCTGCAAGGGGAGGGAGGGGGGTTTTCAAGGAAGAGGTAGGGGGATGCAGGTGGAGTGTTGGGAGGGGGGTGTCTAGGGGTTGGGAGGGGGCTGCATGGGAGGTTGTCTAAGAGGAGGGATAAGGTATGTAGGTAGAGTGGTGGGAGGTGTGGGGGGGGGGGGGCTGTCCCGGGGCTGTCTGGGGTAGGGGAGGGAGGAGGTTTTGGCTAATCACACTAAAGAACTGGGAGATCAAAATAAAAGTGAACCAGTGTGATCATAGCCTATCTAATTGAGTAGGTTCTCATCATGCCCTCTCTAAAATTGATAAATACAAAACAATATTTATAATTCAATGAATCATGTTGATCCTCTTCTAAAATATTAATTCATTCCTAGGATATATGGACATGTAAATGTTATAACATGTAAAAATTGACATTTTATTAATTTATTCTTTCATATTAATGTTTAATTTAGTTCATTATAGTATTATTAACATTTTTTTTTCTTATACAGGTAAAATATTTTTCATCAGTTCGAATGATTTGTTCGGAAACTAATACAATGGACGATAATTTTTTAGAGTGGATTATGGAGGCAAAAAGGATGAAACATCAATGTTTTTTCACTATTTGTTGGATAATTGTAATTCTAACCAAATTAAATATTTGTTTTAAATGTATATAGTAGTGTGTTGTTTTGTATTCACGATTTCATGTAAATGTATATAGCATTTTTGTTCTTCTGTTCTTTGTGTGCAGGTGTTGTTTGTGCTCTGTGTGCAGGTGCTGTCTTATATGTGTGACATACTGTGTAAATTCTGGGTTTGCAGAGGCAATTTGGCCTCTATCAGCTCTAATTAAGCGCTGATAAATTTATAATATATCAGCGCTCCAAAAAGCACTGATAACGGTAGTATTTAACAGAGCTATTTTTTGTGCTGATATATTAACCATTTTTTAATGCTAAAAATAGCGCTGATAAATACTACCAATATCATTACTAATAAAAGTACTGATAAAGGGGGACCTTTATCAGTGCTATATTTAGCGCTAATAAAGGGGACCCCCTTTATCTTTTCTGAGATTAACAACACTTTTTAGCGCTATTAAAAGATATTTTTAGAGCTATTATAAGCCCTATTTGTAGTAATGTTTATGAACTTCAATGGGAGTAATTTTTTCCTCATAAATATGGAGTTAGAAAAATGGAATCTTTTGATTGAAAAAGTTTGATTAAACAGAATCTGGTTTTTGAAAAATAAATATAGAATATTATTTCAATTGTAAATATTTGGAGATTCAATTTTATGGTAGAAAATTATAATTAATGGAAAAAGGTGAATAAGAAAATATAAATCAGAAATAATTCAGTTTGAAATCAGTATCATTATTTCAAAATGTTTCTTTAAAAATTTAGGATAAAAAAAGTGCAATAGAGTTGGTGAAATACTTGAAATATATGTATGATAAACCGATATAATTTAACAAAGTTTCTTAGTGAAGTGGTTATTAAATATTAGTTCATCAAAAGGAAGATCTAAATCAGATCGATTTAATGATTTCAACAAAATATAGAGAAATCCTGAGTCTTTAAAGGATGAATTTATAGAATATTTATTTGAGATTTTTTTGTTATCATCTCTACCCATGTCTTGGGAATCCGTGGTTACAACTATGATTAGTTCATGTGGAATGAATGATTCGGGTTTCATTGATGTTCCGAAAATGATAATCTATGATGTTCTATAATGAAAAGAGAGTGAAAAAACATTTGGTGATGTATTGGATATGATGGGAAGGGGATACTAACCTCTTAGTATGAATTAGAAGAAATCATAGAGTAAATCAAGAGATAAGACCACATGGAAGTATTTTAGAAGTGTTAATGTATATTGGAATTATAGAAAGAGAGGCCAACGCATGAAATATTTTCATAAAAGGTAGAAAATTTACATAAGGAATAATTCTATATATTTTAGTGAAATAATAGAAATTATTGTAAAAATATATGGAAGTATTTCTATATAGATAGAATCACAGATAAATGGTTCCAAAGCTTCATTACATTCCATAATAGAAGAAGGTTGTTTATCAAATTATATTTCTGCAAAATTTACGAATGTCAATATTACTGAAGATTAATATATTGAAATTTTGGGAAAGGGATAAGTTTGGGTTTTGTTTAGGAATGGGTGTTTTCTTATACTTATGTAATTTTGGTATGTTTTGAGAGTTTTTAAGATCTTGATCTTAGTGGGTCAGTTGGATAATGTTAGTTTTAAAGTGATGATTTCATAAGGAGTATATAATATTACATGGGGTTCTCTTATCATAACCAAATATGTAAAATCTGGGTATTTATGTCTGACTGGAAGGGAAGAGGGAGGTACAATCTCTATAATGATATCATATTGATGTTTGGAATATTGACATAACTGTTTTGGGACCCTCAATGAGAAGTGTATTAATATTATATTAGATAAAGGAACACTGAATCTAGATCAATTAAAATTTGGTATGTGTGAGAGTTGTATAGTTGAGATGCAATGAAAGGTTTCTTTTGATCATTCTGTAAGAACACCAAAATAATTGAAGTTCGATTTTTTATATTTAGATTTTTGGGTACTTGCCCCTATTCATTATCAAATAATATCTAGGTAATTTGTTATCTTTATTAATGATTCCATAAGAAATGTATGTGTTTAATTTTTGAAATATAAAAGTTATGTGTTAGGAGAATTTGTTTAAGGGAAGGGTAAAATAGAAGATAAACTAGATTCTAAAAGAATAGTCTATAATTAACCAATTCTAGGGAGTATATTAGAATGATTTTATAGATCTACCATAAGAATCATGGAATCTGACATGAGAAGACTTTTCTAGGAACATTTGAAAAAATAGTGTATCCAAGAGAATGAATCAAATATTTATGGAAAGAAAAAGAAGTAGTATACTACATTTTAAAATTCCTATGGACATTTTGATAGAAGTAGTAAAAATAAACATACTTAATCAATATAATTACATTAGTAATAAATTTAATTGAAATTTATGGAATAACATTGGTCTAAAAAGATTTCAAATGTATATCACCTAGTATTTATTTTGAATTTTATCATATATGAATTTTGATGAAGAATACTATGATAATCTTGAAGATAAATCTTGATAATGTTTATTAGTAGGTTAAGGGGATTGATACTTTAGTTTTTGGCTCAATTATAAATTAATGAAGAATGTTTTTAAATTATTGAATAATCTATTTAGGGAGTAGATATATTGGAAAGATAAAAAATTGAAGAAGAAAAAATTTGAGGATAAAGATGGAACTTTAGTTCAAGTTGATCGGAATAGGGGTTCCAAAAGAACAAAATTTATAAAAAAATCAGATGTCTCTATAGATATTGAATGGGCACACATTTTGGAAGGATGTTTTGAGTAAAGTAAATAAGGGTCAAATGTTCATCAAATAGATGATATATCAAATAATCCCAATCATGGGTTTCAGAAGGAGGAGTTATAGAAATAGGTTTTCTGAAAGGATAAGCTCTTTAAATTTTATTTTGAAAGAATATATTTTAAAGGATAATGTGTGAATATCATTGAGGGTCATATATTCTATGTACATGATGTAATTTGGTATATGTTTCTTAGTTTCATCAGGTATAGGATAACTATAGTGTCTAGAATAAGAGACTATGTTGGATGACTCTAAAAGGTGGGAGATAATAATATAGAAGGATTTGGATTCACTATTAGTGAAATACACCTTGGAGCTAATTAAATTACCACAGGGGAAGAAGTAAATTTACAATAAGTGGGTATTCCACATGGAAGAAGAATTTTACAGAAGGAAAAGAAGTAATTCTAGGTTGTTTGTGAATGTATTTCAACAAAAGAAAGGTATTGAATTCTTTGAGATATTCTACCTAGTTATTAAATATATTACAATTAAAACTATGTTAATCTTTAATTCTATTATAAACTTATACCTTGAATAACTGTATGTGAATAAAACATTTCTTTACATGGATTTGGGTGATGAAATTAATATAAAGTAGCATGTTAGTTTTTTGGGCGATCAAAATCTGGGCTTAATGTCCCAACTAAAAACAAGACATTATTGTTCGACATAAGCAGCAATATATTGTAAATATAAGTTTTTTTTATTCATCGAAGAAAAATGTTTTCTATAGTTAACTCTTATAACTATTGTTATCTAATATATTTCCTCCGAAATAAATTTATAATTTTACTTGCGGATGTGGATGATATACAATTCTTTGGCCTGAATATTCCGCTGATTCAAAAGTTGTAGGATGACTTTTCTAGAAATTTTGAAATGAATGATAATGGTCAATCAAAGATGATATTAGGAATGATGATAGAACATGATAAGAAATTTTTAATTTTATCTTTATCAAAGAATGATTACATCTATAATAACATTGAGTGATTTAGAATGAGTGGCTATAAGACTGTTGCAACTCCTCTAACTAGTCACGAAAATCATTCCAACAAAAAAAACCACTGATGGATGAAGAAATGAAAAATATGTTAAATTTTTATTTTTACTCACTATTAAGAAGCCTAATGTATTCTATTCTATGAACACATCTGGATATTTCTCATACAGTGAGTGTGGTCATTCAATTTATGGAAAATACATGAAAGGTTCATTCAGAAGGTATTAAATAGTTTATTCAATATCTCAATGGAATAGAGGGAACGAATCTTTTTTATAATTTTGATGATAAATTATGTTGGATTATTGATTAAGACTTTATTGGAAATTTTTATTCTCAGAAGAAATATCGAGACATGGTTACACTTACGATGGAAATATTGTAAGTTGAATGTCTAGGTAACAAATAGTGATTTCACTTTTTACAACGGATGTGGGGTGTGTAGTGGTTATGTAGGAAATAAAGGTTATTATATTGTTAATATATTTAATTGAAGAGAAAAGATACATCCTGGGGAATAGATTGTTATTAAATGATAGTCAGAAGGAAATTCATTTGGCTAACAATATCGTGTTTCATTCAATAAATAAAGACATTGATATGAAGTAACATTAAATCCATAAGATGTAAGCAGATGATGAGATGATGTTAGATATGGTTGATAGAAAATAATCTGTAGTTGATATTTTTACAAAGTTCTTGGGTTTATAAGTACTGAGGAAACATAAAGCCTCTGTAGGTTATGGGTGAGAAAAAGGAGATGGAGGAACATTGTACAAAATAGAAATGGAAGGTTGTCTTTTTGTAGTTAAAGGTGGTTTCATGATTTTATCTGAAGCAGTCTACAAGTGGGTGATTTATGTCAATTTTGTGAGGCCTTCATTACTTGATCGGAAGGCATCAACTAAAAGATGTGGTTTTGAAATATGTGTCATTTATTGATCTAATGTAAATGGAATCAATTTCATTCACCACTCAGGAATGAGGGTTTTAATGGTAATATGTTTAAAAGGTGTCTCTTTTTAATGTGACCAGTGCCAAGTGGTGTCATTCCTAATGCTAAATCTTATACTTCCAGAATTTGGGGATATTTTGTTTATTGTAAAGTAAACTAGTTTACTCGTGGTATTGGTCATATTAAAGATTTATATAGGAGAACAATGGTGTGAATAGTGGAACATATAGGCTCTTTTATTTTCAGAGGTTAGTTAAATTGGATGGCGAAATGATACTCTCTATAAAGAGTGGGTGAGACCATATCTGTTTGACAATAGTGTTATGAATACAAAGTGATTACTTATATTATAGTAATATATATTGTAATATATATTCTGGATAATTGAAATGATACAATGTTTTTATTTTGGATGTAGGACTATTATTCCAAACCATGTAAAACAAAAAATATCATTTCATTCCAATATTTACTTACTTTTCATGAATGTTGTATCTGTTGGAATAATCAAGGTTGATGTCAGGGTTTAAAATTATTGTGGTGATTTGGGTGATCATTTTTCATACCATGTTTTTGAACTTGAATTTTAGAGAGTTCTTTTGGGAATAGAATTATTCTAGGTGATCCCATAATTATTTCATTCGATTGTCTTTCAAACGGATAGTTAGGTTGATGGAATACTCTATTAGAAGGACCACTAGAGGAAGAAGTAATTATCTCAACAATGTTCTTTTATGTTCTTTCCCACATTTATATCCTATAAATCTATTCAATCCACAATGATGAAAGGAAATAGATATCATAGATATACTTAGATATTGTTAAATTAATGGAATATCAATTATCTTACTCCCACCCTTTTATTCTAAAATGAAATCAATGCCTATGTTTTGGTTGGTTCACAACCTCAAAGAAAAATGCATTCCATTTTTCATAACCACCTTACATGGATGGTTTCATAAATTAATTAAATTAAAAAATAAAATATTTATGGAATGATTATGATTATAGAAAGATGAATTAAGATTTATATTTATTTTATTAATAATAAATGATGATGATAAATTAATCTGCAAAAACACAAACTAGCATACCAAGACATATTTCATAATTTGATAATATTTTTGATAATATATGTTACTATATAAAAATTGTATAAATATAATGATAAATATATTTTAATTCTATAATTATATAGATTATGAAACAATTTGATAACTCATTTGACCATGGTCAACATTCCTAAAGAGTTTTGGAGAAATTTTCCAAACAACCCCAAGTGGTCGATGAGAGAAAAATGTATAAAATAAATGTATAAAATATTATAATAAATAGACCTTAACAAGTGAAATAGACATGAAAAATATGAATCCTTATATGTCACATGTTTTCAATATTTGATCTTTAGTGTTTCTATTTTTTGGTCTGGGATGATTCAGGGGACTGGAGGCTGAAAGAAAATGGTTTATAGAGAAAACTAGTGAGAGATATGGTTAAGGTGAGTAGTTACCTTAACCATTTAGTAACTATGTGGTAATACTATGTGAGGTTATAGTATATTTTTTCATAGTATAAGCATGGTTATTTAAACCATGGAACATACCCCGGGAACCATGTGTGGGTCTAGTGGTTTTCCATGTTCATCAGCCAGTTTGAGAATAGTTTTCTCGAATCGTGTGACACCCATTCCAAATCATGCAGACTTTGGACATAAGGGGTTTCATGGTTGGTGCAACGTTAAACAATCCTCAAATCCAAACCATCCCCTTACAAAGAATGGAAATTAGGGGAACACTATTATGGTGCCCAATTCGTTTAACCATGTGGCATGCCCTAATAAACCATGTGGCCTCCTTCCGAACAATTAAAAAAATGGGATTTTCCCTTTCTCCCTCGGCTGTTTTAAAGCATAATCACCCATAATTTCAATTTTCTCTTGTCCATCACTTTATAGTTTTCTTCTCTTGGATTCTAGGTGTAATTCCTTCATTCATGAGGGATCATCTCTTGGTATGTTGTTTTTTAGGTCTGGTTTCCCCTCTTCATTGTAGATCTAATCTAGATATATTATCCCCTCATCTTGATGAAACCCAATTGAGTTGTGATATAAGATATAATTTACTGTATGGTATATTGATGTTGTTTTTATGGATATAAGGTTTTTATGACCTGATACACTATTTGTTAATCACCGTTGTGAAAAGAAGAATTGTTCTACCATTGTTTTGAGGTAAGTAGTTCTATACAAAGGGATAATTATTTGAATTGGTTATTTTTTTAAAAATTATTATATTTTATTCATTAATTTGTCATTAATTTTAGATTGAAATTAATTATTGGAATGATAAATGTTTTAAAGGGTAATTTATTTTAGAATAAGTTTTCATACACCCAATGTTTGGTTAAATTATTGAATGGTGGGTTTTACTTGGAAATGGGGTTTCAAACACCGAAGAGTACTGAATTGGATTTGAATTTTTTAATAAATTATGATGATGTTTTTGAAATTTATTTTGAAAATATGGAACATTGGGAAACTTGGGTTCATCAGGAAGGGACATAGGTGACCCTATTGTGTGTGGCCCATCTAGGGTTATATTAAGATATCAATGAACAATGTAAGGACATGATATCATTTGGTACCAATATATTCATTATTTAAGATATATAATTTTTATTATTTATCCCCATAGTCTATGGAAAAATACAAATTTCTTTTTCATTTATGATTGTTACCACATTACTGTTTTTATCAGGGATAGTTGCTCAGATTTTGGTTTCACATGAGGTTGTATCACTTAGATTCACGTGATGAATTATTTCATGGACATGCGTTTAATTTCATACCAAATGGTGTGTGAATTTTAACACATATTTTATTATATAATATTAATATTACTATCTTTGTGGATTGAAATTAACTTATTAAATAAAAATGAAAATGAATTTTCAGTGGGTTTTGATTAATGAAAAATATTTATACTTTTTTCGTTTTAAAATTTATAAAATTTGATCTCTGTATATAATAAATTATACAGAATTTTTGGTGGAATAATACTAGGATTTTGTTATCACATCCTAATTTGGACTTTGGTTAGTTAGAGATATTGTTTTGTAGGAATAAAAAAAGGTAAGGGTATTATGTATCATGTCGAATTCTCTTTGCATGGTCACCTTTGTAGGTAAATGGTTTAATGGATATTTTTGGTCAAATAGAGACTTTTTGGTCTGTCCATATTATACATTCTGGTTTACCTAGTTTGGATTTGATTATTTTGATCTTGGATGTATCTTTTTTTCACATTCTACTCTATTTTTATGTGTTGTTTTTTATACAACACTTGTTTCTGTTTTCTAGTTGCTCCTCCCCACTATGATAGGCCATCTCAGGAGGCTTATCTAGTTGAGTTGGTTGGAATGTTAAAAAAATTGATATCAAGAAGTAATTTATGAAACATTATTTTTTTATTTAGGAGTTTAGGACACATGTACCAAGCGAGTCAGAACCGAGGGAACGGTTTTCATTTCAAGACTCCATTCTTCTCAATTATTGTTATTTTATTCCCTATCTTCTTATCCAAGTATCAGATAAAATATCATAAAGAGACTACCTCAATGTATTAAATTCATTTATAATTAATTTATTGGATAATTCCATCCCTTATAGATTTATAATTCACAGACTATGCCATTTGTTAAGGCCCATATCTTAGACTTTATCATTATTATTGTTGTGTTCTCTATCACTCACTATCCCCTGCACATACACTTTCCATATAAAAAATATGACACTATCATTATCATAATACTTCCTTATATTTCCTATTTCGGGGGACAAAAATGTATTATTTTGTTCCATTCATATTATTTATTAATGTTAAACCCAACAAAATATTGTAAGGTATTTTTTTTACTACCTGTCCCTAAAATATTCTTCCAATATAAATCTACTTGTTTACAAGGATATATTATTGGGATATTTTTTTGGTAAATAATTTTATAATATCCTTTTATTTTGTTCTCAAAATTGGTTCTAAATGATACTCATCTCTAACTTTCTACAAAATAATCAATAAAAAGATATGAAAACACTTTTTAGGATATTGCATCTATTTTCGTCACTATTACTCTTCAAAGGCATTACATTCATTACATATTTTAAATAGTTATAATTTTTTTTTTAAATTCCTTTCACTTATATTTATGTCCCTATAAGAAGGTGGTATTATCCTTATATTTCAATTTTTTGAAAAAAATAAGAAATTGTTTTATTAAAACCTATTCAATTTCATGTATTCCTCTAAATTAAATTATCTATGTCAATATTATTTAATTATCCACTATTTGTAAATATTTATTCTCATTAATGGAATCATTAACATAAATATAAAATTATTTCATGAAATCCCTTGATTTTTATCCTTGTTTTAATATATGTATGTTGTGTTGGAAATGAAATATCTATAAGGGAAATGATCCATCACATTCTTTGGATTGACTAATCATCTAGTATAAATAAAACACTACTTTTATTCTAATTACTTTTCTATGTTAATGCTCCGTATTTCATTATTTTGATTGAAGGGTTTCCACTTAGGTACACAGACATTGATTGATTAATGAAATTGTTGATTAAATCATAGAGATTTTATTAATAAGATGTACATACCTTGTACTTCATTATCATAATCAATGAATATTTACACAGAGAATGGGTTAATTTCATTAGATACCTAATTAATTTCCACCATTTTATCATGTTATTATTATTGGTGTACTTATATATGTATAAATTATTTGGAACACATATGAATGCTTATATAATGATTTGGTGGGTGGTCCTAAAATTTTACTTCCCAAAAATGCATTGGGTAATGTTTTCATCTCATGAGATACAATGTATAGTGCATGGGAGATAAGCCTAGTTCACAATGTTTTGATGTCTTGGAAATGATCCTTGAATAATGATTATGATATCTTGTTTTTTGTGGTTTTCACATTCTTATGATTCCACGATTCTATGACATATACTTCATTATTCTAAATGAATTATTTTATGATTCATGAATATTGATTCATGTTTTATTCGCTATGATATCATTATGATTTTCTTTTGTACCTTGACCTTAACCACATTTTTATCTTATGATCACTTGTGATATTTTATTATTATCACTTATGATTACCCTTGCTGAGCATTTGAGATCATCCTTCTTATGTTTCCATTTTCTGAGTTTATGATGAAAATTATTACATATGATATATCTAGACATATATATTCTATGTATAATTTTTTGGGAGATATTTAACACATATTTTAAGATAATGAGTCCTCAATTTAGTAGGAAATGTATCAGTTTGATGTGAATGATAAGAGTTCTTTAGTTAATGGTTTTTATAACTCTATAAAACTCCAAACCTAAATGGTATTTGGTAATAAGTGACTCAATATTTGTTATTGATGTTAAATGTATTGATGGTTATGTTTTGGTCAATAAAATTAGAATAAAACATAGTTTATAGATAATATAATTTTTTCACAGAATCTGGGAGTGTGGGTAGAGGGTGTCTTAGTTGGTACTAGGGCATGGTTGAGATAACATTAGAGGTTAAGATGTTATCTGATTATGATTTATAAGAGTTATTGATACTATCATGGGTGAGTATGTTTTTGTTTGATCATAAGTTTAAAGGAACATATACCCATTTTGAGGTTTTCTTTGATTTTATTTTAATATAATTAAAGATATTTCGGTAGATGATTATTGGATTTTACGAATAATACAGGATTGATGTATATGTAGTCCTTAGGGTTGTTATGTGAATTTCTGTTAATGATATTTAGTTAATTTTAGGAAAATATTAAAAAATATCTAGAGTATATATGATTAAGGTATATATTGATCGATATGTGAGTATATATTGTATGAGGATTAAAGGGTTGATTGATTTCTAGAAGCCTAGATTTTCATGAATTTTTGTATTGGAATATAATAAGAATGATCTTTATAAATATAGGTTTAATTATTATGGTGAATTAGGATAAGGATACATTAGTGGAAACACTAGAGATAAATTTAAATACAAGAAAACATCCAAATGTTTGAAAATTTAAAGAGAGTGTGGTTTCTTGGAAATGAAATTACTATCTGGATACTGAATATGGTTTCATTATTGGACAATAAAACAACTTGTGCAAAATTAACATAAAAAACAATGGTTGGGTATTAACTCGATCTTTACTCGGTTCATAATAATATGATCTAACTGCACACTTGTTTTGACTCTTTGGGAAGATATGCCTTGGATCTATCACATGATTATTAAAATACATAGTGGAGAATTTGGATACATTTTTATATCATGAATCATGACTATATAAATAATACCGTCATATATTTTTATTGGTGGTAAAAATTAAAATATCAATGAAATAATTTAAGGGGGTTTAATATAGCACTCCAATATTTTAGAATGTATTTTTTCTTTAAATAAATAATATGTTTAATATATTTTATTATAAACAAAACTGATCTAAGTTAAACCATGATATGTTTTACAATACAAGATAAACATTAATACATCATGAGAATAAAATGTGAAATATCATCAAGAAAATTACAAGAAGAGTAAATCCTTAAGTAAATAAAATGTTATTTTAAATGATTTTTTTTATATAGTATGTTATTTCATTAATTAATAATTTTATGTTTCATAATAAAAATGAATTGAAAAGATTTAATGGGTAGAATATAAATAATTTATTGTTTTTTATTAAAATCCTATAGTGTTAAAAGACCCCTCTCGTGAGTAATTTTATTATTTTATATGTAATTTATTTATATTACAATAAATTAAATAGAAAACATTACATATAATTATTATAATAAATTTTTATATTTTTATTGATATATATTGAAACTCAAATAATTGATAATTTATATGAAGTAATATCAATAACACTTAATGTTTAAAAAGTTATTTAACATTAATCTTTTCAATATATTTTATATTTTTGTTAAATAGATAAAATTCCTATATTTTATAAATTTTATTTGAAAAAATGAAATTCATTTTATGATATAGAATGTCAAAATTACTTTAGGGGGATGTTTTATGATTTTTCTGAAATTGTTTATTTTATTGTCAGTTGTATAAAATATAGGTTTTTATGAATAACATAATTTTATGAAATAATCATGATATCATTATGAAATAATTATTAATGAAATATTTTTACAACAAAAAATGTATTTAAGTAGTAAAAAAATAAATAAAATATATTATATTGAATTTAGAAAACTATATGTTACATTTTTGTACCTAAATTATATTTTATTCTAGAAAAATTATTTTCGGTTATTAGCATCTACATGAGTGGTTTAAATGTCCCATTCAGTTTTGTGTAGATATAAATTTTCAAGAATCCTACATTTTCTAATAAAAATTAAAAAATTCATGAAGGTTATTATTATTCAGGGAAAATTCCCTAAATGGTAAAATATTGATTTTTTTATTATAAAACACCCTTCCTCCCCTTATAAATAAACCTTAAAACCCCCACTTATACTCACACCATAAGAACCATTGACCATCTAATATCTTCCAAAACCCATCATCAACTCTCTTTTACACATTCTATAGGCTATTGTCTGACCAGTAGACCTATCTATGAATTTTTAAGGAGTATCGCAAAGGAAGACAACCAAGGGAATAGTTAATTATATAAACCATGTTCTTTTAAGTTATTCTCTTATTCCATTTGCACAAAATATATTCAACATATAATTATTCAATTAAATCATTATCGTATTTATTCTAAAATGTTATGAGGTTGATTTAATTTAAATTATTCCACCGTCCCTTTAATTCTAGAATGATATCATCACCCAGGTTTTGGTTGGTTCACCAACTCAATAGATGTTGTATTCCATTTTTCATCATTAACATAGTTAAATAGTTTCTTAAATTGGATAAATGAGTAAATAAAACATATATAATTTTTTTAAAAATTTTAATGACTAATTAATAATTATATCAATGATATTTTCAATAAATTATTATAGTAATTGTAACCTCCAAAAAATGATCATGTCGAGATATGTTTTATAATTTGAAATTATTTTGGATAA
Source organism: Viscum album (assembly GCA_963277665.1). Classification (NCBI taxonomy): domain Eukaryota; kingdom Viridiplantae; phylum Streptophyta; class Magnoliopsida; order Santalales; family Viscaceae; genus Viscum; species Viscum album. The sequence goes on along the minus strand of OY728142.1, from coordinate 421,432,101 downwards.
TCTACACAACATTAAAAATCTTGTATAAATATAATTATAAATCAATTAAAACTATTAAATTTAGAATATTATGAAAATATTTTATAAGTTCTTTTACCATGGTCAACATGCTGAAGTAGTTTTGGAGAAATTAACTGAGTAGCCCCATGTTTAAAATAATACAACAAACTGTAAAATAAATGAGTTATATAAGATAATAAATGGAAATTAAAAAATAAAATATATATTAAAAAGGTTGTGAATAAAGTATTTAATCAATTAAATTTTGTTATTTGGGTGGTTAGCCGCACACAGAATGTGATTCAGGACTTAAGTTAAGTGTTTTCATTCCAGGACTCCAATCATTTCAAGTAACATTATTCTATTTCATATATTATCCTCAAAGTGTCAAATAAAAGATCTAAAATTAATAAATTACTATATTAAATTCATTTTTGTTGAATTTATGACCACTTATATCCCTTATAGATTTATAGTTCACTCACGATGTTGTTTCTAAAGGACTATTTCATGAACCTTTGATTTTTTGTGTTATGTTATCTATCCCTCTCTATATCCCTAAAATAATATTTCCATATTACTAAGATGATACTCTTATTCTTTTTTCTTAATTATCATTCCACTTTTAGGGGATATCCATGAATTTATGGTTCCCTTCATACTATTTCTTAATGTTACCAAAAAAGATTACAATGGTCATTTTTTACTACCTTAATGTTCAAGTTTATTCCATTATAAATATAATGATTTTCAGGGATCTATTATTGGGAGGTTTTATTGATAATAAATGTTTTAATATAATTTTTTCATATTAGAAAATGGTTTATAAAAGTGACTCATTTCACTATTTTTTCAATATACATCAGAAAAAGTTATGAAAGACATTTCAAGAAGAAACTTCATTTTTTTAACTTTTCATTTTTAAAGAAATTGTTTCTATTACATGTTTTAAAGAAACACCATTTTTAATGTAATTTTTATAAATTAAATTCCTTACATAAAGGTACGGTTTTCCATTAATTTCTAATTGGTTAAAACACTATGGAATTGTTTTGTTAAAACCAATTTAATTTCATATCATCTGAGGAATAATTTTCTTTGATTTCAATGATATTTCATGTTCCACTCGTTCTAATGTTGTATTTTCTTGAAAAAATTATTTCTCCTAAAATGTATACTATTTCAAGTAATCTATTGATTTAATATCTACATTCTTACATATGTATAGTGTGATGAAAATAAAATCCCTATAAGTTAAATGACTCATCTCTACCTTTTTCAAACCTAATCATATTCTGTTCAAAAGAATAACCATTCTTACAATGACTTTCCTCTATGAATAACCAAATTTCATTATTTTTTTGGAGGTTGTTCACCTAGATAAGAAAACGTAGATTTATTAATGATATTACATATCCTATCATAACCCCATTATATATACAATGTAAATACCATATAATTTATTATCCCAATTGATGTGTATTTACATAGAGTTGCATAATTTTTTTTAATCATTTTTAATTTCCACGAGTTTTCCATGTTATAATTATTGATGGATTTATGTATGTTTTTCTTATATGAGACACATATATATGTTTATATTATATTGTGATGGGTAGAACTAGAATTATATAACCCTACAACATATTGGGTAATTCTTTAATATCAATATATACCATGTATGGTGCATGGGTAGAAATCCTAGAACACTATGTTATATTGTATTCATAGTGTTATTTGACCCATGTTTATGATATCATGTTATATGTTGTTTCTATGTTCTTATGACTCCACAATCCTATGATATATATTTTTCTTATAAAAAGTCCTTATGTTATGATTCATGCGTTATAATCCACATTTTATTAAGTATGATATCATTATAATATGGTCATATAAATTCATTATGTTCTCACACCCACATATATATCTTATGATCACTTGTGTTCTTTGATTGTTATCACTTATGCTTAACCATATGAAGCATTTGAGTTTATTATTTGTATGTTTCTATTTCCTCATATTATGAAGAAGATTTTTACATATTATATGTCAAAATAAATATCTTATGTGGGGAATTTTATACCAGATATTTAAGACTTTTTATAAGATAATAATCCTTGGTTTAGTGGGAAAAAATCCCATTTATGGCAAAGTTATTGGTTTTCGTTGTTAATTTTTCCCTTACTAACTAAAACTCAATTCATAAAAGGTTATTGATATGAATGTGGATAAATATTTATTATTGATATTGTAATTATGGATTGTTATTCCTTGGAAAATTCAGTTGGTATTAAAGCTAGTTTATAAAGAATACATTTTTAGTAATGAGTCTAGGAGTGAATATCTGGGGCATCTTATTTAGTGTAAGAGTATAGATTATGTTGGTCAAAAATACCTCACAGAATATTATTAGTGTTATTGGAATGATTGTGTATGTTGGATATGCAAGATGACTGTAAATGAGTATGGTTTTTGTTGGTGAAACATGTTTTTATGGTGTTTCTATTTTCCCAATGTTTTCCAAATTATTGGGCCTCAAAAATGGAAGTTATTTTTTATTGAAATGGGAGGTTTCTACAGACTAGTTCATAGTTTATGTAATACGAAGCCTGGATTGTGGACCAAAAAAAGGGTTCCATGGAATATTGATTAAAATTGAAAAAGGAATAATTTCCACATTTCAGCACTATGTGGACTATGAATCGCACTACATAGACTATGTTGGGAGAAATGGTTTATGAAAGGATTTCAATTCCTGGGAAGATAATTATTTGCAAAAATATTACCATTTTTGATTGATAGGCAGTGATTAATTTTGTTAATACATCATTCAACACAAAAGAAGAATGACGCTTTGTGGAAAACATAACACAGTTCGTGGTGAAGGTTGTACAACATCAATGTTTTGGTTAATTTGGATTAGATAGTTTTCTATATATATTTCCCTATATAAATACTATTAATATCATTATTACACAGATATAATTTCATTATATAATTTAAACACTCTAGGATGGCTTTGGTGACGTTCGAATTAGTTTGTGAGGGAGAATTCTATGAAGGAGAAGAGTTCATGTGTGTGTGTGGGGGGTGGATTTTGCAAAGGGTGAATAGGTTTTTGGGAATATATTGTGAAATATTTTTGTGGGTATATTCATATCTAAAATAAAAAGGTTCCATGGAAATATAGTTGGTCTACAGGTAAATAGTTTGTCAACCGAAGAAGATGTGGTCTGTGGAAGAAGAGGCAACCTGCAGAAGAAGAGGTGGTCCGCATAGCAGAGGTGATATGTGGAAGGAACGATGGTACGTAGAAGGAAATGACATAAATTAAGGAGGTAAGTGCATATAAGAAGAGTCCATCCATGAAGAAGGTATGGTCCATGGAATAAGAGGTGGTCAATAAATCACTGGCACCATGTGGTGTAACACAGTTCATAAAAGATTCAAGGTAGCTCGTGAAGGGACTAAAATAGTTCATGAAAAAAATTTCTCCAGACTAAAAATACACATGAAATTATAAATTCTGCCAATTATCTACCAATTGTTTTGGATACGTTAAATGATGAAAATTAAGGGACCTAAAAGTCCATAAATTGTGGTCGAATCCCTTCCAAATTAGTGAGAAAAGGAAGAGGATGAAGGTTATCATTTCCACAAGTAGTGTCCCAAAGAATGATACTAAGGGAGTGACCCTTTGGAAAGTAGTTAGATGACCCTATACATTGTAAAGGCAATGATCTTGGTAATATAAGTGATACATCCCAAACCTTGTAATTCTGATGTGAGAGTTTTGGGATTTGGAACATTGACACATCATTGTTGGGTGATCCTTGGATACAGCCCAGTGAGGGTGAACCAAAAAAAATTCCATTTCGCCTATCATGATTTAAATTTTTTTCATATATTTATATGAAAAATTTAGAGATTATTGTTTTTTTATGATGAAATAAGATCAAAATTATCATGAATTTTAATCCGTCATACCTTGATTCACCCCCCTCTCAAGGTATTTAACCTGAATGAGCTAATAGTTTAGATGATTTTGGAGGATAATATGTTATTGGATGGATATATTTTAAGAGTTATGGATAACAGCATGGGTGAATAAGTTTATTTTTTATCATAATTATAAAGCAATAAATATCCCTTCTGAGGTCTTATGTGATTATATTTTAAGGTGACTAATGTTATTTTGGGAGATGTTTATTGGGTTTTAAGAAGAATACATGATCGAGTTATAGGTAGCCATTGTAACATAATATTATTATTTCAGTCATTTCTAAAACAATATTTTTATCGAGGTTTCAATGGGTTTCATTTGGGGTTTTTTGAAGTTAAAATTTTTAGATTTTGGAATTTTTTGGACCAGTTCATGTTTGGTACACGATTTTCGGATATCGTGTTCTCCCGTATAGAAAATCATGCTACCCAAGGCAATGGGAATTTACACCGCTGGAACATGGTTAGTAAAAACCTTTCCCTATCAACAAGAACTATGTGTCCCATTGAAAACATTCACATGGATTGTGCATGGTTTGTCTAAACCATGCACCTCTGCCTAAGAAACTATGTTGATGGGATTTTAATTATTTTAAATTTTGATTAAAAAATATTAAATCCCATTTTTAGTTTCCCGAATGACCTATACGACCTAATAATGGGTTTTCCATTTCTTGCATCTGTGAAGAATGTTTTTTATCACCTCTTATCCCTCCTTGATGTATTTTAAAACTGAAGGACTTCCCTCCAATCTTCTCATAGTTATTTTCCTCACCGCGAACTAATTCTCCCAAAATATTTCTTCTCCTCACTAGGGTTTCATGGATCCAAATATATATTTATGGATATTACTCCCACTATTTTTTATCTAAACCTAGTGTTTATTCACATATCGTATTATTTTCATTCACTATTGTAGTTTTCTGTTTATGACTTTTTGATTCAAGATCCATTAATCTTGAAGTAGGTGGTTCCATTTTGATACTTTTTTTTTATTAAACATAAATTGATTTATTTAATTTCAAAAAAAATTAATAAAATTAAATTTATAGGTTTTGGTTAAATGGATTTCAATAGGTTTCTTATAAAAAAACCAATTCCATTGAATTGGGGGTTTTAAGAAAAATCGGTTATTGGAAAGAAGTTGGAAAACACCCAATTCCATTAACTTGGGGTGTGTTTAGGAATTTGGTTGAATTTTAATTGTTTAATTTTAATTTTGAAAATTTTTTAATTAAATTTTTTAGTTTAATTTTTAAAAAATTATTTGATGGAAAATTTTGAATAACCACAATTTCATTTAATTGTATGTTTTTATAAAACTAATGTAATTTGTTTCAAAATTATATTGTTGAATTTAATTATGAAATTGAATTGTGGAACAGACTAGTGAATTGATTTCCAATATCTATTTATGAAAATGGATTAAAAATGATTTAGATAGAACACATAGGGTTTTATCTTGGTGAAAAGGGATGCTTTTGATTAAAAACCCATTTTTGGTTTTAAATGTTAAATTAGCATTTTCGAAATGGATAATATGGTGAATTATATTAGAAGAATTATTAATATAAATTTTCATTAATTTTATTGGAAAAGATAACATGAAAACTGTAGGTAGTTAGTGAGCTATTTAGAAGGAACTTTATGATTTTCAACATTCTAAAATATCATATCAGCACATCACATGCCTTAGGGAATGGTGATGATTCCTATTTTTCTATGGTATAAAGGGGTGTATGAACATATATTCCATATCACTTTGAGTGGGGGATCCCTATAGAATAGAAAATTTTTACCTTCTTTAGCATGTGACCATGTTGATTTCTTGCTTCTATGTCTAATGAAAATAATCAATTGTTATGAATAGTTCTATATAACATATGATTTATATAAACTATTTTATATAAATTTGTGTATTTAATCAATTCATGAAATGTTATATTATTTAATAAATGTTCCATAAATTGAAAATTAAGTTCTTTTTATGAATTATTTTCATCTTTTTAAATGTAAATCATGAATTTTTTAAATTAGGATTTTGAAATTCCAAACATGTTTTTATAAATTTAATTTTCACAGGTTAATTTAATAATGGAATATATTATATAATCCTTTGTGAGACTATACTGGGATTTTTCTCACACACTAATTGTGCCTTTGGGTGTTTGTAGGTTACCTTCATCTAGGTTCAAGCAGGGGTAAATCATCTATTGGTGGTGATTCTACCAGTTGACCAACAGACCTAGAGAGTAGCCTATGAGTATGGGCTTACAATGTTTTATCTTTCGATTTTTTTTGAAACTAGGTTATAGCACTTTGTGTTGTTATGCCTATATGACTTATGACACATCTCCCTATGGATTTTATATTATATATATACTTTCTTATTATCTTTTTTCATTTAATTCCAAAAATTTTGGTGGAAATAGTTCCCACATTCAATCTTGTTTGATGTCAGGTGGTAGTCACGAAGCCGTGGGTATCGGTAATCCCCCCGGGCTTTCCCAGTGCGGGTTCTGGTGTCAGGATACCAAGGAACCCAAGCTGGTTTTGGACAAAGTGGCATTAGAAGTCTAGGGTAAGATTTTTTCTTGAAGTATATATGCATTTGTGATTTTTTTGGGACTTAGGAGGTAGTTTGTATTAAGTTCATGGATATCCCTCACTGCAATAATCCTTATGTATCTAGTGGTAGTTTCGGAAAGATGCATTGTGGTTTATTTCTAGTATTTTTATAATTTTGATTTGGATAAATGGAAATAAAAATCTAGGCTATTTTATTTGTTGAGATTAAACTTCCCTTGTTTCTCTGTTTAAACATAAATATTATGTCTTCATTATTGTCTTCGGATGTTTTGTAGCATCATGCCAATGAGAATATGTATAAATCTGATCCTAGAGGAAGATACTTCAAAACTATTGTAAGAAGATCCTATCATGTACATGAATATTTTTGAGGTGATTTTTCACACTGTCCATGCATTGGGACATACACCCCCAGCAGTTACAATCCACTAGAAAGCTATGGAACCTCATAAGGGTGTTCTTAATATTTTTTCTCAATAGATTCTTTACTAAAATATGGCACCGTTCAATGGTTCAACTGATTCTCAAGATGCTGAGGAATTGTGGGGAACAACAGATTTTGTTTGGGTTCTTGGACACACCAAATGAAATGAAATTGAATTATTCCACATTCGTGCTAGAAAGACCAAATATGAGATGGTGGGACACTATAGTAATAGAGAAGAAACATGTGGGATTTGAGTGTAGGGACTTTATGGTTATTTTGAAAGATCTTTTCTATGTAGATTAAATTCAGTTGGATAAGGTTACAAATATTTTTACACTTGAGCAGGATAACAAGATTGTAATAGAGTATGCAAATGGTTTTTCTATGGTAGTGCATTTTTTACCGTAGATAGTTTTTAATGATAATATAAAGGCCTAAAGGATCATGTTTGAAATTTGTTAAGACATTCATTCTTAGGTTTTCTTTCTGATGCTTCCTTCTTATACTAATGTGATAGATATAGTGATAATGGTTGAGATAGACATAGCTGTCATGTCACGGTTATCATGAGTTTCTTTCTATCCTAGTGAAACCATGAGTTACATCTATGGAAAGCATAAAAATGATGATTCTAAAAGTATTTCTCGATATTTGGGTCATTATATACATCTTACAATTCATATAAGAGGCCCTTAGGGTTGCTACCAGTGTGAAAATCCATAGCATTCAAAGAGGGTTTTCACATAGACACCTATGAAAAGTTGTTCATGTGGATTCTCAGGTCATTTTCAATGATTCTTACATTTTTATTCCACTTCTCATAGTGGGATGGGAATTTTAGAACCTACTAAAACATTGTTTCCCAATCATATGATTCATGTGTAAAAGGGTTCTAGATAAAGGATTCTAGAATGAAGCTTCATCATGCAGTGGAAAAGTCTTCAAAGGAAGTGGACAAAGGTCCAATAACTATGGGAGGCATCATTACTAGAGATTCATTCTTAGTGAAAAATATATTTGATATGTGTGCATCTCATTTGTTCATTTCATCCAATATTGTTAATTTGTTAAATATTCACATGGAGATTTTATCTTGTGAAATAGATATTACTAAAACCCTTGGTATGAATGGAGAGTAGGGTCTCTGTAGTCCCACTTCTGTCTTATATCTATCATATGTTGATATTTCTTGTAGTTTTCTCGTACATGACATGAAACCTCTTAACATCATATTTGGGTTGGATTGTCTCATTTCTAATAATTCCTGGATTGATTTTTTATCTTTGATGGGTCCCCTTTACTACTAAATGTGGTGTGTGCTATGTCATTAAAAGAGATTGGTACCCAAGGTTAAGAAGAGACAAAACATTCTATATGGATTTAGGTAGAGTAATATCATCATTTTCATTTGATCTTTAGAGAGAAACTATGAATTTTATCTCCCATAGATTTCATTGAGTTTCCTAATGTGTTTTGGTCCGAAATAATTGGTTTTCCCCCTAGTAAGGGAGATTGAGAGTTATATTTAATTAATGAATTGTACTCAACCAGTTTCTATTACCTTTTATTGCATGGCACCATCTCAACTAAAAGAGATGAATTCCCAGTTGGAAACTCTTCTTGAGAAAGGCTTTATAGGCATGAGTGTGTAACCTTGGGTTGCGTCAGTTCACTTTTCTAAGAATTATGATGCTACACATCACTTTTAAATTCATTATTGAATGACATATTGAGTTATAGTAATGAAAAAGTTATTTGTTTCACATATTCATAATCTTTTTGACCAATTGAAATGGGTAATTGTTTTTTCACATAGATCGACCATCAATATGGATACCATCAATTAATGATAAAAGAATATGATGTTCCAAAAGAATACTTTTGGAGAAGGTATGGTCATTATGAGATCATCTTCATGCCCTTTTTTCTAACCAATACACATGTAGTTTTCATGGATTTAAGGAACAATATATTTTACAAGTATTTTGATATTTTTTTTGTAGTATTTATGGATGAAATCCTTATTTACTCTATGTTTGAGGAGGATCATTTGTGTCATCTGAGAATAGTTATGAGTTTGTTGAGAAATCACTAACATTATGCTAAACTATCAAAATTTGATTTCTGGATTCAGGATGTGATGTTTTTTTGGGAATTTGGTGTTCGAATAAGAAATTTCAGATGATTATGAGTAGGTGATTTCTAATATATCATTGGAAAAAACATGATCTTTTTTGTGATTCCGATCTTATTGGGTCTATCTTGGTATTATGACATGTTTTTGGAGGACTTATTGATGTTGGAATCTCCAATGACTACAATAACTTTTAAGGGAGTAATGTTTTCATGGGTTTAAAAATTTCTTAATTCTTTCATTGAGATGGAATTTATTTTGACTACTGCGCCTTTTTTGACTCATCCAATGGCTAGGTAGGGTTGCTGGGTTCTTTTATGATGCATCAAGATTATTGTTTGGAAGAATTCTTATTGGAGGTGATCATGTTGTTGAATATGGATCTCCTCAACTTAGGTAACACGGGATGAAGTATCTGAATCATGACCTTGTACTTTCAGCTATGATTCACACACTTAAGAGTATGTGGTGTTTCTTTTATGGAGAAAGATTCACTATGTTTTTAGACCACAAGAGATTATGTAACATCTTTTCTTAAAAATATTTGAATCTCCACCCGGGGATTTGGGAAGAATACCAGAAATCATTTGACTTTGACATCGCCTATACCATGGGGAAAGGGAATGTCATCATAGATGCTTTGATCTGGGAACTCCTGAACTATGCAGTGAAATAATATTTATAACAGTAGAATATTAATGATTTTTTTGCGTAGTTTCATATTAGAGTCCATAAATTAGAGGATGTGGGGTTTTAGCCAGTGTTTTGGTGACATCCTCTCTTCTTGAGATGATTTTTTAGAAACATCAACTAGATGATGATTTCTATATCATTAGAGACTCTCTTTATGGTGGAGAGACCATTTATGAGTATTCATTTTCCAAAGAGGGAATTCTATGAGATCATAATAACTTTTTTTTACTGTTCGCAGTAGGAAAATCTGTTATGGGAGGCTTCCATAACACCCAGTGGGTTACAAACCTATAAACCAAGAAGATGTTCTATGATATGCAGTGAAACTTCTTATAAATCCCCAGCCTTAAACATTATTTTATATTGAGGCAATTAAATAATTCAACATTAATTCACATCATGGATATTTTCATGTTTATTTTTGTATATAATTAGTCCATAACTAATACATAAAAAACAATAGAAATACTATGTGGAAACTTCCAACAGTATCAATTTCATCTATAAAACAAAAACATTAAAAATGAAACATGGTTTCTCTTCATGTTTAATAATTATTTTTCCATGATCCCATCATCGACTCTATTCCTCTTTAAATCTCATAAACAAATTTAAAATCTTGTAATGAGCATAAAAAAGATTAGTAAGGGATTTCTCATTAAATCTTGTGCAAACAATTTCAAAACCTAGGGTGAGCATAAAAAAGGTCTGTAAGGGATACATAAAGAAGGAATGTTATTATTATTGTGAAAACATGTAAAACATGAATATTTTATCATAATGTAATACTTTTAACCTTTAAAAAGTATTAAATACACTTCACTAAAAATATGCTCATTTCATACCCTTTTTATAACCAAAATATTACCAAAAATCCCATAAAAAGCAACAAATATTATATAAATCTAACTTGGGACATAATCATACATAAATGGAATGACCATATAGTTGACTTCCAAACACATCACTAAATAGATTAAACATAAATATTTCTTCAATACTCAATTTTTTGTGGTTATAACATAAGCACACGTCATTGGTTTATAAAGGAACCACATATCATTAGTTTATCATGTAACCACCCATCATCGGTTTATCACACAACCACTCATAAAATGTCCAAGTAGATTTATATAATAAAAACATATAAAATATTATAATTTTACACATTTCACTCATAGAATTTCATTTGGATTCACAATATATAATATCAAGATATTCAAATATTCATTCCACTTACAAAATCATTTGAAACATTAAATAAAGAGTTATTGTAATCAAAGTGTCACATACCACATTGAAAATTTTGAATGAAATTAATATTTTAATGCATTCATGTCTATATAGGTGAATTAAAAACAAACCATTTTGAAAATGTGGACATGAAATTGATGGATATAGAAGAAAAAATATTTAAAACATATAAAACAATGTTTTAGTTAAGAGTCTGTTACCAATAGAGAAAAAAGTGAATAAAAATCATTGAGGAATAAAATTAAATAAAACATTAAACATAATGATAACGTAAAAAATCAAGATATAATGTGTCAAAAGGGTTGTATATACACCATATAGGATAATAAAGGTGCATAAAACCAGGATTTTCCTCAATGAAGGGATATTGAGAAGAAGTCCTTAAAATGATCATATCATTAGATTAATGATAAATAAATGATATAAATATGTGTGAAAAATATAAATACCACCAATAAAAATGTATATTCAGTTTAAAAAATAATATTCCTTTCACACATATTCTTGGAAAAACAAAACCAATGACATGGATATTTATCTCAATAAATGAAATTGTGTTAAGATTTCTCTTACCTTGAGCCTTAATTGTCTCGTACGTTTTTTATTTTCTAGAATACTATACTTTGGATAATTTAAACTTTATTAAGAACCTTTATAAAGTCTATTATACCTTTTATATCACATGATACCATGTTAAAAATATTATATAACTATTTATGTTCATATCAGATGTTTTGTCGATATTTGGTACTTGAGAAAAAATGAACATGTTTTGATGTTAATTTTCCATGTGGTAAAAATAACATCATTTGAAGAATTGTATTCATGATTTAAAAATCATATATATCCAGTATATATTTATTTAGAATAATCTATATCATTTTGTGATAGTAAATGAAATGCACCATTCCTGGGGATGGTAGGCCGTATGCATGTATAAATGCTACTTTCATTTATTTGTCATATTAATAGAATAATAAATAAATTATATAAACATATATTATAATAATATCATTATATTAATTTCATATAATTATAATTGTTTTAACAAAACCATCCTTTATATATTACTTTTATAATGAGAATGAGGCATAATACTTTGAGGGGGTTGTAGTCCACAATTCCTCAAACGAATTTATTATAGTTATACAACATGGAAAACATAAAGGTATGTTATAAATAAAAAATAAAGATGAATATAGACAATATAAATATTATATATATCGTATTTAAAAATATTTTCCATTATAATGGCCACCATGTCCACCATAATAGCTGGTAGGGGAAAATTGAGAAATCATTGTTTTTTGACACAGTAGTTCGTCGTACACAGAAAAAGTATGTTTGTTACCCATTAACTGGAGATGTGGGTAAGTGTGGATAAAAAAAATAGCATAAAAACATCCTAGTATATTTAGGATACTAGTGTTTTTATGTAATTATAGAATAATATAAATTTAGGGAGTGTAGAATGTAAATGAAAAAAAAGCACGAGAGAAGGATTATAGGATGATGGTAGGGATACTAAGTAGATAATTGGTCAAGGAATTTATAAACCAAATGGTTATTGATGTGTGAGTATTTGAGAAGATAGGATTCCTTTTTATATGAGAGAGAAGGGGCACCCTTGGGACTTTTTAAAATATTAAATTAACCTAAATTAATTTTTATTTAAAATGTCTCCACCTTATGATACATCGAAGATAAAATGAGGATTGTTCTAAATACTCTCATCCAATTATTTATGAAATTATATTTATTTTATTTTAAACCTTATCTTTTAGTTTTAGCATTAATTATTCTCATTTAATTTTTATTCTGGTAATAATATTTAAATTATTAAGAGGTAATTTATTTAACAAATATTTGGTAAATTGCCCATAATTTTACAATTAATTAAATTTTAGGCCTTATAATAGTAACTTCATGATTTTAAAATATTTTATGGATTTTTAAATAATTTAATAAATAAATATTTTTATATAACTTCAATTATGTCAATTTTTATACAATTCATCGTATTGAATTTAAATAAAATATAAATGGAGATATAAAATTTTAACAAAACATTTAATAGTATTATAACAGGTCATATTCACCTTGAAAAATCATGTATAACATTAATTATTATGAATAATATTTATTTTAATATTTATAATATCATTTATTTGATTGCTTTATTAATAAAGAAACCACTGCATCATCATTGTGTCATACTTAACATTAATTATTTAATGTTTAAAAATTATAAATAATTTCTATGATGTATGAATTATTTTTATATTTTAAAGACTATTTATAGTCAATGATATCACTTAAATAAATCAATATAATTTTTTTTAGTAAAATTATATATGTTTATAAAATACTTTCCTTTAAATTAAATGTTATAAGTGTCATAATCACACCCAGGAGGCTTTTGAAGGAAACATTTTTTCCCAAGGGTTTACACGGTCAGAAATATCTCATCTGATAGGATTGGGCAAGTGTTAGGGTAGTTATATGTTATTATAATTTTATTTTTACCCTTATTTACCAGGGTTGCCTTTTAACCATCATAAATAGAACAAATAGTTTCTAATTTTACTATTCATCATGTCAAAAAATAGAAGGGAAATATTTTTATAATTTGGATTGTATTATTCAAAATATGGAATCCATTTTCCAAATTCAAAACACATAATTTTCATAAATTAATTTAAAATTAACCCCTATAATGAAAACAAGAAAATGGGTTTTTAAAAATAAAAAACATAAACATATTTTCAGGTGTTTATATTTAATTTAAATGTTAAATTACATAAAATGTAAAACATTGGATTAAATGATAGAAAAATAATCTAAATATACTTAAAACCAATTAAATAGAGAATTTAACTATATAAGTATCTTAGACTAAAGAGAAGTTTAGAATTAAAATGCTTTATTTTTTCACAATTCATTAAAATATTAATTTTATCCAAAAAAATACAAAAATTTCAGCCAAAGTAAATATTGATGTCCTAATTCCAAATAAGAAGTTCATTTTCTCAAATATAACTCATCAAATTGTCAATATATATATATATATATAATGGGTTCTCTATAAAAGGAAGATAACCTGGGTTTTTCGAAAAATACTTTATTGTATTCTTAAAAGTGATTTTATTTTTATATATTGGCTATAAAACATATAATTCGAATTTTAAACATTATATTGAATTTATATTTCATTAATATAATCGAACAAGATTGATATTATTATTTTATAAACACATTTATTCTTATTTAAATAGGTTTTCAGAAAAACACATTCTTTATATTCAATTGGTTTTTACATCCATTTATAATAAATTTGGTTACCAATGAATCATTATATATTCATTTTTAACCCATATTTTTAAAATTTATGTAATACTGTTCAGTTATACCATTATAATGGCTATGTGATAACTATCATAATAATACTAAGTTCTTAATTTAAGCTAAATAAGGATTATTATATATGATACCGAACATAGTGTTTCCCTTTAAAAACCCAACTTGTTACATTATCCCCCTGTCGTAAATTTCGTTCTCACGGTATGCATTTGGGGTCGATAACTAAGGTATGAATTTTCAAAATACCTTTATTTTCTTTCCACATCAGAAAAATGATGAACAAAACCTATACTTTAATATAAAAAAAATAATTTATGATGGTCGCCTAAGATGACACATAATAGGATTCAATGTAAGAAAACATGGATATGAAAGAAAAACTAACTATCATGTTTTTATGGAGAGTGAAATAAAACATTATCAGGAGATTGTTAAAAATTAAAAAATCATAAATTTTTAATTGGATAAAATGTTATTGATTTAATATTTTGAAAAGTAATCAAAAAATATTTTTTACGATCCTTTTCAAAAAGTTGAGGAATTATTTTTCTACGTTAAATTAGAATATAAGGATATATAATTACATGAAATGTAGAGTTTTATCATTTAATCAAATACCACCACAAACTCATCTTTTTCTCCAAATGATTAGTATCCAGGATGAATTAACATATTAATCGACAAAATTATACTATCTATTTATTTTATCGTGAAAAATTAACCAAATCTAATTTGGTTAGGATAAAATAATTCCCAAAAAATAATATACCATTGTATGATTAAAATATTATTTAAATCTACAAATTTCAACAACAAATTAAAATTTCAACATAGACCAATCAACAAATAATGTTCTTTAAAATTCTTCAAATAATCCATAATAATATTGAAACCCAAAATTTAGAATCATTTCATCACATTGTCTTCTAGGATAAGTTTTACCAATTATCTCCCTAAATCACTCTTAATGTCTCAAACCAAAAAGTAATTTCCAAACAAAAAAATCTCATTGATAGGTTAATCATTTCTATAAATAACCTGAATCTCCATATGTCTTGTATAAAAACATAGATTCATGAAGAATAAAATTAAACCATTACTCATCAAAAAAATTCCTATATTATTCTATTTTCCGTAGGCATATAGGTTTCCCATAATAGCAATTTTCTTCCAAAATAACATGTATCACTGAATCCTTATATCATTTTACAAAACCATCAATATTCATTTGATAAAGAAAACTCACATTGTCAAATTATTCTTATTCCACCGACTTGCTTCACTAAAAATGTGTCATAGTAACCAGGGAATTCTCATAGGCTAGTGGTAGGAAATGCACCCTAGTTTCCCTTCGGTTGTGAGTTCTATTCCAAAGGACGTACCAGATATTACATGTTGTCACACATCTTGGGGGTTTTCCTTTTTATAAAACTATATCATTCTTATAATCTTCCAAGTATATTATAAAAATGTGAAATCAACCATAACATGTTTAAACCGCAACGGTTATTTAATACCTCATATTTTACATCTCAAAAACTAATAAACCCTAATTTCCTCATAGGTAGATGTTTCCAAAAATACCATTATTAACCTTAATATTTCATATAATAAATCCATGAATGGGATTTCAAGAAAATTAAAATTATGATAATACTTAAAATTTAAAACCAATTATGATATCCCCGACTCTTAATAAAACATTCAACACTCCAATGTTCTTTATACCATCCTAAGACACCGACCATAAGGCCCATACCATAATCATTTTTAAATTCATGAGATAATTCAATAGTATGACTTTAATTCACATCAATGATATTTTTAGGATTATAGTTATAGAGAATTATGTCATACATAATACATAAAAAACAATTTAAATACAATGTGAAAACATACAACTTTATCTTTTTCTTCCATAAAACAATTAAACAAAATAAAAATGAAATTTGGTTTCATTACAAGTTTAATAATAACTTTTCTTCAATCCCATCCTCCACTCAGTTGTTCTTTAAATCTCGTGGAAAACATTTCAAAACACAGGAAGAGTATAAAAAAGCACAGTAATGGATATATAAGTAAGGAAATATATTTGTATTCAGAAAACATGTAAACCATGAATACTCTATTATAAAGTAATAATTTTCACGTTAAATAAGTAGAAAATATACATCACTAAATATAAGCTCATTTCTTACCCTTTTTCCAACCAAAATATTTCAATAATTCCAATAGAAATAAGTATATAACATATAATGGTAACATGGGATATAATCATACATAAATGGAATAACTGTATAGTCAACTTTTACACATATCACTAAATGGACTGGCCATATGACTGGCTTCCATAACCAATGCATTGGAGGTTAAAATTTAGCCACTCATCCTTGGTTTATCATAGAACCACCTACCTTTGGTTTATCACGTAACCATCATCTTTGGTTTGTCACATAAAAACCCAAAAAATGTCAATGTACCATTATATAATCATAACAAATTAAATATTTTAATTTTCTAAATTGTCCACATAAGATTCCATTTTTAATCACAATAAATCATTTAATGATATTGAAAAATTTATTCCATTTTGAAACCATTTAAAATATTTAATAATGAGACATTTGAATCAAAGTGTCCCATACCACTTCGAAACTTTTTAATGAAATAAATATTTTTAAAACATTCATGTCCATATAAATAAATTCATAAAAACTTTTTTGAAAACATGGACCTGAAATAGAAGGATTTAAATGAATAAATCTTTGAAACATTTAAAATGATGTTTTTTGTTAACGTGTCCCCTACCACTATAAAGAAACATGAACCAAAAACATTAAATAATAACATTAAATAAAACATAAATATCATGATAATTTACTAATTCATGATATAACATTTCAAAAGTGTTGTATTGACACCTTATAGTATAATAAAGGTGCATAAAATGAAGATATGCCTCAATGAATGGAGATTGAGATGGAGTCCCTCACAAAGATCAGATAATTAGATTACAGATAATTTAATGAAATAATTATGTGTTAAAAATATAAATACACCTAATATAAGTGAATATTCATTGTAAAAAATTAGAGGTCATTCACACATATTCTTGAAAAATGAAAACCAATGACAAGGATATTTAACTTAATGAACAAAAATTGCGTTAAGATTTCCCTTATGTTGAGTTTGAATTGGCTCATACACTCTTTATATTCACAAATAATGAACATAGGTTAATTAATAATTTATTTAGATCCTTTTTTATTTCTATCATTCATTTTATATCACGTATTAACATGATATAATGATTACATTACTATTTATGTTCATATCAGATGTTTTGTCGATATTTGGTACTAGAGTCAAAAATGAAAATGTTTGGATGTAAATTGTCCTTGTGGAAAAAAGTAAACCATATCAAGAATTCAACTAATGATTTAAATACCATATATATATAGTATATTTTTATTTATAATAATCCATAATATTTTGATATAAGAAATGAAATGAACCATTCATGGAGACAGTACGTCGTACATTTGCATGAACGCTACATTCATTTCTTAGAAAAATTAAAAAATAACAATTAAATTATATAAATACATATTGTAACACCAGTATTATTTTAATATCATATATGTCTCATATTTTTAGCAAAACTATCCTCTATATGTTCTATTCATAGAGGGAACAAGTCACATCACATTGAGGGGGTGGTAGTCCACACTTCCTCAAACGAAATAATCATATTTACAAAAAATGAAAAGAATAAAGGTATGTTCTAAATAGAAATTATAGAATAATAGAGACAATATAAATATAATATATATAATATGTAAAAATAATTTCCATTATTCTAACCACCATGAGAGGTAGTAAGGTAAAATTGAACAATCCTGGTTTCATGAGGTAGTAGTTCATCGTACAAAGAAAAAATATGTTCGTTACAAATTAAATGGAGGTGTGAGTAAATAATTCGAAAATATAGAATAAAAACATAGTAGTATATTTATTATGTTGGTATTTAAATGTAATCATAGAATAATAAGTGTATAAGGAGTGGAGAATGGAAATTAATCTAAAAAGTATGAGAGAAGGTGTTACCTCTTAACCCGGTAACATCTTCTGGTTAATATAAAAAAGGATTCCTTGGGAGGCTTTCTTCCCTAAGGGAAGGTTCTATGATTTGGGGATGGATTCTAGGAAGAGGTTTAGGTAGGGATTGGCCGAACTAAATGGTTTTAGAAGTGTGGGTATTAGACATGAGAGTGTACCTACTTATATGAGAGGGAAGGGGTACCGATAAAAACAATTAAATTAGTAAATTTATATATATATTTTTTTAATTAGAATGTATAAAAATAGAGGTATTTATAATATAAAATAAGGATAGTTCTAATTCCTCTTATTATATAATTTTTATTCCTACATTTATTTTTCTTTAAACCATATCTTTTCAGTTTACACTTAATTATTCTCTTTCAATTTCAATTGTGGTAACAACATATTAATTTTTAAAAGGATATTAAAAACACTTATATGGGATTAATTTTCCATAATTGGAAACCTAATGAACTTTTAGGCCTTATAATAGTCACTCAGTTATTTTAATATATTTTTCTAATTTGAAAATAATTTAATAAATGAGAATTTTGGTAAAATATCAATTTTTCCAATTTTTACACTATTTATTTTATTGAATATAAATAAAATCTTTATAGAGGTAAAACATCTAAAAAAATATTTAATAGTCTTTGAACATGTCATATTATCCTATAAAAAAATTTTTTTTATAGAAAATATGTCAAATAATATTTATTTTAATATTTATAATATCATTTATTTGATTCCTTCAATAATAAATCATTCACTACACCATCATTGTTTTATAACTAAATTTAATTATTTATTCCCTAAAACTATAAATAAAATAAAATTATCTAGGAAATATTTTCATATTTTTAATGACTATTTATAGTCAAATAGATCACTTATGTGAAATCCTATTAAAATGTTTTTATTTTAAAGATATATGTTTATAACATATTTTTCTTTACATTAAAAAATGTTATAAGTGTCATAATCACAGAGAAGTGGCTTCCAAAAGACAAATTTTTTTCCCAAGGGTTGTCATGGTCAGAGATATCATATCCAATAGGATTAGAAGAAGTGTTAGGGTAGTTTTATATTGTTATAATATTAATTTTAACCTTATTTACCTAATTTACCCTTTGACCGTGGTGAATAAAAAAATAATTTCTAAAGAGACTATTCACCAAGTCGAAAAATAAAAGGAACCTATTTACATAATTTGTAAAATCTGATTTCAAATATGGAATAAAATTTTCCAAATTTAAAAAACATAATTGAGAGAAACTATTTTTAAATTAATCCCTCCTGTCAAGAAGAGAAAATTGATTTTTTTTAAAAATCATCAAAAGATTGATGTGTGTTTATATCTATATTCAATGTGAAATTTCATTCAATGAAAAAAATTGGAATAAATGATAAAAAATAATCTTTTATTATTTAAATCCATTAAAATAAATTATATACCAATATAAATAACATAGACAAAAATTAGGTTTGAATTAAAATGATCTGTTTTTACTATTCATTAATATATGAATTTTATCCGAAAAATACCAAAATTTCCACTAAAGTAAAATTTTATGTCCCAATTCAAAATAAGAATTTTATTATTTCAAATATAACTTATAAAATTGTTAATAAGTATATTTATAATGGTTCACCATCAAAATTCCATAATTTTTTTTTGAAAAACACTTCTTTTTTGCTTAATATAAATATTGATCTTATATGTTATTTAGAATACATATAATACTAATTTTAAAAATTAAATTGAGTGGAAATTTCATTAATATATTCTAACAAGAGTGATATGATTATTTTATAAACAAAAATATTCTCATTTAAATAGGTTTTAAAAAAACACATCCTTTGTATTCAATTGACATTTATTTCGATTTATAATAAATTTGGAAACCAATGAATCATTTTATAAACAAGTGTAAATCAAATTTTTATAATTTAGTTAATACTATTTATTCCCAACATTATAAGGGCTTTGTGATAACTATCCTAATAATAGTAATGTGTTCATTTAAGCTAAATGTGGCTTATCATGTATGCTACAGAACATGGTGTTTCCTTTAAAAAACATGGGACATCACAATTATGATATCTATATATGAGACATGACATTTTTTAATTTTTCTCATGTTGTTATACATTCCAGGAGAAGAAGTATGAGAAATATAATCCTTCGCGTTTACATCATCCACTTCTAGTACTGAATTGGAAGTGGGATGATATCTCTATGGACATTGGGGTCGGGCTTCCATGTACTAAGAGAAAGAGTAATGTCATTTCAATTTTTAGTCAAAAGATGACCATGTCAACTAACATAATAACGATACACGATATAACCAAACATTATAAGATGGAAAATATCTATGTGAAATATATTTCTTGTTTCCATTGAGTTCCTTCTACTATAGTTTCTTATAAGAAAAATTGTCTCACTTCACTATTTTGGAGAGACCTTTAGTAGGCACTGGGTTCTCATGTCCATTTGGGAATGACATACCATCTGTAGTTGAATTTCCAGACATAAACAACTATACAGATTCATGAAAGTATTCTTCGCACTTGTTTTCTCAACTTTTGTGGAGGATTAGGATGATCATTTGAAAATGGATGAGTTTTCTTACAATAATATCTACCTGTATATGATCTAAATTAATTCTTTATAGGACATCATTGGCCGGCCTTTTAGATCTTTATTGTGTTGGTCAGAGGTTGGTGAAAGTTCCTTGGTTATAAATAATTTTATTCAATAGATGATAGAAAAGATTCTTTTGATTCATAATAGAATAACGACATTAAAAAACTGATATAAGTCTTAGTTTTATCATCATCGATAGCCGTTGGAGTTTTTAGTTAGTGACTAGGTGTTCATTAAAGTTTCACATCATTTGGGTCATCAATATCTTGGGAGGAAAGGGAAGGTTTCTTATAATTTTGTGGGATCTTTTTTGTTTGTGGTGTAGTAGTAGAATGATGCTTATTGTTTAGCACTTACACCTCAAAAGACATCGATACAAAACATGTTCCATGTATATTAGCTATTAAAGTATCTATCTGATCCATATCATGTTCTGAGTTGGCATGATATTGAATTTGAAACCCGTTTATCCTTGAATGAATGACTGTTATGGATTGTTGAATCTAAAAACAAGGTACTTTTTGGAAGGATGATACCTTTGGTTGATGTGATATGACATTACTCTTCTGATAATAATGAGACATGGGAGGGGGAGGAATTGATGATATTGATGTTGTCTTATCTTTTCGCCTTAGAATCTTCAATATTGGCTTTATGGAGACAAAATGTTTCTATGGTGGGGAGGTTGTAGCATTCGGTTACTATTTTTAGGTATTCTTAAACCACTCTTTTTATCATGATTTTCTTGGGTTCTGTTTTTGGTTTTTTTGGGTTAAAATGTTAAGAATTTTCAAATTTTCAATTCTAGTGCCTGGTTGGTGCATGATTTAGAAAAACTATGCACCCCCGTAGACAAACCAGGAATATGAAGACAATGATATTTTTCATAGTTGGCACATGGTTAGTCAATATATCCACCATTTCAAAAGAAACTGTGTGACCCATTTAAAATAGGTGTACAAATTTCAAACAATTTATCTAAACTATGTGTCTCTATCCAGAAAGCTGTGCATACAAGATTTTAATTGATCTTAATTTTGACTCAAAATTACAGAACCTCCTTTTAGTCCCCTGACAGACATGTATGACCTAATATCAGTTTCTCCCATCCTTGGAGCTCCCAAGATGTTTTTATTTCCCCTCATATCCCTCCCATAAGTGGTTTGAAGCTTGAGGAGTGCCCTCTAATTTTTTCTTAGTTAGCCTCTACATCTCGATCACATTCTCCTGCAATCACTGTTCTTATCCCATGGGTTTCATGGATCCCCATGTTAATTTATGGATCAAAACCCCAATTTTTTTGAATCTAAACCTTGGTTTTTTTCATAGATACTTGTTTCTTCAATATCCATATCATTTTTTCATTTATGGATTTGTGATTCGAGATCCATTGACTCGAGGTAGGAGGTTTCATTATGATAACATATTTTTATTAACCCTAAATTTATATATTCAACTTCAATTGGTTTGAATTAAATTAAATTTCTTGGTTTTGAATAAATGTATTTCAACATTTTTTTTGAAAAACCAAATTATATTAAATAGGTGTTTAAAAAATGGGTTCTTCGCATGAAATTGGAAGGCCCCCAATTTTTTTGAATTGAGGTTTGTTTATTGAAATTTGTGGAAATTTAATTGTATAATTTATATTAATTTTTTTTTCCAATTTAATTATTGATTTTATTTTTGGAAAGTTGATTACATAGAAAACTGTGAAAACCCTGAATTCCGTTGATATGTGGTTTTTTGTAAAATCGATGGAATTTGTTTGAAAATTAAAATTTTGATTTTAATGGGGAAATTGAATTGTGAAATCGAAAGGTGAGGTTATTCTGAACCACTATTTTTGACAAATTCCTAAAAATGGGTTGATACACACCATAGGGTTTTATCTTGGGGAAAATATATGTTTTTGATAAAAACCCATTTTTGATTTTAAATGGAAAATTAGCATATTTAAAATGGATAATGGGATAAATTTTATTTTAAAAATTGTTAACATAATTTCTCCATCATTGTTTTTTACTAGAACACATGCAATCCATATGTATTTAATTAGATATTTGGATGGAACTTTATGAATTACATCATTCTAAAACATCATATCAGCACATCACATCCCATAGGCGGTGGTGAAGAGTCCTCTTGGGCCTTGGAACAACGGGGAATATGTAAATACTTAGTAATTACACTTTTAGTGTGGTGTCCCTATATCCAGGAACTATCATACCTTCTTAGGCATGTGTCAATGTGGATTGCTTGTTTTTATTTCAAATTGTTATATGCCATTTTTATAAAGTATTTTCCATGCCTTCTGATTTATATAAACTATTTTATATAAAAGTATATATTGAATCCATTAGTTAAAACTGCAAAAATTTTAGAAATGTTCCATAAATTGAAAATTAAAGGATATTCTTAAAGTATTTCCATATTTTGAAATGTAAAGTGTGAATTGTTTTAATTATTCTTATGAAAATACAAACAATTTTTTTTTAAATTGAAATCTATCTTTAGTTAATTTAATATTGGTATCTATTATGGAATCCTTGGTAAGATACAACTAAGATTTTCTCACACTGCCAACATGTTCTTTAGGTTGTTTTTAAATTACCACTATATAGGTTTGAGTGCGGGTAAATAATATCTTAGAAGAGGTTATAGTTATTAACCTATGGACATTGTGAGTTGCGTGTGAGTTGGGGCTTGGGAAATTTATCTTTTGATTATTCTGTTACTTGGTTGATGCACTTTGAGTTGTCACACATGTTTGAATTCTGGTACATCTTTATGGGGAGTTTCTTTCGTATACATAATGTCTTATTAGCCTGTTTATTTTATGTCCACAATGATTGTGGGAAATAGTTCCCACATTTATTCTTTTATGATGTTAGGTGCTAGTCGTCGACCAGTGGGGATCAGAAACACCCTTCAGGTTATGTCAGTTCCAGTTTAGTTGTCAGGTTACCAGGGTACTTGACCTAACACGTGATAGTCCTTTTATATTTTATGTAAATTGATGTCATGGAAATTATGTTTCTTTTAGAAAAATATTAAATTCTTATGGGGGTATATATGATTAAGGTCTAAATTTATTGATATGAGATTTAATGTGGTTTGGCGAATAAAGAGTAAATTTATTTCTTGGATAATTTTTTTTCGGAATTTTTGGTTTGGAATTTTGTAAGAAAGATATTAATAAATTTTGGTTAATTTGTTTTCAAATTAGGTTTTGGATACATTAGTGGAAACCTTAGGGATAAATATAAATAAAAGAAAACATCCTAAAATTTTGGTAAAATAAGGAATGGGTGGTTTCTTAGAAATAACATACTTATACCGATACTAAAAGTGGATAGATTCATTTATTCTAATGAACCTAGTGGTAATAACCCAGAAAAAGGTTAGTTGAGTATTAATTTAATCTTTAATCAATGCACAATAAGAGGGCCTAACTATACACATTGATTGATGCTCCTAAGGGATAAGCTTTAGATGTTTCACATGATGTTGAAATACCATTATAAAGGATTTAGATATATTGTTATATCAAAATTTATAACTATATTTAGAATACTCACATCTATTTTCATTGGTGAGGGAAATTAAAATTGAAAGGATAAATTTTTTTTATTGGGGTAGAATGTTAAACTCCGGGATTTTAGAAGGTATTTTTCCCATAAATAAATACTATGTTGACTATTTGGTATCATATGAAACAATAAACTAAAATGAACCATCATATTTTTTATAATAAAATATAAACATGAACACACCATGAGAATAAAATGTGAATATGATTTTGAAAATTACATGAAGAGAAAAACCTCACGTATTTAAAAAAATAATTAAAATTATTTATTTTATATATTTTTATTATTTGAATGAATAATTTTATGTGTTATAATATGAATGAGTTGAGTAAATTTAAAGGTAAAAGATAAATGATTAATGGTTTGTGATTAAAATAATTTAACATTAAATGGATTATTTTTCAAATATTGCTAGAAATCCTACCAATACTAGCAGTTTTGAACAATTGGTATAAAGGTGTTGAATATGGGTATACCAAGTACCTATAGCCCCATAACAATTTTGTATGTTTATGTTGGGATTCAACAATACCATTGGTTTTTATATAACCATTGGTATATATAGGTTAGTGTTGGATAATACTAATAGTTACAACAACTATTGGAATAGCCATTCTTTACCAATAATTTAATAAATTGTTTTTATAACATTTCTATACCAATGGTTATAAGAATTTTTGTTATATACCCCACACTAACAAGACTCTCCAATCAACCCTCACCCACTCCATAAACAACATAATATAAATATGTAACAATTTAAAAAAAATGTATCTCTGGAATAACAATAATGAATTAAAACAATATATATATTGTATGTTTTAAATTTAACCAGTTGGAAACATCAAAAAATTATCCTTACACATATATAGAATTGGTTTGAGTCATCCATCACCGTCAACATGGATGTATTTTAAATATAATGTCACAAACATTGGGCATCAATATGCTCCTCGTGACTAACACTACCATCATGGTAAACACTATTATCACAATTATCATGAGAATCCTCATAGCATCATCACATCCCTCATCTTCATCACCATCGCCACAAGGAAAGGTGTCACCCTATCCACCACTAGGATCACCATCATTATCAGTCGGTATAACTATAAAAATCTCATCATCGATATGCTTGTATAAAAATGACTGCATTATTGGTTACAAGTAATTGTTATAAAGCTATAGTAGATTTTATAAAATACACAATGTCCAGTTTACTTCATTCATGCTCTTTTATGGTTAATTTTTTCCATATGCTGAATCTAAATAATCCTCTTTGATCTTAGTGCTACCTGAACTATTAGAGGTGCTTGAAGTTTGTAAATATATAGTTGTTATGATACTATTCCATGATCAATAATAGAAACTCCCATGATGCTGATCACGTAATATTTGTCGCAAATGATCAATTTGTTTTTGATTTTTTTCATCTTCATACCTATCATTGGCCTCTAAAAGATATTGTAGACAATATAAATAAGATATTTAGTTAAAAAGTATATATTTAAAGTTTAATAAAGCAGAATAAAACATATTATATTTTCTAATGTCTATTCATTCACAACACTCTCGTCATACTTCTTTTTACTCGAGAAAAGTAATTTCACTCAAGGAACACAAATTTTGTTCTTCAAGACCACATACATCAAATGAAATTAAATTTTTGAGAACATTATCCAATAATATTTTATTTCTAAAAAAAATTAACCCATTGAAACAAATAATAAACAAAATAAATTAAGAAAACTAAATTTCAATGATATGAATCATATTATCCACACATGAGAAAAAATAGAATTAATAAAACTAAATTAAAAAAATGGCTTCTGTTGTTCAAGTAATATTCAGTAAAATTTGATGCATTTAAATCAACATAGTTTTATTCATAATTCTTAATTTATTTATTTGTTAAACTAGGTTTGGGTGAGTTTAGGTTTAGTGAGAATTATTTAGGTTAAATTGGAAATTTCTGATTGAAATCATCTTTTTTGAAATTTGGTTATAAATAATTTTTTTTGTTTGTATGGATTAAAATTGATTTGGTTAGTTATATAAATTTTATTTCATGTCAATTTTGATTGGTTTATTTTAATTTTTTTCAGTTTATAATTGTTTTGTGTTATTTAATTGCAGTGTTAATTGGAATGATCGATTTATGTTGTTTTAGTATAGATC
The DNA here is from genome assembly GCA_963277665.1 of Viscum album. NCBI lineage: Eukaryota > Viridiplantae > Streptophyta > Magnoliopsida > Santalales > Viscaceae > Viscum > Viscum album. Next base: position 421,405,117 of record OY728142.1, on the reverse strand, counting down.
ATTTAAATTTTAGTCATTTTTATTTCATTATATCTAGATATATATAAATTCAATAAGAAAATTTATTTATATTGTTTGAGTACTTGTTATTAAAATTCAATTTAGTTAATGTTTAATAGAATTTTAATGGATTCTATTTAATTTTATTTTGGTCTGGTTGGTTCAAGAATACATGGAAAATTGTATTCCCTTTTGATATAATTTTTTTTAATTATATTATATTTCGACATGGTTAGTTATATAAATTTATGTTTATTTATGTTTAGTTTCATTATATTCCCATAAGTGTAGCTACCGTTTATTGTTTAAAAGTTTATATGTTTATATTAAATGAATCTGTTTTCTTTTTTATATGTTAATATTGATTTAAACTATGTATATGTTAATATGGTTTATATTTTACATGTTTACATGTGAATAGTTTATATATTAAATGTTAATATAGTTTACATTTCTAAATGTATATATATTAATATTATGTGAGACTATTTTCATGTCTATATGTTAATAGTTATCCGTACTACTTATATTATATAATGGGAAACATTTAATGATTATATCATGTTTTTATACAATTTAACTTTTTTACATGTTAATATATTTCATATAATAATATGTAAACTATGTTAATATATGAACTTATATTTCAATAATATAGAGAATAGTTCATATTTTTAATCACTCTGGGATTTCCATTACCAATAATAAATGAATTGATTAATGTATTTTTATTGGTTTAAATTTTTCTTCCATAATGTTCCCCTATTTTGGATGTAAACTCAACATATATTTTAATGCTTTTCACTAAATATATTTGTTCACAAATTTTATCATGAAATTTTTTTATGTCATTAATATTTTATTAATTTTCTTTAACTAGCTATCATGTATTCTTTTTATTAATTCACCGAAATCTTAATTCATGTCCTTGATCTATGAATCACCTTTTAAATAGTCATTAAATGATCTTGGAACAACATGATATAATAAATTCATTCTCTCAATATTAGTTATTTTCTGTTTTTTCATTTTCAATATTTTAACCAAGATATTGGATTTAAGAACATTAAATATTATCCTTTTAATTAATATTTATGTTATGGAGTGATTCATCTCAAATTCATAATCATATTGTGATTAATTTTATGAAAAATGCTTCATAATGTGTATATTGGGTTTCATCAATCATAAGTCAATAGTCTCATTTACCAAATTTCATTTCCTCTATTTGTAGGACATTGGAATAATTTCCAGGTTTTCCATCAATTATATTCATATAAAATGTAAAATTTAAACAATATAAAAAGTTCTTAAATTTTATAAATTTTTGATAAGTACTTTACATATTTTAAATAGTTTTTAAATTTAATTTCATATAATTTTATTAAAATATTTTGTATTACAAAAATTTTAAACACCATTTAAAATAATTTTAATACTAATTATGAGAAGTTTAATAAAATTTATGAGTAGTTTATAAAATGTCTATTAAAATATTTGTATGTAGATTATGAGTAGTTCAAAACCTGTAATTAATTTATAAGCTATAAACTATTTAATTTTTTTTTCAAAGATTAAAATTTTAATGTTTACACATAAAATTTAAGAAACTTATAACTTATTTAAAATTTATTTGATTTTCTTAAATATGAGTAAGTTTGAATAATTTTTTATCCCTTTAATCCACTATAATGTAATTCTATTTCATTTTATTAGGTATTGTTCGGCTTAGATTATTTTTATTAGATTCAATCTATGTTAGGTAACTTGAGTTTGATTTATTTTAGTTTTTTGATCTATTTTATGTATGTTTTGGTTAGTTTATGCCAATTTGGATCATGTCATGTTAGTTTAGTTTTATTTGGTATGATACACATTAGTTTTATTTGGTAAGGGTTGGTTATTATTTGATAATATTAGTTCATTCCATTTCTATTTGTTTTGTTAATTTAAAATTACTTAAAATTACTTCCATTTTATTAATTCTTGTAAAGTCATGTTAAGTATGGTAATGTTTTATTTCATTTGGTTAAATTTTTTTGGTACATAATTAAAATCATTTGAAAATGAAAAATAATTTTCCTCTCTCATGTTTTGGCATAGTGGTTCTACAAAATGTGTGGATTTAATTCACATCAACCTAGTTTTTTAATATCATTATAAAAATTCCTAAAATAGAAAATTAAATTATATAAAATGATTTATTAATAAAAATCATAATCATTTTCAATAAAAAAACATTACATTTTTATAAAACTTTTCATTCATTATTCAACCAGTAAATAATCATTTTCTGGTATTGTGTTATTAGACAATCATTGAGGGTTAGTATAAATTCTAAATATTCTCCATACCTTACAACTATTCCATTATATAACTCATGTTGCCATGATCTCAATGCCTCTACTAATTCCACCAGTAGTGTGTCCCTCATAACCTTACTATTAGAAAAAATATAGTGAATATGGTACCAAAATATATTTTTTCATTTTTAAAGAGTCTCCAAGATAATAGTTCAACATGAATGATGTCGTAGTATCTTGAAATCATTGCAAAAATGTTACTACATTATCTCTAAGTTTTATAAACATTTTATTGTCTTCATTATACTATACCCTCATTGTCGATTAGTTCTATCATTCACACATGTAGGTACACATACACTTCCTAAAAGTGGTAGATCCAACTATGAAATAATAAAAGACAGATATTAAATTAATACATGTCATAACAAAAAAATTATGTTTACACAATTTACTAGGGTTGTATACATGTATTTGATCTCGGATGATTAGTAGGAACTTATGGGTCCTTATCCTATAAAAGGATCATTAATCTATGCAGTGCTAGTGGGGTCCAATGTATGTTCATGATGTTCAATATGCTCAAGATCATCAGAATCCACCAGAGTAATAGTTTAAGGAGCACAAACATAAATGTTTTTAGAGTTATTGAAGATAGAATGGTGGTATAGAAGTTTATTGAAAAGGATTGTATGGATCGGGAGTATGAGACATCACCAGATAAGGAATTTATATACGAAGAGTTTGATCAAATAATAAAAGTGATGAAACTATTGGTCTTCGGAATATTCATGATCCCTTGAAGGGAACTATGGGATAAGAAACAATGCTAGATTATAAATTTGGTGAAGGTTTATTGGTGTGATAAATAATTTTGAGTACTATGAGTTTCTCTAGTATGATTCCCACATGAACAGTCAGGATTGTCACTGTTGTTACTAGTTTGGTCAAAAAACATTTTCCTCTTGGATATTGGATCTTGTTTAAAATTAAAAAATATTTAATGACATGAAATTATATTTAATTGATATATATATAAATATATATTTGAAATAATATACTCAAAATGGGCACCATAGGTTCAATTCACATCTCTCTCATGTGATGATCATTTTTATAAAAAATATTCCTTCATATCTCTTCATCATTAATCATTTCCTAAAGAGGTAAATAAATATACATTTAATTAAAAAGTCACTACTAATTAGTGTTCAAAAGAAAACATAATACATGGCATGAAATAATTAATTAATATTAATTTTCATGTGAAACAAAGGATATATAGTAAAATAACTTTTTCATGTCAAATTTGGTGATAGGAGAATCAAAATATAAAAGACACGACACTACTTAGTCAATGAACAATGATTTGCATGATAAAGATGTGTATGATATGATTTTATTATTCTATGTTAAATTTGGACATATTGATTTTGGGTTAGGTAGATTCAATTTAGATCAGTATATTCAGTAATTTGGTTCATTTTGGTATAGGATATTTATTCATTTTTTCATTAGGTAATTTGGTTAATCTTTTAGTTAGTTCATTTGGTTCATTTTGGGTTAAGTCATTTGGTTCAATTTGATCAATCAGTTAAGTAATTTGGATATTTTTATGTTAATTAATTTGATTAATTTTCTGGGTTATGTAATTTGGTTACATGTAAGATGATCTTAATGTTGACATATAAATTGTATTTAGTTTTAAATATAAACTCTGAAATTATATTACATGCTAAAATATTTTATAGATTATATGTAAATTGAGTTTAATATTAATTTACATGTAAATTGATTTTCATCATTTATATGTATTCTTTTTTTTATAGTTCAAATTATTTTTTTATCTCTAAATACTACAATCATAGCATAAAATAAACCCTAACCCCATGAATGTAGTTGGTTTTTATAAATAAATCCACAATGTTGATTAAAATTACACTTCGGTTAAAATATAATATTATTGAAAATGTAAACAAAAATTATTTATAGTTTAGTGATTAAATAATGTTCAAACATAGTTTATCCTTTTAATATGGTACTAAAAGGCCATTAAATATAATTGAGTGCATCAAATTTTTCATGAAAAAAAACAACATTGTCAATTTGGATTAAAAATTAAACCACAATAAATAAATTTTAATAAACCGTCTCAAAAGACACATGTAGATCTAAAATAAATGAACACATAATACATATGGTTGCTTATATATATATTACCCACAACTAATTTAGGTTAAAACTAAACTCTAGAAATAGAATTATTTTAGTCATCATAATAATTAAATTGTTCAAGATTACATGTGGAAGTGATACTGTAACTTTTATCCCCACCATAATAAAAAATAGGTCTTGGGAATACATTAATAATGTCACCAAATTCAGGTCTCAGATTATCGTTAACATAAAAAACAGATTTCACCATTGATTCCCAATATATGGATCATCAGTAGATTTAAATTGACACAGGTTAATAAATCTAAAACCATAGTCATAAATAAATGTGTAATATCTTAACAATCATTGTGGAATGATTTTATTTTAATTTAAATTAACCTCTATTTAAAATAATTCTAAAATTATTTTTAGTAAGTATGGAAGATCTTTGGAGCTTTCCAGTGGTTTGGTACTTTGAAATTTTTGAGTGGTTAGTTCACTGTTAGTGATAATCACGAACTACAACCACATTCCTCTATTAAGGAGAAGCATTGTTTTGTAAACTGTCCAATGATTCCTTGGTAACTTTGTGAAATGAGGAACTGAATTTCAAAAGTCATTCACATGGCTTACTCATGGTTATAAAAATCATATAAGAGACCTATGAAACCATGTGTAATGTGTTTTCCATGAATAATGGGGCTCACATGGTTGGAATGTGGTTTTAATAACTATAAGGCCTAACCATATGTCTCATTAAAATTGGTAAATTTACCACTTTTCCATCCTGATCATATTATAAACTCATATGATTTTTGTGCCCATTTCACTCCCAATATACCTTATTGCATCTTAATATTCCCATCCTATTCCAAGGGTGAATCATGTTTGATTCTTTTCTATATGGATTTTTGTTTCTTGTGATTTGTAGCCTCAGTTAAGTCTATCAGACTGCTTCCTTCTATTATTTGGAACTTTAACTACTTCATTATCACACATAATTCATATATTATGTTGTCTATTTCTAAGGATATTGTTTTTTTGTTTGTAGTTATATTATATTGAAATAATGAATGATTTTGAATGAGCTGATATATATATATGAGTATATGTTAGGTGGTCTAAGATATATTTCCCATAGTTTTTATATTTAATTCAATGTTTATTATTTATGAATGATAGAACCAACATGTTTCAAATTTCTACCTTCAGTAAAAAAATCATTAGAGCCATAAATTACATCATATACCTTCTACAGATCTCATCAGGCTTGTTTGTGGTTATATGGCCGAAACTATGACCACCTACGGGGTGTTCCAAATCATTGGTAACCATAGCTTGGTGTTTTAAATGGTTAAATGGGTGGTTTACAATATTAACCTTTTTAGGTTAGTTGGATTAATTGAAAAAATATAAAAAATGGGATAGTTGTCAAAGCATGGGAATTAAATGATTTATGTTATATTAAGAGGATGGAATGTTTAATGATCAAAGACAAATGTTTAATTGGTTAAATGGTTTTAAAGGGAATTTTATTGTTGTTCTATGTGAGGAAATGATGAAATGGATTAATTTAAAATTTTGTTTATAGGTGTTGATCATGACAGAACATGGTAAATAATGAACATTTAAATGGAGTGTATTTTTACACTTATGGTGTTTAAAGTGTCAAATATATTTAACATTTAAATTTAGGAATTTATGGAATGGATTAGGATATTAGATTGATGCTATGGATCCAGGGTTAGGGTTCCAGACTAAACATAATAGTCCCAAACTGTATTTTGGATGGTTTGGAATAGTAGACTAATTCTTTGAATCCATACTTTTTGTGTTGAACCGATTCTCTAGGAACAATAGATGTTTAAAAATTATTTAACTGATAGACTAAGACTCTAGGGACCAATGACTTTGGTACATTGCTTGGGTGTCTGACTAACACATTATGAAAACTTTTATAAATAATGAAAACCCTTAATTTTATTAAATGTATGAATCACCCTAAAAGTTATGGCTTTTGTAACTAGTTTTGGGTGAATCGTGTTTTGTTGGCCTAGGTGTCACTTCAGAACCCAAGGCAAAAAGTTAAATAAATAACTATTTATTTCATATAAAAGTGTTTTATTATCCTTTTTATCAACCCATTTTATATTTTCACACATTTTTAATTACACTATTTATTGATTTACATTCCATTAGTGGGGGCCTACTAGGTTTTACTCTCATATTCTTTAGAAAACCTTTGGTACCTGAGCATACTTCACAGTTACTGGTTAAGATAAGGGAAAATTCCTAGTGATATATGGGTGATCTGGGACTTATGGGATTGGATAATGGATGAGTGAATTGATCTTAGTGTTGAGACACATTTTGGGTTATTTAGTTTTTGTATTTATTTTGGGATTCCTTTTGGAATATGATATAAATGACCTTACATGTTTTTCTTGATGTCTTGTGAGCACTCACCCGATTTTGAGAATTTAATATGTTATGTGTTGGTACCATTTGGTTGATACATTTAATTATTTATGATAATATATTACTTTCATACAAGGATTATAGTATACTCAACATTCCTTAATGGATTCTCACCACATATCATCTGCCTCTAGCTTACCGGGAGTCATGGATGAGGTTATTTAGTGAACTAGTTTTACTAATATTGGAAGCAACCCAGGCTAGATGTTACAAAGTTGTATCAAATCAATTTGACTTTTATATTTATTTGTTATTTTTGAAAGGTATATTATAGATTAGTATGTGTTGTCACATTTTAATGAGCAAATTCATGGGAGTATCCAACCCATGTGTAAGTGAAAAACTATGTTTCCAAGAATGGGATTCCCATTCTTGAGGTTCCCTTGTCAGAGATAAAATGTTATTTCACTAGGGGTGATGCATTTGTTGTGTGTGGTTATTGATTTATGATATTTTAATCATGAGTCTGTACAAAAAAAATATTATTTTTTCATGCATCATATTAGGAACTCAAGGGTCAGGTGACATGCATCATATTAGGAACACAAGAAAGAGAACAATATGATATGATGTTATTAAAAAGAAAAAAATGACCAGTGGAAAGTATCTTGATTTTCACTTCTTTTCTGTTTTTAAAGAAATTGTTCTGAGTAAAAAAGGTTAAAACTATTTTAAATTGGAATATTTTAATTTTTTTGTTAAAACAGAATTAAATACAAGGATTTTAGCATGGAAAATTACATATACTCAATGTTATCTAGTGGACCTATATAGGGATGGTTGGGTGTAGTGATAATTTTCCAGTTATATCCATTGAGATAGTGCATGTGGAGTAGCTTGTTTAAAGATAGTTGGGACCCTACTTATGTGTAACCATACAAATTATATGTTATGTTCCTTGAAATGTGTGTTTGAAATTATATAGGGATACCTCTATGACAACATTTATCAGGGCGTCAATGTGAAGAAACAGTTGGGAATACACATCCGGTAGTTGAACCAGATTGTCACTTGGCTCTATGTGATAGGAAAGAAGAGATATTTTGTGATAATTTCACCAAATTTATATAGTTTTTGGAGAGGGACCTGTTTCAAGATGAATATAACATGCTTGATATGACTAGGGAGTTGTTGAAACCCTAAAATTTGTTCCATTCACTTTTCTGTAGAATTCATTTTGTGAACCTCACATAGAAAAATTGTTGAGTTTGAGTAGAATTGCATCCTTATGCGGAAAAAAAGGAGAAGACTGGATCTCCATGTGTTGTGACCCATAACATCTTCAAAACAGCCTGTAATTTTCAGTCATCAACTCTCCATTTTTCATGGTTGTCAGTGATAATAGCGAAGGGAGCAGTCTAAAGGGTCGGGACCACATCACAACACAGTCCTGAGCAGGCAGGCGAGGGAACAACCCATGTGGTATAGAGTTATAGGATTTCACAGGTGGTTCACCCAGGTGTTCCAATTCCCACCAACCCTACACACCAAGAGGATGTTGTAGTCCATTCTTGCACACCCATCCCTCACATGAGGCACTTGCATGCACCAATGCAAGATGACTCAAAAGTATAATCATCACCCATGAGTGACACCTGCATGGAGTATTGTCACCATAGACCTATGCGAGTAACCTCTTTCAAATAAGGTTCCCTATTTTTCTATAAATATAACCTTAGGTATCCTCCATTGAACAACTTGAAAATTTTATGATTCCCTGAAGCTCTGGCCACACAACCCCTTCACCTAGATTCTCTTAAATCCCTCAGGTGTCCCTCCACATCCCTAGAAAAGATGAAATTAAGAGGGACAATGGGATCAGTGTTCTTCTAGTGTCTGAAATACAAGACAAAATAATGCAGTCCCTTTTTTCCCTAGTGAAAATTACTTTAAGGAGGCCCCTTCCCTAATCAGGGACCGATGAAAGACTTATCTCAGGACACATGAGGTGACCCATGGTGAATATTTTAAAGCCTTTTCCAAGTTTCATTTCTTATTTTGTCAATTACCCAAGGCATATTCAGCTCACACGAGCTTCTTCCACCTACGTGAAGTACTTCCAACTCTTCATAGGCCCTCTACGAAGCACCTTTACGTGACAATCTATGACCTTGGTGATCCCCCCTTTGATCCCTATTCAATGTAACTATTTTCAAGGATCATCTTTATTTGAATCCCTCATATTTGGAGGAATATATTTAAAACCACACCTAAGAATAAAAATATGTAAGACCATGGTAGGAGGCCATAAACCTGTCTCTTATTAGGGTGTGAATTACTCTAGTTAGAGGTGTCCCGCACTTGTCTTACCTATTATGTATGGTCCTTGGGGTGCATGTGTGTATGCATCCCATCTGTCATGAGGACCCCAATCATGGAGATCATGTGAGGGATCCCCCTATATTAGAGACAAGGGATATAGACTTGTGCTTACCACAACATCTCTAAGACCCGAGGCCTCTTGTTCTAGGTGGGGAGACATAGAATGAGATCCTCCCCTCTTCCCCCAAAACCAATTTTTTTCACATATATCATTGTGTAAATCCCTATAACTTCATAAAGGACCCCCCCACATCATCCATTTCTCCTTATCGATGATTTTGGGTGGTATCTATATGGGTAGTCAGATGTGACTATCCTGGATATGATGATTGGAAGGAAAAGGTACATAAAAGACCTTTCATCTTCTCCCATCTCCCCTATATCTTATAATAGAGAAAGGGGGTCGTGTGGTTTTATAGATCTTCTACTAAATATTTCTCACATTCAAGATTAAATTACACGGTCTTGTAGTTTGGATATGATCATTACATCTAGAAAGTCTTATGAATGTTTTGGAAGAGAATATTTTCTCAGATATTACTCATGTATTCCTTTAGAGGGCCACCATATGAATGGGTCCTCAAGGCTATGTATATGAAGTTAGGGAAAAGTATATTTTGTGGTTTCATATATCTTTTTCATCCTCTTATTTATCATAATGAGCATGGATCATGTGGTCTTAGAGGTTGGTGGTGATCATTATATCTACATGATCCCCAATCTCGACAATAGGCCTCTCATTAGGTATAATCCACAACCATGTCACAATACCACCATTAATGGGCCTCTTATTTAGTATAATCTCAACTCATAACCAAGAATTTAGGATTCATATTTTTTGTAACCCCAAAACTGTAAAATCAAGAGCATCATTCTTATGAATAATCCCCATCCAAACCTCACAAACCACCTGGAAATCCTCCATAATGTAATCCCCAACATAATCCTCTCAAACTGTTATACCCACATACAAGAAAAATCATCAATGGGAATCCATAGTCACGGTTCCTCACAATATAACTACATGAGAAATAATTACCATATAAATGGGATATGTAGGAAACATCCATGTGGTTCATAATCAACACCACATATAATATTTTATTCTTTATGGATCACATACATAGTAGGTCCTTATTCAACCCACATTTCATATCCCTTCCTGGTCCATGGGCCTCTATGGCCTAAGTCCCACACAAAACACTGGCTAGAAATCTTCCACCATGAGGCTCTTTCTATATGATGTTAAACTATACAGTTTGGTCCTCATTACCGAACCTTAAAGGTATGATGTGTCCTGTTAAGTAGAACTGAAATATTTTTGTTCTTATTACATTCATAATGATACTTAAGAATCCCATATTACGGTTACAATCTCAACATCAAAACAACTCCCATATTCTAGGATAATGATTCACACTATATCACCCTACTATGTGGTACCAAACTAGCATTATAATAATAAACGAAAAATGAATCTCTAATAATTACATTAGAGGGTACCATTGATTTAGAACCTCAAATACATATAGATATATCCATTGAGGAACAACCCAATATATATATATATATATTATAAATTTCATACCTAATAATAAATAACTGTTAATCCAAGGGTGACCAACACTATACTTGGGATTTAATGAATGATTCAAGAACATATCATAATTATATAATAGAGTCCCGGAGTAGAAAATAATTCCCCTATAAAGGTGTGATGAAGCTGACTGCACACCCTCTCAACCTATGTGATTTCCTAAGCATCAGTGGCCTAATTTGCAAAAGATCACCGAACATTGGAAATCAGGACAATGAGTTTTCATAGATATTGAACTGTTGGGTATTTTTTTCCTCCCCAAACAAACCATAGTGGAGAATGTTCAGAAGTAGTGAACCCAACATGAGTGATTGCATAAACCTAAAACCATGATAATTAGTCATCAAGAGAAACTACATTTTACTTAAAAAAATTAAACAGTTAAACTAGATGTGAATCCTTAACCAAGATGATGGTGCAACCCACCTATTCGGCCCCTTTCACTCTCAAAATGAACGTGGTATAATAAACACAATCAATAATTCATGTCTTCAGTTAATGATTTCTCAATTGATGGGATTTTATTGTTTGTGTTTCATGAGAAAATCAGACAGATACATCCCAAAGGACACCCTTAAATCCAAATGGCATTGTACCAACTCTAAAAAATATTTTACCCAACTATCGTTCATGCTGGGTCTTCATCCAATTAGAGGAAACCATCCCCAAAACATTTTCTTTAACACTGGGTGTCAAAGGCCTTGGTCCAAGAGTATCGCCAAAATGGTATAATCCCAGCCTTGGTGGCCACTTGACATGTCCTCCATATTTTAAAGCAATACTAATCATCTAATTTTTGACGATAGATGGTCCAGATGAGGATGAAAAATATCAATGACTTCAAACACTTTGGGATATTATCCTCAGAACAAAAAAACGAGTCCCCACCTTATCTCATGGAGTTGGATCAAGAGTCCATAGATGACCTCATTTAGAAGACACAAGGGTCCTCCAAAAGAGATCCTTAAAATAGTCACTACCTCCAACACCACACGATGGTGAACCCTTAACATGATGAGGGTTCCATCCACAATAGTTCGACACAAGTCATCCAAACTCTGGAATAAAATGTGGCTCATCAGGGGTAGAAAATTGTCAATAGAGAGTAGTGTCGCCCCTCTGTCCCCTACAAATAATCCCCCTAATGAAATTTGGTGAAGAAATGAAAGGAGGAACATACACCCACCCTCCATAATTAATCCAACAGGTAGACTCATATGAAATTATTTAAGGAATCCCTCCATCCATATCTAGGAGCACACATCATGAATGACCATACCTCTACATACCACAACCAAAACTGATAATAGATTCATATCGACTCATCCGACGAATACTATAACTCAAATTGTTTTTGAAAAAATAGGAGTAGGAGCACACAACTTCCAAAATTTATCAATAATGCTAGCATCCACATCTTGATGCACCCATAAAAGTTAGTCAAAAATCACTGGTTATGAATAGGTGGAATACCCAACTCTATTTCCCCACACCTGAGTATTTTCAGTATCCACTAGTAGGAAATAGAGGATACGATAAGGCAAATTCCCCTACAATAGATAGAGAATGGGAATATATCCCCATTTGAATCCCTAAAGTCACTAATCATATGGTGAATATATTGAGAGGGCATAAAAAATCCTTTCCAATATCCTGCAGGCATTCCCATACATCATATCAGAGACAACATTAGTGACAGAGGGATAGAAACACAAAATCATCCCTAGAAATGGTGTGGATAATCAGTGTTTTACCCTGGAGAAGAAACATACCTCTTCTCCCAGCACAGATAGTCATGAGGAAAACTCCCCCAAAATATATGGAATAATATATAGAGAACATACACCAATTCTGTTAAGAGTTATTTTTCATAGAATGTTTCCCCAATTAAATTAAATAATGTATCCAAAAAGAATCCTCACAACAAAAAATTTGGAAATGAAGAGATGATTTACAATCCCGCTCTACTTAATGCTAGAGTTATTGACGCGATGTTTATCTGTGGTAGCTCAGGATACCTCTCACTTTCTACCAATCTATGAGAGAATTTGTAGCAATTCTAAAGGTCCTCTTTGGTCACCTCACCATGGATTCATACTTTATGTCCATAATCTAATAAATATAAAGAACCCATTTCTCAATGAGAGTTTTAATGGCCTAGTCTATCCTATGATCATGATATTGTCTACCTTGGTCCTATCCCACAATGTTTTAATTTTTGTCGGCTCTATACATCATAAATCCACTTGGAAAATTCCTCATGATGGGAGAGGTATCTACACCACCTTATAAAGGGGTGCTTCATGCTCTTCCTCCTTTGATGTGGGATTTCCATATATTTCCTGATCATGAGGGGATGTCAATCAATGTTAAAGGTTTTAAAAAAATAATTTTGTTGGGACATTACTGTTTTTATTTGAGTTTTTAGTTAAATGTATTAAGTTTTAAATTTTATATTTTGAATAAATTAAATTACTTGAAAATGGAACACGTATAGTTGTCCTTCGTTTAAACCATTGTGAAAGGGTAACCTAGTCGTTTATTTTGAGTTGCCTTAGAATAGAAATGTGAGAGTTTCTTAGAGGTCATTTAATTTTTAGAAATTCATAAAATGACCAGATCCAGAGCCCTGTGATTTTTTCACATGACCTAGTGATAGGGCCGATGCTTGTGATTTCATTAGGGGTTGGCCCATAGTATGTAGAACCCTTATATTTTTAATGCCTTGATAATTATTGTGAGTTTATGATGTTTGGTGTCATTATAGTGTGGTTGTCCCTTATAAGACTCATTGATTATAATGAAACCCTTTTTTTGGATGGGTGGTCATGGTATTATTGACCATTTCTTCTCTTTAGTGATGGATGAACCAACTGAGTTTGGTGAAATCATTGAACCTCGTGCTTTTTAGTACACTCTCGGGATTTCTTCATAGTAGATTGACTAGTGTGTTAAAAAAATTTATTCATACCTAATCATTAGAGGACTTCTTTGATACTTTGGTGCTTTGACACACTGATCCACTTAGTTCTCACTTTTATGTAAAATTATTAATGTACATGAGTGTAGATTAGAGGACAACAATTTGTATATTTAGGTTGAGTCTGATCTAGATCTATTCTAAGTGGATACCTTCTCTTCATTCATCCACCATGACTCTCCAATGGTGGGGATATTCACATTGGTCATGGTAAAAATTTCCTTCCATGTAGAAGGAACATAACTGAGAGAAAAATTTATAGTTTATTGGTTTTACTCTAATGCCTTTCTGTCTTGCAAGTCTTGAATCATGTTAATGCTTACTCAGTAGAACAATGTTTTTTTAGTCAGTAGTGTATGCAACATTTGAGAAACATCATTGGTTGTGTGTATACATCCGTAGTTAATTTTAAATAATAATTGCAATTAACCTGGTGGTAATGACTTGGTGATCGATTAATGGTGGTACATTGAGAGTTGAATCCGAGCTTCTTACAAAGGAAATCAGCCAATAATGGTTCGAATAATCTTTTTGGTGATCTTATAACCCTCTCAGTGTACTCTTCTTTATGTGTCAATTATGTCCCCTATCTTGACTTTATCCTTCATGAACAGAGAGACTATCGGTCTTATGCCACACTAAAGCATTAAATTCCATTGGTATTGTTTAAGTCGTCTCTCAATGATTCATGCCACCAAGTTAGGGTGGTAGTGGTTTAATTCTTGATGATATCTTATTGGAAAGATTTCATGACTAGATCTTTTTGGTCGATTTGGAATTCCACAATTTCATTATGATAGAGTCCCGGAAATGACCACATAAGTAATCATTTACATTCTATTAAATAAAATAATTTCTAGAGCATTGCTCAAATTTTTAAAGGAATGATTTTTTAGAAAATTATGATAGTTCTGGTTTTGTGGATAAAAATTTTATCCCCTTTTAAAAGGTTTAGACCAATAGTAAAGAGCACAGTTAGTTAGATAAATTATGATATGATAACATGGCCATGTCTCTAGATAAATGAGACCCGATAAACACAATTTCAATGTTTTTGTTGGAAATTTGGGTGTTGGCACAAATCTTAATATCTTATGTGCCTATTACTTATTCAATACATAAGGGTGCATTGGGAATTTGGAAATGCAACACAGATATTTTGATCAAGAATCCATTACCCTTAAAGGTTTTGTGATATTTTCATTGTTCTTAACGGTTTCTCAAGGATGATATGTTCTATGGTGGGTAGGTTGTAACATCCTCATTTTAAAATGACAACAAAAATCTACTTTTGTTATTAAATTACATGTATTTGGGTGAGAAAATTAAAACTTTCAATACTTATGTTTATTATAAATTTACAAAAGGATAAGATTATTTTTTAACACTTAGAAATATTATTGTAATTTGTGTTAGAGTTTGGTGTTGAGTCATCATGGTATTTTTAGGCCCGTAGAACTTCAACGTTGATTGAATAAAAATATTAAAAATATTTTATTTTTTCGTGTGTGCATTTTTAAAAAAATAAAATTACTCTAAAAAAGTGCATCGTATGAGACACCTAAGACCACCGTTAGATTCAGAATGTGGGGTTTACCCATGGTTGGGTATAACCTTTATGTGTGTCAGGTATTTAGAAACACCACACATGATAATACCCTCTTTATTTATAATTAATTTTTTATTGAATTATTTATCTAATAAAAAATTAATTTCTCACAAATGGTGTATCATATGATAAATCTAAGGCCACCATTAGGTTAGGAACACAAGGTTTACCCTATAATGTTTATAAATTTAATGTGTATAGGGTGTTTAGAATCCTAAAAAATAATAATACCATTTTTAGATTTAATTAATTTAATATTCCATTTATTATTTAATAATTAGTTTTTTAGAAATGGTTTATTGTATGAGAATCCTAAGTCCATGGCTAGGTCTAGAACACAGGGTTTACCCTAATCGGGGTATAACATTTGCAACTATCAGATGTTTGGTTAGATCATACCCAAAGATAATTCAACTTTTTTATAAATGTTTACTTCAATAGTTATATATAATAATAATTTATTATTATTATTATTTATGTTGGAGAAATGAAAATATAATTCCACAATTACTAAATTATGTTATGGTGTAAATAATAAGTTCACAATGTGATAATTGTGATATTATTGATTATTATAATTAAATTCAACGTGAAATCTATACTCATTTATTAGGTGTTATAATTATTTAATTGTTGTTATTTTTAAAATTAAAATGTAGGTAAGGATGAGGTACATTTCATAATAATATTTGATATTATTATTTTTATTATTAGTATCAAATTTGGGAATATAATTTTGAAGTGTATATATATAATGCACATGTATACTTTTCTGGGATATATATTTACATACATGTGTAGGTGTAAATATTTATATAAAGATGGGTATATATATATATCATGAATACATATGGTTTAAATATAATTAAACATATATATGTGCGGGTGAAAATATATATATATATATATATATATTTCAATGATAGCTTTTAATGAATGAATGAATAATTGTGTTTAATTGAAAATTAAGGCTAATATGGGTGGCACATGGATTTGTGATGGAAGAAAAGAATAAAATAGGATTATAATTAATTATGTGGAATAATTAATGAATATAAATGAAATTAATGAAGGGAAGTAAAAATGGGAAAAAATGGGCATGGAAGGGGCCTTTTGGAGCTTATATCAACCACCCTCATGTTTTTTCTTCTCTCCTACCTTTCCCTTCTCTCAACATTTCTTCAACCCTCTCTCCAAATATTATTTTTATTTTATTTTTATAAATCTTCAATAATTGATATCTCAAACAATGTTGATCAGATTTAAGCATAGATAGTGTCATTGGATTGTTCTTGAATAGAATACTTTTAAACATATTTATTTTCACAAAAATAATATGGTTTATGTGGTGAACTTAAACTCAGATATCAACCCACTTCGTCAGTCACTATTTCACCTAAGGTAGGATTTCCTTAACATTTGTACATGTAATATTTAGGTTATAGACACAATTGTTTAGTGTGTGTATATATCTGTAGTATTCCCTTTATATATTCCCATTAAATTTAAAAATTCTTCATGTGTTCTTTTGATAAAATTAATTACGCATTCTAAAATAAAAATTTAATATGTTAAATTAATTTTTTAACAATAAATTTCATGATTTTATAATAAAACCCCTAAGATGAGGTGAATTTTCTTCTAATCCAAAATGTATGGATTAATGATTTAAATCGTGATTTTTATTAATTATTTGTATGATTATCTCTTATATTTTTTCAATGTCATAAAGAAATTTGGATGGGTTAAATGAAATGAAATGAAATGTATTTCACATGATAGATTTCCTTTATTAAATCTTTAAATGTCATTCCTCGACTTGGTTGTCATGTTCAAGGCCGCTTGTTGTTCTTTATGTTTTAAATGAATTAAATAAAACAGAACATTTTACGGTGGTATAACCAAACCACTTATTATAATTAAATAATCACATTTTATGGAAAAGTTTTAAAATGATATAATTTGAATATATTCAGTGACATGATTTATGGTGGCTGAAAACATTGAAATTATTTGTTTTGGGTAATCTATACTAAATTTCTTTTTATCATATACAGTTATTTATAGTAACTGTGATACATGGGATCAGACAAGCATGATTCGAGAACGACTAGATTAATTGAATATTTCATATTAAATTATTATTTTTCTGTTTAAGCCCCATCTTAGATCCCCTTGGGTATACATGCATGAAGACTTAGAGCTATGGACACCGTTTTTGTATTCTAGCCATGGAAATTATTAAGACTTTGCCTATATAGATTTAAAGCCTTTTAATAAATTTTGATAAATTGTTTAATATCTAGATTAGACATTGAGTTTGAATAATAAAAAATTTTGTGATATCTAATGATAGAGTCACATTGGATAATATTTTAAATTATAATATTAATAACCTTAGGGTCGAATTATTTATTATACAGGTTTGATATTATTATGATGATAAGTAGGAACTAGGAATTATGAAATGAATTGTTTCGACATATTACCATTTTTTATGAAATGATCAATGTTTCTTATGAAGATAAATCTGGTTAGTATGATACTAGAGCTGTGATTTTGTTTTCTTATCTTCTGAGATTATGTGATATTGATGTGATTTATACCTGATGGTTTGATATTGATTGACATGTTGAGTTTTTATGGATATGACTCATGTTAATTGTAGATGCCTAATGGTTTGGTGCATGATCTTTAGTAGTGCATAAAGGAAAGGCACACATGTACTTGATTCCCAAGAGAAGATTATATTATTATATGATATTTGAGGGCTCATGAATAGTGTTGATGTCTGAGGGATTAGTGCATGTTTTTATACCACCTAATGATTAGATGCTTCGGAACTAAATTCTAGATGGAAGAGTATATGATTTTTCAGATGTCTATTCGCTTGATGCACAATCATATGATGCCTGAGGGTGAGATTCAAGTTAAGAATGAAGGTGTGGTTTTGGTTATCCTAAGGGAAGAGGTTGTATGTAATGGAATATTCTATATGATTCTTCCTGATACAGGAGGATCTACCCAGAGAGAGAGATATATGGCTTAGGCCAAAGCAGGTGGTATGTGATGGGTGTCCATTTAGGATCTCATACCATGTTTCTATTATTTTATTTGTTATAACATTGCATTTATAATTTCTGTCACACTGTCATTTATTATTAATTGCATAAAATGGATTGGGATAGACACCATGGATGCCATCCTATTGAGATGTATATCTCACACCCTGCTCATGCACCATTTGGAACCTAAGTATATCTTATTGTTTTGGGGACTTTGGATCTATTTCTTGTGGCGTGCAATGTACATGGTAACCTGGAAGCATAAGACTAAGCTCTTGGTCAGGATTCTAGAGGATTTGACTGTTCGGTTTTTCTTTAGTATTGTAAATATATACATCTTGTACTTATTTCATCATCTATCATCCAGACATTTCTATAAATTTTCATTAGTAATTTTATTCAAATATCATATTATTCTAACACTTATTGTCTTTATTTTATTACTTCTTCCACATTTATCTATTTTTTATTAAATGATAATCCATTCTACTTACCTAATCTAGATGGTATAGTTTCCCTACCATAACATAGGTATTTATATTGACAACAACATTTAAGAATGGTTAATAATTATCGCATGTGATATATTTCCCTATAAATTGGTAAATGAGATTCTAATATTATTAGATAAAATAGGGTAATAAGAGAACACATATGTTTTTATAATTCAAATATATGCCATGTCTAAAGAGACCACATGTTAGTGGTTATCTATTGTAGTCACCAATTCGGTTGACCATGTAACTATATATTTCACTATGGTGTCCATTTTTCTTGTAGAGAAAATGACCCCTATTTGTATTCCACTTGAGAATTATGAGATCATAAATCAGAAAACACCTAACATAGTTGAAATAGAACATCCTATGGTTTATGAGGATTAGATGGATGTTTTTCGTCGTGATATATTCCTAAGGGTAATGAGATCCATGGAGAGAGAGACTGTTCACACCGTACATTTGATGTCTTAGTTGAAGAGATAGTTTCTGCTATCTGTATACCTTTATTGTGGAAGGAGGTCCCCAAGAATGCGAATTCGGGATTGGATCTGTCTAGAAAATATTTAATCACCTTGATACACCTGTATAAATGAGGTTATTGTTGGCTTCATACATTCTTCATGGACCTAACAAGCATTGGTGGGATGATCACGAGAAAGCCGGTCAGCAAGAGGAGTTAACCTGGAAGGACTTAGAGATGAAGTTCTTGAGCTACTTCTATCATGAAACATTAAAGGACGAGAAGGCTCGTGAGTTCAGGAACCTAAAACAATATAAATTTTCAGTGATTGACTAGTAAGGACCTTAATTAAAATTTATTTATTTGATAATTAAATTAAATAATTAAATTAAATAATTAATAAAAGATAAAAACTGTTCATGTTTCTTTCCCAAACATGATTTTGGCCATTTTTAACCACCTAAGAATTTTAGATCATTATTTTATTCTATTTTGATTCCAGTAAAATATGAAATGTCAGTTAAGGGTGAATTAAATCACTCCGCCATCAAAAATAGGTTTACATAGACCCCAAATGCGATGTTTTAATTTGGGGTTTTTGGGGAACACATGGTTTGGGTTTTCCATATAAACAACCCTATTGTTGTGTTTCATAGTCGACTAGGTAATGTGTGAACATCTTCAGACAACCCTTGGGTATGTCTATCATTTTTGTCATGATCTTAGATCTAGTGGTGCACAGGATTGCTACTGCGTGACATTCTTGGTGGGACTCTCAAGCAGGTCCCCCATTTTTATTTATTTATTTTATTATATTGTATCTATTTATCTCTTTTATTTAATAATTAATTTTAAATATTGTAAAAGAAAAAGGGAAAACGGATTGGTCTATAAAATGATAATGTTAAATTTTTTCAAAAGATATTTATTTATTTATTTATTTATGGATTATCAAAAGGTTAGTTTATAATATATTTATAAGAATCATTTGTGTGTTTTTTATCAAGTGATAAATATGAGGATTTATAAAACAATATTTTCATGAAATTATCATGAGATTATTATATGAGTTTCAAATTTATAATTACTTTGAATTAAAAGAAATTATCAACGAATAAATTGATGAAATTATTATTTAATAATTATTATAATGTCAATTTGTTAAAGAATACTTTTGTGATAATATCCAAGATAATTATAAATTAATTCTATGATATTATAAAAATAAAATTTATACTAATTTTTTGTCATATTTTTTTCAGCTGATAAATCTTTTTTTGGGGGAATGTTAGTCTCTTAGATTCTTCTCAAACCAGACCGAATCATATCTCGTTTTTCGATTCATGGATCATAGTTTCTATAATGTTGGTTGTCTAAACTAAATCAATTTTTTCTAATAATTATTTCATAGTATATATGATATGTATTATCGTGTCAAAAACCGTGAGCACGACCAAAATAAATTTTAATAATTTGAATGATTTTTGTCTTTAAATTTTGAATTGGCATAACAAATAATTTTTTTGATCCCTTGTAGAAGAATCTCCATGGAAATTTTTGGATAGAAAGATGATAATTTTATTAATTAAATGTGGTGTATTATGATAATACATATGTTATGATTTATATTGGCCTAGATATTCTGGATTAATTTGGATTTAAGATTATATTATATAGATATAGTTGATACCAGGGGATTTTATGTTGATGGATTGCTGATTTTATCTCGAAATGAATCATGTTTATTGTGGACGCTTGGGTCTTAGCGTATTATTTTCTATACTACCAGAGGGAAAGAAACATAGGTACTTGAGGATAAAGGGAATATTATATGTTTATATCAGATGTATAAGGACCAGATGGATATTCACTTGATTCTTGGTGGGGATATTATAGAAATAATGAAGATGATTCCATTTGTTTATGATATTTTTTTAATGATTCATCCTCAATAAGAGAATATTCCACTTATATGGGTGATCCATATTGATGAAGAAGGATCCACCTTCAGACAGATATATTTGGTTAGGTGCTGAAGAAGGCTTGGATGGCCTCAAATATTAGTCTTCAATGTGTGGTTCAAAAGGTTTTATTTTCATGCGTTGTAATAATTTATTTAATCAGTACCTTGTTTATCTCTATATTACATGCACCAAATCACTCAAGTTGGATTTGTTTTGACAATGTGGTGTGGACCTACTGAGTTGTACAGAGACACTAGATGATATTCCCTTTGGTTCTTAGAAACATTTCATTGATTCAGGTTTAGATAAGGGAAGGGAACCTGTAGTTGACTTTTAGCTAGATGGATGGGTTGGGGCATGGAGATAGTGACGACATGGGGTTTGGACCTAGGTTTTGGATATTTTATTCAAGTCTGATTAATATTTTTATTTTTAATATATTTAAAATGTAATTTATACAAATTTATATTTTCATTACAAAATTATTTTATGATGTGGGTTTATTCATTTTTTACCTTTTTTAGTTTTGTAGTTCTATTTATTAATACATCTTATCCTCTATTTTTCCTGATACTCTTCTATTATTTTGGATTTCATTGCAACTTTTACCAGAAGGTGTTTTCTCCCAACTAGATTATTTATATCCTCACTACTAGTATGTATACTTCGATATACGGGGAGGTGCGCTTGAGTTCATTCAGCCAACAAGATCGATCACTTGAGAGAGAACAAGGTCGGGGACATTACAAAATTGATTATAGAAATTCCTCATTGAAGGAGGATTAGAAAGAAGCACCCCTTTATTAGGTGGTGAAGATACCTATACCATAATGAGGGATTTTCCTTGTGGATGCCTAAGGGCCAGATGCTATTGGAAAAAACTATGTGGGATAGCATTGAAACAGACAATATGATGATCGTGGGCTGGATTGGGCCTGACCAATTGTAATAGAGCCAGGTTCAATTCAATGTTCTAGTGAGGTAGTTGGGCCCTTCTAGTAGAGGATTAAGGAAATACCATATTGAAGGACGAGGAGCACAAATAACCCCTTTATAAGTTATGGTGGATACCTCTCCCATCATGAGGCCTTTTCTGAGGGTATTCCTAAGGGATAGTGGCTATGTGAAGCAAAACCGTGTAAGTTAGGCCCATAGGAGAAATTATCACGATCATGAAATTGAATGTTCCATTAAAAATGGTGTCAGAGAATATTTTTAATGGCATGGTAAATCCAATTTTTATTATATTGTCTACTTTGGGCTTATCCAACATAGTTTTTCATTCCCTAGTATCTGGCCCCAATGTATCCCCTAGAACTATCCTGCTGCTTGGAGAGGTATCTACAAAACCTTAAAAGGGGTTATTCATTCTGCAACTCCATTAATATAGGATTTCCAAAATACACCCCCTAGAAGTGACCAACATCCTCGTTGGAACATCAAATGGATAATGGCTCTGATATGATTTATAATGGCACAGTCCAACCCACAATCATGATAGTATATTCTTTTAGCTAATAACTCACATTTTATCATTTCGTGGGCTCTATGCCATTATATGAGTCATGGAGTCCCTCCGTGTGGACAGATTACCAAAGAGAAAGAGTGTATTCCCCTTACAATATTTCACCATGGTAGTTGTCCCCATGACGACGTTCACTAAAAAAATTATCTCCAAAGTATTGTTTTATTTTCAAAAAAGGGTCTTCCTCTTAATGATTTAATGATTGAAAAGACCTTCTATCGTTAGGCGCAAGAGAAATAAGGCCAGTAATGCCTAATTCATTCCCATTAACAAGTGAAATCCTTTCTCAAATGGATGGAAACCCAAGGAAAAAGTCACTCTCAAAACCAGAATCAAATATCCAATAATCCAATGTAACAGATGAAGTCCCCACCAATCTCACTGGTTATGATAAAGTAGTAGGAATGAATCTTCTCTGATTGAACTAGGTTGAGGAGAATTTGAAAAAATATGTATAATACATTCTGAACATAAGGAAAAAATGTTTAAAGACAACCTTCCAATCATGTTCTAGCCTTTATCCATCCCTCAATAGATCACTCTTGAGGTGTTGTTAGAAGATTTTGTACCAAATATCTGCCTTAATATATGGAACACTCTTCTTCACCTGAGAGAAATGTATTTCCCCACAATGATTATTGAAGTCACATCATGGTAATAGAAGGTATGAATTACCAAATTAACTTGGTGGCTCTCATGTATGAATGAGATCCAATGTTTATGAAACAATAAGGAGCCATTCAATTATCTTGCCGCAGTGTGTTAAAAAAATTGCATCAGATGATCACAAAAACTCTATATGGTGTTCATATCATAGAAGGAGGCAAACATACAAAATGTCATTTAACCAATCTCCTCAACTAGAAAATACCATCAAAAGTGGTATCATGCATTTTCGTAGGATCAGTCCAGCTTCAACAAAGAGTCTTTGTTCACGACGAATGATATGCTCTACAAAAATAGGCATCGACTGACTCTCACAAACATCGAGGTATAAGAATGTTGGATATTGAAATACCTTATCATCTATCATAGGAAAATATGGAGAAATCCTCCCACACAAGAAAACTCAGTCACTAAATAACACAAATTTAGGAAATACTACAACGATGTAAAAGATCAGGTTATTTGGGTGCATACAAAATGATGCATGCATCCCTTTTTCTAATAAAACTCCATAAAATTGGAATTGAATATGAGGAAATAGTAGCAAAAAAATTCTAGGAGCAAGCCCACACTATAGGGATATAGGACTTTTAGATAAACCTTCACGGTCATCTAACCAGCCCCAATATGTTGTGAATGTGGAACTAGAATAGCCCCAACCATCAAGGATAGGGTATTTTCACCTCCACAACCTCCTCCTCGAGGAAAGTTAGTCTTCTCCTGAGTAGGGGAAACATAGTAGAAGTAATCCTCCCATTTTTTCCCATCCCATAATATGGTACCCACATTAGAAATGTGAATAACTAAACTATATATGGATTCCCATTGAATTACCATCCTCTATATGGATCCTATATAATCATTTATGGATAGGATAATTCTTTTTGGAGGGCGTAGAAAAAGGATGTCTCATAATGTCACTGATAAAATTCCTACAATACTATAATCATTCGTGAATTTAGTTAACCCAAACCCTAAATACCCTATAGAATACAAGTCCAATTTAGACGATGATCTAGATGATGATGTTTTGGTTCATAATGTGAAACATACTAAAATGTTTAAAGGAGGTGTGGGTACCTGAAATTAAATACAGTCCTTGAATTTCGGAATTCCACCAATCACTCTACCACTTCATCCATAGAGAGAACCCAAAAAGGGAAAAGATATGTTTTCACCTCACCTACCACCCAAAAAGGATGGAACCCTCATAGTTGAGGAATGATTTTCTAAAAAATTGGAAAATATGAAATAATTGTGGATACTCAATACATAAATACGTCAAGGAAGTCTTACTTCAAGATATGTTCTGTAAGAAAATCCTAAACTGACACTCCTAAATAGAGTACCTTAGTAAAGACGGTTCATTAGAGATACAAGATCTATAATATCATGTCAACATGGGTTAAAAACACAAATATACTTTTATCCCACTACAGTAGATCATATAATACCTCTATTGGGTGAACAACTAGAATAGGGCAATGTGCATCCTTATAGGTCTGCCCTATAGGATACCCACTGAAGATACCATAAGTGTCACCACAGATAGCCCTACCAATTTTTTTCCCGATCCCATATCCTGTTCGACCAGATATTCATTGAGGGATTATGAATACCATTGAGTCACTAATGAACATATTGTAATTCATAAAGGAATGGAGTGTAGTGGTATAACTACAGAAAAACCCTTACCATGAATTGATTAATACGATTCTTCCACCACTGAACTTTATGAATCCATCATTTCCAATTTTCAATGGCTTATTGGACCCACAGTAGCAACTGATCAACTTCATGTCACACTGTAATCCCATGATAGGGAACCATTAACAATAATAGGCAGTGAATCTTAAGTTCTTTAGGAAATCACTATAGGGGTGAACCATTGTATGGTATACCAACATTCTAGGTTCATTAATTACGGGGTGGGAATACCTAATTTAAAATTATTTCTTCCACTTCAACTCGAAATTTCACAATAAAAGAGTCCTTGAACTCTCAAACTGAAAAAAGTGGTAAAATGAAAGGATCATAGAATTCATTTCTTGGTGGAAGGGAATAACATACTCCACAAATGTTCTTCTTCCCCAATAAGACTAAATTACACAACTGTATAAAGAATTATTTGGATGAGTTGTGTATGCTATATATCCATATGAAATATACAGTAGGGTTTTAGGACCTTTCCATGATTCTTCAAAGAGTTTAAGACATCATCTTACAAATCAATTATATGTCCAGAGTAATTCGATCAGTTAAAAGAGAGATAATGGGTAATGTAGATGCTATCACTATTACACATAAACAGACCACTATACCTATTTCCACTACAAATCATAATCCATATCATGTGGTTATACCTCTTGAGTGTCAGAAATAATGTCTGACTAACTAGGATAATCAAATAGAGTATGGGAAAAATTGTCTATGGAGATGGAGAATAAGGTTTATTATTTATAAAATTACCAAGTCCCGATAACCGTTATCTTGATATTGGAGAACAATTTGATTATGTTTCCAAATCCCATGAATCTCAACTAGGATTTTGATGAATATCTTCCATATTATTTATGCTTCCATTGAAAATTGAGGCACAACATCGAGGAACGTTTCATTTTGGAAGACACCCTATAGAAGATGGTGGACTCTGGGGAAGTGAATCTGGGAAATATACTTGTGCATGTGTCATGAGTTTCTATTACTAATCTAGAAGAGGATAATGAATTGGAGAAGTTATCATCATGGTTACACAAATGTTTAGTGATTGGATGGTCATAAAAATGATCAACCATATTTTTACTATCCATTGAGTAAAGATTCAACATCACACTATGCCCCGAGTCACTTCCTCTCCCACAAAGACAATTCCATCGACAGTTTAGACATAGAAAATAAAGTCTTCCAAAAAAATATATTGTATAATGAGAAAGAAAAATACATAGAAATATGAGACTATGCTATGTAATAATTTGTCTTCGACATTATAATACTTCATGATAATAGTCCCCAAAGAATGGGCACTACTCCACCAAATGGTATAACAATAGTTTACCCTTTAGACTATATCTCCCTCAAAAAATGAATTGATCATCGGTTTCATAAATGTTATCCACTTAATGGATCCATTCCTTGACGATGAGTGTGAATATGATCCTCAATTAACTAAACATGATTGTGGAACTGAGAGAAGAGTCTGTTAGAGTTGAGGATATAGGGGATGACATGGTCATACTACGAGTCACTACTCTAACTACATCCCTACTCGAGCCATCTCTGTGGATGAAACTCATGGGAGAGTTTTCTACTTTTCTTAGTAGGTGCGAGAATTTTCACTCACACATTCTAGGGTCAACCCTAACATGATCATCAAGGAAATCTGGGTAGAGGATACATTATCACACAATACACCTCAGCATGTAGATAATCATAGTCACCATAATACACCAAGAGCATAAGCACCTTCAACACCAGTTAGAAGGACTATTCCATCCACATCAATTACTCTATTTCATAATCACCTATAAATGAGCATCCCTATAATGGGAAGTATAGATCATTAGACTAGAAGTATATAATTTTAATGCAATTATCCTTGGTACCAACAATGTTTTCAATCTTGGATGGCTTCACCCTATCAAAATACCTCAAAGAAGAACTATTAGAGGCGTTGCCGAACTGTCATGAATTTGATGGTGAGGATGTTATTTCAAAATTAAATTATGGAGAGAATAATCCTATATAATTCCCAATGATCATTTCATTAATAGACCAGGAATAGGATGACATTATATAGGACATGTCAAACCCTTGTGTATATCTTCTAGATAATGGAAATTTATATCCTAAAATCCTCCATTGTAAAAATCTCAGGAGTAAACCTCATTTTTATATGAACACTTCATCAATTGGGTTTCAAAAAATCTTACATTACCCCAATGCATTAATGTTATTGGTTTATGATAATAATGGGAAAATTCAATTGGGGAAATCAAACATAAGAATTATTTTGGGAATTTTTGTTTGAATTGGAATTCATGGTCATTGGAGAAGATACAACCTATAACATTCTCTTGGGAAGGCCATGGTTACATTATAAAAAAATATTTCATTCATCATATAACCAATGTCTCAAATATTTCATCAGTAGTCAAATTGGGACATTACATGCTGAAAAATATACATTTAAAACATAGGAATTAGAGTACATTTACATAGGATTCTACAAGAGGAAAGGGAAATAGTTAGTGAATGATGATTTCACTCAAATAAATATGTCAAATGAT
Organism: Viscum album; assembly: GCA_963277665.1. Taxonomy (NCBI): domain Eukaryota; kingdom Viridiplantae; phylum Streptophyta; class Magnoliopsida; order Santalales; family Viscaceae; genus Viscum; species Viscum album. Next base: position 421,377,205 of record OY728142.1, on the reverse strand, counting down.
TTAGAGATGATTCTGGATAATCATATCAAGTTGATCAGAAAAGAGTACAAGCTTACAATCATCCAAATCTAAGTGTTGGGTCTAAATCAAACCACACATCCAGTGAATTTGGTGATTCCATTCATGAAAACTGAACCCTAATTTACTAGAGATTTTTTAACGATATGATCATTAATGAAATACCATATTAAAATTTATTCATTCTTTCCCCTAGGATTCAAAAACATTCCATTCCATTATAGAAGATATAAAAAGTTATCATAAAATTTTGAGAAAATAAATATGTTCATTCTCAATCTCTCTTCTCCCATTCAGAACTCCAAAAGGCATTACACCATCAACCTATTATGAAGTAGTTTCCTCATCATATGAATGTCCCAATGCTGACTCTTACCCTATCTATATGAAACTAGATTAATCATCAACCTCTTAGATAGAGGTGCAAGAGGAAATAAATTAGGGAGAGTAAGAGGGTAAGGTCCTCAAGGACACCCCTATATCATTTTAAAAATCTATCTCCACCACTATTGATGAGCTTAAGGAAATGAATATGGGAAAATAATAAGATATATGACTCCCATGGATCAGTTCAGACATGCATTACAATGAACAAGAGGTATATTCCTAATTCTTGAAGAAACACTAGAACATGTTTTCATTGAATTTTGAAGATGTGTTTGGCCTTGATCCCTAGGTGGACACTGACAACATATGCATTCCAAAAGACCACTATGGATATAAATAGGTAGCCTGAAGGACACACCCGACTCACAAATCCAAAATTGAGGCTCATGTGAACCAAATACTCAAGACCAACTTTATACACGTAATTTATTATATAAAATTACTATCTAATATCATCCCATTGAAGATTAAAAAATTGGAAAATTATGCTCTGCACCAACTTCATATATCGCAATCAACATTTTCTAAATGAAGACTTCTCAGTTCCAATATCATAACCATTGATTGATGAAACATCTATTTATCAAGACCTATCATTCATGAATTGACATTTTTGGTTCAACCACATTTTTATGGACCAAAAATATGAAGAATACAAAACCATTAAGGACCCTCAGATAGTATTATGCTATCATGTCTTGCCCTTTGGCTTGAAGAACATTGGTTCCACCTACCAGCATGTCATACACCACATCATCAAACCCATCATGGGGATGTTTGTTGAATAATATGTTGGTGAAATAATGGTTAAGTACTAAAAATGTTCCAACCACTTGGTTTATCTTCAAACTCTATTTTATAAGCTACGACAACATATTATGAAGATAGAACCCTTAAAATGTTCTTTTGAGGCGACATTTTCAATGTTTTTTTGGCTTTATCGTACTCCATCACAACATCAATGTAGACCATGAAATGAAAAAACATATCCTTATAATTTTGACACCTTGAAATCTTAATGAGTTGAGAGGACATGGAGGAAACTTCGATTACATACGATTCATTATATCCAAACTTGTAGGAAAGTGTTTCCCCTTAACAAAATTAATGAAGAAAGGGGTTGCATATAAGTAGACTGATGACTGTCAGGAAGCATTTGATAGTCTCATGAAATGTCACCTGAGACAAATAATATTAATTCCACCCATTAAGGGAAATACACTCATTCTATATGTGACATCCCTGGAACGATCTCTATGTTCGTTCCATGAAAAAATAATGATGATAAGAATAAAAACAACCTCTATTATCTTAATCTAATCATGATTGATGATGAGAATCATTATAAAAATATCGGGAAGAGATACCTTGTGTTAATATTTAAGGTCTATAAACCAAGACATTACTTGCATCACCATGAGGTTTGTTTGGTCTCTCACAATAACCCCCACAAATATATCCTCATCTATCCTATGTTGTTAGGATATTTTGAATGGTGGGAGGTTATCATACATCAGTTTGATATATAGTTTGTCCCATAGAAAGCAGTTAAAGGCCATGATTTGGTATATTTTCTTAGAGAACAAACGTACGTTGAAACAAAATCATTGAATACTAAATGCATAGATTAAGAGATATTTGGTATTCAAAATAACCCCCAAACATGGCCAATATATTTTGACGATGCATGTAGAATCTCAATTGGGAAGATAATGGAAGAACATGAACTCAACAATGTTGGGTTAGGGATCATGCCCATTTCCCTAAAAATGATGATTTACCGTAATCTTTCCAATTTTTTGAAGTATGTTCAAATAAGAAGGTAAAATATCAATCCGTCATTGCAGGATTGCAAATGGTGCTCCAAATACTAGTGGAACACTTAGAGGTGAAAAGAGATTGAGAGTTGGAAATTAAACTGATCAGTAAGGATTATGGCATCAGAAAATAAGTGCTAACCCCCCTGATTGAATATGTATGAGGATTAATTGAAGATTTACCTTTAGTGAGACCATTAAATCACATACCAAAATCACATAATTCTCAATAACATTCATTGGAAAATCTATCTATGGATTTGGAAGATCCAAACCGGCATGAAACAGTCATAAACATTGCACATCGGCGAATGGTATCAAATTTTGTTAAACCTCATAATGGAAGAGATTAATGATGTTTGTTGAGTCCCTAAACCATATGGTCATAAAACTAGAAGGATAATTATAATCATAGACTAACATAAAAATGTACTAATCCCATAAGATAGATATGAAAAATATCAAATACAATGAAAAGTAACCATCTTCACCCCTTATGGTAACCCAAATTACAAAATATTCCTCTATAAATGAGGCCTTGATGGTGTAATTCTTATATTTATTAATGTGGAAGAGAAAATTTATGTCATGAAAGAAGTAAACAAGGGATCCTATGGTTCCCACCAATTAGGAAAAAATATTTCCAACCAAATATGAAGGCATGGATACATCTAGCCTTCGATGATGCTAGAATGCATCAAACTCACCATGATGTTTCATTCCTTCCAAGTTCATGAAAACCTCATACATCAACCAATATAGTTTCTACATAAAACCAAATAATCCTGAACTTTTTCTATATTGTGAGTAGTTGTTGTGGGGAGAAACCCTCCAGCTACATCCAAGCAGTTCAAATACTTACTAACTACTATGGAATTCTTATTTAAATGGGTTGAGACAACACCCCTAAAAAACGTTAGGTCCAAAAGCATTTTCATCACCATGAAGTCCAACATCAATTCCATATTTGGTGACCCTCATACAATAATACCAGAAAATGACACCGATTTCTATTTTTCTCAGTTGTAAAAGATATATAAGGAGTATAATATCAAATCAAACCATTCATCATGATGTCACTCAACAACTAATGGATAGATAGAGGAATTTACCAGGACATTATCGAATATAATCTAAATGATATTGGATAAGTATAAGATTTCTTGGCATGATAAACTCATTCACACATTATCGACTTACTAAACTATAAACAATAACCCCATAAGAGAGACCCCATATTCACTAGTCTATAGTACAGAAAAATTCATGTCCATTGAGGTCCAATTTTCATCACTCCTTATATAATTCTATGACCAACTATACATAAATGTGAAATCAGATAAATGAATTAAGGAATTGGAGTGACTTGATGAGAAAAGACCTCAAATTTTTTATCACATAGAGCTTTGTAAATACAATATATCTTGATATTTTAACAATAAGTTCCATGTTTGTTCATTTATACATGGATAATTGGTACTGGCCCTTAGGAATCCAATGATACATAGAAATAAGCCTCCAAAACCCGAGCCAATGTGGTAGGGACCATACTTCATACATAAGGTCAACTCTAACAGATCATATTCCATGATATAAAAAGATTATGAGAACATAAAGACCCTATACTATACAAGATCACAGACGATATATTTTATGTAATCAATAGATTCTCATCTCACATACAAGGCGTTAAACTATGTAGTTGGTCTTTGTTGCATGAACATAAAAACCATACCATATCATCCTGATTGTATGATGTTAAATGACATGGTTCATATCCTTGTTGTATTATGTGAAACTTAATAACATTTTCATACATTTTTGAGTGGATCATAGTCTTTAGTACCAGTAACCTACCACACCATTATTCAATAATTCAGTGGGTCTTTATTCTCATTCTATTGAGATATATAGTGAATCTAAGACATTAATTCCTTGGGCCGACCATAATTTTGAAAATTTCAGTGCATATTTTCCCTACGTCAAAAAATGATTGATGTGGGGACTATTTTCAAGATCGATGTGTTTCTTGATTCTTTCTCCAGCAAGATACATAGTGAAAACTGGGTCTTATCCCTTGTTCTGAACACATTATTCTTTTCCACATCGGGTGAACCACATCCTTACTATAAAATATTAAAATACGTGACTAACATTATCATTTTAGGAAAATAAATTACATAATATTTATAAGAACTATGTTATGATTTATTATTATGTCAATGAGATACATACGGATTCCAAAATATCCATTCCTAGGTCGATCCGCAATAAGAAAAAAATGCCCCACTCCCTATGAAGGAGTCAGACTTGCATAAGGAATCTTTCAAGAAATAAAATTTTCTTAATTCCTACCATCATATGATATATAGTGATTTAAAAATTTCCATTCTTGTTCAAAGAAATAAAACATCTCCTCTTTTAGATTGGGTCATTTTTTTCCTCACCTCATTATGTTAAAATGCATGAGATTTTATAACTACATATGGATTGATTCTCATACTAATGAGATATGTAGAGTTTTCTATATCATATATTTGGGTCCAACCACCATATGACCGATATAAACCTATTAATCAATTGTTTTTCCATTGTTTCATGGAAGATGATTTTACCACTCCTTGTTTCTTGCACTTATCATAGCTCTCGTAGGACAAAATGTTTCGGTAAAGATATTCCCTACATGAGTAAGGACTATCCATTCTCATCAAAGTTATCATGGTCCTCACTGTATGACATTAAAAACAACACCATATGTCTTTCCCACATGACTTTAAGAATCATGGATTTCTTATCAACTATTCATGGATTTATTTTCATCCCAATGAGACATGTGGTGATGTTCATATCTTCAACCCTAGGCCCGACTGCAACAAAATATGGGAAATACCCCTAGTCTCAAAGGTATAAGTTATATCTCCATAAGAGGAATAAATATGGTGTCTCCTCCATGAATAATCCCATATTAAAAAAACATTTTCTCAACATGTGAATCCAATCAGTGTGCATAATCTATTCAAGAACTACCCGTGGCTTAATTCTTACTCCAACAGGATATGTTGTGACCCATGTTTCATATCCCTTGCTCTAGTGGAATATTCCCCATTCTTTTTTGGTTATCATCTTCCAAATAATATGACGTTAAACTACATGGGATTTAAGAACAATATATGGATTTATTCTCATGCTAATGTGATATGTAGTGATGCATGGATACGACATCCCAGTCCAACCACCATAAAATTTAAATGTCCCTACCCTTATTCTATTATGCCATTATATGGAAGAAAAAACCATTACCAACCCTTGTTTATCACACCAAGAATATCTCGTGGGGGTTTATATGTATTTTTAAAATATTTTCCTATATAAATTTGGCCTATCAATTTTCATCAGGGTTATCACGGTTCTGGTTACAAGACCTTAACATTCACTCCAAATGTCCCCATCACATGGAATTAAAGTACATTATTTCCGCAATAACTACATGTGCCCTGATTCTCATTCTAATGATATATCTAGTGATGTTGAAATCATAAATCATGGGCCTAGCCAAAAATAATATGGGTGAATACCCCCCATCTCCCATGTATGAGTCATATCAACATAAGGGGATTTAATATGGTGTCCCACCCCATGTGTGGGCCCATATTAAAAAAACTATTTTCTCATCACGTGAATCCAATCAATGTGAAAAATACATTCAAGAAATACAAGTTTATTTATTCAGACTCTGAGAAGATACATAGTGAATCCTTAGTCTTTTCCCCTGTAAAATCCAAAATATTCCATTTTCACATTGAGACACCTTCATCCTTACTACATGATATTAAACTTCCAGAATAATGTCATTTATTGATGAATTCAATGAACATGATACCCCATGAACTATATGTGGATTTAAAGTCATTTTAGTAAGAAATATAGTGACAAATAGGTTTCATGTTCTAGTCCCATCAATGGGGTAAATAAAATTACTCTTTTCCTATAAAGGATTAAATATGTAGGAAGGAGCTCTTAGTTTGGGTTTCCACATTCAAGGGATCACCAAGGAAATTGATATGCCCCCTTATACAAAAGAGTTAGTTCTATGAAAGGTACTATGAAATATATTATTGATATAAGTCCAAGTAAATTTGTTGTGCTGACACATATCCCTTCCATATTTCATGATCCTAATCTTGGACTCTATTATATTTTTAAAATATTTCTCTGGATAGTAGTAATAGATGTTCTGGTACTTGACGAATCCTCTACCTAACTATACTGTAACACATTGTAGTTGGCTATTCAGAACTCACCCACTAATAAGGCTAGTTATCTAGTAAATTTCTCTATTTGACTATGGAGTAACAGGCCTAAGTTGAATTTTGTGTGTGTTAAATAATCCCTTAAGGTAACATGGAATAATTTTTGGGTTCATTATGCTTGTTGAAAAAGATTTTTTCAAATTTATATTGGGGAAATATCGAGATACTATTAAAATCGTATGTAGAAAAATATATAAGACGAATGAATTTATTCACTAAAATTGTTATAGAAAATTACATACATAAGGTGACATTGTTTCGTAGTGCTTTTCAAATTTTTTGTGTCCAAAATTATGAGTTTGGCTACCTGCTTGAAATTTGGATTTCCCTGAAGCCCTTATGAAAATATAGAAAAGTTAAGAGTTTAGTGAAGGATGTTTTATGAAGGATCAATTTCTTTTAAAATGATCTACATGAAAATGGCGAACATCAAAAATGATGAATGTGAGTAGAATCATGAGTGGAGCATTGTCAGAGAAAGAAGGTTTTGATAGAAAACTCCATAATTATGACATCCATCATGAATAGGAAATTTCCATGGAGCTTCAAAAAAAGTAATAATCTTATAAAAAATTATTGAGCATCCAAAAATGATGATGACATGGCCAGAAGGCTCTATAATCAGTGGATACACCTATATAATGGCCTCTGCCCCCTTTAGAAGATAAACATGACATAACAAAGTTCACAAGGCTCTATAATTGCAAATATGGTTCATGATTGTGGTTTATTAAGGACTTTCATGAAATGAATTTTTCAAAGGAAATAAAATCCATCCAAATATTATGAGCATCAATAATGAAAAGGAGTTAACAAATGCCAAGAAAGCTTCATGATATAATGGTGTTTCATGAAGGATTGATGGGCTTCGTGAAAGAAGTTTTCATCACGAAGGCTAAGTGAGATTCATGAAAGGAATATTGCTTCATGAAGGATATTTGATATTAACAAAAGAGGTTTTCTTCTTGAAGGATTATTGATATTCCCGAAACATAGGAACTTTTCAAAGACTATATGATATTCACAAAAGAGGGAGCTTCTTGAAGGAATCATGCATCACAAAAAGTGTTTAAAAGGGATTTCCTAGTAAATTTGTGGTAAAGTGGTATTCATCAGTTGGATGATAGTGGAATTCAATAGATCATTTACCTATAATTTAAGAAGCATGAATTCATAAAACTGAATGGACATACATGTCCATAAACTATGATTTAATTCTTTCCAAGATAAGTAAGAAATGTGTGAGGAAGATAGTTATACTTTACCCCAGAAGTGAGCTTAAGGAAGATACATAGGGAGGGACCCTTGGGAATGTAGTGAGCTAACCCAAAACCTTATAAATGTAGTGATCCAGAGTATATGTAGGATCTAGTATAAACTTTCATTATTAACAGCGATCCTTAGTAAATTTAGAACAATTAAAACATCACCATTGTATGATCCTTGGATTTATCCCAGTGAAGGTGAACCATGTAAAAATCATGGTTTCCATGTAGATTTATTCTCGAATTACATTCAAAGCATCATCATTAGATAAAGAGGTAATGAATAAGATAACTATTAACACATAAGTGCTAAATAGTGACCGTTATAATTAATAGGTCATGATCTAGTGGGGTAGGGAGAATTTACAAACGAATATCCAGGCCCTCATCCCCCCCTCTTAGGGTATTTTATCTCCTTTTGGAACAAACAAATTTTCCTTAAAAAGCATAAATAATGGGTTTTTAAACTAGTAGGAACTTCGCCATTGGGAGAAGCATATTTTGTCTCCGTAATATTTGATGACATTATATTGGAATCTTGTATTCAAATTTTGTATGTGGTCAACACCATATATTTGTACCATATCATTTCCCCTATTCTTGGAACCCCCAAGATAGTGCTTTTAAATCACATCCCTCATGTTCAAAGTATGGTGGAACGACCATTGTATGGTAAGCCATATATTACCCATCATTTCCATAATACATGGTCCTAGATATTCGACCTAAAACAATAAGAACCATTCTTTCCAATTTTAGGGTCAAACCAATAAGGTAAACATCCCCCACATATTTTTATATAATTTCTACATAGAACAATCCTCCTATATTAAGGTAAATTCCTTTCAAAAACCGAACACCATGGAAGAGGAAATCTGTATCTCTATAAACATCATTATTACATCAACAATAGAATATTTAAATTCATGAGAAATTATTTTCCTAATTATGTTATGACATTCCCCAGTTGACTATGCATTAGTCTCCCACAATTTTTTGGGTCGTTTCGGCCAAAGGATGCCAATATTTGACCACGTATCATCACTCTCTAGTTGGTTTTTCCTAAAGCCTCCCATAAAATGGTTTTTCCAAATAGAAGTAATTTCATATTTAGGAAAAACCTCCTCTGCCACTATAATCCCTTTCCTTGATAGCACTCTTCAAATCCATATATCCCTTGAATACATCTCACATAATTCCCCTCATCGTACTTGAATGTGATGGTGTATTCCAAAAAAATTACCATGAAATGGAAATTTTGATAACCTTGTGGTAAAATCTGAAGAACATAAATTATATCGCCCATAAGTCCCACACTGTATGATTCTAAACAACATATCATAACATCCTAGTCACAAGACATAAAATCTATACAGTTACATCTTAATTTAAGACATTAAACAACATGGTCCATGTTCATATGACATTAAACTACAAGTTGATTAAACCCTTGTTATAAAGGGGAATTCCACCTAACATCTATCACATAATAAAATTTACCTTCCTTCGTACAACACAAATTTGTGTAGGATCAATTTTATATTCATGAAAAATTAGAGAACTAATACTCTCATCATTCTCATAAATCACCCCTTGGCAAAACCACTCTTCATGGTCTTCAGGAATATGAATTTTCAGAAACTCCTTTGAATATGGGAAATAGAATTTCATAATTCCCAAGAAATACTTTTCGTTATTATGAAATAACATACCCAGGTTAGATTTTAATATGTTTCCCACATAAAGGTACTCTCAACCAAAGGATTCCACTAATTGACTATGCTGTAACATGCCCAAGTCATATTTTCATAATGTGTACAATGAAATTATTTTTTCAACTAGAAATAATTAAATCTCAAAAAATGAATCATATATTCCCAAATTCATTGACAATTTTGTGTCATAAACCACCTTTTAAACTCGATCACATTGTATTACTCCAATATTTTCCATGTATAATTTTTTAGATTCAGAAATCAAAAAATTATGACTCAAAACTCCCCTACACATATATGAATAATATTGGAACATTCTCCACCTAAAATCATTCTTTTTGTCATAATTTCAAAATTTATGGTAAAATATCTTTTTCCATAAAAACATGTCTCATTATTCTATTTTTCATGAATTTAATCTTCCCATAAAAAATAATAGAGGGAGTACTAACTCAGTTGAAAACACGCAAAGGGAACAATGGGTAAATGTTATTTTTTCCATTGATAGACCTAAATTATGTGTAGTTTCGGAAAAACATAAATCAATGAAAACATAAAATTTATAAAAATTATTAGTATAAAACCCAATAATGAGAGGAATAAGAAGAAATGAAGTCTCACACACTAATTCTTCTCCATATTTTTCCTAGAATAAAAGTTAGTGTAATGACATACAAAGACTCAATGTTTTTAGGGTTCCCTATATAAACATAGAAAGAGTAAAACTACACTCTTTAAGTCCCATGTATTATGAACAATTGAAGAATACTTCCATAGTCGATATAACTTCAAATCCCACAAACTGATGTTGTAATGTTGTAAAGTTTCCTATAGTTACCTTAGAACCAAATACTTTTAATTCCAAACAAATCTAATTAAAAGATGGGATTTTCTTGTCATTGTGAAATTTTTTCCATTATCATTGCCAAAAAATTATAAATGTGAATACCACTTTGAAAGAAAATATGATTTTTAGAAGAAATGATTATTTTTATTGGATGAAGGATCAGATTGGATTCCCATGTGTTCTGACCTAAAACGTTGTCGAACCAACCTAAAATGTCTGTGGTGCAACTCTCCATTTTTCTTTGGGGCTAGTGAATGTAGCAAAGAGACCGAACCTAATAGACAATACCACATCTTAAAAATAATCTCATCCAATGGTGACACCCCCTATGGTATCATGTAGTAGGATATCCCATGTCGTTCCCCCAGGTGGTTTTACATGCAAGAAACCTACCCCCCAATAGAATGGTGCATGACCTACCTTTGTAGCCATCCATAAACAAGGATCCTACATGAACCACCCTTTTGTAGTTTAGAAGAATCATCCAACCCTTTGTGTAACACCTTCACAGATCATGAGTTCCATGGAACTGCATGTGGTGACCTCTATTGAACATGTTTCCCTATTTTCTTATAAATAGGACCCTAGGGATCAATAGTAGAACAACTACAAAATAAGAAGAATAATTGAAGCTCTGGTTGCACAACCCCTTTATCTAAGTCCTATAAAATCCAACAAGTAGTTCTAAAAAACCCAAAAAATATTGAATTAAGGGGTTTATTGGAATCAAAGTATCTACAAGTATTGAATAAAAAGGAACCATGTGAGAACCATATTTCCCATAGTGGAAAACCACTTGTGTGAGGCCCATTATTTAACTAGAGACCAACATGAGTCCAATCCAAGGACTCATGTGGAGACCCATAGTGCCCATTATAAAGCCACTTCCATGTTTTGTTTCCTAGGTGGTCTATTTTACAAGGTATATCCAACATGTGTAGGCATTCCCCTCTACGAATAGCATTTATAGCTCTTCTTAGGCCTTGCATGAAGCACCTCTGGTCACCCTGATAGGACATGCATGATCCCCCCATTGAGATTTATTCCATGACACTATTAGTTTGTCTCCTCTTTTTTGGATCTCTTTTCTCTTTGAATCCATATTAAAACTTCCATCGAAGCCTCTAGACTTGTAAGACCATGGTAGGAGGAACATCAATGCGTCCCTTGTTTGGATATGCATTCCTTTAGTTGGAGGCGTCCATCACCTATCCTACCTAGTAGGTAGGGACCACAAGGTTTATGTGAGTATGCACCCCTTTGGTAATGAGGACCCCATCCCTAGGGAAGTGGCATGGATCCCCCGATCTCATAAACAAGGGTTTGTGAATTATTTTTCCTATGTCACCTCTAAGACACATGGCCTCTAGTTCCAAGAGGAGAGGCATGGAATGATTTCATCCTCTCGTCCGTTGGACCCAATTATTGGTCATCCCCCATGGAGAAAGCCCCTATAATTTCTTGAGGGAACTCTCCATCACCATTATTTCCTCCATCTCTATACATTTTCATAGTCTCCATATGGGTATCCAAACATGACTATCCAAAGATACAACGACGAGGGGGAACATGAACATCAAATCCATTTATTCGTCTCCCATTATGATGGCTATCTTCACCAGTGGAAGGGGGATCATATGGTATGTCAGATATTCCAAATCTTGTACCTCAAATTCAAGTTTGAATCATGTGGACTTAGAGGTCGTCTACGATTATTACATCCGCACAGTGTGATGTATTTTTTGGTTGAGAATATATTCTTGTATATTTTTCCTTCCTTCCATCTGAGTGCCTCCATAGGCGTGGGTCCTCAAGTACATTTATCAAACATTATGGAAAATAATATTTTTCTAGTTTTTTCTATATTCTAATTCCACTTATTTCTTAAACGAAGAACAATTCATTTTTAAATACAGGTTGGTGGGGATCATGATATCTTCACGATCACCAAACCATACAATGGTTCTCCTATTCAATATAATGTCCAACCATGTTCTCATACCTTATCCAAAAGGCCCCTTATTCTGTATAATTCATACTCGTAATGATGAATCTGGTCATTCTATTTATTTTAATCCCCAACATCCAAAAAAAGAAAACATCTTTAGAAATAAGACATAACCAAACCTAACAAACCATCATGAAATCTCCCTTAGGAGTAATCCAAAAAACAATAATCTCAACGAGTCAAACTCCCCCTAATAAAAAACATAAATGGGATAACATATGTGTGGGTAATCATTACCACAATACATAGAATTTGATTCCCATCCATATCACATATGTAGGATACCTCCATGAGGCTCAAACCCTACACCCCAAATAAGTCATAATTCTTTCAAGGTCACATTCCCAATAGGGTATTAATCAATTTGGGAATCCATATCCCATCCAGATACCATATGCCACTTTTTCATAAGTCCCACAAAAAAAATTTCAAGGAACCTTTCACCTAGATGTCCTTGTCACATGTTCCTAAATTTAATGGTTTGGTTCCCATAATATGGCCTTAAAAAGAATGATGTGTCCCATTAAGGAGAACTGAACAATGTGGGTTCTAATTAAATTCACAAGGATATATTTGAATCCCATATTATGGGTCCAATATTAGCATCAATATGACTTCCATATCCCTGGATTATTATTCACTATGGATCTCCCTACTAAATGGCTCAATACCAGCATTATAATAATAAACGACAAAAGAATCTCTGATCAGTACATAAGAGGGAACCATTTATAGAGATCCTCAGATACATACATATATCTATATTGATTAATATTCTAATATATATATATATATGTACGTTATTCTAAATTTGATACATGATAATAATTAAATGTTATTCCTATGGTGACCCGAGTTATACATTAGATTTAATTAAGTTTATCAAAATATGTCTTAAATCTATAAGAGAATCCAAAAGTAGGAAATAATTGTCAAAAAAAGAGTGATGAGCTTAAACTCCCATCCTATCATACAATGTGTATTCTTATGTATCCCTGGACAAATTTCCAAACAAAAACCTACCTTTGAAAATAATTTTAAGGAGTTATCACATATATATAATTGTTGTGTTCTTTTAGATAAACAAACAATACCTATTAGGGATTTTTCATAAGTAGTGAACCTGACGTGAATGATTTCAAAAAACTAAACCACCAAAAATAAATCATCATCCAAAACCACATTTTCATCATAAATAGTAGTTCCAGGCACAACATCACCAAAAATTTTCTGAAGAGGGTGGTTCTATGTTAGTTGAGTTCTATATGGAGTATAAGTAGAATATTTTTGACCACTTGGAGACTCCTCAAGAGATAGGGGTAATGATGGAAGATTACATGTTGTGGGGACTAGATAATCATAGGTGGGATATTCATTTCCAAGAATGAGATTCTTGAGGAAATGGATTTAAAGGAGTACCTAGAGATGTTCTAGGATCACTTCTACCCAAATAACCAAAGATAAGAAATATACATGATGTTTATGTGTTTGACCAAGGGTAATATGTAAGTGATGTATTATTTTGGATGTTTCATATACCTACATAATCTTCTTACAATGTTGGAAGGAGATGGGGAAGCTGGGGTTAAACATTTTCAATTTGTGGTCAAGTGTGATATCAAGAGACAGGTAAATATTTTCATATTATAGAAACTCACTAAGGTGGTAAATCATGATCTTATTAAAAAGGGGAACGTAAAGGATTCTTCTATTTGTAGAAATTATGATTTAGTTGGTTGATTAGGTATTATATCCTTATGTAATATTAATTACCTCTATGAGAACATCCGTTAATGTGATAGTTGATAGATCATCTAGGGCAGTGGATCAACCTATCAGTTTAGTGATCTAGTGTTATACTACTTGTGTAACAGGTTTTTCTTTCTATGAGGTTAGTATCATCATCTGCTAGTATATTTCGGAGCTATGGTTGGATATAGAACACATATTGGTTTTATAAGAACCCTAAAATATATTTCTAGGGACGGGTGTACCTAGACTGATAGAAATCATTTGGAGAGGATTTTATACCCCACATCATTCTGAAATTTCGAGTTCTATTAGACATACCAGCTGGGGTGGATGACTTATTACTCTAGAAAAAATGTTTTAGAATCGGTATATTAGTTCATCATAGAATACTCAGGTAGGATACTAGGGTATAGGAGTAGGTTAGATACATGCAATCCATCATACTCCTGATTGTAAGGCTTATGGGATATAGACTATGTCTGGTATGAATATTGTGTGTTATACACTTGAAATTTATTTATTTTATAACATATCGTTAATTTAATTTATATCATCCTGGTTTAGGATTTTTTGGGCATTATGATAGGATTCATTTATGGGGTTATGTTGATCGACACACTATTAGGGGTGAGATCAGTGGGTATCTGTCATTGTACAAAGTTTTCGATCAAGATTAGTGGGTTCCATTTCCATTGATTTTTTACATAATTTAGATTTATGGATAAGAATTGATTCTAGTAATGGAAATTTTAGTTTCATACTACGGATATATTGATTATTTACATGGGATAGTGTTTTTACACATCAACTGAGGGTAACAACTATTTTAATCTGAGAGAATAAGATATCCACACAGTCTATACAAGGAATGTCTATTAGTACTTGGGTTAGATGGTGGTTTTTTCTCCAATAGTTGACCAATTTTTGGATGCATTTGATGAGGATTTTTAGGGTTTCCACTTTAGAGAGAGTTTAGGTTTACCATTGAGCTGGATCCTATTGTTGATCTAGTTTCCATTCCTCTTTATAGAATGAAACCAACAGAGATTCAAGGGATTATGAATCAGTTGGTGTAATTAGAGGCTAAATGGTTTATTTATCTGAGTACATATCCTTAGCGTTCTTGAGTATTATTTTAATAGATGGTAGATGAAACATTATGCTTATATATTGATTACCATAAAGATAAAACAGATTTTAATTAATAACTAATATCCTCTTTAATGTATTGATGTATTTGTGTTCAATTTAGAGGTATTTGTTTATTCTCTAACACTAATTTAAGTTCATGGAATCATCAATTTAGGGTGATATAATCTAATATACAATGAACTTATTATAATATTTGGTATGAATTGTATGAGTTCATTGATATTATATTCGGTCTGATGAACACCCCTTATATATGTATGGAATTGATGAACTGAATATTTAACTTATATTTGGACTAAATTTTGTTTTTCTTTGTTGATGACATATTGGTGGAATCTTATTCTAGATATGACCATTCCTAATAATTTTTTATCACTATAAGTACACTGAGAGAGTGTCAGATATACACCAAGATATTTGAATTTCATTTTGGGATTTCATGGTTTGTTTCATAGGCCACATTATCTCATAGGATAGAGTGTTAGTGTAAAAAAACAAATTTCACAACCATGGTATCTTGGGTGCAACCCAAGAACATCTTCAAGATTTTAATATTTCAAGGTTTGGAAGGATATTACTATAATTTCATCTATGAATTCTCTTGTCTTGTAGCAATGATGTTAGATATGTCAAAGAAAGGGGTGATGTTTGGATGTTCTGGATTATGAGAGAATTATTTATAAGTTATTAAGAGGAAGTGGACCTCATCATTGATCCTCATACTACCCAAAATAATTTTGGAATATACTATATATTATTATTCATTTGGGATTGTACTTGGAGAAATATTGATTCAAGGAAACCAAGACATGGAAAATTAATTATTATAGTTGAGGCAATGTGAATGTTACTATATAATACACAATCTTGAGTTGGTCATAGTGGTTTAAATGCTAATTTTTTTACCATTATCTCTTATGAGAAAGGTTTTTTAGTTATTCTAACCATAAGAGTCTTAAATAGTTCGTTTATTAGAATGATACAAATATCTAATAGAAAATATTTTTGGAATACATTCAGTATTTCAGTTTTTAGATTGCATATACATCAGGGAATGAAAAAATTAATGTTGATAATCTGAGTCCGAAGACACAGACCTAGGTGGCTCGGGAATATAGTTATGAAGTGAAGAAGATAGACTAATTCAAGGTGATACATATAGATATTTTAGAGTATTTATAATTGATTAATCACGTGTCATTACCCATTTATCTCTCTCTCTCTCTCATAAACTAGGTCAAGAGGTAGAAATATGTTGATCTAGAGTGTATTGTGTTGAGAGAAAACTTTGATGGCATGGAGGTACATCCAAAATGTACCATCAATAGAGATGTGGTTATCCGCATGCATAGAGATGTGTATGGGCTTATGGGTATTTGGGAGGTGATGATGCATGTGTTTCATGATTTTAAATGGGTGGCGCACCCTGGATAGACTAAAATATACCATTATCTTCATAGAAAATATTAGTGGTCACGAATGAAGAAGTATATTATAGGTTTTTTGGTGTGATGATACTCATATCAACAGGTGAATTATGAGAACCAATGACCTACTGGTCTATTACATGCCTTTCCCAATTTTTAATAGAAGTGAGATGATGCTACCATGTATTTCATGGGAATTTGTTTGAGGAATCCTCAAAATAGTGGTGTGATATGACTACTTAGGGATTGGTTGTCAAATGCAGCCCATTTCTTATTAATTTTGGAGACCTTAATTGCTAAGGAATTGGGACACCTATATGTTTAGCAGAGAGTATGCATGTGTGGGGTGCCTTGGAGTATTATTTCAGATTGAGATCCCAATTCTACATCATGATTCTACAAAGCAATGTAGAAGCTGCTCGGTACATAGGTTTTTTTAAGCACTTCCTACCACAAAAAATAAATGAGAAATATGATCATACTATCTCAATGTTATAGGAATTATAATAAAATGTGTTCTAGTTTTTTGTGGAATGGAGTAGATGCATATATCCCTTGTTTAGATTACCTATAACAATAGTTATTAAGTATATTATAATGGACACTTATGTGGAACTATATGTTAGTAAATACAGGTCACCTTTTTTCTTTTTGGAAGTAGGAGAATTTTTTTATTGGGGGGTAGTTTTGTATTGAATGTTTCAGATTTGGTCTTGTTGATTTGAAAACATGTTTCTACAGCTCAGATTAGTTAGAAGTCATTCACCGATCAACTTCATCGAATTATCTAGTTTATAATTTGTGACTTGGTATTCCTTCATGTATCTTCAATAATGGGTCATCATAAGATTCATAAATAGGGTAAGTCAGCACCCATGTATGTTTGGTCATTCGATATTACTGAGAATTTCAGTCCAATAACATATCGATTAAATATTATTAAAAACTATAGTGTTTCTAATGATGTTTTTCATGTGTCACGATTGTGATAGTATCACTCAAACCCCTATCATGTGATTAATGTTGATGATATTGGTCTTGAGGATGACGCATCCTTTTAGGCTCACCCAATTTTTATTGTGGACCACAGTGTGAATACCCATTGGGGGTAAGATCATGACTTTAGTTCGTGTGTTGTGGAATAATGCACATGTTCATAAAGAAACATTAGAGAGGGAAGCTGAAATGAAATCCTAGAAGCTTGATCCATTTACCTTTCATTCTTAGTGATACTAGGGAGCATAAAACAAGGATGAATTGTTATATAGGGGGAAGTTTTTAAGATCCCAACTATTTTAGAGGAATGTTTTTACTATAATTTTCATAAACCTCTAT
Organism: Viscum album; assembly: GCA_963277665.1. Classification (NCBI taxonomy): domain Eukaryota; kingdom Viridiplantae; phylum Streptophyta; class Magnoliopsida; order Santalales; family Viscaceae; genus Viscum; species Viscum album. Next base: position 421,359,172 of record OY728142.1, on the reverse strand, counting down.
TTAAAATAATTAACCAATTATTTTCATGGGAGTAGATAATGTTTTTGGATAATTTAGAGGGATAGAGACATAGAAATTGGTAAAATTGGTCTTATAACACATGACTAATCGTTATAAAATAGTTAGTCCTAATCGTTCACCTTAATTGTGCAGATCTATTAAGGGGGTGTGGTGTTGTAAACCGTATGATGATGTCATAGTACACATGTGAAATGGGGAATCCAATATATAGAGATGTTCACCCTTATTTTGCTCAGTTTACCAAATAGGGAGTATTTCCCAATAATCCATGAAAAAAGGGGTTTACAAAGATATTGGGGCCCAGACGGTTGGTGCACGGTCTGACAAACCATGTGAAAAAACCACATTCCTCATTATAAGTTAAAAACTAACAACTTTTCCCTCAAAATATTATTGTTAAATGACTCAATTGTCACACATAATTTACTCCTATTATCTCTTAGTGAATTTTATGATTCTCCTAATTTTCCAAAGGACAGTCTTCTACAATTTATGTCCATTTGATGTGTTTTTATAGAGATTCAATTCACTAGTTGATTTTTTTGAGTCTGTTTTATTCCATTATTTGGATTTCTCAGTACTTGGTTATGCCTTGTCATTTATATATCATATGAACCATTTACATCACAATTATATACTTTCATGTTTTCATATTTATTATATTAAATCAAAGGTTAATACTGAATGAGTGGATATCTATGACCATAAGGTAGGTCATCTAAGATATATTTCCAATATTATTGAAATTTTATTTCTTGTGTATGTATTTGGTCTGATATCCCCAATCTATTGTGAGTTTTCTTCAATGATTATGAAAATAGTTTTTATAATAGCAAAGAACCAATAATATTATATCCAATGTAGATATCATAAAAATTACCTTTTTGGAATTGATGCTGATATTTGTGGCCAAATATTTTTACATCCAGACCTTACAACATCAGAAGGATATTTTTTAATACTTATATCTTCGAGGAACTATTTGGTTAAGAGTTTTATATAATTTAGAAAAACAACTACTAAACTGTCATAAATTTAAATAACCATTATTCCCATTTAACCATACTATCATTATTTCATATTATGTCATTATCATCATCAATATTAAATACCACCTAGATTTAATTTATTTAACCACATTATTTATAACATTGGGAAAAGGAACCATAAAAATGGTAATATAAAATTCTCAATAAGTTTAAACAAAAACATTTGTAATTCAAATTCATTAATGAGCATAACATCCACATGAGGGTGTGATGAAAAAATCATAATGCATAATATAATCATAAAATAAATCATACCCCTTAATAAATGGGATATCAAATATGAAAACATGTAAAAGTAAAGAGTCGTTATATTACATTATCACGAGCCATTTTCTTTCAATATTGAGCATGAGAAACATTATAATCCATTACAAGAAATTAAAACCCTTTGGGTAACATAGTCCATCGTTTTCATTAAATACTTTAAAACCACATTTAATTGGAAAAAATATAGAGTATATGTCCAATATAATCATTACATAATGCATTATATCACTATATGTGCACACCCATTATATGATCACATGGTGCTATCTAGGCCCCACCATTATATAAGTCATAATAGGATCACCTGACACTATTTGAGAAACCCCATCATTTAACCTATAATGGGATCACCTAGTTTTATTTGGTCCACCCCATTGTAGAATCTATAACAGTCTCACCTGATGCTATCATTTCTTCCCAATCATATAAGATGTCAATGAACCACAACATGAATAATGTTCAGGGATTTTTTATCATAAAACTCTTAGAAAAAATAATTATTATTTTATAATTTGATTAACCCGTGTAAGTGAAATTAGATTCATGTAAACCTATTTAACACATGATTACACCATATAAACAAAATGGGTTATTTAACAATCTATTTGAAACATGATTAATTCATGAAAAAGTAAAGAGTTGTATAATAATCTCTTTTAAAACAATATTAATCCTTCTAGAATAGAATGAGGATCCTATAATTACAAAATATCCCTAGTGGAGGACAAGTGGAGACATGTTTTTTTGACTTGATGAATGGAAATACCATTGACATATGATTAAAACATACTTGAGGAATATATAATTTTTTTTAAATCACTTTTTAAAACATAAAATTTATTTGAAAATCCTGGAATTGTAATTTTTTAAATGACTTATTTTATGAATATTAAGGAAAAAATTACCTTAAAAATAACATTGTAAAATTTCAAATGAAGCTTCAAATAAATGATGGTCATGTCATTAGGTAATTTAGTATACGTTGTAAAGAAAATTTTTTGGCATGGTAAAAAGTGTTAAAAATTGCCTTGTTTAGAAATAGACAAGATGATTACTTTAAAAAATTAAATAAAAAGGAAAAATTGATAAATTTTTCATTAATAAATGATTTTTAAATTTTTATAATCATTATTGAAAACATTTTTATAAAACATTGTTTTTGATGAAAAATGATTTCTAACTGAAGAGAGAAAGAAAGTAATATTTTCATAACTTTTATCCAAATTATTCTAATTATAAATGAGTATAAAATGGTAATATTACAATAAAATTTCATTAATAACCATATGATAGTAGAAGTATAGAGAATTATAATATTTCAACATCACTGGCTTAATCATACAAAACCTTGATGCATGATGAGATTGTAACAATTGACTGTGACACCTTCGGTCACATTGAATCATGATCTCCATGAAATAATATCATTAAATGAAATGTATAATATCAATAAACCAATTATATTCTTGATATAACATGTCAAAAGTTAAGTATATAATCCTTATAAAAGAATATAGGTGTATAATATAACAAATGTCTCAAAAATGTCAAATTGTAAAAAAAACCTTTATCGCTTTGGTAACATTGAATTTATAAACCATGTGGAATAAGGATAATAAAAGGGATATATAAATACTAATAAAAATAATTTTATAAATCATATAAAAAATTCATGCGTATTATATAAACTGTAGAAAAATAATTAGTGGTGAATAAATAACATATGTCATTGAAAGAAAAGTGAGATGAAGAAAACCCTTACCTTGAGTTCGATTCATCAGACTTGTTATTTATATTCCTTAATAATAAAATTATAATAATTATTTACAGACATTAAAACCTTATAAAAGTTTATTATTACTTTTATTTCACTTATTAATATATTGTATATAATTATGTAATAAATTAAGTTTAAGATGGATGTTTTGACCACATTCAGCTTATGTGTTAAAAACGACTTTGATAGGTTGAGTATGAAAGAAAATGATATTATTTAAACATATAATGAATAATAAAAATGTAATAATTATCATATTTTTACATTAATAATAATTTTAAAACAAATAATGAAACTTGGTTATGAAAAATTAACCAATGTTATAATCATGAAGATGGTTGGTCGTACGCATGCATTAGTAACATTTATATTTTCAATGATCATTGCAGAAAGAAGAAATGTAATTTATCTATATTTAAATAATTATAATTATATAATAAATACAATGATATTTAATTAAATATAATTATATATTTCATTATTGCTATGTAAAAGGAATCATATCTCTTCATGGAGGTGATAGTCCACATGTCCACAAATGACGTTATCACTTTTTTAGTGTCTGAAAATAAAATATAAAAATGATATATTATGATTATAGAAATATAATAATTCCTTTAATATCATAAATATTTCATTTATATCATATATATTCATTATATTTACCCTTATTACCTTCCATGTAATGTGTTAGTGAAGAACGCTTCACATCTTCTTGCGAGGCAGGTATCCACTGTACACATGAATGACATAATCATATATCCTATGGTAAGAATTATAAAAAAGGGTATATATTATATTAATACTCCAGAGGTATAATTATGCGATAAGTATAATATATAAATCATATATCTATAAATATTTTTAACCATTGATGGTGGTAATGAAAAAAAAGAACGACATTGGTTCGCGAGGCGACAGTCCACAACACAAAGAAATAATGATATTAAAACACAATTTATGGAAGTGTGTGTGGTTATAGGTCCTAAACATAACATAAAATAAAATAATTTTAATTTTTATAATTATATTTTTATGTAATAATGTTATAAGAATAATTGAAGGGGTGGTAACAGAAATAAAAAAGCAGATCATTGATGAACGTTACCTCTTCTTCAGGTAACCCCTTTTGGTTTGAACCAAATTAAATTATCATATTGATTTATTCCATAATTTAGGATTATAATATTATATTAAGGAATTTGGTAATTTGGGAACTTATTTTGGAAGATTTTGGATGATCTAAATTGATTGATATGTGTGAAGAGGTGATGGGAGTGAGTTCTCATTTGTACTTTATGAGGAGCATATTCACATAATTAATCAAAAGTATTGACAGTTGGGAGCTAAAAATTTTCTATATTTGATCCAAAATTTATAATTAATGTTTTGGAGGGATTATAAGGTTGATAAAAAATTCCACCACACAATGAACACACATTTTTTAACCATTTAGTTCATTAAATTTTGTTTATTTTAAAATATTATCATTTTGGTTTTACATTATGGTAACTAGTTTTATCAACTATGTAATTTTTACATTAAGACTAAATTAATGTGAAAATTACTAGATTAATTATAAACACATATTATAATTTTTAAATCCAATATATCAAATAAATATATTATGCCTTTGGAAAATTAATTTTTACACAAGCACAAGTAATGTGAAAACACATCGTTTTAACCATAACTATGCAAACAATGTTTTTTAATCTGGGAGTCAATATTTTCATTATAAAATATAAATTGGTACATTGATGAACCATATTATAAATTTATTATCATTTAAAAATCATTTAGAAGAACATATTATTTTTGGTAATTTTAACTCATTTAATAAAATATTATTTATTATAAAATAACTTCAATGTCAGTTTTGACATTATTCATTAAATTGAATATGAAAAATATCAATAAACTATTGAAATTTGAATAAATCATGTTAAAAACTATGTTAAATCATATATTAATCTTTAAAATAATTTAACAGAATAATTCACTAAATTCAATTTTTTTAATATTTTCATTATCATTTATTTTATTTTATTGCAAACTAAATAATTATTGTCTAGGAATTTCATAAGTATTTTATATAATTAATAAATATCTGAATATTAAAAATAAATTATTATGATAAAAAAAATATATTTTTTTAAAAGTAATATCTATAACTAAACCGATTGTTCCCCCCAATCCAAAAGCATTATACAAACTAAAAGGAGAAATGGTTCATTTTTGTATTTTTCTTTACATAATATATTTTATGGGTTGCTTTCCCAGACTACTACCCGAAAAATTGATAAATGTATTTCATAAGGTCATATGTTTTGATATATATATATATATATATTTATATCAATAAGTTTCTAGGACATTTTTACATTATGTTTAATGATTAATATCTAGGAAGACTATTTTTACCTGAATTGTTAAATTAAGTTTATTTTTTTTACTAATCACAATGGTAAAAAATTTAGTTCTTCTTATTATATATTATAAATTAAGTTTATTAAAAATATTGAATCCAATTTTTATAATTTCAATAAATATAAGTGCAAAATTTTAATTTAGTATTAATACCATAGATGCGATGAGACATCTGATATTTAAGAATAATATTATTTCAGAAAAATATATGGTTTTTTAATACAATGAATATTTATAATCATTGTATGAAACTAAATTAATATTTAATTATATATAATATATAAATTTTATTTATAAAACCTAAAATTAGAAACTATTTTAATCAATCTTAATGGATAAACATTACACATCATAAAAGAGGTTTTAGAACACCCATTTTTAAACAAAAAACATATATAAAAAACCAATATAGAGTTGAATAAAAAAATTAATTTCATTAAATATAAATAAATAAAACATATGAAAAATTCAAAAATATTTAAAACACTTTAGGAAATTTAAATTAATTTATTTATTGAAATGAAAATATTTTTTATAAAAACATTGGTATTATTTACTATTCACTGATAATTTAATATTTGAAAAAAGTACCAGATTTCAACCAAAGAAAAGATTAATATTATGAATAAAATAGTAATGTTCATTTAATCAAATAAATTATATAAAACATTCAAACGATAATTATAATATATTTTCCCTAAAAAAATAATAATCATTTTTGAAGAAAACATGTTTTTTTCAAAATAAAAGCCATTTACTAAAAATTGAATGATTTTTTTTCTAAATTTTCATCTATAATTTATATTGAATAATAAATATGTATATAAATATATATCTCATAAATTATATAATACTATTTATAACTACTAATTTATCAGCTATTTTGTAACGTTAATATAAATCTTGGGTCCTTTAAGTTCGTTGTGGCGTGTTGAAAATGCTACCGATCCTAAAAATAATAGGGTTGTGTGTAATAAAAGCTAAAATATGTTTTGAGTGTAATGAAAGATAAAATTTGTGTTGACTTTCCTTTAAGATATGTAATATAATTTTATTCTTTTAAAATCTCATGGTGTTAACTCCTCCCTCTTAAAAAATTTCATCCTCACCATTTAAACATTATTTCAGCAATCAAAGGATTAATATTCGAAAATAATTTTTTTCAATCCCACATCCTAAAAAGGTTTAATAAAACACCCTCTTGATAATATAGAAAGGTATGTACAAATTTCATGTGTAATAACACATAACTAGGATTCCAAATAGAAAAACATAGGTGGTATTGGAAGAAAAGATTAAATAATTATATATAGTGATTGAGCGCATTGATAAAAAATTTGTGATTGATCAAAGGAAACTTTAGGGCCTTAAAACTGTAAATCTATGATGATCAAAAAGACCATCAGTGCTTTAGAAATGAAGGTACTAGGATTATATTTTTGTTTCAAGATCCATTTCCTAGAGTTCAGAAATTGTCTTAACATATAAACTAAGAGAATTTGCAAATATACTTAAATGATTATTTGAATTTTATCATTTAATAAAATTCCACCCAAATATCATCTTTTTCACCAAATGATGTATATTCAAGATGATTTTTTTTATTCCTGAAACACTAAAATCAATATTTAAATACCACATAACCATAAAAGGGATATGAAGATATTCACCATGCCATAAAAAATTAAAAATAATGGTAATCCCATGGTATTATAATTCTCAAAATGAACAAACCTTCATATAATACACAAATATTAAAAATATAATATTAATAACCAAATTTCCAACTAAATTTTCCCATAAATAACCATCCATAAAATTCATCAGACATTTTTTAACAATGTTTTATGTCTAATGAATGAAAGGATTTGATAAAATATTATTCTTTGTTAAGTCAACCACTAATCCTCAATTAAAATTACAGAGACCCTCAATTTTCATAAATTAACATCAAATATCATTTTTGGGATACTTACAACATTATAGAAACAAATTTTCAAAGACAAAACAAGTATAGGGCCATTGGAAACATGGAAATGTAAACAATGATATATAAGTGAGATTCATTATCTCCCACTAAGTTCTTCTTGACTAGAACCATTCTTAAAAATATCATACATAATACTTATCATCATAACCTGGGTAAGGAATTATACAAAGGGTTAAACTCAAATTATTATTAATGGTAAGAAAAAGAGGTATTTAAGAATTATAACAATCATAAGGGTATGAGAAGATGATCAGAAAAAATATAAGATCATGCCCTACATATCAATGATCTCATACATGAATCATGGAATAATGCATGACATTTCCTAGGAAATAAATCATAAGTAAATAAAAAACATAATCCATGAAATAACAATAGAAGAATAAAACATGAAATTGTGGAAGACATATAGGCATATATAATGATTTCCATAGTAGTCAAGGAATTGCTGTTGAGACCACCTTACTAGAAAACGTCCATTAATAAACCATGTTCACACCCCATTCCATATTTGTATTATTGAACCAAGGTCACTTCCCATTACAACTCTAAAATACTAAACCAAATTCATTTACCATTATTGCTCTATAATACTGAATTAAGTTCATTTCTCATTATAGCCATGTCTATCTCAAGATATATAAAACATTACCTACTGCATTGAAGGGAGATATCGGTCCCACCCATCTCATAATGAAATGATACATTTATGTTCCAAAAAATCATAAAAATCATATCATAATAGATGTAATGAAATGGGACTTATAAATATGTAATCATATCATAACTTGTGAAAAAATATAGGTTTAATTATCATTTTCTCATAAAAATTACCCATGAAAAGGATTAAGTTTCAAAAGCATATAACTAGTGAAAGGGAAAGAGGTTTCCTAAACATCATGCCTTCAAAAAATAGTACATTTAAAGAAATAATATGAATGGAAACATTGAATAATTTCCCCATTAAGTAATGAGTGACACCAATGGATTTTATTTTAGATGGTAAGTCAATATTAATGTTCTTTTAATACATATCTTGAGGAAAATATCATTTCTTCATTAAAAAATGATTTTTAGTACAGAATTCTTTTCGAAAACCTTTTTACATCAAAATTTCATTGAAAATTTATAAAGGAAAAATTAAAAACTATAAAACGTTTTAAAAATCCTTTTTCATAGAAAATGGGCTTCAATGATATTTTGAAAACTTTTTTTGAAAACATTTTTGAAAACATGGTTTTTGAATAAAATAGATTTTTGACCGAAAAGAGGGATGATCTGATTATAAATAGAAACATTAAATTATGGACAAATGAGTGGAAAATTATAATAATAGAGTAGGATATATTTAAAAGATAGAGTAAAAGGAAACTCATGAATTTTCTTTAGTTATTGATCATATGATTTCATCAACATAGCATAATCAATAGCAATCTTGAAAAGCGATGAGATTGTTTTAGTAAACTCTTACCTCTTGATTACATGGGATCATAATATATATGTTAGAAAATGAAAATAAATAAATCTTAAAATATCATTAAAATAAATAAATTACTGATATGACATGTAAAATGGATTTATATACACTTCAAAAAATAATTTAGGTTCATAACAACACATGAATCTCAAAAAAGGAAAATTGAGACAAAATTATTTTACTGGTTTGGTAACTTTTCAAAAAAAAAACTCCATGAAAAAAGATAATAAAATATATATTTCAACAGACATAAATTTAGGTATTCCATATATACAATACAGTTATAGGTATTACACACACCACACGAAAAGAATGTGTGGCGAACAGAACATGTATCTCAAGGAAACAAAAGGTGAGATGAAATCTCTTTACCTTTTGACTAGAATCTCATCGTACTCATTAAAAAAAATTATATAGAAAAAATAAATTTATAATAAATCTTTTAAAAACCCATATTCTTTTATAAATTACCATATATGGTATTATTATAAGATTTTCTTACCTTCTTGTCAACCATCCTATGTTACGGCTTAACATTATATAATATATGCTTTATTCTTCACATGTGTCTTAAATTGATATATTTTGGTACATATAAATATATCATGGTAAAAGAATTTAAACATTGATATGAATATAATTTACATCCTTTATATTATTATTATAATAATATATATAATATATACGTAAAAATGGAAAACATCATTCCTGGAGACGGTATGTTGTACAAATGCATGAATATTGTTTCAGTTTTTAATATTGTATTGAATGGAAAGAAAGAATATATATATATATCATTATTAACACATCCTTATGATATCATACATATCCTATAAATTCACTAAACCCATCTTTAATAAATTCAATTTAGTATATGAATAGATCATATTTCTTTGAGGGGGTAGTAGTCCACACTTCCTCAACCGAATTATCATATTAACACAAAATGGAAAGTAAAAATATATGTTTTTTAAAAAAGGATTTAAAAATTCATAAATAAATAATTAATATAATTTAAATACCAAATATAAATATATCATCCATCATAATTTCCACCATGATAGGTGCTAATGAAAAAATTAATAATCATATTTTAGTGAAGAAAAAGTTCACCGTATACGTAGATAATATGTTTGTTACCCATTATATAGAAGTTTGTGTAAGAGTATGTTGAAAAACTATCATAAAAAATTTAATTTATTGATTATACTAGTTTTATTATAAATGAATTAAATAAATACAGTGTAGTGTTTGGATATGGGAAATAAAAAAGAAACTATCTTGAGAGAAGGTGTTACCTCTTAATCTAGTAACTCCTTTTGGTTTGTGCCAAAATGTATTATTGGGTTTCCTTATGCCCAAGGTATGGCTTCTAGTATTAAGGGAGGATTTCTTGGAAGTTTATTTGGTATATCATGGTCGAAACTAATAGGTTTTGGTGGTGTGAGGAATGGGGAGAGGTGGTGACCATTTATAGGGAAGGGAAAGGACACACTTAGCATATTTGAAATCAAGTTATGTGTACACATTTTTTTAACAAAAAAATCATAAAAAAACACTCAATAATGGAATATGATTGGATTAATAATGGATAAAATATTGGTTTTGGAAATGTTTCAAGGCTGTTTTGGGTATGAAATTTAAGGTTTAATACTTTATTAAAATACATGCTTTCACATAACCACTGTAAAAATATTTTAATCACTTTCACTAATATTTTTGTTCAATAAAATTTGAACATATTGGAAATTAGAAATTATTATTTTTTTAAATATGGAATTTTTTTACAAATTAAGATCGTATAAGTGACATAAATTAGTTTAAAATTAATCCCATTGTCAGGTCGACAATACTGGGTTTTAAAGTAAAAATTATTAAAAATTTACCACATTTTTATATTGATTTTCAATTTGAAATAGTTTCAAATTCCCCATATTTTATTAATTGATGAAAATATAATCTAAAAATAATTAAAGTGAATAAAAATATCATCTAACCATATAAATAACTTATATGAAAAAACAATTTTCAAATCATATTTGGTATTTTTCACTATTCATCCGAAAGTGATGTTTCTCAGAGAAATCTCAAAATGTAATCATAAGCTAATTTTTTTATTATAAATTCAAATAAAATTTATTTTATCAAATTAAATTTATAAATGTGTCTAAAATTAATTTTATTACTTTTCACAAAAGGACATGAAAATAGTTTATATGAGAAAATAACATTATTAAACATGTAAGGACTTTATAAAAAATCATATCTTTCATTGTTAATATGTTTTATTTATATAAAAAATTTTTATATATTTTTGAAAATTTGTCATTAATATTCTTATGAATATTTTAAAGGCTACGTTTTAATTAAATCCTTTAAATAATTATAATAATAAAATATTGTTTTGTTGAAACAGCAGTGTTGCATGTAATGTATGCTAAGCCGATGTTACATGTAAAGTACACCAATTTGTTTTTTGATGTATTGTATCCCAAGTATGAGTTGAGAGTAATGTACCCCAAGTTGGGGATGCATGTAATTTATGCTGATTTGATTTTCCGTGTAACATACACCGAGGGGGTGTTGTGTGAAAGGAATGTCTTAATTAGTGCACTGCAAGACATAAATGAAAATAGAATTTATTAATAAAAATATCATAAAATAATGGTGTGTCACATTATACCTCCATTAAAGTTAATTTATCCCTTTAAATTCATCTCATTGGTAAAAAAAATGTGTATACTTCTGATTAATCATATCCTCAAGTTCTCACGTAGCTTCCTATAACTGATGATTTATCCATAGAACATTGAGGAAGGAATTATCCTTTATATGGGAGGATTATTCCGAGTAAAAATTACTCATTAATGGTGAAAAACGTTTCCTATAATGGTTTAACACAATCAAATGATATATTGTGTGTAAAATCCCACCCATCCTCATTGGCTTGAGTTGTGGAGGATTTGTAACTTGGCCTTTAGAAAAAACTCCAAGACTCTAAAGGCTAAAAATAAATTCCAAGTGATTCAATAAAATTGGTGGACTGTTTTACCATTGAATTAAAGAATCCCTATCAATAACACCATAATGTAATGACAACTAAATTATCAATGATGATAAAGTATAAAACTCAAATCATAACAAATCAAACCAAACTAAATCCGAGTATGAAGTAGAGACCAAAATCAACATAATATATAAGGATAAAGATAAAAATTAAAAAGATAAAATACTAAATAGAAACCAACTCTTCATCTTGCCACAAGATCCAATTAGAAAACCACAAATACATTAAAAAGAAGAAGAAGGTATTGGATTGTTGTTTTTAAATTATTAGAATATAAATAATAAGATATTCCAATAAGAAAAATGAAAAATTTATGTATTAACTTGTTACATACGTGGTTGTTATTGCAACGATTATGAATATGTTTCACACTCTGAGGTGGTACTATAAAGAGGTTGTATTTGGTTAGGATTTCACAAACCCATGGGAATCCAGATTTTTCCCCCTTCTCAAGTATTAGAATAACACTGGTATAATTTCATAAGAATATCCAATAAATCAGTAGAGGGTTATATATGAATTGATTACACTATTCAAAATCTATTAGCTGTTAAGGTGGTGAATGTGATGGTAATTTTAAGTGGATAGATGGTTTTCAGCATTGATTGTATGTTTTTAGAGATCGAACACATGTATTGGATGAGTATGATACTCTATATAATGACAATCAATATCTATAAATATTATTAATTAGATCACTTATTACTTTTGAAATTTTTTTAGTGTTTTTATTCCATAATTAACAAAGAGCATATGTTTTTCTCTAATGGAATATTATTATGTTATGGACCATACAATATCTCTCTTCTTTCATGTTGTGCATGTGAGATCTTTTATGATTCAGATTATGTATGTTCTAAAAAGTTCTCTAGGAGGTCATGGTGATTTAGTGTGACATAATGGATCATAGTTACCATATTTGTGCTTTTAAATGGGTTCTTACAGTTCCTAATATTAAGACCTTTTCGAAAAACTATGGTTCTTAAATGTATTCTAGAATTTTTTTTCCTAGTCACAAAAAATAAAGTCCATGAAATACATAGAATTATTTATCAAAAGAAATTCCATAAAGAACTAGGGTGATTCCATAGATACTGTAAAATCAATAAAATATATTTTCCACCTATATAAAATCCATAAAATTACTGGTCAAAAAAGTAATAAATTGAATTCATTATTACATGCCAAAATATTTTCCAATAAATTAGATTTATAGTTTTTTAAAATTATAATTAATGAAAAATATACTACAATAGACCTACCTAATGGAGATACACAAAAAAATATTTAATAAATATAATATTCCAAGTAATAATCATTTATCCATAGATAAATTCAAAAAAAAAGAAATAAGATAAGAAGAGAAGGATTGAAAGAGACTATTTAAAATTTTGTAAATGTCTCAAAAATAGGATTAATAATTCATACATCCACCTTGTTGGTCGGAGTGGACACTCAAGAGGGGGGTGAATTGAGTTCCAATTAATAATTTCTGTTGAAAACTTTAAGATTAAATCCCCCAAATTGAAAAACAGCCCAGTCAATTAAGGCAGTAGATATATAGGTGACTTATTGTTCAACAGGTTTCTCTAAGGTTGATTAATCCTCAGTAAGGTTAGTTTGATGACTAACTTTACTTTTGAAACAAGTTTACTAAACAAATCTCTTATACACACTAACCAAAATTGACTATCAGAGTATATGCAAAAACAGATTTCTTGTTTAAAACAAAAGGAGCACAGCGGATAAAAAGAAACAAAGTAAAGAGAAGAATAACAAGATATTTCAAACAAGAGGTTCAGTCTTAAGCTAAGACTTAGTCCTCTTCCACTTGGTGATCACCTGCCACCAAGCAATTTTATAAAAAGGATTGATACACAGCCTGTATCGGGCTTTACAACAGTTTTCACAAACTGTCCAGGTTTGACAACCTCTGCCACAGTTATACGTGGGAAAATAAATGACCAAGCCACACCAGGCTTCTTCCACAGTTATACGTGGGTAACAAATGTAAAAAGGTTTGGGATAGATATTTTCAGTATCCCTCAGTTTAAGCACATGAGACAGTGTGTGTAATACTAACACACTTCTCACAAATGTAAAACACTTAAGCACAGTAGAGCAAGAGATAGAAGGAAGAAAGTTTAGAGTGCTCTATAGTGTTGGCAGATCAGTTCTGGACTCGTAGGAATGAGTGACTTGAAGCTTTGGTCCTTTTTCTGTAAGTTGACACTAAAACAGAGTGTCGTGATTTCCAGACTTCCAGATGTTCAAGTGATCAGCTTCTTTGAGTTTGAGTGCTTCACAGCATGGCTTTAGGAGACGGTTATTTCAGTCGGTTCACTTGAGACTCTTTTGTTCTTCAGAATGAATGCTCGAGAGTTCTTCTTTTTGTGTATATGCGTATCTCCTTCTCAGTTGTAGATGTTAGACTCTGTGTGTCCTTCCTATTCCATTCATCTTTCTTTTTTGAATGCTTCTCTCTTCTTTTTATACATCTCCATATATGCCCTTTTTGTTCACCCGAGGCCGACAAGATAAATAGTCTTGAGTTACACGTGCAATCTTCCTCGTACATTGTATTATTTCTTGATATGTCTGCAAATATCAATAAATAATGTTAGGTGTATCAATTTGTCTAGACATGACCGTTAGATTATTATTAATCAAATTGGAAATGAAAAAAGTAGAAATATAATAATAATAGACTGGTCGAGAATGTATGTCACTGTGGACTTCAACTGTGGTCTTCCAACTGTGGACTTCCTTCTGACTGCTGACTTCAAAAAAAGGCTTGCTGTCTGTAGGCTTGCAATGGTTGCTTTTACTCCATGTAACTGTAGCCTCTCTAACTGTAGACTTGTAATATCAAATTTGTAGAACTGTAACCTTTGTCAACTGTAGACCTCGATCATCAGTAGACTTAGTCGACAGAAGCTGTCTAACTGTAACCTTGACTGTAGACTTATGACTGTAGGCTTGTTCGACTGCGAACTTGTTCCAACTGTAGACTTGTTCGACTGTGAACTTGAGCAGAGAAAACTTTGAACAGAAGTCTTGTAACTGTGACCTTTGTCTGTGAGCTTTGACAGTAGATAGCGGTAGACTCGTGATTGTAAGCTTGTATTAGTCTTCGACTGTAACCTTGTAACTGTGAACTTATTGCAACAGTAACTTAAGGTGACAGTTAGCTGTAACTGTGACTTTGAAAAGAAAACTCTGACTGTTAGCTAACAATACTAGACTTATGTAAATACTACTGTAAGCTGTTACAGTAAAGTTATGAGAGTAAGAATATGAATTGTTTAGAATAAAATACGTTTAAGCATAGAATAATAAGATTAATGCAAGGTTTTAATACATCATAATCAATGTTTAAGCATGACTTGGGATTATCAAAACAGGTGATTCCAACAATCTCCCCCTTTTTGATAATCACAAATTATGTCAGTATGGAATGAAATATAGATGTATCAGAGAGAAGTGTGCAAAACACAGTATTAGCAATATGAGCACAAAAATTAGGTATAATCCTCAAGGATTTCTCCCTCTTTGTATAGGTTCATTTCTCCCCCGAGTTTTCCCTATTTCTCCCTATTTCCCCCCCCCTTTGTGATTAACAAAAAGAAAGACAGAGAGAGAGAAAATAAAAATTGTATTAATAATGAGTACATTACATGCCCCAAAACATGAATACATGATCCCTATCAAAAAACATAAACAGACTCAATCCTCCTCATCTGGAGGTAAGGGAGCTTTTCCTTTGGAGGAAGAAGATGGAGCAGTAGGTGAAAGATCAACAGGCTTAGGAATTGTAGTATGAACGTCTGGAGGGGCAGAAACAGATGCTCCTGAAGGCCTGTAGTGAGTAGATTTCCGAGGTATCAGTGGTCTAAGGCTTCTGAGGGCATCAGCAGGAGACATTACTGAAGAACCACTGGGGTTGGAGACAGGTAGGGCAGGAGGAACTATAACAGGTGTGCAGTACACATGAAGAAAAGGTAAGAGCATATTCTTGAAATCCATGATGATGTTTCCTCCTCTGTCCATGGCAGATAAGAAGTCATTTTTTTTCCAAGAATTTATCCAAAGCCGGGGTCAACTCTCGTAGCTTGCTAACTTGTTCTTTGAATGCTTGAGTTACAGGAGGCAACTTCATAGTTTCTAGCATGAGCTTGAAGTGATGGTTCAACTGATGCTTGGTGAAAATCCGATCAAAGTAATGATCCACTTTACTTTTGATGGCCTCCTGAGAAGCAGTAGCAGCCTGCAGGTGCTCACGAACAAAGCCACTGACTTCTCTTGTAGTAGCAAGGATCTGTAGGTCTGATGTGTCATTTGCACGGGCCTGAGTAAGCTCTTCTCTGAGCAGGTTTCTAAACTGCTCAAGGTCTATAGGAGAGCTAGATGAAGGAAGGGACTTGATTGAGAATGCCACTGTCTCCTTGAAAGACTGAGTCAGATTTCCGATCACTTTCTGAATGAAAACATCCTGATTGCTAAAGTGTTCTTTTACTGATTTCTTGAAAGCCTCAAATACTTCCACAAACTGCTTGACCACTTCTTTGATGTATCGAATCTCACTGGCCACTTGTGTCTGAGAACTGCTCAGGGCAGTTAAAGAAGCAACTGATTGTCTGAGGGCCACTACTGCTCCAGTCCAGCTTTCAATTTGAGTGTGGCACACTTTCATTTCATCCATCACTTCTTTGATTGGACTTCCCACAACACATCCTAGAGATAATTCTAAGGATTGTTCTACATTTTTCAGCTCATCAAAAAGACTGGTTTTCAATTCAGCAACAGACTGTCTGATGGTCTCCTTTATTTCATTCTTTAAGGATTCAAGGTCTTCCTTGGTGGCCAATCTTTCAGTTTCTAACATTGGAGAGCTGTTAGTTAGGATAACTGGATTTCTTGGTGGTTGGTTTTCCTCATCTGAATCCTCATAATTGAGTCCTAACACCATGTATCCTGGATCTGAGGTCCATCCTTCTATATCATACAGTACAGAAACTGAACCAAAACGCTCCCCCTCACTTGGAGCTCCTTCCTGAACATTTTCTACTATCTGCTCGACTCTGGGTAACTCTAAGTTCTCTTCTGTAGCTCTAGCAGGTTCCATACTTGCTTCCTCTGTAGGTTCAGCAGTGGGTTTAGCCTCCCTCTCTGTTGAGTCATCAACCACTTCCATGACAACAGTAGTAGAGACCACTCCTGCTTCCTGGTCAGACACTGACTTGTCTGTATACCCTATCAGAGGGCTCATACCATCAGCCTCATCTGCTTTGACTGTATCAACCTCGTCAGAGGTGTCCTTGACAAAATATTGAGATTCTTCTTCTTCTTCTTCTTCTGTAGACTCAGTGTCACTGTCTCTTAGAACAGGTTCTCTACTAGGTAGTTCTTTTGGAGGGCTTCCTGCTCCAAACGTCACTGTCCTGATAGGACTGTGAGTAGTCTCAGGATCACTCCCTTCATCAATTGGGGTGTTCTCTCTTGCAGAGTCACCAACTACTGTAGTCTGTTCATCATCTGAGTATACAGGTTTAGGATCATCAGGCTTTAAGCCTGGATCTCTTCTATCTCTCGGTCTAGAGGGATGAGTAGAAGGGCTAAATTTCTCATAGATTCTCTCCTCATCATTCACCCATGATTTCTTCCAGGGATTCCAACTGATCCTCATGAATTTGCAGATTACTTTCGAGATACATACACTGTTCTTTGCCACTATCAACTCTTCCTGACTTCCAGCTGCACCTTTCACTTTCAACATTACCGAAATGAGTTTAGCATGAAACAAGGCACTTGATTTTGAGCTTGCCTTTATCATGTCCTCCATCTGAGCCATCAGTAACCTACAAAGGTTGACCTTCCTTCCATGTTTTAATAAGTACATCAAGTAAATATCCTGGTGCTTCAGAGTTGCAAAATCTCCTCTTCTAGGACTCAGTTCATGCTGAATAAACTTAAACAGAAGCCTATCCTCTCCACTCATTTCAGCAGCAATAATCTTTCTTACTGTGCCATTGCCTGTCAGTTCTTCCAGAGCCGTCTCATGATCAAAGATTCCACTATTTGGAGGAGCCACTCCAGAATAGTAGTTGTAAATAGCCTCATGAGGAACTCTTAAACATGCAGCCCATTCAACAGATGAAAAACTGACTTCATTGCCGTTTACTCTGGATACCAGTCTATGCAGATCATCCTCTTCCTCGAACTGTAGATATTCATAGAATTCCTTCACCAGCTTTGGGTAGTACGGTCCATTATTGATTGCGAAGCATTCGGTCCATCCTTGCTCATTAAGCACTGCCAGTACTAATGATCTGCTCGATAAAATCCACTCTTCACTTAGCTCCTTCTCAGCAACTATTTCTCTCTTAGTGAGATTTGGATTAACAGGTCTTATCGAGGCGTTCCCGGTGCCACTGGATTCAACTCGAGTCCTCTTCGGCATTGGTGTATCTTCATTGACAGTCGGGGGTCGCTTTGTTCTGGCCATTGGAACTGAATGAGGTTTCGAGGTTCGGTTGAAGGTTTAGGGTTTATGACTTGAGAGAGCAAGGGTCAAGATGAGTGGATTGAGATAAGTTCGATGTTCTAAATTTTATCATTTAGGGATTTAGAAATAAAAGTATAATGAAAAGAAATGGTTCGAATTCCCGCAATAATAAAATAAGATTAAACAGCGAAACAGCCTACAGAGAGATGTAATAGTGAGGTACACCGGTGAGGTCTAACTGTGAGGTTTCAACTGTGAGGTTTCGACTGTGAGGTCTAACTGTGAGGTTTCGACTGTGAGGTCTCGACTGTGAGGTCTAACTGTGAGGTTTCGATTGTGAGGTTTCAACTGTGAGTTTTCAACTGTGAGGTTTCAACTGTGAGGTTTCAACTGTGAGGTTTCAACTGTGCTATAATTAATCATACCTAACTCATGTTTGATGTAACTTAATATCTCAGAATTCAAAGGATTTGTAAAAATATCAGCTAATTGATGTTCAGTGCCAATGAACTCAAGAGTGATATCACCTTTTTGATAATGATCCCTCAGAAAGTGATGTCTCACATCAATATGTTTTGTCCTAGCATGAGATACTGGATTTTTAGAAATGTTAATAGCACTTGCATTGTCACAGCTTATAGAGACATGTTTGAATTGATATCCATAGTCTAGTAAAGTGTGTTTCATCCACAAGATTTGTGCACAACAGCTACCAGCAGCTATATACTCAGCTTCGGCAGTAGACAATGCAACCGAATTCTGCTTCTTACTACACCAAGATACTAGTGACTTGCCTAAAATGTGACATGTTCTAGAGGTGCTCTTTCTATCTAACTTGCAGCCAGCAAAATCAGCATCAGAATAACTTAATAAATCAAATGATTGTCCTTTTGAATAAAATAATCCCAAATTGGGAGTATGTTTTAGATATTTGAAAATCCTTTTAACAGAAGTCAAATGAGACTCTTTTGGATTGGCTTGAAACCGAGCACACATGCATACACTGAACACGATGTCAGGTCTACTGGCAGTAAGGTACAGTAGACTACCTATCATACCTCTGTAATTGGTTTGATCCACTGGTTCACCAGTTTCATCACTGTCCAACTTGCAAGTGGTGCTCATAGGTGTGTCACTGCCTTTGGTGCCATCCAAAGAAAAACGTTTTAGAAGATCATTAATATATTTACTTTGGTTTAAAATAATACCATTTTTATTTTGAAAGATCTGAAATCCAAGGAAAAATTTGAGTTCTCCCATTAAACTCATTTCAAACTCATTTTGCATTATTTTTGAAAAATCAACACATAAAGAATTTTTAGAAGATCCAAAAATAATATCATCCACATAAATTTGTACTATTAAGACATCTTTAGAAATCCATTTAATAAAAAGAGTAGGATCAGCTATCCCTTTAGTAAATCCTTTCGAAATAAGAAAAGAGCTGAGCCTATCATACCAAGCTCTTGGAGCTTTCTTTAAACCATATAAAGCTTTAGATAGTTTAAAAACATGATTAGAAAAATGGGGATTTGTAAAACCAGGAGGTTGTTCCACAAATACATCCTCAATTATATATCCATTTAGAAAAGCACTTTTAACATCCATTTGATATAGTTTGAAATTCAGATGAGCAGCATAAGCAAGTAATATCCTAATGGCCTCTAGTCTAGCCACGGGTGAAAAGGTTTCCTCATAGTCTATTCCTTCTTCCTGACTATACCCTTGTGAAACTAGCCTAGCTTTGTTTCTGATTATATTACCAAACTCATCAACTTTGTTTCTAAACACCCATTTAGTGCCTATGGTAAGAGTGTCTTTAGGTCTTTCCACTAATTCCCAAACTTTGTTTCTTTCAAACTGATTTAGTTCTTCTTGCATAGCCATTACCCAGAATTCATCACTGATAGCATCATTGGCATTTTTGGGTTCAAGCTGTGAAAGAAAAGCTTGATGTTCAACCTGATTTCTTAGAGAAGCTCTAGTTTGTGTTCCTCTATCAAGATTACCAACAGCAGCATCTAAAGGATGATTCTTTAGAATCCCAGTTGATTTGGTAATGGTTGAACTAGAGATTTCAGGTTCATTTATAGGTTCGGGTTCCACAGAGGAAGATTCTGGAAAAAGTCCAGAACTGGATGTTTTTATTACAGGTTCTTTAGATTTGTCATTTAGGTCCAGAACAGATAAGTCTTCTTCAAGATCTTCAAGAGAAGTTTTAGACTCATGTGGATCAGTCTCATCAAACTTGATGTGAACAGATTCTTCCACACATTTGGTTTTCTTATTGAACACTCTATAGGCTTTACTAGACATAGAGTAACCCAGGAAAATTCCTTCATCACTTTTTGGAGCAAATTTATCAAGATTATCTTTAGTATTCAGAATAAAGACTTTGCAACCAAAAACTCTAAAGTAATTAACCTTAGGCTTCCTATTATTCCACAACTCATAAGGGATTTTCTTAAGAACCGGTCTAATCAAGACTCTATTAATAACATAGCAGGCTGTATTTACAGCTTCATCCCAAAAGTAAACAAGCAGGTCATATTCATTAAGCATAGTCCTTGCAATTTCTTACAGGGTTCGGTTTCTTCTTTCCACTACACCATTCTGTTGAGGTGTCCTAGGAGCAGAAAAATTGTGAGCATAGCCATTGTGTGAGCAGTAAGATTCAAATTCTTGATTCTCAAACTCACGGACATGATCACTCCTCAAGGTCTTAATCTTAAGTCCACTAAGATTTTCTACAGACTTAGAGTATTTAACAAAGGAAGAGAAAGCTTCACTTTTGTGAGCTAGAAAGTATACCCAAGTATATCTAGAAAAGTCATCTACAAGAACATAAACATAGTGCTTCCCATTTAGACTTGAAATTCTTGATGGTCCAAACAAATCCATGTGAACCAGTTCAAGTGGTTGAGAAGTTGAAACTTCTTTCTTTGGTTTAAAAGAAACTTTGTGTTGTTTTCCCTTTTGACAGGGATTACACACTTTGTCATTTGGGAATTCAAGCTTAGGTAGGTCTCTAACTAGGTGTTTCTTAGAGAGTTTTCTAAGTGAGTGAATGTTGAGGTGTCCTAATCTCCTATGCCACAGCCAAGACTCTTTATGAAAAGCATTTAAGCAAGTAACATTATGTTTAGCTAAAGTGTTTAAGTCAACAGCATAAACATTTTCATTTCTTAAGGCAGAAAATATTAAAGCATTTTTGGAATTATAAACATCACAAGAATTGTTTTCAAACTTGACATTAAATCCATCATCACACAATTGAGAAATGCTAAGTAGGTTGTACTTAAGTCCATCAACAAATAAAACTTTGGAAATTAATACTGAGTCAGTGTTACCAATCTGGCCTAAGCCGATGATTTTTCCTTTTGAGTTATCACCAAAAGTGACATATCCTCCATCAACCTTTATTAAGCTTTTGAAGCACGAATAGTCCCCATACATGTGTCTTGAACATCCACTGTCTATGTACCATACCTTCTTGTAATTGCTTTTCAAACAGATTTCCTACAAAACAGATTAGACAGGAAATGACTTTGGTACCCAGATTTTCTTGGGTCCAGATATGTTAGCAATCAAGGATTTAGGTACCCAGATTTGTTTTATGGGTCCCATACAATTAATAGATGCAACAGATTTAGAGAGATATACTTTATTTGATCTACAACTATTTAAATAACCAGTTGAGGCATACGAATTTCCAAAACTGGAACTAGCAGGATTTTTTTCAGACTTGGGAATAAATCGGGTTTTAGTAAACAGTCTTTGTCCAGGTTGGTATCCCAAGCCAGTAGCATACTTAGGTGCAACTTGCTTTCCTAGCAGTTGGGTTAGAGTATCTTTTCCATTTGTGAATGTTTCTAAGTCCTTTCTAAGTTGTTCATTAGATAGTTTCAGTTCTGTATTCTCCTTTAATAATTGAACATTTTTCTCTTTTTCTACATCAAGTGCAGACTTGACACTTGCAGTAAGAGCATGCTGTTTCTTTAAAGACTTATATTTATCCTTTAGTTCATTACACGTTTCTTCCAGAATATTACAGTATTCAATCAATTCATCTTTAGACATATTTTCAGAATCAGAACCAGATTCTGCTTCACCTTCAGAATAATAAGAGTTTAAAGTAGGAGTGTCTAAGGTTACCTCAGATGTGTTTGTCATGAAACATATATTAGCACAATTTCTTTCAGAATAACTGGATTATGATTCACTTGTGCTGTCTTCTGAAGCACTCCATGTGGCCTTCATAGCTTTCTTATAATTCTTGTACTTGTACTCATATTTCTTCTTGAATTTTAACTTAGGACAGTCAGCTTTGATGTGTCCTTTCCTTTTAAATTCATAGCAAACTATGTCTTCTTCTTTATCAGTTTTCTTCCAATCTTTCTTCCACTTACCTTGTCTATCATACTTACCCTTGTAGTTTGGTTTTCTGAAGAACTTCTTCTTCCTATAGAACTTCTTGAATCTCCTTGCTATTTGTGCCATCTCGGCATCACTGTCAGAATCTAAGTCTTCACTAGATGAGCTTTCAGTTGGTATATGCACTTTCTCCTTGTCTTTGCTCTTTGATGCAGTAGACTTAAAAGCTACAGATTTTCGTTTTGGTTCCTCATCTTCCTCTTTATTTACCTTGAGCTCTTCTTCGTACATCATCAGCTTACCAATTAACTCCTTGACAGGCAAAGTTCCAATATCACAGGATTCTCTAATTTAAACGGATGTGCCTCTCCATCTGTCAGGCAGACATCTCAATAATCTCATGATTTTCTCCTTTGCTGGAACAATCTTTCCGAGTGAGCTCATTGTGTTGACTATCTCATTAAACCTGAGATACATATCAGAAATAGGTTCATCAGCTTTCATCTTAAAGTTATCATATTTGATAGTATAAGTATTTAACCGCATTTCCTTGACATTAGTTGTTCCTTCATGAGAAACAGCTAAGGTGTCCCAGATTTCAAAAGCAGTTTTACATCCAGAAATTCTATTGAATTCCTCATCTCCTAGAGCACAGTAGAGAGCATTCACAGCCTTATAATTATTATTGTAAGCTACCTCAGTAGGATCATCCCAAGTTATTCATTCAATTTCTGGAATCTTGTATTGAGACTCTATAGCAGTCCAAATATCAAAACCCATACTTTCCAAATGAATTTTCATTTTGAGCTTCCATTGGGCATAATTCACACCATTAAAGAAGGGTGGCATGTTAGTAGCAGCACCTTCTAGTCTATTATCCATAAGGAAATTTTAGAAAATGTTTTAAAGTGATAAAATTTAGAACTAACAGAAATTTAAGATCTTTTAGATAAAACTACAATCACAGTTTAAAAACAGAGAGTTAAAATAAAACTTTGAGCAAGTATAACAGAGATAAACACACCCTCTGATACCAAATGTTGGTCGGAGTGGACACTCAAGAGGGGGGTGAATTGAGTTCCAATTAAAAATTTTTGTTGAAAACTTTAAGATTAAATCCCCCAAATTGAAAAACAGCCCAGTCAATTAAGGCAGTAGATATATAGGTGACTTATTGTTCAACAGGTTTCTCTAAGGTTGATTAATCCTCAGTAAGGTTAGTTTGATAACTAACATTACTTTTGAAACAAGTTTACTAAACAAATCTCTTATACACACTAACCAAAATTGACTATCAGAGTATATGCAAAAACAGATTTCTTGTTTAAAACAAAAGGAGCACAGCGGATAAAAAGAAACAAAGTAAAGAGAAGAATAACAAGCTATTTCAAACAAGAGGTTCAGTCTTAAGCTAAGACTTAGTCCTCTTCCACTTGGTGATCACCTGACACCAAGAAATTTTATAAAAAGGATTGATACATCGCCTGTATCGGGCTTTACAACAGTTTTCACAAACTGTCCAGGTTTGACAACCTCTGCCACAGTTATACGTGGGAAAACAAATGACCAAGCCACACCAGGCTTCTTCCACAGTTATACGTGGGTAACAAATGTAAAAAGGTTTGGGATAGGGATTTTTAGTATCCCTCAGTTTATGCACAGGAGACAGTGTGTGTAATACTGACACACTGCTCACAAATGTAAAACACTTAAGCACAATAGAGCAAGAGATAGAATGAAGAAAGTTTAGAGTGCTCTATAGTGTTGGCAGATCAGTTCTGGACTCGTAGGAATGAGTGACTTGAAGCTTTGGTCCTTTTTCTGTAAGTTGACACTAAAACAGAGTGTCGTGATTTCCAGACTTCCAGATGTTCAAGTGATCAGCTTCTTTGAGTTTGAGTGCTTCACAGCATGGCTTTAGGAGACGGTTCTTTCAGTCGGTTCACTTGAGACTCTTTTGTACTTCAGAATGAATGCTCGAGAGTTCTTCTTTTTGTGTATATGCGTATCTCCTTCTCAGTTGTAGATGTTAGACTCTGTGTGTCCTTCCTGTTCCATTCATCTTTCTTTTTTAAATGCTTCTCTCTTCTTTTTATACTTCTCCATATATGCCCTTTTTGTTCACCCGAGGCCGACAAGATAAATAGTCTTGAGTTACACGTGCGATCTTCCTCGTACATTGTATTATTTCTTGATATGTCTGCAAATATCAATAAATAATGTTAGGTGTATCAATTTGTCTAGACATGACCGTTAGATTAGTATTAATCAAATTGGAAATGAAAAAAGTAGAAATATAATAATAATAGATTGGTCGAGAATGTATGTCACTGTGGACTTCAACTGTGGTCTTCCAACTGTGGACTTCCTTCTGACTGCTGACTTCAACAAAAGGCTTGCTGTCTGTAGGCTTGCAATGGTAGCTTTTACTCCATGTAACTGTAGCCTCTCTAACTGTAGACTTGTAATATCAAATTTGTAGAACTGTAACCTTTGTCAACTGTAGACCTCGATCATCAGTAGACTTAGTCGACAGAAGCTGTCTAACTGTAACCTTGACTGTAGACTTATGACTGTAGGCTTGTTCGACTGCGAACTTGTTCCAACTGTAGACTTGTTCGACTGTGAACTTGAGCAGAGAAAACTTTGAATAGAAGTCTTGTAACTGTGACCTTTGTCTGTGAGCTTTGACAATAGATAGCGGTAGACTCATGACTGTAAGATTGTATTAGTCTTCGACTGTAACCTTGTAATTGTGAACTTATTGCAACAGTAACTTAAGGTGACAGTTAGCTGTAACTGTGACTTTGAAAAGAAAACTCTGACTATTAGCTAACAATACTAAACTTATGTAAATACTACTGTAAGCTGTTACAGTAAAGTTATGAGAGTAAGAATATGAACTGTTTAGAATAAAATATGTTTAAGCATAGAATAATAAGATTAATGAAAGGTTTTAATACATCATAATCAATGTTTAAGCATGATTTGGGATTATCAAAATAGGTAATTCCAACACACCTATTAATTGAATATATTCAATAGATACCACATTTGAATATAATTAATTTTATACTCTGTAAGGAGGTGCTTAAAAAATAGTGTATCCTCTATTATACATGAAGTGTTGAGACCTTTACAATTTTTTTTGGGTTATCCGAAAAAAACCCAACTGCCAATTCTCTTAATTAATCATTATATTTGATACTATATATAATTAATAATTTAATGTACTACATTAATTACATTCATCTACTTGGTCTATAATTATTAGTAAAGATATATCAAACATCATTCCTCTTATAAAGAAAAATTATTACAATAATCATTGTGGAAATAATGAGTATTACCTTTAATATATCATAATTTATTAGGTATATTAAATTAACATAACAAGAAAACATAACCACATTGTTTATTCCATAGTCCCAGAATATTTTACATATAATTAATGTGTAAAATAAAATTTAAAAATATAAATATTTACTCATAGAGTTTCAAATAACTTTTATTTATAAAAAAACACAACATGCAATTTAATCTTATTATTATCTCATAATATTTAATTTTAATCGAAGTAAGGTATTTATCCTAAGGATTTATAATCATTAATTCAATTATGATATATTTAATAGTATGTTTTTTAACTGTAATATATTCTCATACGATTGAGTCTTTAATACCTATGTGATTAATTAGACGGTCACATTTGTTATTATTAGTCATACTGAACACCCTTGAATTGTTAAAATAAATAATTAATTGCTTGGAAATAAAATTCATGAAATTAATCTATTAAATGAAACCCTTTGGTCATACATTATGAGAAGTGACCTCAAAATGTAAATTGAACTGATCTTCAATAGTGCATACGTGACAGACCAACCTTTACCATCCCTTTAAAGGATTAAAAACTATCCCACCACTATCCCAAAGGTAATTTTCAATCCACACAATCTATAAACTATTATTGGGAATCATAAGAGAACACTTGGGAATAGTTTCAACCAATAATCAGAGTTAAATTGAGCACTTTGAATAGAATAAATATTTAGCATGAACAATCCATATTTCAGACATATATTCCAAAAAACATGAAACAAAGTTGTAAAGTAGTAAATATTAGTGAAACTTGCCCCCTACTACATTGTCCTCCCTATCACACAAGGCAATGATACCCACTAAATGGATTTGCTTCTACAAATAGCAGTTCTAGTTACCATCTATCTGTAGAAACTAGTAAAAGATGAAATGTGAAAGATAAATCAAATAAATAGATATATACTATGAATTATTCAAAATGTAGACATAGGTTCTATCAAATCATGGAATGGGCACCATAGGTCAAATTCAAAAATGAAAAAATTGGCCTAAAACAAATCAATGCTAAACGACCAGTTTTAAGAAGAAATAAGAACATAGAAATATATATATATATATATATATATGAGAGAACATAATAACTCAGTCGTCCACCACCATCCATGAAATCTATATAAATCTTTTAGTATAACAGCTTATAAAATGATCGTTTAAACATAATGTTTAAATTAGGATTTCACATGCTTTATAAAACCAAATGAGATTCATAACATTAAAAAACCATCCATTTAAAAAAACAAAAAGTGTATATATATGATTAAAATTAATCCATTAATCTAGGGAAGTACACTAAAAAATAATTTCTCCATTTTTGAAAATTCTTTTGAAAATATCATTTTTGGAAACAATTTCTATGAAAATCCATTCCTTCAAACTCTTTAAGAAATCCGAACCATTTATTGAGTGACATTTCAAAGTAATACATACCACACACAAGGTTATTCTATACAACTAATAAGTAGAAACAATAAAATCATAAAGAAAACCATATAATATCTATGATCAATCATGAAATAACCAACAAGTAAACACATTCATAATCATTAAAGGTGTGAGAATTACATGATCGGTATATAATAAAGAAGGTATAAAATTCTATACATATCAAGAGGAAATACTCAATGGAATAATGTGAAAAGTATAATACACACAACATGGAACAATTTTTGGCAGGTTAAAGGTCAGACATCCATCAACAAAAGAACTCTAAACCCAATCTCATTAATGACACCCAACTAGAATTTTATTACAGTCAACTAAGGGTGACTATATAGTGTGTAATCATGTTTATCTTAGAAACTTATTATTAATTGTGATTTATTATCCAAGGTATGCTCATGGAATATGTAATGGAGGTGGGATACAATTAAAAAAATTTCATCTCATGATAATGGAAAATACCAAAGGATAACCCCACAATCACATTCATACCACCAGACACTTCCTATATAAAGAAACCCAAATCATAAACACACCATGGATCACAATGAAGAATCTATCACATAGATATAAATAAAAATCATCATGAATAAAAAAGGGATAAACAAGGGAACCATCAACTAATCAATCACACACCACATAAATAAGTTCCACCCATTCTTTTCACATATCATTTGTAGTGTATAAATTTTGAAATAACGTTGAAAAACTATTTATTATCCAAACATATACCAAAGATAAATCACAATAAAACCAAAACAAAAAACAAAAAACTAAACAAAATCCCCATTTAATTTCAAAAAGGGACAATATAAACTTGATAAATTATCCTTTAAAATTAATCAAACACCTTTTGAAAAGGTAATATATTTCAAATAAATTTTAAAAAAATAAAATACCTCGATAAAATATTAATAATAACATAATATAACACTTGTCATGTGACCAAGACATATTCATTGTCTTCAAACCATTTTTATATAAAATAAAAACACCTAGGGTTTTTCATACCTATTCAAACCTATGAGAAAACAAATTTTAAAATGCATGAAATATTTTTGAAGTGCCAGAATAGAAATTTTTTAAAATGTATAGAACGAGTCTAAGGAACATGGTATGTGATACAGACCAATATAAAACTATTTCAAAAATTCTTTGACATGTAATAGCATTAAAAATTCAATGGAATTACCTTATGGCGCACAATAAATTTATAACATGAATTATAAGTGCGTTTTATTGAGACACCTACCTCAAATCAGTGTCAGATGGGAGAAAACATGTCACATTCAATATAAGAAACTAGAATAGGAATTATTACATAATAATGAACCCAAGTCACCCAAAAATTGATCCAAATAATCCTCTTCACCATGTGGATGAGTTTGGAAACAGTTTTGGAGAAGAAGAAATCATCGGAAAAGAGAAAAAAGGGAAGATGAGTTTTCACCTTAAGGATTTGACTAGGAACATAAAAAAGAAATAACTATCATGGGTGGAGGAAAAAACAAGGGAGGAACACAACCAAGTGGTCTTGGCATGGTGTTTTCACATGAAAAAGAGAGGGGAGACCATGAGGGAGGAGGTCTTCCAATATGGGGTGCTTTCATAGGGGGAGGTCATCGGTAGAGGGAGGCTATACAAGGGGTGGTTGTGTGAGGGTTTTGTCTAGGGAAGAGAGGAGTATAGGGTGTTACATAATACAAGAGATTGGGGGAGAAAAGGACAATACACTAAACAAAGATATGGGTATTTTTGGTAGAAAAATATTTTTTTTTTAAAATTGAATATGGAGCATGGTTTACCAAACTATGTGACAACTGTACTCTCCATACTAGACAAGATTGAGGAACCGACACAGTTACCCCTAGATAGTCACATGTTTTAGTTAATGATGATTAAACCAAGCCAATTGTTTCTAATATGTACATTCCAAACACACATTGTTAGTGCATAGTTACCTATAGCCACACAAAAAATCATGCACAACACCTCATCCCTTATAAATTTTAATATTTACACCCAAAATCCTCAGGAACCCACGATGGCCCCAAATTAATTAATTAATTAATTAATTAAATAATACCACCATAACTTTGAGGGTGTTAGAAACTCTCCACCATTCAACTATTTTCCTCAAAAGACCCCAGTTGATGTATATATGAATAGAAAAATAATTATTAGGATTCTCCCAAGGGAAAAAAATCCCAAAAAAAAATTTCTTAGAAAAACAGAAAAACAACCCAAATCAAATAATGAAGGACCCTAATAGAAGGATATTGAGTATTAGTTTCCCAAAATTTTATTAATGAATTAAAATATTAGAACAGTTGAAAATATCTTACCCGAGATCATGATAACCCTTATGAGCAACCACAATCCTAAAATTTCCAATGGGAATTTACAAAGCTCCACTAGGTGATGCCACCCACATGAAACTAGTTTGAGAATATAAGTAGAAAATTATATATTAAAAATATGAAAGGACTGAAAAATAGGATCTCTGATACATGAAATCAAAACAAGTAACTCATCAAAATATGAAATGAATCTCTTAGAAATGACATGCATCTAACCTAAGGGTCACAATCGATATACATGGGTGTTTAGATCTAATTTCTAGAAATATCATCCCATGAAAATTCAGATAGAAGACAGAACCTAGTGGAATTCATATACAAATCAAAAATAAAAAACACCCTAGGTATATATACATGGACCCTAGGTTATTTCATTATCTATGGATACAAATAAACCATGTTTTACACCAATCATGGAAACGAACAACATCAAGTGGCGAGGCATGAAAAAACTACAAAAGGGAACACTACACACAATGGGAAGCCAATGATAAAGAGATGTTTCACTAACATATATCTTAATCAGGCCAGAGAAGTTATATACTCAACAAGAATAAATCCTAATATGGATTATCCTCTAAATGAGACACAATACAACACAAAATGGATAAAGAAAATAATGACCAATCACACATCAAACCTCAAATAAGTGCTAACATCAGAGACTCTAAGAAGAACTGATCCTCATTGATCCATCCATCAACAAATATTCATAGTCAAAACCACCATACTGAATAATATTCAAATGGTATACTAATGAAACAAAGCTTCAAATCTATCCAAATCACAAAAATATGAGAAAGAAAATACAAATTATACTCTATTTGGATTCTAGGAATTATTAATCTTAGAGAAGAAAAATCCCTATGTTGAACACCATACAATCACGCTAGTCCTTGGTGGGGGGGGGGAGGGTCCCATAAAACATAATGAGAATACACCATCCTATTCCAAAGAAAACAAGGGATAACAAACACATGCATTACAAAAATAAGTAATATTCAAAAATTCTGATTTTAAAAACATAGGAAAAATTAAAATTGGTTCATCCATTCATAAAAACCCAAATAGAAACCATTTTAATATTTCAAACCTTAAGGCATAACATGACTTAGACATTTTAAAATTATCTATACAATATTTTCAAAACAAAACCAACTATATTGAAAACCATATTTTTTTGTAGGTTTCAAAATAAATTAAACACTTTCCTATTTGAAATATTTTTCAGATCACTTAATATTTTAAAATATATAGAAAATGGGTAAAAATAAAATTTTAGAAACCCCAATTTTACATAAAATAGGAATCATATATTTCAATTTTTTCCATAGATTAAAACAAAACCAACTATTTAAAACAAAACTATTGGACAAGATTCATTTCCCAAACAATCCCAAAGGCCTTTATTTAAAACCAAAAACATTATTCATGTGAAATTCATTTTCTACCCATAAAAAATGAATTTCTCATCACATTATTAAAAACATAAACAAATAAAAAAATAATTATCAACCAATAAAAGAAAAATATGCTAACATATTACATGAAAAACTATAAACCCTATCCCATTTCAGTTATACACACTAGGAAATCCAATTATCAAATAACCTAAAAAACAAATGAGATGAGAAATAATGCTCAACATAGACACAAGGATGACAACCAAATAACAATAATGAATTAGTTCCTATTGGGTGTCTGAAATAAGTAATTTGGATTTTTGAGTTTTTAAATTCCTTGTGAACCGACCGCACATATTGATTTCTTTCTTTGTCACCATCCCAAAATGTATAATACAATCCCTAAGGAAACTCATTCCATATTGGTGTGGATAAAAACACCCCCTCTATTGGTATCAAACATAATCTAAAAATTCCATACAACAAAAAACTAGAATCAAATAGAAATCCTTTACTACCCAAAGAAAAATGAAGCTCAGAGTGAGAAATAGATCATTAAAATCTCCCTGCACCTATCTCATGTGTACCAATGTGCCATTTTTAATGGTACCAACACCCCAAATAAGATAAAAATTTACAAATTCCTAGGGTCTATGGGAAATTAAGAACCCAAACCTATGATACCATTTTTATATAATTATCCTTGGCCATCCCTTCAACAGATGCCAAAACTAGTCCCCTACTAGCCTGAAGGTCATTCACAATCCTTATAGGATGTCAAATAGTTCCTGAGAATCATACTAATACACTTGTTAATGGATTCACTCAATAATTAGAGTACACTATAAAATCTAGAATATAATTTAACCATGGAATGGCTCCTCTATTAATTATACGGTCATGCAAAAATAAAAACTGAAATAACCTAAATACAATATATGAATGTATAAAACAACAAAGGGAACCAAAAGACATTTCGACCACCCAAATATTCCTCTACTACAAAGAAAATATTCCGACTAAGTACATTTAATTCACACACCAGTATTTATAGTTTCTTTAATCAATATAATGAATTAAAAATCCTAAATGGAGAAGATAAATAAAATAAAGGGCCACACGCTTGGAATTATATGAAAAATAATGGTTGTCCTAGTAAATCACTAAATAGTAACCATAGGCTGAATGGAATAAAGTAAAAAAACCCTAAATAAATAAATTCTCAATGACTTGTAAAAATAATATCCACGAACCTGTAACTAAAATAATAATATATGTGTTGTTATATAACCACTTTGTAGGCCCCCACTTCCTGCCAAATCTATATAATTCCCCTAGTAAAATAACATAAAAATTTCTAGCTGGAAAATAATGTATAAATTATGTTTTCACATTATTTATATTAACAATAAAAAGAAAATTTCCAAAAAATATCCTTCTTACAAAAATATAATTATTGTAATACATTTAAAATTAAAATATCAAACTAGGGAAGAAAAACAATAAATTTTCCCCCATTTTGAAAGATCCCATTAAAATGCCATTTTCATAAACAATTTCTGGGAACAAAAATTCCTTTAAAATATTAAATAAATCCAAACTCATTAAAATTTCAAAATCAATCTTTTAAACCATTTATAAAATTAATAATTTGTATGTATTCTAAAACACATAGAAGAGGATGCGATACAAGCCATAAAGAGGAAAAATAACATCACATGGAAACCCATATAATGGAAAATATTATTCATTAAAGAACCAACATGTGAAAACCTGAATAATCATAATAAGTATGTAACTCACATGCTTAGTATATATTAAAAAAGGTACAATGAACCATATATAAAATGATTCAATACCCAAGGGATTGATGGGAAAAGTATAATATATATAAGGTAGAGCAGCTGTCAGAAGGATAATGGTCATAGATATATCCACCAAATGACTCTAAACTAGTCTCATCAATGACACCCCACTATAATAGTATTAAATACAATAGGGGAAAAATATATTGTGCGTATTCTCAACTATCCTAGAAACATCCCTTAACATCCCATTTAGTATACTAGGGTTCTTCAGGGACAAACTAAGGAAGATGGTCTATGATAAAAACTAATGTTTGAAAATAACAAATTCCAAAGGCTAACACCACAATAACATTCTTCCCACCTCACACACCCAATAAATGAGACCCAACTAAAAATCACATCATGATTCACAATCATTCTTCCATTACATGGATATAAATAAAAAAAATCAAAATATAATGGGTCTCAATAAGGTCATAATCAACTAATTAATCTCAAATAAGTTCACAAAGTCCCAAATGATCCTTTAACATGTCATTTATTGTGTATAAATTTTAAAATCCTTTTGAAAAAATATTTGTAATTATGACATAAATCCATGGGAAATGAAAATCAACACCAAACATGACTAAATCAACTAAATTATATCCAAATTTAATTTTAAAATGGGAAACCACACACTTTTTATAAAATGATCTTTTAAAATTAATTACACCCCTTTCAAAAAGAAAACCAACATCAAATTCATGTAAAAAAATTCAATTCTATTTAGAAAATTTGAAAGGCCATTTAATCTAACACTTTAAATGATACCATGATTTATTCCATGTATTTTAACCATTTTATAAAAAGAAAAACCAATATGGTTTTACTCACCTATATAAATCCATGGTAAACGTTTTAATACACATTGAAATATTTTAAAAGTGCCACATAGACATGTTCAAAAATAATTATAATATGTCCTTAGACCATTCTATGTGATAAAAATCAATCAAAAACATTTTGATGTAAAGAAAATATGTATTAGGTTTCTCAATTCATAGGAAATATTTTAAAATGCACAATAAATTTATAAGATAAATTATAATGGGGTTCCACTGATGCATTTGCCTCAAATTGGTGGTGGGAAAGCCTACAAGTGTCATATTCGATGGGAGGAAACCGAATAGGAATTATTGCATCCCAAAAAATCATAATAAACCCAAAAATAATCCAAATCAACATCCCATGTGTGTGAAAAAATTAGGCCATAAAGATGTAGAAGAAGGAATCATGTGAAAATATAAAATAAGGGAAGACGGGTTATCTTGTTGATGATTTGACAGCAGAATTTTGATAAAATAACCATTATGGGATGAGGCCAAAATAAGGGAGGCATGAGACCAAGGGTCCCTATCCTAAATGTGTCATGTT
Source organism: Viscum album (assembly GCA_963277665.1). Lineage (NCBI taxonomy): Eukaryota > Viridiplantae > Streptophyta > Magnoliopsida > Santalales > Viscaceae > Viscum > Viscum album. The sequence continues at coordinate 421,324,407 of OY728142.1, read as the reverse complement.
CATGTGATAGGGCTGGCTATGAGGGATGAGGGCCTTCTATAATGGGGTTATCACACATGGAAAGGTCATTAGTAGAGAGAGGCCACACAAGGGGAGGTCCTGTGAAGGTTTCGATCTTGGAGGAGTGGGGGATGGGGAATTGTGTGATATAAGGGAGAGCAGGAGAAAATTATAACAATAATTAATAAACATAAGGTTATTTTTGGAAGAATATTTTTTTAAAATAATAGAGAAGGAGATGGTTTATGCACAATGTTTACCAAATCAATTTCCAACCATTTTTTCCCTATTAGACACACATGAATCACCTGCGTGGTTACCCACAGGTAGCCACATGGTTGATCTAACAATTATCACACCTTTTTAATCAGATTCATCCAGCATCAACCCCTCTTGTATAGTTAATATATGGTTACCCAAAATCATGCGTAAACATTTTGAAACACCTATTCCTTAAAAACATTTAAATTTCCAACTAAAATATTTATGAACCCACGATGGAAAAAAATTAATTAAATTAATTAAATAATTAATATCACTGTGACATGATAGGTGTCACATGAAGTTATTTTCATTGTCTGCTTAAAATGTTTCCATGATATAACTTTACCATATATCATAAATATGTATATTTAAGATGACTCATTTGAATCAAAAATACTCAAAAAAATATTCATATGGTTATCCAAAAATAATATAACAGTTAGTCTATATATATATATAAACAATTATTATTTAGTCCCATTAATATATCTAAATTCCTTTTTCATGGATTTTCTCTCATTTATACATATATTAATCGTATGTTGCCTAAATTTTCCAACTAAAAATGAAATTGAAACCCATTTATAGAAATAATCAACTAATAAACATTAATATACAAAAACATGTTATATGGTTTTCATTTTATATATTTCAAAATCATTTTAGGGTAATTTATTCCAATTTAATTTATCAATTTTATCAAGTATTGTTATAAATGATGCACATTAATTCATCTAAAATATCCCTATAACATTATTAACATAGGTTTCTCACGACCATCCCAAAATAGCACTCAAAACCTCAATGTAAATATTTATTTGAGTGACATTGGATGAAAAGATCATATCCTTTACTGCAAAACCCTTAGTGGGAAACTATTTTACCTAATATAGATACCCTTATCATTAGTAGTAAGTAAAACTCCATCTATTTATAAAACAACGAATCATATATTAATACCACAATCATTTTGGTATATACATTACTTCATATTGTTTTCTTCAAAATAAAATCAATAAATGACAATATTCAATAAGATATACCACTTTAGGAATGATTGTTTTTAATAATCTTTTTGATTGTCTTTTGAATGAAATATGAATCACTTCAGAAATTTCAAGTAGACCTCCTAATCAATATTATCATCCATAAAATCATTTTTGTATCAATTTATTTTATTTCAATTTTAAATAATCTAATAATGACAATCCCATATGTTATGAATATTTTTTAGAGACCAAAGAAAATGTTTCGGTATAATCAATTCCTTAATTTTAAGGGAATCCTTTTGCACAAATTCGGGACTTGTATCCATTAATATTTCCCTCTTAGTTTACAATAATCATTTTCACGTAATATGATGTGAAAATATTCAAAAATAAATCACAGATCTAATAATATATTCTAATTTATATAGATACACTATATAATATATAATTTTTTTTGATACATTCATTCTTGTAGATATTTTTAATTTTTCACAATTTTTCATGAATAATGTTGTCCAACTGATTATTCAAGAGTTTTAAAATATTTATATATCTTATCTATAGGATGTCTATCAATATATTATGGAATAATATTTGTTGAAATTGGACTTAATAGTCATGTTTAATGAATAATTATCAATATATTAGATGATGTAGAATGAACAAATTACTCCCACTAATCTATTCATTTTTATGAAAATTATCTTTTAATGACTCCAACAGTTGTGGAAACAGAATTTTGAACCCTTAGAAAAATAAAAAATTATTTTACAAAAAAACATTATTATAACCATATTTATAATTTATTTTTTCATTTTATGTGCTTATTCAATAATAATTTGGGTAGTTTGGAATTACTATGAATTTTTTATACCATATTTATCATGGTTTTGCTTTCTTTTTTTGGCTAAAACATTATGATCTAATAAACTAGGAAGGATATATTAGGATTGTATTCTATTTTCAGAAAGAAAAATTGAATATATATCATGTATTTATTCATAATTATGTAAATACTATAATATTTTATTTCTCTATATGGCCTCATGATCATATTTTTTTTTAAATTGATTATATACTACCACCTTGAAATCTTTTATATACATAGAGAGATTAATTTTTTCTATGAATTAAATATATAAAAATATGTTATGAATAGTTATATATAAAATAAATGTGTAATTTATGACTAGGTAAATCCTTGTATGAACTAAATATCTATATGTATTTCATACAATATAGATGATCTTTAGTACCATATAGTGACAGAATGGTTCACCTTAATGAAATTTGCCTATGTTTTTAATCAAGAGTAAAAAAAATACACCATCATGAAATAATATTTGAATTATTTTATTTGAGAATTGAACTAACTAATAGTCCCCAAAAAAGTGAAAAATCATTTATAATACTTCATTTAGTATCAATTTGAACATAATTGGAATCATTGACAATATTTCATTATAAATTAATTGATAAAATAACATCCTTCAAAGTACCATATTCAACATTTCATTTATATATATTATAGAAAAGGTAGTTTTTAAAAATAATGTATAACATAATAGTAAAATATTTGATATTTAAATCATGTTTATGGAAAATATTTGGAATATAAATGGTCATTTCTTAATACTAATTAAAATCATTACATAACATAAAAAATTTATGCCACAATGACTTCCATATGTGAGAATGTATTATTTACTAAAAATATGAAAAACTCCTATCCCCCAAGTTTCCATATGTTTGGAATGACCTAAAATGTATTTTCAAAATAGACATCAATAGAATAATTAATACACCAGGTTTTATAAATTATATAAACTATAAATAGATCATAACAAACCGAAGGTAATGGAATTACTTTCTTTTAAATCCATTTTTGAAATTAAAGAATGATTTTCTCCACATTTTTAAATTATTTATATATGAAACAAATAACTTATTTCCTAATGATAGGTTGGAAATTAAACTATGTTTCCCTCTTTGTATAGGCTATGATTCGAGCATGAAATTTCAAAGGAGCATTAATTTTCAGGCATATTGCTAACAAACTTCTTCTCCCAACTCTAGCACCAATCTTCCATCCTCTTGAAAATACATGGCCATTAATTAATTAATCGACCATTTGTATTAATGTGTGTTACTAGTGATCTTAAAGGGTATATATTGTTGTGGAAGAGTTTTAATAATGTAATGAATTTGAAAAATCTTAGATATATCAGACGTTAAATTTTAAATTTGAGAGACAATACCGTTCATCTACATGATGTGATCACAACCACCTTTATAGATTATGAACCTCAAGGATAAGAATTTTATGATTAATAAACATGTTAATGGTGTATCAAATGATATGGACAATCATCTATAGACATTTGTATGAAATTAACATTAGTATTATCTTGAACAGAATCATGGATGGTGGAAAATTAATTTAGTTTTTATTTAAATATAGTAATATGATTGGACTTCTCACAATGTAAATATAAATTTATTTCATCAATTGTGGTATCATTAATAATTACAGTTGTTTCATATTTTCAACGGTCATAATATATTTTCATCAACTAAAAATGTTTAGGAATGTCCTGCTTTCATATTTTATAATTATCACCCTTTAGTTTGGGAATGCCAAAACAAATATAAAAAATTGAGTGGTACAACTGAAAAATTAAACACATGTTTATATGTCTAAAATTATATAATTTACATAGTTAGTCATGATAACATGAATCTAAAAATATTTTTTTTAATATAAAATTTAATTTAATATTTTCACATAACTGTGTAATAATTATCAATTATATGAGTAATTCGTAAAACTCTAAATTATAATTTTATAATTAAATAAAATTTATAAAAAATATTAAATATATGATTCACAGTTCTTATATATAAATTATGTAAATTAAATTAAATATTTAATCTAACTAAAATATAATACAAATTCACATTAGATAAAATTTACTATTTTTTTAATATTTACTAAATTTCATTTATGTTATTTAAAAAATAATATTTCTTATTTAGTCAATAATTTTATACCAAAAACTTGTTTAGAAAAATTTAAAATAAAAATGGTCAAATAATCATTTTCAAAATTAATACAAATATATGATGTGAATAATAAATATTCTATAAAATATAGAATATATTTTAAATACTATCTTTTAAATTCCCTAAATTAAAAATTAATACCCTATAATAGTAATTAGTAATATTCTAAATTGTTTAAAGTTAGAGTATTAAAAAATGGGAATTACATGTATAAATAATAATAATATACAATATATAGAATTTATTTTTTAAAATACCTTTTCAATGGTGGTAATATCCATAATATTTTATTCACAAGGTAGTGATATCAAGTCACCTATAAAATAGTATTTCAAAATAAATTTTTATTCAAAATAAATATATATTTAAATGTTGGTCTCTTATATAATTTTACGGTATGGACCAAAATTACATATTAAATTGAAATTCCACTAATAACTAACTTTATCAAATAGTTTTTCCCTTAAAAAATAATTTTGGGGTTATATGTGTCTAATGATGGAAAGGTGTAGTTGGATTATAGTATATGGATCACGATGAGGCATGATATTATGTTCCTCTATATAAGAGTAAATTCGCCCCCACCAAACTCAAAGTACAATGGGTTATAACTAAATCCAGTTTAGGATATAATGATGTATCATTACTCAATACTAATAAATATTAGAGTTTAATAAGTAAAGATTCTTTGGATTTAAGAGTGTAATGAAATAAAATTTTATTATGCACTAACAATGTAATTTTAATGTTTGTGGGAGAGTATGGAAGATTTTCAATTTGAGTGGGGTTTGGAACATTTTGGAATGTATTTCCCCTCCCATGGATATTTCATCATATAATAATGGATGTTTCAATTCAAATAACCCATCCTAACATATTGGATTGGGTAGGAAATTTTATTGAAAGTCCTGGATTATATTTATTTAATCATGTATATTGGACCAAACCTAATCACCTAAGTGTCTCAGATCACACCCTCCTAGTGAATGAATGCACAAATTATATCACATTCAATAGAATAATAGTCTAGACAAAACCTTTTTGAAAAAATAGGCCTACCCATAAAATGTCCTTGTTGGGGTCCATGCCTAATATGGCATAACCCATATATTTTTTTGGAAAAATTAAGCCACCTTGCAACAACACACATCGATAAAACATTTGATGTGAAATGTAATCCAACATAGAACAACATTGCGTAATCATATGGATAGATGGTGTGGTTAACAACACCATAATATTTTTCATTCACATAAGCATTTTTTAATAATGAAAATGTGTCCTCCCTTACTCCTTAGTTTTTAATGTGGTATTCCAAAATATTAACACCCTTTAGAAAAAATTAATATTTCAAAATTAAATTAATAATAATATTAAAAAATGTCGAATAATTTTAAATCATTTAAAAGAAGCATTTAATTTTTAAGGTAAATCATTATACTAAATAGAAAAACAACATTAATAAATAAGGGTATCTATTTATTTGAAGATTTTATATTGTAGAGTAAAAAATTCTAATAAAAAATTGGTGGACAATACCTTGGACATGTAATGAATTTTATCCTGAAAATTCATCCTATGAATATTTATTAAATTTTATTAGTTATTTATTTATTCTCAGTCACTATTATTATTATGTGTCTATTATCTTTTCATTAATGACTTAGATATAAAAACATAATAAATTTTGAGCACTCCCATAACTAATTTCACAACCATGGTAAAAAATATTTTCTCATGTTTTAAAATTTTTCATACATATTTCATTCATCAAATGTTTTAAAGTCACCCTATTTTTCTCATCAGAACCAAACACTATACACATGTCATGTATTATACTTATTGTGTTTTTACACATATGATAAAATATATAACACTAAACTTAAAAATGAGAAGTTATCACTTGTTATGTTTAGATATAATCATTTATGAATCTTTTATAATGGAATTATGTTAATCCCTATGGTTTTTTTGTGGAATAACTTACATGACCCCCAAAATTGGTACCCATCAAGGTCTAATGATAATGAGAGGGATATAACCCCCAAAACCACCTTTAATTGTCCATGATATTTCATCTAGTACCAAGGGTATATAATCACAAATAGTAATAATTAAATTCATTGTATAAATTTAAGGATAAGAAACAAGATGAAATCCACCATCCAAATTGATAACACAACTAAAAGAACGATCTCAATACCTGAATGTAATATCATAAAAACATGAGGCAATTAGAAATAAAAAGACAAGTATAAGGAATTGACCATAAAGCTCGAATTAATTTTGTAAAAATACTCAATTAATTAATACCTATATAGATCTACAACGAGCTTCTACATACTAGAAAAAATATTATAAACACATAGGGTGAGTATAATACATAATAGGATCCTCCACAAAACCTATCATTAAAATTTTGAAAATCCCATACTAAATCCTAGTTAATAACAAATGAATCCAAATCATTACCTGAATAGGATAGATTGTATGTCATCGTCACTATAGATCATTGACCAAGTAATGCATATAAGTAAGAATATCCATATCAAATCATATACATAAGATAGGTACCCTAATTCCCACTTCCCCATTATTATTTGAATATCACACCCCAATGAAAATCATCTTGTGCTAATATCAATTCCATATTCCATTTCACACTCCATGAATATATATCATGAAAAAATCTCAGCCTCCATCTAATAAAATAAATCACAACATCATATAATCCATGTAGTAGTCTGTAAGCCACTATAGAACATGTATCATTCCTAATCCCTTAGGCCCCAACATCCCATACATTTACACATGTTGGGAACTACTGTCACCATTACCAGTTACTAGTATGTGATATAACCTCAAAATGATATATCCCACAACATCCACACATATATATAGTAAAACATGGATCCACCATATCATGTATGTGAACATACCCCCAGCATTAACCCATTATAGCATGGATATACCCTCATATTATGAAGATCGAAAGGGAGAGAAAGGGAGAAGTAGAATTCATCTATATATTCTGTCACCTACATGGATGTTGAGGAACCCCCCCCCCCCCCAAAAAAAACATTTGGGTATCATTTTACCTATGTAATTGGATGTGAACCATATAAAAATATAAAATATAAAAATAATATCACACACAACCACACTAAGTTAAACTACCTAGCATTAGAATCAACATTAGTTATTATCACACATGACACATGACTACCACTACTACGGTTTCAGAAGCAAGTTCTCATACATGTACCCAAGCATAAATATCCCATATCATTAACCATTTATACATAGTAATTAAATATTACTGTTAATCTACAATTAAATTCATTATAAATTATTGTTTTACCAATTCATTTCCTTACAAGCCAACATGATTTCATAACTCACATCCCAATTTCCAGATTTTCTTCTCATAATCTAAATGAATTTATTAAAACCATCACATAGTTCCTCAATTAGCACATATCATTACCATTATCAACAATTCACATCCTATGGGTTCATTAATTAATTGAATTACTGTTCCATAATTTTGGGTGCTCTCAAAGTAATCAAACGCTGCCACAAAGAATCACATATGGTGTGTATAAAAGCTAAAAAATGTAGTTATATATCACTAAAACAGCCATATCATAATAAAACATCACATTAACCATCAAAAAATATTGGTATTCCTTTATCTCAACCTAAACCAAAGTACTTGTCTCACTTAACACACTAAAAATAGGCGTGCCCACTCTTAACCCAAGGCATCTATCAGATATCCTCCCTAACTCAATAGAATGAGAATAAAAAATCTACACTATCTACTAAGAAAAACTCTCTTGGTTATACCTTACCCCATTAATAAAACAAATTAAATATATATTATCTTTTAGTAGGAATACATAACAATAAAATGTAATTTCATCATAGATACTCAGTGGGAAATGATGTCAATAAATTAATGGCATAAAAGCCTTTAAAAACATAGATGATATCAGTTAAACAATTTAATTTTCTTCTACAAATCAAAATATTCATTTGTATCATGAATTATCATATTCAATATGCATAGGTTTTCATGAAAATTAAATCTTTCATCAGAAAATATTAATGGATAAAAATGAAAGTCAAAACGTACTTAATCTACACTTCCATATTCATTAGTCTTCAAAGGATAACCATAATCCATTTACATGCCTATTCATTAATAACATTATTATTACCATATTTACATTGTTTATAAAATTTCATGATCATTGATCATTATATTCAATAATAATAAACACAAAAATTAGATAAAAAACTATCTAGAAAATCACAAGAGGCATTGGCGATAAAGAGTCAATAATAAATAATCAAAACATATGATCACAAAATCCATTCCAATTAATTATATAATATTGTTTCTATCTTATTTTAGGATAATTATATCATTACCCCAAGGATCCAAATAAATATAATTTTACATATTCACATAACAAAGGACATGTAATGAACCCACACACATAAGGGTTTCATTGTTCTCTAATAAAGAATAGAAGAATATGAAACAATATCCAATCAACTATTCAATAAGTATTGTTTAATCCATATAGAAGTAACATCATAGATATATCATCAAAAATAAAAAAACCCATGATACCCAGAGAAAACAAATATCCCTATCTTTGAAAATAAGAAAAAAAGAGAAATAATTCTCTAGAAAAGAAGAAATTAACCTCAAATCACCAAGGTTATATCTCTTTAATTTTGAGGTTAAATCCATAAAAAGTGGGATTAAATAATCTAAGAGAATCCCTTGGGTCAATAAGTGTTGAAAAGATAAAATATAAAATTATTGTAATTTCTAGGTAGGTAATGTATTTACACTGGATATCAAAATAGAAGAACAATACATAATACCCATGACTATACTGCAATATTTTTGGGTTTTCTTAATAATATAATGTAATAATAAAAGATACACAAAAATTGTTCCATGTGTAGCTTCCCTCATAAATCCAAAACACAATTTATGCAACATCTCTCCCATATCCCACAAATAATTCTTAAAGATTTACCATAACCTAATGTATGAAACCATATTTACCGTCAAATTATTATAGTCATAAAACTAAATCTAGCATGACATACAACACAACCCACCTCCATCCCATATCTAATAATTAGAAAGGAGAGACAACAGAACCTATCATCTCTTGAGCATTTCCTATAGGGTTCATAACCATGCCACAATACCAACCCCTACAACATAACCCAAGGCTTAAATATGCATGCCTCTTTCAGATGATGGTTATCTCAATAACAATTTTCCTCTCCCATCATCTTTAATAATATCTACCACACTAAAAACACAAATTAAGGGATTGATAAAAAACTATTCTCTTACCCTAACTCCTTTGAAAGTCCATTTGTTACTATATCTTTGAAATATTTGCTCGATCTAACAATGTCCAAAATTATGATACCGTTTTGTGTCAACTGTATCACATAGTTATGCTTCAGACCAATGTGCCTATATTTTTTATTTTAAGTAATATTATACTCACTAGATATCATTTTTAACCGTTAAAATTTATAGAAAGTAGGGACATTGGAATAAGACTAAACTCAATAATAAAAAAGATAAATCAAATCCATTCCATTTATTTTCTAGTAGGTTATTGAGATACAAACTCAGTAGACATCATTTATTTTATTATACAAAATTGTTTCTTAAATCCATAACAGATAGATCAACCTCATTATAATACCCTTAGGTTTCCACTATATCATATATAATAACCCACATTACCCTTTAGTTTATTTAGTACCCTTTTAACTTATCCAATTTTATATAACCTGGATTACTTATATACCTATTCAACATTCCAATAGAATATTCCATATCAGGAATTGTGTAAGTTATAGTATACATGATACACTCAATCACCCTTTAATATTGTATATTAGTGACTACCATCAAAGGATTTAGTATTATCATACTCTTATAAGTATATGAGGTAAAAATTTATGAATAATAACATTGGTCAAACCAACACCTTTTAAATGTAACATGTTTGATAAAGTAAAAAAGTATTTTTACTGTTAAAAATATTCATTTCCAATATAATCTATACTTATCCCATGTATTTAAAAAAATGGCCGAAAAAATATCCTTAGAATCTTTTACTTGATTCATATCAGTTCTAAACTTTATCATGGAAATAAAATATAACAAAATAATAACACCTGTATTATTATATAGCCTAATATAAATATTTTTATTAAATTAGTTAACATGAAACCACTTGATTAAATAAAATCATAAAATTTATCATGTCGTTGTTTTGGATCATGTTTGAAACAATATAGAGAATATTATAATATATAAACCTCCTTTTCATTTCCAAGTACTTTGGATCCAGCTAGTTCCCACATATATTTCCTAATCCAAATAATTATTCAATAATAAATTTTAAACATCTTATTGGTGAATTTAAAAATGAAATTTGGAATCTAATTCAATAAGTATTCCAATATAATATTTCTTATCCATGACAGTATAGGTATTGAAAAAATTGATTCCTTCATTTTGAGTAAACCACATGGATACACTTTTGGCTTTATATTTTTCTAATTACACCATCAAATTTTCATTCTAAATACCCATCTGAAACCAAAAATGTACTAACCATGTATAGAATAAACTAATATTCAAGAATTTCCCTCAGTTAGATATTTTATTTTATAATTATATATTTTTTTCAATGAGATAGATCAAAATATGGTTTAAGTTCATCTATGTTATTACAAAAGACTCTATATTAAGCAGTATTGGGGTTTGTGTTGTAATAATATCATTAGTTCCTTCTAATAAGTAAATATCGAAATAAGATCCATATTTTTTTGAGAATACAAGATCATTTACTATAACAAAAATCATATGATATATCAACATGTGATATTATTTTATTTAATTTAGATTTTTTAATTTTGATTTTGTATATGTAAAGAGATGAACCAAGAATTATTAGAGATAACATATCTTGAATCATGAAATATATGAAAAAATACTAAATAATTATATTATATAACCATGAATCTATAATATTCATAATGATTTTTATACCCAAAAAATTTTGAACAAATTTTTATTTTACTCAACTTTTTCCATTTAGGTTCATGCACTTGTAAAATTTCACGACAACCAAATAATTGAGGTTTGGTTTCCTATGATTACATAATTCATATAGAGTTGTAATATTCCCTTTTTAGGGAAACTAGTTTTGGAAGTAGTGTGTTGTTAATAATTTCTATCCCCAAATCCTCCTGATAGACCTGAGATTAACATCATGAAATTAACTAGTTTCCTTAATTTTCTATTATTTCTCCAAGCTATGAAATTTTGATTTCATATATAAGGAGTCATCACCTCATGTATAATCCCTTATGATTTTGAAAAGTAATAGCTATAATATTATCCTGTTCCATCATATATAAGATAATTAACTACAATTACACATGGGTTTTAAATGACAATATATAGATATATAATTTATATATAACTTCATTTTTTGGATTGTACAATATAAAATAATAAAATTGTGAACAACCAGTAATGAAATATGAAATGTAATTTTTATTACCTATGGTGGCTTTAGCATGCACATCACATACATCCCAATGTATTGATCCTAATAAATTATTTTTTATTTCTATAGTAGAAAATGGATTCCTAAATATTTTAGTTTCTATACAGGCAACACATTTAAGATAATTTTTATTCATTCCCAATAATAATTCTAATTTTGAAATGACTATAATTTTATTATAATTAATGTGTAATTAAATTTAATATTAAAAATCAATAATCCAAAACATAAACATAAAACTATTTGTATTTAAATTTGATATTTCATAACATATTTGATTCTTTCTAACAAATATCACACCCTTAGAGTGAAATTTTTTTTCTACATTAAATACTGGATTAAACACATGCTTGTTCAACCAGATACACAATACCACATTTCTTAAAACATCACGTACATAAAAAACACCATTCAAAGTAACAATATTTCTAGAATATTACTCTAGATCAACCACACCCTTCCATTATATGTTTATGATTATAGAGTTCCCTATGTAAATCAATATCCCATCATTAATTGATTCCATCATCTTGAAGATAGATTTATTGTTGAACACATGTCATGTAAGACTAAAATAAAACATATAAGAAGATTTATCCTAAATCATATTAGAGTTAAATATCACAACCTAAAAGTTTGTATTTGGAGCTTTGTTATAATATTTTCTCTTACATAGATGACATACCTTTTTGAGGGGTCCCAAATTTACATAAAAGTATCATGACTCTTTTGTCATCATGAATTCTACCATCCCATTTGAAGGATGGTTTGGAATTCCATGTCTTATTAAAAACTAGGATGGGAAAATTTTATCAAATGAATGAACATTTTATTTTTCATCCTTATGTTTATTTACCACTTCATGCTCTCTATATTACTCCTCGATATGTAGAAAATTGAAAAACTCATTGAGGGGAAAATATTCTTAATGTTGTAATAAAATTTTAACACTATTACAAGGAGAGGGTCTATTTATGATGGATGTTATGATGATGGAATCATCCATGTCAATTATTTTGATATTAAATTTTGTAAAATATGTTTTATTTCCTAAAAAATACTCAATAAAAGATATACTACTATTTGTATTGTATGAAATAAATTTTATTACTAAAAATTTATTGATCATTTCATACTCAAAATATGGGATAATTATTCTACCAATTTTTATTTATTTTTAGAATATAGTATGTCTCATCATCATATTTGTGTGGGGGGGAGTATTTGGATTTGAAATCACTTACACCACTTTTATGGATTCATGTAATGATTGTATCTTATTTTTACACCTTTTAAAATTGTTATCATCTATTTTATCCACCATAATCATGTTGTTGAGAACTTATATTTACAAGTTCTCATAATATACACCTATAAATGTAAATGATATTGGTTTATTTAACTACATGGATGATAGTATATAGAGCACATTAAGGCCAATTCTGATGTGACTTCTTTTAATAGTACATTCACCTCTAAAAAATTGATGTTACTTTAGGATAGAAGAAAGTCCAATTTAAAATACAATGGAGATCCAAAACTATATACGATTACATAGTGAAGAGTAACCCTTGAAAATGATTTTTAATCAAGATAAAAATGGAAAAGACTTTTTTGTTTCACACAAACTATGTATTTTATAGTTTTCAAATCCTATTACAGATTCCCAATTTGAGGTGGTATTAGAATAATTTATACTAATTTTTACCTATAATAGAGGCTTCTTTTTATAAAATTTAATTAATTTTGAAAAGGAATTATTTTAAAAATTATGTACTATAGTTATTTTTATCGAAAAAATTGTGAGTTTTCCAGGTGAAAAAATTTTCCCCATATTATTTCATGATAGTCTAATGATTCTAATCATCTTCATTCACTATTGACATTTTTATGAGGCTATTATAAACTAAATTCAAAATCTCTAGTTTCCTTTAACAGAAATAATACTCAATAATATATTTGTAATTATATAATATGGTTTGAAATTATATAAATAACTCACCTCAATATCATTTAATAGTTCACATCATGAGTTGTTTCACTTATGGAGATGAAAAAATTCATTCATTGACCGTTCAAAAGATTAATTGTTATGAACATTAATAATGATGGCTATAAACATCTTCATGTTTGGTCATTAGTTTGATGGTTTTTTTATTTCATTATTGGGGGATTTCACCAAACATACAAGGATAAGGTAAATAAAAATAATATAACAAGTATTCATAAATATATTCATAATATTTATCCCAATGAAATATAAACTAATATAATAAGGATCTTATTTGTAATTATTACACTATATTTAGTCTATATAAGATTTTTATAGAACCCATGAGTAGCATGAAATCCAACCAATGATGTTTTTAATATATAAATATATATAATTTTAAATTAAAAAAAAGGATATTATAGGCTATGTTATGTCTTGTTTTTTTAATTATTAAATCTTATAAAATATGACATGGTATATGATAGAGCATGAAATTAAATTTACAATATGAGTTGTAATATTTTATGATATGAAGTAAACTATATTTTTTTAAGATAATCCTTATATCACAAAAATTATATAATCCATTTCAAAGGGTACCCATTCTTCCCAATATAAAATCTTGTGTATTATTAAACCCTGGGAGCCACTAAGAAGTGCCCTAATATGGAAATAAATAAGACCTCATGCATGCCTTCCCATGTACTAGAGGCTACAAAACCATAGTGAGGGACTAGTGTGTGTTAGTGAGGAGACTATTCTCTCATGATTCAGAGTAAAACACAATGAAAAATAATTTATATGAGATTAACGAAGCAGTATTACAAGAATCATTGGAATAATAATAATAAATCATAAAGATAATAAATAATTAGGATGAATTTGAATCGTAAATAGATACAAAACTGCTAATGATTATATCTTGTAGATAATATATATATATTGTGCATTGTAAACAAGGGTAAAAAGCATACATGACATGCTATACAAAAATACAAAAAGACCAAAACAAACTTTACAACATCATGAGAATAGTCTTCGTACTCTACTCCCAAACTTCATCCTAGTACTGTAAATTATGTTTTGGAATTCAGAATCATCCCTTTATCTACAATAGCAACCAGGAAGTCTAATCGAGTACCAAGGGAGGCTCAATTTGGGTGTTAGATACATTTAGTAGGCTCCCATGAACATTATCTAGAATAATCTAGTCTACTCATATAAAATGATTAGTGTACCAATAATAATAAAAAAAATGGTAATAAATAAAAAAATACATCGGTTTGGGATCCATAATGTTTACATAAATGACACTCTATACATCTGCCTAATCTTGATGTTTGAATCATTATCAACCTATAAAAGGGTGATATAATTTATATAAATAATAATTCTATATAAAACAAGTGTGAAAATATAGAAAAACCCATTAAAATTTGTCTTGGAGGACGTGTCCCTATATAACAATTATTCAATATTTTACTTTATAATAATAGTCATCATTAGAATTTAATTAGAAGCACCCCGAGCCCATTCAGGGTGATCCAAAATGGAATCCCTAGTATCAATCCATGGGTTCTATAAATATCTGACACCATAAGAGTTATTCCATGATGATACTTAAATGGAATCCAAATTATCACTCCCAGCATGGTGTGAAGATAAAAAATACCCATGATCCCATCCCTGGTATCTTACATTTGGGTATGAGTGTCAATCATGGCATGGTATAACCATTTTCCCATCATTTCCATCAATGGGGTCACCCCTATGGAACTAGTATCACTTATATGAAGGTAAAGAAACTATAAGTGATCCCATAAAAATCATACAATGTTTTTTTCCAGATGTATATACCACTTATAAAAAAATTCTAAATTTAAATCATGATGAGACCATACAAGGATATCAATAAATAGATTCCCTTTTATAACTATCAACAGTTTATGAAGAAAATTCCGTGAATAATTAACTCACATAATTTTTATAGGTCTTAATAATCATGAATATTTAATTATCTATCCCAAATTCATTTTAATCCATGAAATTTAATAATGTCCTAAAGAATACGGTCAAACTCATGGCCAAACCTTGTTCAAAAGTCATTTCAAATTTTTATATATTTATTACATGGTAATACACATTTCAAAAGGTGTTTAAACACGTTAATATAAATTGAAATAATGTCCTTATGGGAATTCAAACCAACAGGTGTAGATTATGTCAAGGTGGTCAATGTAGATGTTGATTCTCCACTTTCCAAAACTATATTGTGAATGGAAAACCACTTAAATCAATTTTGTATACGTTATGAAGGTGACACCAATCAAACCCTGTGAATTATATAAAACAAATAGACATGATAGAACATAACTAGAACAAATACCACATCCTTGTAGCACTCTAATCATCTAGTGTTATACCCTAAATCGAGATGGAATGGGAGAAATTTTAAAAATAGATCAATGAATTAAAAATAGGGCATATGACCTTGAAATAAAATAGTACAGAAGATTTGAATATAAGATAATAAATGAATAAAGATGATTTTTTATCTTACTGTTTTAGTTCCAAAACACCTTACATAGATGTAAACTATGATCGGGCGTGGGAGTAATGGAAAATACATGCTTGGCTTGATGGATGTGGTTTAAATGAGAAAAGGGTATGCTATGTGGGAGAAATGAAAGACGAACAAAGATGGATTTAAAATATTACAATGAATAAATTGAAATTTATTCTGTTAATTAATGATCACATGGTTTGGACACATGGGTTGAAAAAGAATGCACAAACCATGCGATATCTACTTCTAGGGAACCTCCTCGCATGGGATTTACACACTGTTTGACTAACCATGTGAAAATCATGTAAAAGGCCTCTACCAAGATGACTAAAACACCATTATGGGAATATGGATTGGGAATATGATTTAATAAAAACCGTGCAACCCAATTTTTATATAGAGTTCCTTGTACGGTTGAGTCACTTGGTTAGTATTAACCTCATTCTAACCACGAAACTCACTCTGCCTCCAAAAATTCAAAATCTGGAGGCTCTGAATGAGCCCCCGACTCTCTTAAACCACCACTTATCATTTTCATAACATTATTAACACAAAGTAGGTTATTTTTAATAGTAAAAGATGAGTTTTTACCCCAGTAAAAAGTAGATACATTACTACTTCCCCACATTAATCACCTCTTCCCTGAGATTACTTTCCAAGGGTAGTAAAATGTTTCCTAATAAAATTTCCATAAAATAAGAACATATATCATCTTCCCGCTCATAGGCCTCATCATGTACATGGTCGTGGTTTAGTAGCGCCATGATTAGTGGATTTGACCTGCTTTGGAGAGCCATCATGGTCTATCAAAATCACATAAAAAAAGCAATTAAAAGGATACATATGGACCTATCTCAAAGTCCTTGGGGTCAAATTAATGAGATATGTTAGAAAAAAATGATCAAGCTATGATATATGGAAGACATCATGCATAGATTAGTAGCAATGTGGAAAATTAAACTGATACACTATCGGCATGACTCTCTCCACATTCTTTAAAATACTAACATGATGAGGCTATAACATCCATGTATCTGAATCCATCTATAACCCAATCCAAGAGAAACTGATAGAAAGACCTAATGCCCCACATCAAGATCTAGAGGTGATCGATGGAGATAAGTATAAAAAATATGCATTGAATGGTCTATAGCCATACATTTATAAATTAGCGGTACATTATATAATGTATTCAATATGAGATGTGTACCTACTTGTGTTGTCTCACCTAACTAACCAACAAATGGGTTAATGAGATGAACTTATATAAAGGGCCTCATAGTGAGAAATTGAAATCATTTTTTAAAATATATTATTATTGGGAAACTCAAAAAGGGGTATATATTTCTCCTACAAACCTCCACAATCATGGAAATGTTCCCAAGGAATCTACTCTAACACTTGTATCATCCACTCAGACCTCCCATTTGTCTATGGGTGAAAAGTTGTACTCAAGATAACCTATGAAACCAGTTCATTTTAAATACCTTTCCATAACATTGATGTAAAATAGAAATCTTGATAAGATATTATTTAATAATTAACACCAAGAAGGTTCATAATCTCAATAATATATTGTCTTCCATGCTCATAAAATGGGAAGGTATCTTATATTGGAAATAAGTTTGTGACCTTGTTCAAAATCTCAATGATCTCCTGTACTAAATCACAACTTCAATGGGATTTCAATAATCCCATCATAAAATCCAAAGCGATGCCATTAAATTTAAACATAGGAATAGATAGAGGAAATATATTTATATTAGGTCATTGGTTCCCTCCCTTTACTGTTGATAGGTGGAACACCTCATGATAAAACCTATTATATACCTCTTCATACATGGACACCAATAATTACAATGAATATTTCACTATATCTTGATAATCCCTTAGTAAAATTCTCCAATAAAGAATTATATTCCCATAGTAACTCCTCCAATATGTTTGATGGCCCCAAAATATCTATGCGAAAGTGCAGGCTCCCATTCTCATCGATAACACAGCCAAACAGTGGGTTATTAAATGAGACACTCTCCCTCCAGAAAACATCTTTGAGATCAGATAACTATCTCATACACACTCATTCCATAAGAGAGTATGTAACTATTAGATATTATAGAATATTCTTCCATCGATGTTCCTAAAAATATATGTAAATCATAGAAACATACCCTTTAACTACCACTAACTACTGGCCTCCTAAATAAGTTATGTTTGAGTCTTCTGGGTTAGTGAATCCCCTACTGTATCTCCCTTTTTGAGAGTATAATAATGATCAATGTTGAATGATTGTATGTACTCTTCCAACGCACACCATATGAGACCCATGGACCACTTTTTGGAGATTTATTTATAACTATTATTGTCCGTGTAAATGATGAACCACTTTCATAGAAGATAATTCATCAAAAACATAAATCATGAACCAGATCTTCTATCTTAAGGATGTACATAGGGTAATTCCTCTAATGAGGTCTTTTCTCGGGAGACACGTATGTCCCAACACATTATCCTTACATAAAATAACTCCTATAAAAATTGAAAAATCATCATAATAATTAGTATAATATCTCTTCAACTCTATAACAATAAATATTGGAGCTAATGTCGGTTTTCATTTCATGTCCTGAATGTCCATCTCTATTTTTTCAAACTAGAATAATGTCACCCCCTTTTCTATCAATCGTAGAAAATGAATTTTTAAGAATGATAATTAAATAATAAATCACATAAAATATACAAACATCCCCATAAACATAATATTTCAAAGAAATTATTGGGATGTTCTTAAGAAGCAATGAAACTCACCTTATCTGGTTCAATAGATACACCTATCTTAGAAATGATATGACCCATGAATATAAATTTACTGATCCAAAATTAGAATTTAATGAGATTAGATTATATATTGTGTTATCCCAATGTATTGAGAATTACTATAAGATGGTTGTCATGGTCAAGTCTAGTGCGATAATAAACAAAGATGTCATCTATGAGGATTACCACAAACAAATCTACGTATGAGTAGAGAACCTAATTCATCATGGCCATGAAATCTGCATGTGCATTTTTATGGCTGAATAACATAACTAGATACTCATATAAGATACATACACATTGTAATGATGTGAATGAATGTTTGAAATTTTCACATGCACCTGATTATAGCCTAACCTCAAATAGATCGTAGAGAAAACCACCTATCCTCAAATCTCATTGAAAAGGTTATTTATGAGGTAGTAGACACTAATTCTTCATCATAAGATATTTCAACCATTAGTAGTGAATGAAATACCTAAGATAACAATACGAATTCATGAAAAATGTACCGTTGATCCACATAGTGTAATAATGTTTCATATAGAACACGCAACTTTGAATTCTTTCAACTATTTCAAGAGTTCCTAGAACACAGTATGTGCCATCTAATTGGGAGGAATAGACACTGGTTAAACACCTATAACAAGATCATTGGTTAAATCCACCTCTCCCTTGGTAGGTAAGTTGTAAAAATCTATAGGGAATCCATCCCAAAAATAATCCAACATATGAGGTAATTCATTAAGATGCATCTCTTGGTCTCTTATAATGGGTCTAGCCATCAGGGATATCACACAACCAATATCATGATGCTTGAATCTAGATAAACTCACCTAGATACCGCATTCAACATTATGAATAAGTGTTATACCCTCATGATATGTATATGATACCCTCCAGCGATAGCAATCAATATGTTCATGATAAGGCACTAGCCAATCCATATAGGAATGACATGAAACCCAATCATCTTGATGAAAAAAACTCTATAAGAAATGATACCAATAAATATAAAGGGGGAACTCCTTGAAACAATATATACTCCCTAATTAGACCCCTAAGGGTGTGTTAAGTGTCATAAAACAACAACTGACTCCCATATCATGGCCAATACATTCTATAATTTCCATAAGTATAGAAGAGTGAAATGAACCAATATCAAATATGGAATGAACTGAAGTAGTGTATTTTAGAATTATACTTATAACAATAGAATTCCCCTGAATCTTATTCTTGGAAATAGGATGCACTTAATAAATATTTCATTAATAGTGGTCGAAATATTAACCCTAAATAACCTGCATAGTTTCATTTTAGTAGCACTGAACCTATAAGACCTAACTACATTGGCAATAACCCCCTCCTTAGCCTAATTGGTTAGTATTAGACCTGATCCAAACCTAATGTGGAGATACAAATCCTATACCTAAATTAAGTGTTTTTATAG
Organism: Viscum album; assembly: GCA_963277665.1. Taxonomy (NCBI): domain Eukaryota; kingdom Viridiplantae; phylum Streptophyta; class Magnoliopsida; order Santalales; family Viscaceae; genus Viscum; species Viscum album. The sequence goes on along the minus strand of OY728142.1, from coordinate 421,303,631 downwards.
ACCCTTTATCCCTATATAGTCGAGTGAAGGTTTAGAAGAAATGATGAAGGTAACCCATTATGGTAAAATCATGGCATTCGATTGGGTTCATTACACCATATCTCTTCTTATGGATTTCCCTACCACACTAGTGACACAACACATAGTTTCCAGTACATGTCATCTAGTTGGTTATTACCCCATATGAACCATCCAAATGATGTTTCCCATTGCTAAATAAATCATATCCCTACATTGCAGATGAACCACCATGGACGATACTACCCACTTCCCTTACAGTTTGTTTAGTGATGAGGGCATGGTTCACAATATCTAAATTAGTGGTCATCAGGAACTCAACTTTTAACGTATAGAATAAAGAATCGCATTATCAAATCATCTTACATTCATCAACTCACCACCGATCAATGTCAATGCAAAATGGTGATAATTGGAAAATTTATCTGAATACTCCATCAGTATTGTAACACCTTTTTCTAGAAAAATAAACTCTAACATTTGGTCTTCTATGATGTTTTGTTGTAAGATGATGTCTTATAGTGATATTTAAGAGACCAAAAATGATATAAAAAAAATAAAACCAAACTTGGGTGATGACATCCCACCAATTTTTAGTAGAATCAAAGAGCATATAGGTAGATACATTGACCATCTAATATAGAGGCATTTCAGAATCCTCGAATATTGAAATCATTGCCTCTAGAAAAATTTCTATATCATGAGGACCTCCATCCCCAAACATGGTGAGAGGATAGTACTATTTAAATTCCCATGTCTGTTCTGCCATTGTAGGGGAAGGTAATTGAGCTCCCAATATAGTCTATATGAAGTGATAGAATCAATCATAGAAATAAAGAATTGACAATCAAAGGGATATGAGTAAGAGGTGACTCTTGTGTCACAAAAGGATTTAATATAGGCGACTCAAAGACCACCACCTCAAGAGCATAGTCTTTTCCCACCTCATCGTGTATTACTCAATGACATCATGGATGCATAACAATAAAATTTTTAAAGACCTTTCTATGATAGTATTTAATAGCATGTAAGAAAAGTGATAATAGAATAGGATAAGTATAAATCAATACTACAAATGGGTCACACCACTCCACCTACATAAAATTCTTGTTCTAGGTGATAAGAAGGATAAAAAATATCATAGACACCACCTAAAACCCATTATTATAATTAGGTTTGGGTTATGCTCTCATATAACAGAGTTGACTTCCCATTATATGAAGTGGAAATTGATATATATATATATAAACACCATTAAATTTTCTACAAGTATCCCAATGTAGTGGTGACCACATCATTTTAAAAAATTAAATTATTTAACTAATTTTTTATTTATGTAAATAATGTTATCTCAATCCTGTTAAATGAGTCTCTATTTACAATTTATAATGGTTATTACTCTCTATAAATTGCAAATGGTACATCAAGTAACTACAACCTGACCCTTATGTCTGATTTTTGGAGGTAACATGTTATGTATAGTTATTTTATTGAATGAACTACCTTTCCCAATTTATATTAGTAAATTATTCACAAATTTAAATTGGAAAGTTACCATAAAAAACTAATATTATAGCCCCTATAACAAATGGTTCATGTCTCTATCAATGAATAATTGGTTAATTAATGTTTCATAATCAATATATATGGGAAAACGTGTTTATATTTATGTAGGAACATTAATTAATCCAATTGTGTTGTCCCTAAAAATGTTTTAGCATATTTATATATACAAAAATCAAGACACTAAAAAATATCACATAAAATAGATGAAATGAATGCAAAATGTAAACATGGAATGAAAAAAATGCATAGAATATATGTCCAAAATATCATATTATGAAGAATGAGTTCATACCACATATTGTTATAGGATAAGTAAAAGAAACCCTAAATGTTATTATAAAAAATAAATATAGTATCATTAGAAATTTGTTTCTATAAAAGGTGAAATCAATGGAATTAAAATAATAAATAGACAAAAAAAATTACCCATCCCTAGTAATTTGGGATTCCCTTATACCTGGGTTATCTACTCCTAATAACATTCTTATTAATAAATTCCAATACATCTTATCCTACTATAAAATACCCAAATAGTAAAAAAAGGAATGCAGTGCTCTAATAGCACTTTGTATCATCACACCATGAGTTCCACTTAGTGGTGCGCTGAGAGAGTTAGTCACATGACCTTAATAACACCTCCTCATATAGAAGTGGATTATAAATAGTACAATGGTCCTAGGGTGTGTCTATGGGTGGAATATTTCTTTTTGGTGTGGAGAGAAGAAAAATGTAAAATAATTTATGGGAAATTGTGTAAGAGGTATTACAAGTAGTAGTGGACAATAATAAAAAATCATCTAGAAAATAAATTAATAAACGGAAGATTAATCAAAATTGGATAAAAAAGTTATGATGATTATGTAAAGAAGATATACAAAAAAATTTGTTAAATTAGATAAAAGATAGAAAATTATACACTAGATGCTATACAAAAATACAAATAGGCCAGAAACAACCTTCACTACTGTCACAAGCATAGGATCAGTCCTCATCTCCCGTACTCCTTCCTAGTACTGGAAATTGAGAATTGAAAGCCATAAAATTCCCATTATTTACACATACAATCATGAATTCTTATCATATATAGACCCTATATTTTCATTCATATATATTATATATCTTTTCAGATTACTTATAACATTATACAAATAGATGACCACAGATCGTATTAGTCTAGCATCATTGGAAACATGGAAACATAAACAGTAGTACATGAGAGAGATATATAATCTCAAACTGGTTTCTCCAAGACTATAAACTCTCTGAGACATATCGTATAATCAATATATCTTAATCACCAATGGAAGGAATCAAAATTAGGGGAGATTTCAGATTCTCAATAAGGGTAAACAAGGGAGACATGTAAGCACAAACATGACAATTAGAGTATGAGAACACGATAAAACATTTAATGATCATACCAAAAATATCAAAGATCATTAAAAATAATCATTTCCTAAATCTTGATAGTTCTGTAGACAATTATCAAAAGTGAATAAAGAACATAATACATGAAATCATAACATAGAAATAAAACATGGAATTGTTGCAGACACATAAGCATATAAAATACCAATGTCAAGGCTAGCATACATGTCCTTTGTAACCTGTTCGGCTTGGGATAATCACCAGTGTTCCTATGTTGGGTTTGGGATTCCATCACATGTACCCTCTTGTTCCACGCATTGGATGTCCTCTCATGTACCCTCTTTTCTAAGGCATGTGATTTCCTCCCATATACACTCTTTTTTTTTTTGGTTGGGATGATTGTTGGAACTGAATACCATTCCACTAATGTTGTATAAAAGACATGGATCATGTCTTGGATGGTTCTAAATTCTATTAAAACTAAATGGCATCAGAATCCCCGTTCTCTCTCCAATACCCACACAAATCAATGTCCTCTACCGCAAGCACCCTGAGCGTCCCCAATTTCCACTCCCGTGAGAATTTATGTGATCCGTGGAATACTTTTTCATTACTTCCATCCCAAAAACCCTTAATATAATATGTTGCCTATAAATTGATGACTTAATTCCTATATAACCATTTTTTCATTGGCCTTTCACCTTCTATGCTCTAATTTCACGATGCTTCTGAGTATCACGATCCTAAGAGAAAAATGGATTTCCCAAGGAATTTGAGCATTGAAAACCATTCCTTTCAGTGTTATTAATGTACCGTACTCTTTGGGATTCCCATCACTAAAGAATTAATCCTTCATGATGGAGGTATCCCCTTCAGGTCTCTCAAGGATTAGTGAACCATTAATCCTTCATAGAGCAATCAACAAATAATACACTATTTTCTAATGTGAATATCTATTTATCCTAAACTCTTCATTTGAAAATCAAAATCCATTCATGAAGAAATATTCCTTCACAGATCTCCATGAAATCATGAAGATCCGTTCCTTTATAAAGAATATTGTGGAAACCCCCTTAGCTCCATGATCCCCTTTCCCCACACATCCCTATAGGATTGTGTGAAGTTATTTCAGCATTCCACGTGTGGTGTTTAATGTTACATTCTAAAAAATTATGCTTCTTATCATATATATGATAACATGGTCCCCTAAATTGAACACTCCTCCACCTCACTCCCATCGGGCATTTCTTGTGCCTACGCTTACCAAAGTGGGGGCTGGTACATGTTATGTATGTCCAAGGGATGTGGAGTGAGTCCTCATCATCCAAGGTGTTGGGTGTTAAACTACCAAGCACTCACATACTCAACACCTAAAGATAAACTATAATTTGTTTCATGAATGATAATACTATGATGATATGAGAGGGGATGTGACCGATGACCTTCTTTTCCTATTGTCTCAGTTAACTCTCTCTCTATCCTTTTGGGTTATATCACCATGTGTGCTTGAGGATGTCTATACATAATCCTAAAACGACTTCCACAGGCTTCCCTCTAGGATTAAATCCCAATCTCCATCTCCCTGGGATTGAAGCCACATGTAATCCCCACACCACCTTTCGTGGCTGCATCACTCATGACATGATCATCAAGTCTACTATTACCTCCTTTTTATCACACAGAGCTTGAATCACATGTTATTAGAGTTACATTTAACATGAAATATTCATTGTCCCATTAACCACATATATTCCCAATCAATATCTTGGTTCACTATCCATGCATAAGCCACATCCCCCGTTGTCCCACATGATGTTAAACCGCATGTTCTAAACTACACGGGTTTTGATCACTGTCTTCTAAACTGGGTATGTAAGAGGTCTCTATATGGTTCAATACCAACCAATGGGATCCTCCATTCCTCCTTTCTATGGATATACCCTCTAAATGTGACATCTTCCCTTTTTGGGAGGAATCTGAGGGATCCACCTCCCTGAGGTGTTGTGATCCACATAGGCAACTGACCATGCATAAGCTCCAGACACCACCATACTCCTCCAAATTAGAGTTCCCCTCTTGAGAAGGTTTTATAACCATTCATAATACCCAAGAAAATATCATGGTTTCTATTGTTTTTGTACACCTTGATTCTATACTCCATAAAAAACTATATGGATTTTGATCCATTTATTTTATATAGGGTACAAAGTGTAAAGACCCGTAAAATTAAAGGGAAATTTTTTCTTAATTTTCTTTGGAATTTTATAAGAACGCCGTTTCTGACAGCACTTGATTCCGAGGCCCGGAGTGCCCGGAATCAATTTCCGAAGTTCGGCTCGGGTACTTTCAGTGAACGAACGAGTGGGAATTTCTAACTTTTGATCCGGTGCTCGGAATTGAAATCCGAGGGCACCGATGAACTCGCAGCGCCGACATTCGCTTAAGGAGACCTTTTCCAAAGTTGCGTTTATTGCGGGACGAAAGTTAGATTTGGGAGAAATTATAAGAAGTTAAATTAAAAAAAAATTTGGAAACACTTTTTTTTTATCTTGTTGGTTAACTTCTCTCAAAGGAAGTTAAGGGTGGGACCCACACCCACTTAACCTCCCTTGAGAGGATTAAGTGTGGTGGGGCCCACACGAACCCTAACTTTTCATCTTCTCTCAAAACTCCCTTTAACCCCTCTTTAAATGACATGACAACTTGTTATTTATTTTGGAGTTATTTTATTTGAATTTCAAACCTTTGAAATTCAATTTGATTAAGTGTGTGAATAAAATAAGACTCTAACTTATTTTATTTGGTTAGATTTCTCTAGCCTTCTTGAGAGGATTTTGGGTTATCCTTCTTCTTCTTCAACCTTGACGAAGAACGCGAAGAATCATCGAGCTCCGACGAAGAACGCCGCTCCTCTCTTCTTCGTAGCCGGTTGTCTCCGAAGATCAACGACGTCTTCCGTGTCAACGAAAGGGAACACCGCTTCTTCCTCAGACTTCCCTCATCGGCTTACGAAGATTCGCCAACGACGTACCTCTTCGGACGTACCTCTTCGTCAACGGTTTGACGAACGATTACTGCGACGCCCGACCTCCGCGACGCTGTCTTCCGCGGGTCATTGACGATCATCGATCTTGAAACCAAGGTAGGGGTTGTTGTTGGTTATTTTCTTTCTCGATCTTGGTTCTAGCATGATAGTCTTGTGGATAATTATTTAAGAGTTATCATCTAACGAGAGTGGGGTCGGACCGCACAAACACAGCCGAATTCCCCTTCCTTTATTCGTGATGATTATTATTTTCGTGTGGATGACGAGATGGCATGGTGCCGTCGCACCACGCGGGAATTCGCACGGTTGTATTACGCGGCGCCGTCGTGCCGCGCCGTGGAAGGATCATCATGAATGCGACGCCATCGCGCCGCGTCGAAGAAAACCGAAGGCGCCGCGGCGAAGGGGTGCGGTGCTGTCGCACCGCGCCGGACGACGAACACCGCGGACGGTTCTGGGCCGCGGCGGGACGAGAAGACCGGCGGCTCGCCGGGCCGCCGATGTCGGAAGCCGGAAGGGAACCGGCCTTGCCGGTCTCGTTGAGGAAGGACCGAACGGCCATGTCGGGCCGGGAGGAAGAGAGGTGCCGGGGGAATTAATTCCCCCGGCTGGCCACAAGAAAGCCCCCCACGTGAGGGGGGGGGGATCACAAAGGGGGGGCAGCGCCCCCCCCCCCCCCCCGTTTTTCCAAACGGCAGGCCCCCATGATGGGGGCCGGTTTCTTCAAAAGGCGTGGCTTAAGCCGCGCCGCCAGCCAACAAAAGCGGGGGCCTTGCCCCCCCGCGCGCTGCACCCGTGCGGTGCCAGGCCGCACCGCCGCTGGCCGAGCCGCGCCGCCATGCCGGACCGCGCAGCCGTGCCGGGCCGCGCCGCCACGCCGGACCGCCGCCGGCAGGGCCGGGTCGGCCCGGACCCGGACCCCCCGTTTTCGAGACGATTTCGGTCTTTTGGCCATAACTTGAGCCACGGACCTCCGATTAACGAACCGTCAGCGGAAATGCGATCCTTGGATCGAGACGGTCGATTCGGTATATCGAACTCAAAGTTTCGGAATACTTTTAGTTCGGCCGGGTTGGTTCGTTCACGAAACCAACCGGGCCTTCGGAACGGAAACGCTCATATCGTGAACTACGAACGTCTGATTGACGTGCCATCAGATTTTTTGTGTTCCTCTTAGTGAGACGGAACTTTTGGCATACTCCACCCGAGGTTTGGACGCAGGTGGAGTATGGTCGGGCTGGTTTTTCCTTAAAAACCAACCGGGCCCCTGGGACGAAAAAGCCAATAACTCTCTGACTGGGCGTCCGATCGACGCGCCGTCTGTTGCGTTGAGTTCCTGTTGGCGATACGGAACTTTTGGATACATCAACTCTGGACTTTGTGACAGTTGATGTATCAGCCTCTCGGCTCGTGGAGCGAACCCTCCTGAACGAGCTTGCTGTGTGCGGGAACCCTAGTGCTGGCTGCGACTATTACTGTGACTCCTACTACTGCTACTGCTACTGTGACTGCGACGACTACAGTACAGAGATCCTGTGTGGATTTGTCGACGACTACAGCACTCAGCGATCCTACGTGGATCAGTGCTACAGGTCCTGTGTGGGATCGATCCTGTGTGGGTCTTTGCGCTCAGCGGTCCTATGTGAACCAGCGCCTACAGGTCCTGTGTGGGCCCGATCCTATGTGGGTCTTTTGCGGGGGTTAGTTACCTATCGATCCTTCGTGGGTCCGACGACTTAGATGGATCAGAGATCATCTTTATCGTCTTTCGAAGAAGTAAACCTGTGTGAGCTGAATCCAGTTTCTTTCCTGTGTGGATTGTGTTGTGATATCCTCTGTGGATTTCATTTTTCTTTCCTGTGTGGAATACGTTTTCTTTCCTGTGTGGACTGAGTTGTACTTGGGCTCGGAGGTTGGAGAATATTGGAATTGATGACTTAGGTATATGTATGGGCATATACCTATGCAGTGTCGGTTGTTACTTTGTGTTTGTATCTTCCTATGTGATTTATCCTTTGTGGATTTTGGGAGACCTTCAGGGGTCTCGGGGTCCCTACTGAGTAGCTTATACTCACCCCTGCACCGGTTATGCCCGCACTACGTTGTGTTGGTTGCAGACGACGGACAACGTTGATCTTGGCTGAGGCTTGCATAGCAGGATGGTACCTGGAGGTGGACCACTGGGCGGGACGTACTCGGAGCAGACGGTGGGACCCGTGGAACAGTGGAGCTATCTGTACCCATCCTTCAGGTGGGATCTCCAGTGGACAGCTCGGTGTAGCGGCTTTTTCTTACAGTTTATGTTTTCCCTTTCGAGTTGTACTTTACTTTCAGTTTGGGTTTGTATACTGGCCCATTTACTTTTCCGCACTTTCAGTTGTACTCTGTTTTTACTTAGTGTTTACTTTCCGCTTGCTTATTCTGTGGTGTTTGTTTACTTTACAAAGGCAATGCCTTCCCTTTTTACCGGGAATTATGCCTTGGTGCTATTCGCCAGCCCCTGGCCTATGGAAGGCGGGCTTGGGGTAGTCACGACACGGACCCCGAGGGCGGGTCGTGACAAATTGTTATCAGAGGAGTTCGGTTCTACCGCGAACTCTGATCTTTTCTATGTGAAGCAATAATGTTTAGCGTATTGAGTGTGGTTATCAAGCCAGGGAGTCCAGTGTTGGTGCGGCGACCGACGTATCCGTACACCAGGACCCTGACTTCTGATTTCCGACTTAATGCACGAAAACATTGATTGCATGTGTGTTTCAAAGTTTTCTTTGTGATTACTTATATCAGCTCACCAGGTATACTGTTCTGACCGTGGCGCACCTGTTTCCTTTTCAGGATGGCCCCACGACGACAGCCAGCTAGGGTTCCGAGAGTCGAGTGTGATGATAGCCCACCGAGCGACGAGGCTTCGGTGCAGGGCCCTTTGTCAGCAGTGGCACCGGCGGTCGCTCTACCCGTCGAGCCACCGATGCTTCCAGCACCAGCCGCTGACAATGCACGTCGCCTCAGTGCACTGCATGAGTTTCAGTGCTAGCGACCACCCAGGTTTCACAGGGAGACGGATCCCCAGGCAGCTGAGGGCTAGCTGGAGGCAGTAGTACGTGTGTTTAGGCTAGTGAGGACACCAGAAGACCTCATGGTGATCCTCGCTGCGAGCCTACTACACGCAGCAGCAGGATGATGGTGGAGCTTGATGCTCCAGGTGCACGATGAGGCATCTCTTCTATGGACGGACTTTGAGAGCCTCTTTCGTTTGGAGTTCGTCCTAGCCACCCTTCGTGCGGTGCGTATCCAGGAGCTTCTTCAGCTGCGGCAGGGCAGCATGACAGTCGCTCAGTACTCGGCGAGATTTACCGATCTCTTGGGCTACTTGACCGACATGGTACGAGACCCATTCTTCCGGGCCCGGACCTTCGAGCAGGGTTTGAGACACGAGATCAAGGCATCGCTGATCTCCCTCAGCATACCGACTCAAACAGGAGTACTGGAGCGGGCCCTTTTGATCGAGAGCTTCCTTGCTGAGTCTCCACCAGCACCGAGACCCACCGCAGGGCGGCACGTGGCAGAGTCATCTGCAGCAGGCAGTCGACGGATGACTTAGGGGTTCAGGCAGACCAGACCATCAGGCAGACGACCTCAGGACACTGGCTCAGCAGTGCGGGGCACACAGCTAGGAGCCAGTCTTTCGAGAGGCAGGCAGTGCTACTCGTGCGGCGGGCAGGGCCACATGGCTCGTGACTGCCCGACCTGCCGTGCTGAGGAGAAGCAGACAGTTGAGGGACCACCAAGGCAGAGGCAGAGGGTCGACCGTGGCGGTCTGCAGGGAGGAGGCGGACGAGGCAGAGGAGCTGGCCGAGCAGCAGGTGGTGGGTGACGCTTTGAGGCTCTACCACCCCCACCACCAGGAGGTCCACCCCGACCACAGGGAGATGGAGGACAGAGACAGGCACAGCTCCAGGCAGCAGAGGCCTACGACCACGGCGCACCCAAGATGATTCGAGGTACTATCTATGTCTATTCCACCCTTGCTGCAGTTCTTATAGACACAGGAGCGAGTCACTCTTTCATAGTCGCTGCCCTTGTTTGTATCTCGGAGATTCCAATAGAGCCGTTGGCTCGATCCTTACGGCTAGAGACTCCTACGGGAGCAGACTCGACGATTACGCACTGGTGCCAGCAGTGTGAGCTCACTCTAGGAAGCGAGAGCTTCCGCTGGGATCTTCTTGTAGCAGCGTCGAGGCCTTACGACGTCATATTGGGAATGGATTGGCTATCTACGGTCCATGCGCAGATTGACAGTTTTAGGCGCAAGGTGCGATGTGTACGCACCGACGGGAGCAGGTTCACCTTCACCGGTGAGAAGGGAGCCTTTGCATCATAGGATGGACTTCTGCGGAGGAGAGGAGAGCCCATCACTCATCAGTTGTCTAGCCTCATCCTTGGATCATTTGACGTGCAGAGTCCTGGTTTTCCTGCAGTGGTGGATCAGTTTGCTGACGTTTTTCCGGACGGCGTTCTAGGTCTACCTCCTCGCAGAGAGGTAGACTTTTATATTGACTTGTACCCCGGGACAGCCCTGATATCCACTCCAGCATATCAGATGGCCCCCGCCGAGCTTCGAGAGCTACTGGTACAGTTGGAGGACTTGCAGGGCAAGGGGTTCATCCGACCTAGTGTTTCACCCTGGGCTTCCCCAATATTGTTTGCCAAGAAGGCAGACAGGAGCCTGCGGCTTTGTGTTGACTATCGTCTCCTGAACTAGGTGATCGTGAGGAACATGTATCCGCTACCTAGGATTGATTCCCTCTTTGATCAGCTCAAGGGAGCAAGGTGGTTCTCGAAGATAGACCTCAGGTCAGGCTATCATCAGCTCAGAGTCAGAGACGAGGATGTGCAGAAGACGGCCTTCAGATGTCGGTATGGCCACTATGAGTTCTTGGTTATGCCTTTCGGCATAACCAATGCTCCAGCAGTGTTAATGGCCCTCATGAATAGGATCTTTCAGCCATACCTTGATCGGTTTGTCGTAGTCTTCATTGACGACATTCTGATTTACTCTACGACCGAGGAGGAGCACGCCTATCACTTGCGAGTTGTACTAGACACACTCTGAGAGCACCAGCTTTATGGTAAGCTCTCAAAGTTCCAGTTATGGATACGTGAGGTCCACTTTTTTGTACATGTTATCTCTGAGGCGGGAGTTGCAGTGGATCCTGTGAAGATCGAGGCTGTGTTAGCATGGGAGCCACCCAGGAGCGTGACTGAGGTTCGGAGATTCTTGGGACTAGCTGGATACTATCAGAGATTCGTGCCAGACTTCTCTAGAGTTGCTGCACCACTCACAGCTTTGACGAACAAGGGGAAACCCTTCGTGTGGTCAGACAGATGTCAGGAGAGCTTCCAGGAGCTGAGACAGAGAATGACCACTGCACCTGTCTTGAGGTTGCCTGAGGAGGGAGTAGGGTACATTGTCTACTACGATGCATCAGGGACCGGACTCGGATGTGTTCTGATGCAGGAGCGGGCAGTGATCGCCTATGGATCACGTCAGTTGAGACCGCATGAGCAGAAATACGCTACCCATGACCTGGAGTTAGCAGCATTGGTCTTCGCTCTGAAGACATGGCGACACTATCTGATGGGCGAGCGCTTTACAGTCTTTTCCGATCATCAGAGTCTCAGGTATATCTTCTCGCTTAAGGACCTGAACCTGAGACAGTGGCGATGGCTCGAGTTCCTCCAGGACTATGACTTTGAGATAGTCTATACTCCTAGGAAGGGGAACGTAGTAGCTGATGCCCTCAGCAGGAGGACGGGCATTCAGCTACTTGAGGAGGCGACAGAGCAGCTAGCCTCTTTGCAGATATCCTTCATGGATAGAGATGGAGCAGCTTTCCTCCAGTCTCTCACATTCACCCCTCCACTACTGCAGCGGGTCAGAGAGGCACAACGTGAGGATGCTGACTGTGAGGTACGGCGTGTACTGATATCCTCGGGACAGGCACCTGATGGTTTCTCCCTTGGATCAGAGCACGACATCCTTTTTAGAGGACGTACCATGGTACCAGTCGCTTTGTGAGAGGAAGTGCTGAGAGAGTTTCACACTTCTCCTTTGGCGGTATATCCTGGAGTGGCGAAGATTACAAGGACCTCAGACGACAGCACTGGTGGCCGGGCATGAAGAAGGCAGTAGCAGATTTTGTTTCTCGATTCCTCACCTGCCAACAGATGAAGGCAGAGCATCAGGTACTAGCAGGATTGGTAAATCCCTTGGAGGTTCCGGAGTGGAAGTGGGACGGCATATCTATGGACTTCGTGACTGGACTTCCATGCACCTCCATAGGTCACGACTTTATCTGGGTGATTGTTGACCGACTCACCAAGTCGGCACACTTCTTACCAATCAGAGAGCAGGGCTCAGTGGAGAGCTTGGGACGTCTCTACGTTCAGAAGATTGTGCGGCTCCACGGTGTGCCATCATCTATCGTCTCCGATCGAGATGCTCGCTTTACTTCCCAGCTTTGGAAGGGGTTACAGGAGGTGTTCGGGACGCAGCTACGTCTGAGCACAGCCTTTCACCCTCAGACAGATGGTCAGATAGAGAGGACCATTCAGACTCTCGAGGAAATGCTCCGAGCATGTGTCCTCGACTTTGGTCGAAACTGGGAGGACCACCTACCCTTGGTGGAGTTTTCGTACAACAACAGCTACCACTCCACCATCGGGATGGCACCGTAGGATGCATTGTACGGGCGACCTTGTAGATCTCCTTTGTGCTGGATAGACCCTGGGGAGTCAGCACTTGTGGGACCGGAGATGGTCCAGGCCACGAGAGAGAAGGTCCAGGTCATCCAGGAGCGGATGAGGATAGCTCAGAGCTGGTAGAAGTCATACGCTGACAGGAGGCAGAGGCCACTGGAGTTCGAGGATGGCGACCACGTCTTCTTGCGGGTCTCACCTCGACGTGGTATACGAAGATTTGGCCGTGGCGGCAAGTTATCTCCGCACTTCATCGGACCCTTCCAAGTCCTCAGCAGGATTGGCGAGGTGGCTTATCGCTTGGCTCTACCACCTCAGTTGCACCGGGTGCACGACGTCTTCCACGTATCTCAGCTGAGGAGATACGTGCATGACCCGACGCACATCATTGACCATGGGGAGCTTGACATCGATGATGGGGTGACTTTTACCGAGTTCCCGGTGGAGATAGAGGATCGACAGGAGCAGGTCCTACGTGGGTGATCAATTCTTCTAGTGCGCATCAGATGGCAGCACGAGAACCTCCAGGAGAGCACATGGGAGCAGGAGGCTCAGATGCATGCTCAATACCCTCATTTGTTCTCCTAGTTTTTGTTGTATCTTTATGGGGACGTAAAGCCCTGAGGAGGGAGTAATGTAAAGACCCGTAAAAATCAAGGAAATTTTTTTGTTAATTTTGTTTGTAATTTTATAAGAACGCGGTTTCTGACGGCACTTGATTCCGAGGCCCGGAGTGCCCGGAATCAATTTCCGAAGTTTGGCTCGGGTATGTTCAGTGAACGAACGAGCGGGAATTTATAACTTTTGATCCGGTGCTCGAAATTGAAATCCGAGGGCACCGATGAACTCGCAGCGCCGATATTCGCTTAAGGAGACCTTTTCCGAAGATGCGTTTTTTGCGGGACGAAAGTTAGATTTGGGAGAAATTATAAGAAGTTAAATTAAAAAAAATGTGGAAACACTTTTTTTTATATTGTTGGTTAACTTCTCTCAAAGGAAGTTAGGGGGGGGGGACCCACACCCACTTAACCTCCCTTGAGAGGATTAAGTGTGGTGGGGCCCACACGAACCCTAACTTTTCATCTTATCTCAAAACTTCCTTTAACCCCTGTTTAAATGAAATGACAACTTGTTATTTATTTTGGAGTTATTTTATTTGAATTTCAAACCATTGAAATTCAATTTGATTAAGTGTTTGAATAAAATAAGACTCTAACTTATTTTATTTGGTTAGATTTCTCTAGCCTTCTTGAGAGGATTTTGGGTTCTCCTTCTTCTTCTTCAACATTGACGAAGAACGCGAAGAATCTTCAAGCTCCGACGAAGAACACCACTCCTCTCTTCTTCGTAGCCGGTTGTCTTCGAAGATCAACGACGTCTTCCATGTCAACGAAATGGAACGCCGCTTCCTCCTCGGACTTCCTTCGTCGGCTTACGAAGATTCACCAACGACGTACCACTTTAGACGTACCTCTTCGTCAACGGTTTGACGAACGATTACCGCGACGCCCGACCTCCGCGACGTTGTCTTCCGCGGGTCATTGACGATCATCGATCTTGAAACCAAGGTAGGGGTTGTTGTTGGTTATTTTCTTTCTCGATCATGGTTCTAGCATGATAGTCTTGTGGATAATTATTTAAGAGTTATCATCTAACGAGAGGGGGGTCGGACCGCACAAACACGGCCAAATCCCCCCTCCTTTGTTCGTGATGATTATTATTTTCTTGTGGATGACGAGATGGCGTGGCGTCGTCGCACCACGCGGGAATTCGCACGGTTGTATTACGCGGAGCCGTCACGCCGTGCCGTAGAAGAATCATCATGAACGCGACGCCGTCGCGCCGCGTCGAAGAAAACCGAAGGCGCCGCGGCCAGAGTGGGGCCGCGGCGGAGGGGTGCGGTGCCGTCGCACCGCGCCGGACGACGAACACTACGGCCGGTTCCGGGCCGCGGCGGGACGAGAAGACCAGCTGCTCGCCGGGCCGCCTGTGTCAGAAGCCGGAAGGGGACCGGCCTTGCCGGTCCCGTTGATGAAGGACCGGTCGGCCATGTCGGGGCGGCCGGAAGAGAGGAGTCGGGGGAATTAATTCCCCCGTATGGCCACAAGAAAGCCCACCACGTGAGGGGCGGGGGGGGGGGGGGGGGGGTTCACAAAGGGGGGGCAGCGCCCCCCCCCCCCCCCCCCCCCCGTTTTTCCAAACGGAAGGCCCCCATGAGGGGGGCCGGTTTCTTCAAAAGGCGCGACTTAAGCCGCGCCGCCAGCCAACAAAAGCGGGGGCCTTACCCCCCGCGCGCTGCACCCGTGCGGCGCCGGGCCACACCGCCGCCGGCCGGGCCGCACCGCCCCGCCGGACCGCGCCGTCGTGCCGGGCCGGGTCGGACCCGGGTCGGGCCGACCCAGGGGGGGTCAGGCCGGGTCGGCCCGGACCCGGACCCCCCCCCTTTTCGAGATGATTTCAGTCTTTTGGCCATAACATGAGCCACGGACCTCCGATTGACGAACTGTCAGCGGCAATGCGATCCTTGGATCAAGACGGTCGATTCGGTATATCGCACTTAAAGTTTCGGAATACTTTGAGGTCGGCCGGGTTGGTTCGTTCACGAAACCAACCGGGCCATCGGAGCGGAAACGCTCATATCTTGAGCTACGAACGTCCGATTGACGTGCCGTCAGCTTTGTTGTGTTCCTCTTAATGAGACGGATGTTTTGGAATACTCCGCCCGTGGTTTGGACTCAAATGGAGTACGTTCGGGCTGGTTTTTCCTTAAAAACCAACCGGGCCCTGGGACGAAAAAGCCAATAACTCTCAGACCGGGCATCGGATCGACGCTTCGTCTGTTGTGTTGAGTTCCTGTTGGCGATACGGAACTTTTGGATACGTCAACTCTGGACTTTGTGACAGTTGATGTATCAGCCTCTTGGCTCGTGGAGCAGACCCTCCTGAACGAGCTTGCTGTGTGCGGGAACCCTAGTGCTGGCTGCGAAATGTTACTGTGACTGCTACTACTGCTACTGCTACTGTGACTGCGACGACGACAGTACAGAGATCCTATGTGGATTTGACGACGACTACATCACTCAGCGATCCTACGTGGATCAGTGCTACAGGTCCTGTGTGGGCCCGATCCTGTGTGGGTCTTTGCGCTCAGCGGTCCTGTGTGAACCAGCGCCTACAGGTCCTGTGTGGGCCCGATCCTGTGTGGGTCTTTTGCGGGGGTTAGTTACCTATCGATCCTTCGTGGGTCCGATGACTTAGATGGATCAGAGATCATCTTTATCATCTTTCGAAGAAGTATACCTGTGTGAGCTGAATCTAGTTGTTTTCCTGTGTGGATTGTGTTGTGTTATCCTGTGTGGATTTCGTTTTGCTTTCCTGTGTGGAATACGTTTTCTTTCCTGTGTGGACTGAGTTGTACTTGGGCTCGGAGGTTGGAGCGTATTGGAATTGATGACTTAGGTATATGTATGGGCATATACCTAAGCAGTGTCAGTTGTTACTTTGTGTTTGTATCTTCCTATGTGGTTTATCCTTTGTGGATTTTGGGAGACCTTCAGGGGTCTCGGGGTCCCTACTGAGTAGCTTATACTCACCCCTGCATGGTCTATGCCCGCACTACGTTGTGTTGGTTGCAGACGACGGACAGCGTTGATCTTGGCTGAGGCTTGTAGAGCAGGACGGTACCTGGAGGTGGACCACTGGGCGGGACGTACTCGGAGCAGACGGTGGGACCCGTGGAACAGTGGAGCTATCAGTACCCATCCTTCAGGTGGGATCTCCAGTGGACAGCTCGGTGTAGCGGCTTTTTCTTACAGTTGCTGTTTTCCCTTTCGTGTTGTACTTTACTTTTAGTTTGGGTGTGTATACTGGGGCATTTACTTTTCCACACTTTCAGTTGTACTCTGTTTTTACTTAGTGTTTACTTTCCGCTTGCTTACTCTGTGGTGTTTGTTTACTTTACAAAGGCAATGCCTTCCCTTTTTACCGGGAATTACGCCTTGGTGCTAGTCGCCAGCCCCTGGCCTATGGAAGGCGGGCTTGGGGTAGTCACGGCACGGACCCCGAGGGTGGGTCATGACACATAGAAAGCCTCCTCGAAGATCAATCCCATCACCCATTTCACATCATGATCTCTCCATCGGGACATTGTATCTTGGGAATATCATTCCTCAAACCAAAGGTTCCTACCTCCTTCAAGTCCCCATATATAAAATCTATTTTCATGGGCCTCTTGCTTAGGTGTCCCATCACCCCACCAAAATAGATGGACATCGATTCCCAGATACCATGATACATTGGAATCCTCCCAAAGGATAAATCCCAACACCATCACCTTCATGTTAGTTCCACAACATTCATCCTCATCCTTTTAAACATACCCAATATGAATATTGATTTCATCTGGGCTACAAAATTCTGGTGATATCACGTCATCCACTCGTTTATCTAACCATGCATTTTCCCAACAAATCATATCCATTTAACATTGAGGGATCCAATTGTGAAGGACATCTAACCATGGGTAAGCCCCAAATCACACCTTCAAACTTCATGAGTTTTGATCATTTTCTTCATAATAAGGTTCATAAGAAGCCTCCACAAGAATCTATCCTAGCCAATGGTAAAACATGGTGTTCCCCTTTTTATGGCGACCCTCTTAGATATATCCTTTTTGGAGTCTATAACATCATTCATGTCTTGAAACCTTCCACTTTTGGGACATGCCACTCTTTGTTCCATCCACATTGTGATTTCTGATCCATCCATATAGTAAACCCTCAAGGTGCTCCCACATAGGTATGTACCTATCTGATATAGTTTATAAGTATCTTTATTAGCATTATTCATATATACTATAGGTTAAAATCATATAATTCCCTATTTCAAACATTTCATGTTGACAAAAACATCATATACATGCCACCTGCAAAAGATACCGCATGATAGATGTGGGAATCCTAGGGTTTCCATGCCCTTAAGAAGCCTTATCATGTGTAATAATATAAATGTTCCCATGTTTTAGTGTCCAAACATTCTAACAATTACTATTGTGACTACTCTCTTTAATGAAGTTTTCTACCCTAACATGACCCGTTTTGAATGTCCTGAAAAAAGAATCATAATTAACCAGTGTCCACAAAGAGATGGCACTGGTATGATTTTCTTGAAAAATATATTAATCTCTAAGGGGTGCATATACTATGTGACATATTACATGGATGAATCCATGGAATGGGAGTCCAACATCCCATTATCCCATTTAGATAAAGGATAAATCATCACTGATGAAGTGATGATTTCCAACCGCCTTTGGAAATAGTGAATGTTGGGCACTGTTCACTACAAGTGAGAATCAACATACCTTAGTCAGAACACCTAGTTGAAAGCATCAGAAATAGAAATGGTGTAACCTGTATGAATATTTTCTCCTTCAACCATGGGGATTAGTCATATAGGTCATCATATCAAAGGTTTTACTCAAATGCCACAACAAGCCACAATGAATGGTAAAACCTACATGAATCTTTTCTCCTTCACCCATGGGGATTAGATACGTAGGTCAACAGATCAAAGGTTGTAGTTAGACTCCATTCTAGTCCACTAATGTAACAGTGAACTCAATGTAAATCTTGTCTCTATCAACCATGGGGATTAAAAGTGCTAGAGACATCAATGGAGGAGAGTGTCAGTGGATCTAGATATTTGATGCCAGGTCCCGGTAAGAAAATAGTGGGTTTGGCATGAAAGCCACCAAAATTTGGGAATGTTAACTGCTTATAAATATGGTCAGAGGCACTATTAGTGTGGATCTTTCTCAACAACCATGGAATACTGAATAATGATGTGGAATTGTGCACTGATTTAAAACTCTCTATACTGATGACTGAATCATCATACCTCATAGGACACAATCTATGGCCATATGAAACAAATCACTACCTCCCGAAGATGTAGGGGTAGTAGGAATGATACTGAAGAATTTGTTCATGCTTCACCACTGCCATGACATCATTCACTACAATAGTTTGGTCCCAACACACCGTCTCACCATCTGAAACTATTAAAAGGATGTTAATGGTCATTTTTTTCAACGATACCAGATGCAGGAAGTAATTCTCATGAAGGATATGTCCTTCTAGAATCGGGAGGATCTGATTATTCATTGTCACTGTTTCCCCCAAGGGATGTGTGTTGAGCCACTACTCCCCTCTCCAACATCTAATTGTTTCAGGAGCCTCTCATCGGAATGGTCATATGAATTATTCCCCACTGACGATGAGATAAGGTATTTTAGATTCAACTCAGAGATGACAACTTCCTAGGAATGGCTGATGATGGCTCCCACCATCCCTTGTTAGTACCACCAATTATCGGTCCTTTGGGCTGGGGAGATGGTGGTTCACACAACTGCACCACGAGCTCCGATCCAAATGACCTGACATCAATGTTGGGCATATGTGAAGGAAGGTTCCCATTAGTGGACATTGTCTTATACAGCTTTAGTGGCCCATGACACTACTCACATAGACCATAAAATCCCTATTATGAAAGATTATGGACACATTTATGTCCGAGCAGGATCGAGACTGCAACCACCCCATGGGAAGAATCGGCTGACTTTTTTAGTCATCGACTCGAATAATAGATGTTATGGGATAACCCATGATGATGAGATTTAGTAAATAGGTCCTCCCCATACCATTTTTAGGTAGATTAGATGTCCTCCACTCTAATTTAATTAGCATGGAGGTCCTCTACATGCCTATGATCAGGGGTATGATAATTTTCCCCATATCTCAGGTTATCAATGGAAAGGACCTCCTCACATCCCCACCAACCCCAGAAGAGGTCCTCCCCAAAGATGTATCGACCAAAGAAAATTATCCCCTCACACTATCACCCATTTTCATGGATGTACTCCCCATGTTTCATCAAACCCCAGTGGACCCCCTGCTCCAGCACTCACTATTACAAAGGTCATCTCCACACTTCTGTAAATAGATGTGGAGGTCCTCCAATTTCTAGTTTAACATATGATCATTTTCTCTAAAAGTACTACGACAAAGTACTTTGATAAATGTTAGATTGACATCCAAAAATTCCACCTTTTATATCCTAATGGTGAGTATAACTCGATGATGGAACCTTCACTATATGTTTTTGTATCAGTATCTGGGATAGGAACACGACGTGTGAGCTTTAACCTCCTAAAAAACAAGATGCACTAGATCCCCAAATCCATTTTTATGTACTTGAAGGAGGAGGAAGATCTAGCTCCCATCCAGGGTCTTGCCATGCATTCCATTTTATCATCACCACGATCTTTCACTAGCTCCACAAGAGATCACATAGATTTGTTCTAGGGCTTGGTAGATATTAACCACTAATAATATTTGTCACAAAAAACACAAATCTTCATGAATTGAGTGGTGGTTAATACCCCTTATTATAAGGTCATGATGATGCTATCAATACCATACTATATAGAAAACCTAATATATAGTGGCTTGACATCTCATTCAGTGTTCTCTCCAATGATTAGTTAGATACCAAAAAATTACACATCAGCTCTATTAATTGTTCCTCAGCCTCCCCATTTGATGAATTCAGAAACCAAGAGCTGAATCCATACGCTGAGAAAAGGTGTATGTGGGACATTATCAAAGGCAACAATGTATTTGATATGTTCTAGATGATCATGGCTCTAGAAATTAATATTTTAAAATCTCCCACCCAGGACAAGGTCATGTGCTTTCTCTAGGACATATGCATGATACATTTCATCATCGAGAACCATTAGTTGGTGTATCCGAAGGGTCAAGAGAAATTTGTTGACATCAACCAATGGGGTCACACAACTGACCTAGCCATGTTTCATGTGGCCCAGTACCCTCCAATTACCAAATTTTATCGAGCTCATTATTAGAGATGCATTTAGATTTTACCAATTCTCCATAGAATCATCAAAGATGTGCCAATATACATGGAAATATGGGGATGGGGCAACATGCTGATATCCACTTCAGCCCGATCATGTGACTGTCAGACCTTCCTAGTGACATTGGTGATATTCCCCTAGGTGTTTTCATAGTGATTATGGCTGATCATGGAACACATATAGAGAAATACACTGAATCAGGGGGTGAAGAGGATGAATCATCACTAGGGTTAGCAAAATATCTCAAATACCCCCATCTGTTGTCAATCCAAATAAAGGTAGATTCATGGCCTCGAGGATCCTTCTGATTTATTACACTTAGCTTGAGACCCGAAGAATCGTAATGGACCATTGGGGATACTAAGTAATCTAACATGTTTGTTTCAATGTATAAGATGTAGATCGACCCCACAATTTCTATTTTCTATTAGTATCTTTTCCTATAGAAATGGTCAACAATGATAACTTTCCTGAGCATCTATCAGGATGATGTCAAAATAATGGTTATCCTCAGTACAAGTCCATCCCTCTTACACCAAGGCATCCGAGGATACCACATACCCTCTTTATCTAGGTACACCTATAAATCTCAACAACCACGCATACCCCGACAAGGTAGAGTCACGATTTGATAGAAAATACCCCTATTATGAATCATCAAACATGATTGAACATTGTGAGAAATACCCTCGGGACCCATCTCATGTTTCTCCATTAGTTGATCTTCAGGTACCCCCTGTGGTTCCTCATATTACACCAATTACTCTACAATATGATAGTCCCGCCTATCATTTTGAAGAGGCCACCAATGTACTGGTGGTCAGGAATCCCTACGCAAACAGGAATCCTCACCAGGATAATCCTATGGTTGCGCTTGTTTCTCACCTAATGGCTATTGAGACCCAACATATGGTGATCCATCCTGATTGAAAGCTTTATCTTGCATGGGTAGAAGATATACTGACACCATTAGATTTTGGGAACCCAAAAATTCTCCCCCTTCAACAGGATGAGCAACTCACTATAGCATATAGTCCACATTGTCTCAAGATGTGGACCCATGCTAGGAACTATAGTGCAGAAGAAGCCACCATGTACTATTGTTTCATACTGACACTGGAAGGGACCAGATTTTCCGGGTACGACCAGCTACCCATTGGGTCCATAACATATTGGAAGGATCTGTCCATGCAATTTATTTATCAATTCATCTCCACCACTCACAAGACCAATATTACTGAACACTTCAAAAGGATACAATGACCCGATGAGTAAGTCAATGAATTTTTGGCCAGTTAAAAAGGCCTCATGTATTCACACAATATGTATTTGACTCATGACAAGTTGCAGACAATGTGTTTGAGGAATGTGGAGATTGAGTTGATCCCAGAACATCATAGGTGGATTCAGATATTTCTCTAACAACGTTCAATTCCTAGAGGAAGCCTTAAAGTAGGCTAAACAGATCGGATCATTGCCTCCCACAGCTCCTGTAATAAGAAATAAAAATTCAAGACTAATTCCATTACATAGGTAGAGGCTCCTAAACATCCAGAGTTGTTAATGGTTGAGCCACATCCACAGTATTGCTGAGGGAAACATAATCAGGCCCAGCGTCAAGATCAACATCACCCACCACAAAATCTGTTGGTTCCACCATGAAATGCACCACTGATTTCCAAGAAAAAATAATTATATTCCACCTCCTCACTTGGATATATCCCCTCATCAAGACCATCCTCTTAGATTCCCTTTCCCATACACGAGAAATCAGACAAATTAATTTGAATATGTTTAGGTCCTTGGTTATTTATAAAGTTCCAAAAATCATGGGATCTTATGATTGCAGGTGTGACAACCTATAAATTCTAACGATAGTTTTATTTTAAATAATAATAATGATAATGATATGAAATAAAACTATTGGATTTCATCAACAAAAAATTTTATTAATTTAATTTGTATTATTTTTCAGTATGTCACTATTTAAATACAAGATTAGTTATTAAGATAAATTTAAATGAATTATTTAGAACAAGTTTTTCCTGAAAAATCATTTTACAATATTCTGTCTGAATATATATAAAAAAATTAAAATTTATATTTTATTATATTAAAATTAATGTTTTCAATAAACAATAATATTTATAAATATTTGTGAAGAAAAATAAAATTTTAATCAAAATATATCATTTACATTATTTAGGATATTAAATAATGATAATAATTATTAAGGTTCTTAAAATGATTTAATTCATTAAATATAAGAAATTTTTTGACTTATAAAATTTATATATGATAAATTCATTATCATTGATAAGAAAATATGTTTTTGAATGTAAAAGAAACTAAATTAAATAAATGATAATAATTATTAAAATATTATATATGAATTCTAAAATGAATGATCAAATTAATATAAGAGATATTATTAATTATTTAATATTATTTGAATTTCTAAACAAATAAATATTTTTATTACAAATTAATATTATTAAAATAATTTTATAATAATTAGAATTGTAAATTATGATATTAAAAAAATGAAATATATATATATATATTTATAAATAACAAAACATATTGAATATAAATAAAAAAAGGAAGGAAATAGAAGATAAATTGAAAACAAGGATTAAGGGTTTCATGGTTTCATTTTGGGACATGTTCAATTCAAACGATCTATGGTATATATAAGATGATTTAGTGAATCATGATCTAAACCAATATCTCATTAAGGATTTGACATTATAATTAGGAGTCTAGATTGATGAAGGTTTGGGATAGGAGGTGATATCTAGTTTTGAGCGACGAAGGGAGTTGAAGGTGAAGCGTGTCGATGTGGAGGTCAATGTCGATGGTGAGAGGATCGACCTCTAAAGAGATTTTCGAAGGTCAGATCAATATCATGTCGAGGGATTTGATTCATGGTAGAGTTATGATCTCAGATGGATGAGATAAATAGAGGTCGAGGAATCTATATTTCATTCTTGAAAGTAGGTTTCTATATTTAATCATTTAAATCCTTATAAAATCTTAATTTTTGAACCAATTTATACATATTAAATTCTATAGTGTCTGAATCTTCATTAAATACAATTGTCTATTTTATGGTTCTTTCTATCAACAACTGTTAATGGTTATACTGAAACTTTTACTGCATCTAAACGTTGTTATTTTAATGATTTGTGTATCAGTTTTCAATAATTTTAGTTGATTGGATTGATAATCTAACATACATAATTTTGTGAGTTATCCATCGATCTCATACTATCCTATTCAAATAATATAAAATTATAAACATCATTTTATATCCTATTTACATTTAATAAATTCATTTTTTTGTGATTTGAACAATTATTTTAATACACAGAATTATTCCTTCAACTGTGGTTTGCGATCTTTTAAAAATTTATATTAAATGCATACGGCTCCATCGTTCATTTATATTTTTATTATGTGTCATTATCATAATACTCTTGAAATGTAATATATATATATATTAATATCATATTATAAATATATAATCATTTCCCCTCCATCACTGTGTAACTTTATAGAGTCTATAAAAGAATCTTCAGTGATCTTTTTGTCTTTAAAACCCATCCATAGCTTATGTCTCCCTTGAGTTTTCCACTTATATTAGTATATGAGATAAATAACATGCAAAGATTAGGATTTAATCTACAAATAAGTAAGGGATTATTATTTAATGAAATTTATTTTACTGATTTGAAAATGATTATATTACAAAAAACTAATATATTTTCTTTTTTAAACATTTTTATATATCAAATTATGTTATTAAATATTTATTAATCTAATATATTCTATTTTTTGAACTATTTTACTTAATTTAGTAAGGGTGTTAAATTTAATTTTTATGATTTTATATTTTTTGAAAATCATATGTGAATTATAATTCTATTGAAAAGATTTTGTTATTAATTTTATATATTTAATATTTTAATTTGAAAAGGGAGTCAATATTCTAAAACACAAAAATTAATTTTCTATATTTCCAAAAATCCATTAAATGCTAGTATTAGTTTCTAAAATGATTTATGGTTTCTCTGTTATATAATAATTCTTTTATTTATGCATTTAGACGAGGGGACATAATAATTTTTCATTTCTATATAAAATTAGTTTTTATGGGTTCTCAAAATATATTATGAATTATAGGATGTCATTATAGGAAATGTCTATTATCTATAAAATCATGAAATTTCATTCTTGTACTATAATTGTAACAAGTCACTGCTTTATGTATTTGAGTTATTTATATGTATTTTTAGAATTGATTATTTAACATAGTATTGGAGCGAATATTTATTTAAACATAAATTTGAATATGTACTTATGTTGAATATGAAAACCATTCAAAAAATATGATCAATCAATTATTAGATATGAAATTATAAATTAATAAATTCAAAATTTCATTATGTCATATTAATGTCACGCGCAAAACATAATTATCACCATATATTGATGATTTTTCATGGCATATACCACATGGATATATAAAAGTTTTATTATTATTACATATATATATATATAAATGTGTGCGTGTGGGTATGAAATATATATAAAAAGTGGTTTTATGAATATGATAAATGAAATAATATTTCATGAATATTAAATATTCTTTTATCAGCGTTCTTTATATTAAGAAATGTTTAAATTGAATGATATAGTTGTTCAGAATATATCAAATGAACTTCCAAGATGATTACTATATATACATATATACATAACTATATTTATATTATTGTTTATGATTTGAAATAAAAAACACTAGTGACTATTATATATATAAGTAAAGAAAGCATAAAATGTTTTCCTCAAAAATCTGGCACCGAAATATTGTAAATATGGTAATGAAATTGAAGAGTGAACCCCATACCTAAAAAAGTGGGTAGGACCAAGATATCCTCCAATTTTTCTAGTTTCCACAAGGCAGAATTTTTTTAAAGATATTGAAGAGTATTTTTAGAAAAAATTAATGGATTACTTTTAAAGAAATTTTTGTAGGTACTTTAAATTATGATTTAAAGTGTATTTCGAAATGTATTCTATGCTATTATCCAATAAAATTTTTGAAAGTTATTTTGAATGAATGAATTTATAAATAGTATTTTAACAAATTTCAAACCCATTACTAGTAAATTGAATGCTCACCCCATTGTTTTTAAATGTTTTTCCCATGAATCATATAATTTATAAATCGGTCATCAATGAATTTAGTGTTAGCACGTGAAAAAGTGTAGTAGTATATAGTTTTATTTTTGATCAAATATGATAAATGTAAGGTTTATCATAATCCTTCAAAACCAAGACCCATAAAATTTCTTCACTTGTGTATTTTTATTGTGTAATTATTTGGTTTCTTTTTATAAAACAATTACACAGCTTTCCAAGAACTGATTTTGAAAGAGCGGGATCTAGGGGTTATAATTGATATTAGAGGAACGGTCTATATGTGTTTAGAGATTAGATGTTTTATAGTTTAGAGGTTTAGCCATCCCTGTGTTTCATAATTCTGAAGGTGGAAATTTCAATTTTTTTTAGTCCGAAAAAATAAATTGCGTGGATAATATTCTTTTGAGGGGTGAATAATGGAACAAACTAGAAATTTTAAAGTTAGTTTTATTATAAAATAACAATAATAATGATATGAAATAAAACTATGTGATTTCATCAAGATGAAAATTTATTATGTTAAATTGTATTATTTTTCATCATGTCACTAATTAAATTCAAGATGACATATAAAAATATAATAAATTAATGATTTGGAATATTGTTTTCCTGAATAATCATTTTTCAACACATTTTTTAATAAATAAATATGTTTAAATGTAATATTATATTATGTGAAAAATAATATTTTTAATAAATAATCATATTTATAAATATTTTAGAAGAAAAAATTTACTTTAAATGAAATATTTCATTTAATTTCTACAGGATATTAAATAAGGATAATAATTATTAATGTTATTAAAAGGATTTAATTATTTAAACATATGTATTATTTTGGCTTATAAAATATATATCTGTTAATTTCATTATGATTTTATAAGAAAATTTGTTTTTGAATATTTATAAAAATAAATAAAATAAATGATAATAATTATTAAAATTTTATATATAACATCTAAAATTAATGATCAAATTTATATATGAGTTATTATTAATTATTTAATATTATTTGAATTTCTAAAGAAATTAATATTTTTATTACTAATGGAAATTATTAAGATCATTTTATAAAAATAATAATTATGACTTATGATATTAAAATAATTAAATTATATATATATATAAATGATAAAAATGTTAAATATAAATAAAAAGGGGGAAAATAGAAGAATAATTGAATATCGGGATGGAGTGTTTTAGGGTTTCATTTATGGATCAGTTCAAATCGAATGAGCTATGGTCCATAGAAGATGAAGCTGAGCATCAAGACTGAATCCGAGAGCTCGATATGGGGTCATCTGTATCTTTGGGAGTTGATATTGATGAAGGTTTGGGCAAGGTATTGGGATCTGGTTTCGTGTGGAAAAGGGAGTCGAATGAGACGCGTGGCCAAGTGAAGGTTGATGTTGATAATGAGTGGATCGACCTTCAACGAGTTTTTTAAGTTCAAATCTATATTTCATTAAGGGTTTCAAGTCATGAAGGTTTATGATCTCAAATTAATGAGATCAAAAGTGGTTGGAGAATCTAGATGTCATTCTTAAAGGTAGGTTTCAATATTTAATCATTTCAATCCATTTGAAATCTTATCCGTTGAACAAATTTCTAAATGTTAAATTTTTTGGTGTCCAAATCTTCCATAAATCGAATTATTTTGTTTTCTAGTTCTTCATATCGATATATGATTATGTTTATATTGAATTTTTTATTTATTTAACAACTTTTATTTTAATGATTTGAATATCAAATTTTAATAATTTCTACTACTCTGATTGATGATCTAATTTATTTTAGTTTTTGAGTTGTCTGTTGATCTCATATTTTCTTGCACAAATTAGATAAAACAATAAAAATCATTTTCTATCTTGTTATCATTCAATAAATTCAATTTTGTTATCATTTGCACAGTTTTTTGATATACAAAATTATCCCTTTTACTTTTGTTTTTAATATTTTGAACAGATATATTAATTTCATAAGATTATATCATCCATTAATATTTTGATTCTATGTCATTCCGCAAACATATTTGTAATGTAATATATATTATTATAAATATAAAATCATATACCATCCACCACATTGAAACCATATTGAGTCTATAAAAGTAGCTTTATTAATCTTTTTGACTTTAAAAAATAAGCCATAACTTCCATCACCCATGAGTTTTACACTTCTGTTATTATATGAGACTAAGAAGATGTGATGAATAAGATCATTTTTGTAAATATGTAAGGGATTTTTGATTTAGGAAATTTATTTTTCTGATTTGAAATTGGTTATATTACAAATAACTAATATCTATTCTTTTTTCAATATTTGTATATGTCATATTCTGTTATTACTAATTTTAAATGTTTTATTTATTAAGGGATAAATAGTATTTGAAACATTTATTTATTTTAAGATATTATGTTTTTACAAAGCGAAACATTTGTGTTCATTTATTTTATTTCATCAAAATATTGTTCAACCATTTTTCTTAATTTAGTAAAGGTGTTTAATTTAATTTTTAAGATTTTATATTATTTGAAAATCATATGTGAATAATAAAATATTGAAAGGATTTTGTTATTAATTTTATATAATTGAAATTTTATTTTTCAAAAGGAGTCAATATTCTCAAACACAAGCATGAATTTTCCCAAATACATAATAACCCTTGAAGGATAGTTTTAGTTTCTAAAATGATTTATAGTTTCTCAGTTATTTAATAATGTTTTTATTTATGAATTTAGAATAAGGGATACACTAAATTATCCTTTATATATACAATAAGGTTTTATGGGATCTCATTGTATATTATGAAATCAAGAATATCATAAAAGGAAATGACCATTATCTATAAAATCAGGACATTTCCTGATTGCACCATAATTTTAAAAAGTCACTGCTTTATGTATATGATTTATTTAAATGTATATAATAAATGATTATTTAACATAGTAGTGGATCAACGTTTTATTCAAAACTATATTTAAATATGTTATTATGTGGTATATAACAATATTTAACAAAGTATGATCAATCAATTCTTAGATATGAAATTATAAATTACAGATTTTATAAATTTTGTATGCCAATTTATGTCATGTGAAAAAAATAATTATCAACTTATATCAATGATTTTTCATTCCACTTCATACAAGAATAAACATAAGTTTTATTATATGTATATATATAAAATACATATGAAAATTAGTTTTATGGGTCTGATAAATAAAATAATATGTCGTGAATATTAAATATTTTTTATCAGTATTCATTATATTAATAAATGATATAAGTTCGAAGGAAGCAGTTGTTCAGAATATAGAAAAAGTATATCCATGATGTTTACTATATATACATTTATAAATAATTATATATATATTATTGTTTATTTTTTTAAATAAAAAACTCCAGTGATAAAAGTATATATAAGTAATGAATACATAAAATGTTTTCAAGAAAAATCCATCACTGGAATATTGTAAATATTTTAAGGAATTGGTGAGTGAATCCAATACAACAACATGTTGGTAGGCTCAAGATAGCCTTCATGGTTTCAATTTTCCACACAACACAACGTTTTTCATCAAGTGATTGCGAGTGTTTTCGGAAAAAAACACTATATTACATTTAATGAATTTTTTTCATGTAACTAAATTAAAAAGTGGTATATTATTTTCAATATAAGTAATTTCAAAGGGTATTTTGAAAAGTATATTATGTTATTATCCATATAACTTTTTTAAAATTATTTTTAGGGAATGAATTTCTAAAAAGCCTATCATCAATTTTCAAACCTCTTACAAGGTAACTCAATGCCCACCCCTTTATTTTTAAATTTTTTTCACAAGAATCATAGATTTTACAAATTGGGATTCAACACTTTTGGTGTTAGAACACACAGAAGCATAGAAAGAAACTAATTTATTTTTGTACAACATAGAGAAATGTAAGGTTTTTCTAATCCTCTAGAACCTAGACCAGTAAAATCTCCTCATTTGTGTAATATGTTTTTCAGTTATTCAGTTTATTTTTTTAATATGTTTTTTGTTGATTCCCATCCTTTTGGGATATGGATAAATGCCTGAACATATTTTAATTGGGTCTAGTCCTAGTTTCATCAACCTTTCTAGCACTTTTTCCCTCAAATTATTGTTCAATTTTGATAGATTTAATTTAATATATCTTCCATAAAACACGATATTAGACAACCATTTCATTCCTTAAAGTTAATAAATTTCATGGCCTTCAGGGTCCTTTTCATATTACCTTAAAAGGAATGTTCCCCTTTTTCCTGTATGAGACCAAAACTGCCCTATCCCATATGATGTTAAACTGTTCTTTCGTCCTTATCGCATGAAATTAAATTTCATAGAATTAATGAACAAAATTTTTATTGATTCCATCCTTATGTTATGTGTAGGAAGGCCTAAAATTTTTTCCTTTGGGTTGATCCCCAGGTTCATCAACACATTTGGTCTCCTACCTCCACTAATCCTTTCAAGTCATCTTCTCTTAATTCATTCCCTGAACTAATATTATACCACATTAACATGATAGATTGCATCATGGTGTTGGACATAGAGTATTTCATTCGACATGGATATTATCTCATTCTATCTCTCTGTATCATTTTTCCATTTATTTTGGTCTATATCATATTTCATTTCTGAAGGGCCCTGCTAACAGTACAAATGATCAGCCTCATGAATCTCCTATAGTTTTGGGAAAAAATATCCAAAATTTTTTAATGTCATTTTCATGTAGGTTCTATGTAACACCCCAAGATTTCGTGTTCTGTTATCTCTTTAATTTATTTTGATTACATGCACTACACGCGACACCGAGTTTAAGCGCACCACGACTTCCCAAACTAACCTTTCAAAAAAAGGTTATGAATAGTATTAACAACATTTTAAATTTTATATATCCTATATAATTTCAACATTCATCTTCTATGACATAATATAAGAACAAATTCAATTTTTCAGAAAAAGGAATTATTTTTAAAAAAATACAATTTTACCGCCATTTAATGGAAAACAATTTTTAAATACAATATTTGACACTTTTATATATTAAATTATAAAAAATAAACTTCTTCTTTATAATTGGGAGATAAAAATTTAGTTTTGATAAATATTTGGTATTTTTCTGATAACATTCATATTTTGGTGAATAGTGAAAATACTAAATTTTAATTAAAAACAACTTCTTAATCAAAATAATTTATAGTGTTAAATTATAAATTAGAATTGTTTTGGAGTATAAAAAGATTATATTTTAATCATTTAATACAATTTAGGTCATTATAATTAATTTCACATTGAAATTGGACATCAAAAAGTGTTAATCTTTTGATAGATATTGTTTCTTAAAAACACACTATTTGTTTTGAAATCGGGAATGAATTTGAAAATAATTAATGAAAATTCTATTTTTTAAATTTGGTAAAATAGAAAATGTTTTTGAATTTTTAATATCAAATATATATTTGGCTTTTTTTTTCTGAGAAGCTTCAATTTTTGATGAATAGTTAAACCACTTATTAATAGTTAAAAAAACTAAATTTTTCATTTAAATTAAATTTTACCACATCTGGGAATTGAATTTCAAAAATCAAACATACATGGTTTTTACTAGTAAGTGAAAGTTGGTTCAATAAGATAAAAATATGTTTTCCTAAACAATAACTTTTGACTTTTTTTTACCACAGTTAAAGGTAAATATGGTAAATCAAGGTAAAAATAATACCATAATAATAAAATATTATCTTAAAACATGTCCAAACCTTATTGGATGAGTCATGGACGACCAAGGTCAAATTTTGGTCGATTTTGGGACATCATGGAGCCACATACGAGTTATAATGACAATTTATTTTAATTAATTTAAAGTAAAGGCAAAAGTGACATAAACAAATATCTCTTTGTAAATTAATTTTTACATGGGGTTATATAAGTTATTCTTTATAATATAAATACTATTTGGATAGAAAAAACGTTTTCCAACATCATTTTATTTTTTTATAATTTTTAGTAATCAGATAAATTAAATTATTTATGACAAAAAAATGATGCAGTATTTACCTCATTAATAAATGATTTAAATAAATAAGATTATAAATATGAAAATAACATCCAAAACCTGTCCAAATATTATTGGATGCTTTTATTTTGACCATGAGTTATCTTATATTTAACCTTATTTAGTTTTATATCCATTAAAAACCAAATATGATTTTATTATAAAATAATATGTAATGCTTTTCCTAAAGGTACCCTCACGTCTCTTATATAAAGGCACATCCCCCTCTCTCAAATTCACTCCTTGAAAGCCATTTGGATCAGCCATACCCAGACCAAATATCCTCCCAATATTCCTATTTTCATCCATGAGGCCTTACTTTATTCAGTAAGCCAACCTATGGAGCCCTTTTGATCAAATAATAACGAAGAACCCGAAAAAGAGGTAAATATTTCATCACATATTTCAAATTTTTTGCATTTTCCACTTCCAAATTATTTATTATTTACATTATAAAATAATATATCCACTATCTTCTATATACTGTGTTGTTATTATATATATGGTAAAACCATATTCATTATTCTATCCATCCTATAAATGACTATGTCACCATACGTGTGTACGTACAGATTACTGTCTCCATATCGTGGTGTAGTTTGTAATTCAAATACATCATCATTTAGATGGGTATAATAATGAGTATAAATGATGT
Organism: Viscum album; assembly: GCA_963277665.1. Classification (NCBI taxonomy): domain Eukaryota; kingdom Viridiplantae; phylum Streptophyta; class Magnoliopsida; order Santalales; family Viscaceae; genus Viscum; species Viscum album. The sequence continues at coordinate 421,270,994 of OY728142.1, read as the reverse complement.
AAATAATAAGTATTACATGATAATGAATCTGAATATATTATATAACATTCAATTATATACGATTTTAATAAAAAATTAATGATATTGTCGCTCGTGCGTACATATGGATTACAGTCTCCAAGAACACGATGAGATATATTCTCCATCACATCCATTCAAGACTAATTTTCAATTGGTGATTAAAAATAATGATTAAATACATAATATAATTCTGAATATGAATAAGATACATCCTATCCATAACAAACATGGCTTACATAACAATTAATATAATGGAAAATGAATCAGTTAACACCAAAAATGATAATACTTCTGAAATATCATTAACAATGAAATATAAGAATACCATATATGATATCATATTTATTTATACAGTTCTTGTATAATTTAATTAAAATGATTTATATTTAATAAAGGAGGTTAATGTACCCTCTACCAAATAAAATTACATGTTATGGGTTAATTCTATAATCTCTTCATTATCCAAGGTTGTTTATACATAATTATCTACAGGGGCCTCTTTATCATCCACATCTGTGTTTTCTTAAAAATGTTTTTTTTTAAATTATTATTTAACAGACAATAGGTTAACGTAATTTATACACTTATTTTACCTAATATGTTTTTTAATTAAATGTTTCTGTTGTTTTCCAAATGATGTACTTTATGACTTTTTTGATAAAATTTAGGTAAGGATGTTTTTTTAACTCATACGGCTGGTGCGACTATTTTCTACCATTATTACATCATCAAAGATTCTCGTACAATATTTTAAGAATATTTTCAAATTAAAATTTTAATTTATAATAATGTGACTCTTAAATTATTTCAAAATAGAAAGATATATTTCTCTCAAATAGTTTTCATTTCATCTTTTTCAACATCCTTTGATAAATTTTAGACTTGTTTGAAGTTGATTTATTATGATAAAAATATTACATATTGAATTTAATGTTTTGTGATATTTTTGACTATGGGTGAGTTATTTCTATGTCATTCATGGTTTTCGATTAATCTAATGACATTTTTTATTCTAGTTTTAATACAAATGATTATGTTATATTTCAACCTCTTCTTAAGATGAATGTGTTGGACTAGTTTGTTATGGGTTGGGGACCTATAAAAGTAAGCCCTCTGAGTTAGGGTTCGGTTATAATAGACCCTTTTGGTTTGAGTCCAGTTACAGAGGCTCTCTATGTTGGAGTCCGATTAAAGAGGCTCTCCGGGTTGGAGTCCGGTTACAAAGGCTCTCTGGGTTGGAGTCCGCTTATAGGGGCTCTCCGGGTTGGGGTCCAGTTAGAATTAGCCCCTAGGTCCTAACACAAGGCCCTGACACAGAAATTAATGTCTGTAATTATGAATTCCATCATTATGAATATGGATATTGATATTTCATGTGATTTTTGGTCTAGTAGAATATCCATAAAAGTATGTAAATGGAATTGTTGATTTTATCTTGCTATATTATGCTGAAGTTTATGTTTAAAAGTAGTTTGTTTTAGTCTAATAAATTTCATTAAATGTTTCTGCTTATTTATAATAGTTTCTGCTATATTGTTATCATTACTGAGAATCTGAGCTCACCCCTTTATATGTTTTATTTTTCCCACAATGTGAGTGAGGTATTTTATGATCGATAAGAAGGGTTAAGCTAAGGGATTAATGGCGTTCTCAAAGGATCATTTGTGTTGTGTATTATTATCTAATTTGTAATGTAATGTTAATGTATGTAATCTATTTTCCAGGACTGCTAAAATGATCGGTCTTTTGGGACTTTATTCATTGTAATCATGCCTATTTTTTAAAATAATTCATCAACTATGAGATTCTAGGGTTGGGGTGTTACAGTTGGTATCATAGGAAGTTTAGAAATAACCTTGTAAATAGATTTAGATAAAATCTTATTAGAGAACATTACACAAAGACAAACTTTGAGGTTTATTATAGAATAATTTTCTAGAATTTTGGAACTGTAGAGATTTTGTGAGTTTTCCGTGCAATACATCCATGTCTGGATACGAGCAGGTAGGGGCGGCTCTGGCACAGATGTACCTAGGGGTAAAACTCAAAAACACCACTTCATGTTAGTCTTGAAAGGGAACTGGTGCATGACAACAAGCCTTGCTGCACTCTTGGCTATGACACTCTCAGGGGACATGTTTAGGGTAATTCACATTTTCATTACAAGCCATTATGAAGGATATAGGAATAAATACTTCGTTGAAGAATATTTTTTATGATTATGGACTATATCCATAAACTATTCAATTTATGTTTGGTATTTTACAGGCTTGTAATTACGAATTGTGATTCATAAACTAACCTGGTGTATTCAATGGTTTTGAAATGGCACCTAGTAGAAGGAATGAAAATTCCAGCAATATGCATGATTGAATGATTAAGAGGGATCATATCTTTGATGGTATTAAGCCAACATTTAAAAGGGAAATAGTCTCCGACATATTCTCATCATATGAAGAAATAGTATCATGTGATAACAAGATAAACAAAAAATTCTCTAAGTCCTGTGGATTTGAAAATAAGTAAGAGAAGAAAAGGATGGAATAAAGAAAGGTTGATAAAGAGAATAGGGGAAAGAAGGATTTTATCATATGTTATAATTGTTGAAAGAATCAACATGGTAAATTCTTGAATGTAGTGTTAGTTTGTCATAAGTGTGGAGAAAAGAATTCCATGTACGTGATTTCATGGGTATGAAAAAGGATTCAAATGTACAATTCTTCATCTGCAAGGAGTTGGGACACTGGGAAAATCAATGTACAAATCATCATAATATACCACAAATGATTTTGTTGGATAATAATCTAGTTTTGATATTACCACAAATGAAGAGTAGTGATTAGTGTTCTTATGTTGATATTAAAGAATTATGTCATTTGAGTATTGTATAAATGATGTACTGGTTGTAATAATTATGGAGTATATAAGGATTGTACTGTAGTACTATAGCATTATGGCCTTGAGATTGTGTGGAACCAAGAATAGTTACTCAATAGTAGGTTAATTTTATTTTGAAAATATATGGTTTAAGGAAAGGTAAACCGTAATATGGTCTTGATACCGAGGTAGTGATTTTGGAATAATAGATGGTTGATTTGGATAAATTATATTGGATATATTTGACTACCTTGGAACTAATTAATGGTTTTTTATTCCATCAATTTTTTATTAATAAAAAATAGATAAAAATAATATATCTAGTATTCTATAAGGAATAAGGGAGAATTATTGTAATCAATAAGCTATTATGGTAATTCATGGTTTTACCATGTTTTATAAGAATTGTTGATGAAGTTATTCATATGTTATTATGTGGAAAAAGATATCCTCATTTTGTTTACCATTGTTATTATTTTTGGACTATGGGTTTGGAAATAAGTATTTTGGATAGTTATAATTGTTTGTATGGATTATGTTTAAATTTTGATATTATTAATTAAGATTATTTTTTGAATATTATAATACTATATTTTTAGAAAAAGGTCAACCTGCAGGTCGGGCGAAAAACCCGTTACGTCAGAAAAAGATGCAACAATCGCACCCACAACCAAAGTGCGATAAGGTTTTATGACCTACCACTAGCCTACAGGAAGTCCCTAGTTATTATAAATTTGTTTTTTCGTTGTAAATGGATATATATAATATTTTTGAGGTCTCTTATCTATTGCGGTGAAAGATAAGTTTGTGGTAGAAATTAGTTAAAGGAACTCTACTTGTCAAGTATATATATATATATATATATTTATTCTAGGAATAAATTAATTCTTAAAATTTAGGTAAGGGATATTAAAACCAAAAATCTGTTAGCCTAATACCTTAGGTTTTGTTGAACCGATGATATTCTAAATCATCTTAGATTTATGGCTTTGAGGCCTGCAATTTTAAACTTATTTGGGATTGATGACCTCAATCACTCCCTATTAATATTTATGTTTTTTCTCTAATAATGTGTCTCTAATTTCCACCAATGTTCTCCTAGTCAAGATCATAATTTGGTGGTGAATTTTTCATTTTCTCTTATTAAGACTAAATTTAATTAACTCAATTTTGGATTTGGGTTTTCCACAATGATATTTTTATATTTTAAATTTTTATTTTCAAAAAATAATTTCAAATTGCGAGGATGCAATTTATTGAAGATGGGGAGAATATAACACCCCAAGATTTCATAGTCTTTTATCTCTATAATGTATTTTGATAACTTTCATTACACACAACACTGAGTTCGAGTGCACCACGACTTACCAAACTATCCATTGAAAAAAGTGGTTATGGATAGTATGAACCACATTTTAAATTTTATATATCCTATATAATTTTAACATTAATATTTTATGGAATAATATATGAAATTAAATTTTTTCGATAAAGGGATTATTTTTCAGTAAATGCAATTTTAACACCTTTTTGTAACACCCCAAGCTTCCACGGTAAGCTTCTCTTGGAATAATACAGTAGCATGTGTTGTATGCAACTTCGAGTTCTAACACACACAACAACCAATCAAACTACCTGTTATGAATAGTAATAACCACTTTTTGAAATTTTATAAATTTCATCATTCAAAATATACTTCATTTTTGGATTCAGAATATCGAAATTAGATTAGGTTGAATTTTTGGTATATTTTTGAAAACATTCAATTTTAGATGAATAGTGAAATATACTGAGATATTAGTTAAAACCGAATTTTTATTTAAATTTTTATCTATCTTATTTAAATTTAATTAACGTCAAAATAGATACATAATATCTATATATGTTCAATGTAATTCATTGTAGTTAGTTTAGAATAATTTTAGATATATAAATATTTTATTGAATTTTTCACCGTCATTTACCTACCTCCTTGGAGAATCTGGAAATTCACATAAAACATAATTTTACCCCTTATGTGAGTGGAATTTCAAAAATTCGAGAGACACAGTTAATATCAAGGAGTAAAATGTGGTTCAATAAGATAAAAATATTTTTTTGGTGAATAGTATCTTTTTACTTTTATTTACCATGGTTAAAAGTAAATAGGTTAATTAAGGGTAAAAATGATATTAATATTACCCTAACACATGTCCTAATTCTATTGTACAAGTGTATCTCAACCAAAAATAGCCTTAGGAATAAAATATTATCATTCAGGTCCACTTGGATTAGATTATGACATTTATTATTATTTAATTCAAAGAAGAGTTAAAAGAGATAAAATCATGGAATAATTACTAAAACATTTTTAATATGGGGTTATACATAAGATAAATCAGATTATAAATATTCATTATAAAGACAAAAATATTTCCTACAGAATGGTATTTTATCTATAATTTTTAGCCCATAAATAATTTTATTTATTTATGGAACAATGGTGATGTAGTAATTACCTAATTAATGAAATATTAAAATAATTGATATTATAAATATCCAAATAAATGTAATTTGAAACTTTTTATGAATTACACAAATTTTTTAGGTTAATATGATATGTTAGTATTTATTTAATTATGTTTTTTCGAAGTAATCATGCTGTTATGATTTTCACAAAAATCAAATACCAAATAGTGTCAAAATTGACATAAAATAGTTTTTAAAAGAATATTATATTACTAATTGATATAATGGTCATAAAAATCTAAGGATCGGCCAAAAGTCTTATATAACAATATATATTACTTTTATGAACCAATTGGGGTTCTATTGGTATTATATAGTATGTTTATTAACCATATAATGTAAGAATACAAGAAGACACGGTAAACGTTAAATTATTTGACTTAGAGTTAAATCTAAATGATAAGGTTAAAATGTTAACCTGAACCTGTCTAAAATATATTGGTTGAGTTTTTTTTTTACCTATCCCCACCTTAGAATTTATATAATCAACATTCGATCTATTATAAACTTAGTATGAATTTATTATAAAATAATATTTTAATTTTTTCCTAAGGTTCCCCTCACCCATCTTATAAAAGGGCACTCTCCCTTCTCTCTAATTAACACCTTCTAAGCCATTTGGCTCAACCAAACCCTAAAAAAATACCCTCTCAACTATCCAACTTTAAACCATGATGCCTTAGTTTGATAAAAAATCCAACCTATGGAGCCCTTTTGATCAAATCAAAGGGCAGAACCCGAAGAAGAGGTTATGATTTCACCACCCTCATTCAAGTTCCTTTCTTCTTCCACTTCCTTTTTCTTGTTTGTTTCCATTATAAAATAATAAATCTAGTATGTTCTATATGATTTGATGTTATTATAAATTTTTTATAACCAAATTCAGTATTATACCCACCCTTTGAATGACTTGTCAACATACGTGCGTACATACGGCTTACCGTCTCCACGTCGTGGTGTAATTGTTATTCTATACATTATTATTTGGATGGGTATAATAATGGTGTTTATTTGATATAAATAATAAATATAACATGATAAGGACTCTGTATATATGATATACCATCCAATAATATATTATTTTAATTTCAAAAGAATGATATTTTTGCTCGTGCGTACGTATGGATTACCGTCTCCACGACGCGATGAGATTCATTTCCAGGCTCACCATTCATCGACGATTATAAAAATATATATTACTAATAAGTATTTAATATATGACATAATAATGATACTGGAGATATATATATATTTATATATATAAGTATTTATGTAATTACATATATCTTATTCACTTACTTCCGTTCAATACTATATGAAAACAGAAACAAGGTTTATGCGTACGTACGGACTATCGTCTCCATAAACAGTGTTTTCCATTTCATATATATGTCTATTATAAATATTTATATTCTAAATATATATGATATATAAATCATGTTATATATTCTAGAAGTATTTAAATCATGATCTATGTGATACAGTCAATAGTAACAAGTTAAAACACGTACGTCAAAAAAGAGATTATTACCTAAAATATTAATCTAAAATGGAAATTATTATTAAATGGGTAGTATAAGGTCATAAATGAATAACGTATGATATCATAAATTTTAATATGGGTCTGGTATAATTTAATAACATACTATATTCTTCATACAAGAGGATAAACATACCATCGACAAAAGGAAAGTGCATGGTAAGGGGTTTTCATCTCACTCCTTATTCCCGTGAAATTCGTGCCATATTACCAATATTTCCTTTTGTGTGTTGTATGTAATACCCATAATTGTATTCTTTATTTAATAAAATTTAATTTATGTGTATTTACATATTCATTGTATGATACCTCTTTCATGGGGTGTATGTTTCGTAAGTTTCCAAATTGGTAAGGTTATTTTCTTATTCTCATTACTATCCAAGATTGTTCATGTGTAAGTATTTTCTGGGACATACATATCATTGATACCCATATTTCATAAAAATGATTTCAAAAGGAATATTTTGAGGTTTTATAGGAGGGTATATTTAACTAGATCATCATTTTATATGTTTTAAAGATTTATCTTTCTAAACCCATTTAATTAATGTCCATATTTTCAAAACGATATTAAGGATTTATTTATATGGACATGAATGTTGTGAAATGATAATTCTTTTCAAAATATTTAAAGTGGTATGGGACAATTTGATTAAAAAACGCCATTAAATGTATTCCTTTCAAAATTGCGACAATTTTAAATGTTTTCATGAAAAAAGTAATATTTTTCTCAATGAGTTTTAGAAATCATTTTCATTATTTGATGGAATTTTAAGCTTATTTGAAGGTGATTTATTATGATACAAAACATCTATATTTTATTGAGGGTTTTGTGATATGTCTAACTATGGATGTGTTATTTTTATACCATTCATGGTTTATGAGTAATGTATTGTCATTTCGTATGCTAGTTTTAATATGAATGTTTATGTTTGTTTAATCCTTTTCATATGAGGAATGCATTGGACTTAGTAAGTGATGGGTGGAGCCTGATATAGCTCCTCGATGCATCGGTAGGTGTCATGAGACAAAATAGTGTCATGGCATGAGGCCTTGACAAAATTTTATTTTTAGTCTTGGCACGAGGCCTTGGCTACGTGGTTATGATAGTCTGGAATTATGCATTCCATTATTATGAAAGTGGTTAGTGATATTACATTTAATTATTCGACTATTAGAATATCCATGTGAATAAGTAAATGGCATTACATCATTTTGATTTTTTCCAGATTATGTTGATGTTCAAGTTTAATTGTATTTTGTTTTAGTTATAAATTGCCATAGATGTTTTTGCTTATTTATAAAAATTTCTATTGTATTGTTATCCTTAGTGAGCATCTTAGCTCACCCCTTTCTATGTTTTATTCTTCATAGGATTCAAAGATGTGTATTGTGATTGATATGGAGGGTTAAGAAAAGGGAATAATGGTGTTCATAAAGTATTTTTTTATGTTGTTTTGTATGTTATAGAGTTTAATGTAATGTTCATGTATGTAATTTATTTTCCAAGACTAATAAACTGATTGGTCCTTCAGGACTTCATTTCTGGTAATCATTCCAATGTATTAAAGTAATGCACCGACTCTGGGTAACTGTAGTCAGGGCGTTACAATTGGTATCAGAGGAAGTTTATCAATAACCTTGGAAACTAGATTTAGATAATCTCAGATTAGAGCACATTACCATATGATAGAGTTTGAATATTAGTATAGAATAACATCCTAGAATTTTGGTAATATAAAGATTTTGTGAGTTTTCTAGGAAAATAAATCCCTGCCGGGATACGAGTAGGTAGAGGCGGTTCAACCACAGATGTACCCAGGGGTAAAACCCGAAAACACAGATTTGAGGTAGACTCAAATGGGAACTGGGGAATGACATTGGTCCTTGATGCACTCTTGGTTACAATAATCCTGGGGGATATACTTAGGATAATTATCATTTTAGTTACAAACCACTATGAAGGGTTTATGAGTATATATCTCCTCAAAGAAAACATTTTTGTAATTATGGATTATATCTATAAACTAATCAATTTACGTTAGATATTTTAGATGTTTGTAATTATGAATTGTGATTCAAAAACTGACCTAGTGTATGCCATTGTACTAAAATGGCACCCAATAGAAAGAATGGGAACTCTGGTAATAAGTATGATCCAAAGAGTAAGTAGGATCATATCTTTTACCGTATTAAACCATCATTAAGAAGGGAAATAGTCTCCCATGTATTCTCAACATATGAAGAAATAATATCATGTGTTAATAAGATAAGTAATGAATTATCTGAGTCCTATGGATTTGAAGGGAATCAAGAGAAGAAAAGGATGGAAGAGAGAAAGATGAATTTTCCCATATATGATAACTGTGGGATGATACACCCAAGAACTTGCCTGAAGGTAATGGGAGTTTTTTTATAATTGTGGGGAAAAACAGACACCACATTCTTGACTGTAAGGGAAAGAAAAAGGTTTCAAATGTACAATGCTTCATCTGCAAAAAATTGGGACATTACATGAACCAATTTCAAAATGATAAGAGTATACCTAAAATGATGTTATTGGATTATAATCAATTTATGATACTACCTCAGATGAAGAGGAATGACTAGTGTTTATATGTTGTTATTTCATTTGAGTTTTTTATCAATAGTATACAAGTTACATAAAATATAGAGATAAATAAGGGTTGAACTGCAATACCATTTTAATGACGATTTGAGATTATATGGTTCTAAGAAAAGTGACTTAATAGTAAGTTACAATTTTTGGAAAATAAATGGTTGTAGGAAATGTAATCCTTAATATCGTCCGATAATGAGGTAGTGATTTTGGAATAAGAGACCGTTGATTTTGGTAATTCAGGATGTTGCGGTGTTGTTAAAGAATACACGATGCATGTGTTCACATGTTATTACCTCGAAAAAAGGATCCTCATTATGTTTGACTTTCTTATAAACTTAGGACTGAGAGTTTGGATATAAGTATTTTGGATAATTCTAATGGTCAGAATGGATTAAGATTGAAATTGGATACTATTTTTAAGGTTGTTTTTGGATTTCCATGAAAAGGATAACCCGAAGGTTGGGCGACAACCCGTCACGTCCGACAAGGACGCGAGACTTGAACCCACAACCGAAGGGCGACAAGGGTGTATCACCTACCACTGACCCACGTGATATCCTGGATTGAATAATATAGTTTTTTAACGGTTCCTCTAGATGAATTATAAATTCATTTTTTTGAACCCTATATGAATAGGATAAATATAATATTATTTTTAAGTTCTATTATCTTTTAGAGTGAAAGATGAGTTTGTGGTAGAACATAGTTAAAGTATGGGACACTACTTGTCAAGTATATATTTTTCTTCTTCTCTTATTCAATGAAGAAATTAATTCTTCTAATTTAGTAAAAGAGTCTTAAAACAAAATATGTGTTATACTAATGCCATATGTTTTGTTGAACCGATGGTATTTTCAATCATCATGGATTGATGACTTTAAGGCCCTCAATTTTACACTTGTTTGTGATTGAAAACCTCAATCACTACCTATAAATATTTATGTTTTTCTTCTAATTATATGTCTCTAATTTCCCCCAATGTTCCCCTAATCGAGATCATAATTTGGTGGTGACCCTTTCATTTCCCTTTTCTTCTTATTAAGACTAAATTTTATTAACCTAATTTTTGATGTGGGTTTTCCCAAAGGTATTTTCTATTTTCAACCATTTATTTTCGAAAAATAATTTCAAATTACGAGGATGCAATTTATTGAAGGAGGGGAGAATGTTACACCCCAAGCTTCCACGATATGCTTCTCTTTGAATAATACAGTAGTGTGTGTTGTACGCAACTTCGTGTTCTAAAACACACCACAACCACTCAAACTATCCATTATGAATAGTAATACCCACTTTTTGAAATTTTATAAATTTTATCATTCAAAATGGAATTCATTTTTTGATTCGGAATATTGAAATTAGCTTACGGTGACTTTTTTTTGGTATTTTTCTGAAAACATTCAATTTTTGATGAATACTGAAAAACATTGAGTTATTAGTTAAAACCAAATTTTTATTTAAATAATTAGTAAGTTTATTTAAATTTAATTAAGGTCAAAATAGATACATAATATCTATATATGTTTAATGTAATTCATTTGAGTTAAATTATAATAACTTTAGATATATAAAAAGTTTATTGAAAATTTCACCGTCTTTTACCCACCTCCTAGGAGAATTTGGAAATTTACATTAAATGAAATTTTACCACTTATGTGAGTGGAATTTCAAACATTAGAGAGACACAGTTAATATCAAGGAGTAAAATGTGTTTTAAAAAGATAAAAATAATTTTTGGTGAATAATATCTTTTTTACTTTTATTTACCTTGGTTAAAATTAAATAGGTTAATTAAGAGTAAAATGATATTAATATTATCCTAAAACATGTCCTAATTCTATTGGACAATTTTATCTCCACCAAAACAAACATAGAATAAAATATTAACATTTAGGTCTACATGGATTAGATTACGACATTTATTATTATTTAATTCAAAGAAGAGTTAAAAGAGATAAAATCAAAGTTTAATTACTAAAACATTTTTAATATAAGGATATACATAAGATAAATTCGATTATAAATATTCAATAGAAATATAAAAATATTTCCAACATAATGGTATTTTATTTATAAATTTTAGACATTAAATAATTTAATTTATTTATGACACAATGGTAATGAAATAATTACCTAATTAATGAAATATTAAAATAATTGATATTATAAATATCCAAATAAATGTAATTTAAATTTTTTTATGAATTAAAAAAATTTTATAGGTTAATATGACATATTAGTATTGATTTAAATTTGTTTTTTCGAAGTAATAATCCTGTTATGATTAAAAAAAAAACAAATACCAAATAGTTTCAAAATTCACATAATATAGTTTTTAAAACAAATATTATATTATTAACTAAAATAATGGTCCTAAAAAACTATTGTTCGTACAAAAGACTTATATAATAATATATATGACATTAATTAACCAATTGGGTTTCTATTTGTTGTATATAGTATGTTTATTAACCATATTGTGTAATAATAAAAGAATACATGGTAAAAGTTAAATTATTTAACTTAGAGGTAAATCTAAATGATAAGGTTAAAATGTTAACCTAAACCTGTCTAAAATATATTGGTTGAGTTTTTTGCGACATATCCCCACCATAGACTTTATATAATCAAATTTTTATCCATTAGAAACCGAATATGAATTTATTATAAAATAATATTTTATGTTTTTCCTAAGGTTCCCCTCACCCCTATTATAAAAGGGCACTCCCCCTTATCTCTAATTCACACCTTCTAAGCCATTTGACTCAGCCAAAACCTGACCAAATACCCTATAAACTATTATTCCTTCAACATAGAGGCCTTAGTTTGATCAGAAAGCTTACATAAGGATACTTTTTGTTCAAATCAAAGGGAAGAACCAGAAGAAGAGGTAATAATTTCACCACCCTCTTTCTGGTTCCTTTCTTCTTCCACTTCCTTTTTCTGGTTTGTTTCCATTATAAAATAATAACTCAAGTATTTTCAATATACTGTGATGTTATTATAATTTTGGTAAATCCAAATTCATTATTCTACCCACACTTTGAATGACTTGTCACCATACGTGCGTACGTACAGCTTACCGTCTCCACGTCGTGGTGTAATTGTTATTCAATACATTATTATTTGGATGGGTATAATAAGGATGTGTATTTGTTGTAAATAATAAATATAACATGATAAGTATTCTATATATATGATATACCATCCAATTATATATTATTTTAATATCAAAAGAATGATATTTTCACTCGTGCGTACGTATGGATTACCATCTCCACGACGCGATGAGATTCATTTCCAAACTCACCATTCATCGACGATTATAAAAATATATATTACTAATAAGTATTTAATATATGACATAATAATGCTACTGGATATATATATATATATATATAATTATTTACTTAATTACATATATCTTATTCACTTACTTCAGTTCTATACTATATGAAAACGGAAACAACGTTTATGCGTACGTACAGACTACCATCTCCATAAACGGTGTTTTCCATTTCATATATATTTCTATTATAAATATTTATATTCAAAATATATATGATATATAAATCATGTTTTATATTATGGATGTTTTTAAATCATGATCTATGTGATACAATCAAGAGTAACTAGTTAAAACACGTAAGACAAAGAAAGCGATTATTACCCGAAATATTCATATAACATGGAAATTATTATTAAATGGATAATATAAAGTCATAAATGAATAATGTATGATATCATAAATATTAATATAGTTCTGGTATAATTTAATAACATAATATAGTCTTCATATATAAGGGTAAATGTATCATCGACTAAATGAAAGTGCAAGGTAAGTGGTTTTCATCTCACTCCTTATTCCCATGCGATTCGTGCCATATTTCAACTATTACCGTTTGTGTGGTGTATGTACTACCCCTAATTTTATTCTTTGTGTAATAATATTTAATTTATGTGTATTTACATATTCATTGTATGATACCTCATTCATGGGGTGTATGTTTCGTAAGTTACCAAATTGGTAAGGGTTATTTCCTCAATCTCATTATTATCTGATATTGTTCATGTGTAAGTATTTTCTGGGACATGATTATCATAGATACCCATATTTCATATTTTTTTTTCAAAAAGAATATTTTAAGGTTTTATGGGAGGGTATATTTAACTAGATCATCATTTTAAATGTTTTAAAGATTTATCTTTCTAAACCCTTTTAATTAATGTCCATATTTTCAAAACGATTTTAAGGATTTATTTATATGGACATGAATGTTTTGAAATGATAATTCTTTTCAAAATTTTCAAAGTGGTATGTGAAACTTTGATTAAAAAACTCCTTTAAATGTATTCCTTTCAATATTGTGTGACTTTTAAATGTTTTAATGAAAAATTGATATTTCTATAATTGATTTTTACAAAAAAAATCATCAATTGATGGAATTTTAAGCTTATTTGAAGTTGATTTATTATGATACAAAACTTCCACATTTTATTGAGGGTTTTGTGATATGTCTGACTATGGATGTGTTGTTTTTTTTACCATTCATGGTTTATGGTTAAATTATTGAAATTTAATATGCTAGTTTTAATACTAATGTTTATGTTATGTTTAAACCTTTTCAAATGAGGATTTCTTTGGACTTAGTAAGTGATGGGTGGTGCCCGCTATAGCTCCTCGATGCATCAGTAGGTCTAATGAGACAAACTAGTGTATTGGAATGAGGCCTTGACAAAATATAATTTTTAGTCTTGGCATGAGGCCTTGGCTACATGGTTATTATAGTCTGGCATTATACATTCCATCATTATGAAAGTGGTTAGTGATATTACATGTGATTATCCGACTAGTAGAATATTCATGTGAATAAGTAAATGTCATTACTTCATTTTAATGTCGGCCATATTATGTTGAAGTTCATGTTTAAAAGGATTTTGTTTTATTTATACACTACCTTATATGTTTATGCTTATTTATGAAAGTTTTCGCTATATTTTTATCCTTACTGAGCATCTGAGTTCACCCCTTTCTATGTTTCATTTTTCCCAGGATTCCAAGAAGTGTATTGTGATTGATATGCAGGGTAAATCCAAGGGAATAATGGTGTTCATAAAGGATATTTTTATGTTTCTTTGTATTTTATAATTTTTAATGTAACGTTCATGTATGTAAACTATTTTCCAAGACTACTAAACTGATCGGTCCTTCGAGACATGATTCCTTGTAATCATGCCAATGTATTAAAGTACTGAACAGAGTTTGGGTAACTAGGGTCGGGGCATTACATTTTAATGGAAAACCCTTTTTAATTCCAATATTTGACCCTTATATATATATATTCAATTTGACAAAATAAACATCTTCTTTCTAATCGATACATAAAAATTTAGTTTTGATAATTTTTGGTCCTTTTCTGGTAACTTTTACATTTTGGTGAATAGTGAAAAAAATACTAAATTTAAATTAAAAACAACCTTTTTAATTGAAATAATATATAGTTTTATATTATGCACATGAATGGTTTTGATGTATAATTAGATTATATATTTATCATTCAATAAAATTTCGGTCATTTTAATTAATTTCACTTTGAAATTGGATATAAACAAGTGTCGATCTATTGATAGATATTGTTTCTTAGAAACACACTATTTTTTTGACAAGGGGAATTAATTTTAAATTAAATAATGAAACTTTGATGTTTGAAATTTGATAAAATAGACATCATTTTTGAATTCGGAATATCAAATATATCTTAGGCTGAGTTTTTGGTATTTTTATGAGAAACTTCAATTTTGGATGAATAGAGAAACCACTTAGTAGTAGTTAAAAAAATGACTTATTAATTTAAATGAAAATTTACCACTTCTGTGAATTGAATTTCTAAAATTAGACATACATGGTTGTTATTATTATGTAAAATTTGGTTCAATAAGATAAAAATATTTTTTGTTAAATCGTAACATTTGACTTTTATTTACCGTGGTTAAAGGTGAATAAGGTAATTCAAGGTAAAAAAATATCATAATAATACAAAAATACAATAACAATTGGCCTAATCTTATTTTATGAGACATGGACGACCGGGACCATATTTGGGTCGATTTTGGGACCCCAGAGAGCCACTTAAGATTGATAATGACACTTTAATTTAATTAACTTAAAGTAAAGAAAAATAATCAGAAAAACAAATATATTTTTGTAAATTATTTTTTACATTGGGTAATATAAGTTATCTTTTCGACTATAAATATTATTTGGAAATCCAAAACGTTACCTACATAATGTTATTTTATTTCTAAATTTTTAGACATCATATAAAATAAAATATTTATGACACAAATATGATGTTGTATTTAGCTCTTTAATAAATGGTTTAAATAAATAAGATTATAAATAATAAAATGACATCCAAAACCTATCCAGTTCATGTTGGATGAATATATTTATACCATGACTCATCTTATCTTTGACCTTAATTAGTTTTTGAGCCATTATAACCCAAAAATGATTTTATTATAAAATAATATTTCAATCTTTCCTAAAGTGTCCATCACCTCTCTTATAAAAAGGCACTACACCATCTATCAAATTATCACAATCAAATCCATTTGGCTCGGAAATACCCCACCCAAATATCCTTCCAACTTTCCTACCTTCATCCTAGAGGACTTCCTATAGTTATAAAGCCAGCCTGAAGAGCCCATTTGATCAAATCAAAAGGAAGAACCCGAAGAAGAGATAAATACTTGATCACCTCTTTCAAGTTCTTATCTTCTTCCACTTCCTCATTCATTATTGTTTCCATTTTAAAATAAAAACTCCAATATCTTCTATATACTGTGATGTTATTATAAAAATAGTGCAACCATATTCATTATTATATCCATCATATAAATAGCGAAGTCACCATACATGTGTACGTACAGATTACCATCTCCTTGTCATGGTGTAGTTTGTTATTCAAATACATAATCAATTGGATGGGTATACTAATGATTATAAATGAAATAGAAAATAAATTAAACATGATAATGATTCTGTATATATGATATAACATCCAATTATATATGATTTTAATATCAAATGAATGATATTGTCGCTCGTGTGTACGTACAGATTACCATCACCACGAACGCGATGAGATTCATTCCTCATCGTTTCCATTCAAGACTAATTTTCATTTGATGATTACAAAGACTTAATATCATTATAAATATGAATAAGATACATCATATCCATAACAATCATGTCTTACAAAACAAATCATGTAAATGAAAACAAATCAGTTAACACCTGAAACGATGATAGTACTGAAATATCAATAAAAATGAAATATTAAAATATCATATATGATATCATATTTATGTATTTAGTTCTTGTATAATTTTATAACAATGATTTAACTTTTATAAAAGTGGTTAACATACCCTCGATCATGGAAAAGATCAAGGTAAATGTTAATTATACAATCACTTTGTTATTCGAGGTTGTGTATAAGTAATTATCTACTGGGACCAATTTATCATCCACATCCATGTTTTCATAAAAATGTATTTCAAAACATTTTTCCTATTTAATAGACAATGGGTTAAAGTCATTTATGACTTTATTTGACCTTATATTTCTATGAAAGGAATATTTCTGTCATTTTCCAAATAAGGTACTTTATGTCTTTTTTGAAAAAATTAAGGTAAGAATGTTTTTTACCTCATACGACGAGTGAGAGTATTTTCTGTTGTTATAACATCGTCGAAGTTTCCCTTACATGACTATAATAATATTTAAAAAAAAAGTTTTCTTTATAATTATTTGACTCTAAAATATTTTCAAAATAGAAAGAGATATATCTCTAAAATAGTTTTGATTTCCTGTTTGTCCACATCCTTTGATAAATTTTACACTTGTTTGAAGATGATTTATTATGATAATAATCATCGATAGTGTATTTAAGGATTTCTGATATGTTTGAATATGGATGAGTTATTTTTATGCCATTCATAGTATATGGTTAAATTATTGACATTTTGTATGCTAGTTTTAATATGATTTTATAAGTTATATTTCAACCTCTTCTTAAGATGAATGTGTTGGACTAGTATGTTCCGGGTTGGGGAATGGTAAAAGTAAGCCCCTCGGGTTGGGGTCCTGTTACTGTAGACCCTCTGGGTGTGAGTCCATTTACAGAGTCTATCCAGGTTGGAGTTCGGTTACAGAGGCTCTCTGGGTTGGAGTCCAGTTAACGATGCTCTCTGGGTTGGAGTCCAGTTACAGAGGCTTTCCAAGTTGGATTCTGGTTACAGGGGCTCTCCGGCTTGGGGTCCGGTTATAGTTTGCCTATAGGTCTTGGAACGAGGCCTTGTCATATAATTTAATGTCTAGAGTTTTGTATTCCATCATTATAAAAGTGGATATTGAGATTTCTTGTGATAATTAGACTACTATAATATCCATGTGATAAGTAAATGACATTATTGGATTTTATCTTTACCATATTATGCTGAAGATTATGTTTAAAAGGATTTTTTTAGTCTAATACATTACCATAATTGTTTATGCTTATTTATGAATGTTTACACTATGTTGTTATCCTTACTGAGCATTTGAGCTCAACCCATTATATGTTTTATTTTTCCCAGGATGTGAAGAAGTATTTTATGATTGATAAGAAGGTTTAAGCTAAGGGATTAATGTATTTCTCAAAGGATCATTTAAGTTGTGTTTTATTTTCTAATGTGTATTGTAATGTTGATGTATGTAATCTGTTTTCCAGTACTAATAAACTGATTGGTCATTCGGGACTTGATTCCTTGTAATCATGCTAATTTTTTAAAATAATGCACCAACTTTGGGCTTCTGGTATCAGGGCATTACATTCTACATTTTGAATATGTTCAGTGGCCAACACTTAGGTGTTTGTTGTCATCCCAAGTGACATGATAGAGATATTTTGTCTAGAATTTGGTCAGTAGTCATCCTCCATTATTATTCCAACCCCATTGTGTCCCAAATATCTGGTGTTGTGATTCACGTCCTATTCCATATCCCTACTTCTAGGTGGAAATTCAACTCTATCAGTGTTATCTAAATGTGCACTATTTCCCATTGACAAGATAGACTAACATCATCTGGTCATCACTAACTTCACACCTATATTCCCCTTCAATATGAATCCATGGGTCATAGAAATCTTTTCTGTCCTTTTTTCCATAATGAGCATGGTAATGTGGTCTTAGGGATCTTGGAATGTGTTACACCTGCATGGATGAATCATACCATCCTACAGTTTGAACTCTAAGACCTTAAACTAAGAGGTTATATCCTACATGTGTACCATGAATCATGAAATTTAATAGCATGTGTGGTCCCTCAAGAATGTGTTGTGTGGATCTCTTTGGTTTTTATTCACAGCATCTTGTCTCACAGAGTCGCATTACACTCTCCCACATCAAATGGCCCACCTTATGGTCTGGGCTCTACGACCATAAACTAATATCTTTAATGCCCTTATTTCATGATGATAAACTACATAATAAACCTTTTACTTATCAGATAGCATTATGTTAGGTATTCTTCATCCAGGATGTATGATGTTAATGTTCTAAAATCTACAACATTATCACCTAAGAAAACATTGTCCCTTTGACACATTCCATCTTCCATACAATCTCCAAGAACTACATATGGCTTGATTCCTAGAAATGTTCCCCATGTTTTTCTACATGATTATAACACATTTCACCCCTTTTTTATCCAAGGTTATTCCTGTAGGTACGAGGTGTGGTTTAGGATTATTTTTTCCTCATTAACTTAGGGTTTAAAACAATAACAGCATGTACGACCTTGAGAATAGACCTTATCTCCCCTTCGAATACATTCTTTCAAAATTTACATGCTTCATGTGTTTTTTTAATATGGGTCTATGTTATCTTTCATGTCTAAAGGGACCACCTAAAAAAATGGATTCTTAGCCTCATGGACCACTTAATATCATAGGAAAACATCCCATATGATTTCGAATGACATGTTGGGATATGTCCTGAATTTCAAATCTGGCCAATGCTCGACCCTCATTGGTGTGTTCCTTTCATAGGATTCATGATATGGATTTTTTATTAAAAATATGTTCAACAGTGATCCTCTTCATTATGTAACTCCCATGGTATCTCAAATATTGGATGATGTAATTCACATTTTTATACCCTTCTATTTTATGGGTCTCCAACACCCTTGATGTTTTATCTTTGTGCATCTTCATACATCGAGTAGGAATGTTGTTTGGATTGGGATTTACCCTCCCAATATTTATTTTTCCTTATTATACATTCTCATGTTGTGGGGAAATCGTTCAATTACTCTTTTTTTCTCACACCAGGCATGGATCAAGTGGGCTTAGGTGTTTTGGTAGGGTGATACCCTCAAGGAAAGATGCAAAACCATATGGTCCCATATCTACAAGATTAAACTATGAACTCTTACTTAAAATTATATGAATTTAAATTACACTAAATTGTCCCCCGTGAAAATAAAATATTTCATCTTTACCATATGACATTTAAAATCATGGGTCGGTCCTATCATTCAAATCTAAACTGTGGTCTCATCATCCTAGTTGTACAACAAAAAATGGCACAACATTATAGTGTTCTCACTTGACTATGTTGTACCTCTCTCTCTTGGATTTTAATGATCACAATCATTCTCATCGTGATCTAATATTGTTTCAAGTGTTTTTGTTAATAGACATGATTTCAGGAGCAAGAAGTGGCATAGGAGGAAAAGTGGACTGTTTTCATGTCCACCGGCCAACCGGTGGCCTCAGCACCGGCCAGCCGGTGGAGGCTGGACAGAAGGATCTTCCATCTGTCAAGTCCACCGGCCAAACGGTGGCCTCAGCACCGGCCAGCCGGTGGAGGCTGGACAGAAGGATCTTCCCTCTGTCAAGACCACCGGCCTACCGGTGTCCCACCATCGGTCAGCCGGTGGAACTCCATCAAATAATGAGACCTACTGTCTCACCACCGGCCAGCCGGTGGCCTCCTCACCGGCCACCCAGTGGAACTCCTTCAAATAGTGAGACCTACTGTCTCACCACCGGCTAGCCGGTGGCCTTCTCACCGGCCAGCCGGTGGCTCCTGGGCAGAAGCACTCTCCACCTTCCAAGGCACCGGCCAGCCGGTGGACAAGCACCGGTCAGCCGGTAAGCAAAGTCAAACTAGCCGTTGGAGCTTGACCAGACTTGTCTACTTGATCCCCAACGGCTCCGAAAGCCCTCCAACGGCCATATTGAATTATTTGGGAGTATTTCTCCTATAAATAGACGTCCATGGATGCCGGGAACACAACCAATCATATACCGAATCATACCAAAGCTATTTTGATCATTTGAGGCTCCTACGACAATTCTCAAAGGCTACTTGAGATCCAATTGCCATCCTTGAAGCTTGGGCTGCCTCTACATCAACTACACTCACCTCTTGGCGCTCAAGGCTTCCTCTAGTTTGTTCTAAATTATTTACTTCAATTGTTTAGTTCTTAATTGGGTTTGTATTAAAACAAACCACCCTTTTTCTTCCTTCTTTCAATTTGGGTTTCTTGCTACAACCATAATAAAAAAGCAAGCTGTAAGAAGGTGATCTAGCCTACCTTAAAACGGCTAGTGGGTTTCTTTCTATAGCCATTAAAAAGCAAGCAATCATATAAATCTCCCAACAGTTGAGTTGGGAGCGGAGACGTAGGCTTGAGTTTAAAGCCGAACTCCGTTATCAATTGTGTCTTGCCATTTTACTTTCCGCTGCATTTAAATTTGTTTTAACTTGTTAATTAATTTTAAAAAGGCAATTCACCCCCCCTCTTTCCATCACCTCCGACCCAACATTTGGTATCAAAGGGAGCGTTTGTGTAATACCTTAACCGGTTACAAATGAAAAATCCATAGTGATGGCTTCCTTCTCACAAGCACCCGAAGGGTATTCCAAGACTCGGGCTCCATACTTCGATGGAACCGATTACACATATTGGAAAACACGAATGATTACTTTTCTTAGAAGCATTGGCTATCCTATATATAGAATTGTTATGAAAGACTACACTCTTTCTAGTAAGGATGAATCTAAATGGACCCCCGAAGACATTGCCAATTTTGAGCTTGATGGCAAAGCCATGAATGCTCTTCATTGTGGTTTAGACCGTAATGAGTTTAATCGTATTTCTACTTGCACCACCTCACACGAAATTTGGAAACTTTTGGAAGTGACCCATGAGGGAACTAACAAAGTCAAAGACACTAGGTTAGATATGTATCGTCAAGACTTTTAGAGTTTCACAATGCACCCACACGAGTCAATCACCGAAATGTTTACTCGTTTTACTGATGTTTGCAATGGGAGAAAGACCCTTGGTGATGATGTTTCAGCAGAAACAATGGTCAAGAAAATTCTTTGGGTCGTACCAAGCTCTTGGGCACCAAAGGTGATGGCAATCCAAGAAGCGAAAGATGTCATGAAGATGCCGGTTGAAGAACTCATAGGGTCACTCATGACTTATGAGATTACCATGAAGAGGCAAGCCGATAAAGAAGGAAAGATCTTCAAGGAGAAAAAAAACATAGCTTTCAAGGCAAAGGAAGAAAGCTCCTCCGATGATAGTGAATCCGAGATGGCTCAACTAGCAAGGAAAATGAGAAAGTTCATGAAGAAAAAGAAGAAATTTCAAAAGGCACGAAAGGAAGAGCCAAAGGCGGAGAAAGAAATCACTTGCTTTGAATGTGGAAAGAAAGGCCACATCAAACCGGAGTGCCCCATTTTCAAGAAAAGGTTAGAAGAAAAGAAAAACAAGAAGGCCTTCAAAGCATCAACATGGAGTGCAAGTGATGACTCCATGTCTTCAAGCGACTCAAGTGATGAAGGTGGAAAATGCCTAATGGCATTTGATGAGGTATCCTCTTCTCACTCTTCTTCTCACTCTTCTTCCTCATCTTCTTCTTTTGATAATGATATGTCTTATGAAGAACTCCAAAATGCAAGAGATCAATTAGAGGAAAGTTTTCACGAACTTACCTCTAAATTTTTGACCCTGAAAAAGAAAAACAAAACTCTTATTTCCGAAAAAGACAAACTTCTCAAAGAGAATGAGGAGCTTGCCCTTAAAGTCAAAAATATTCCAAATGTAGATTCTTTAAATTCTACCATTAAGTATTTGAAGGAATCTCTTGCCAAGTTCACCCAAGGTGAACAAAACTTAACTAAATTGCTAGGTTCTCAGCGTTCGGCTAGAACCACACATGGACTTGGCTATAACAAGCAATCCACTTTTTCTAGGGCACCCACTACTTTTGTAAGGGGGAGCTCTCAATACAAATTTTGTAATTATTGTAAAAAGACCGGTCACATGATTTATGAATGTGATTGTAAAAATGCTAGGTATGGAAGACCCAAATCCATTACCTACTCGGATGAGTATCATAGAAGGAATCCCTCTAGAACATTATGGGTTCAAAAGTCTCTTTTTGCTAATCTTTCCGGACCCAAACTTATATGGGTACCAAAATCTCTTCTTTCTTGATTTTGTAGGATAAACGCCAAAAGAGTAGGACCTCTAAAGGCTCGTGGTATCTCGACAGCGGTTGCTCAAGGCACATGTGTGGCAATCCCTCCGAGTTCAACTCACTTGAAGAATTCGATGGAGGATATGTCACCTTTGGTGATAACTCAAAAAGCAAGATCGTCGGAATAGGTACCATTGGTTTTGGTAGCTCCTCTTTTATTAAAGATGTTTTATTAGTTAAAGGTTTAAAGCATAATTTAATTAGCATTAGTCAACTTTGTGATAGTGGTTTTTCAGTCAATTTTCAAAATGATTTATGCAATGTGTTAGATTTTCAAAACAAGTTGATATTTTCTGCTTCCCGTTTTCAAAATGTTTACATTATTGATTTAAAATCTCTAGCTAGCCAAAATGTTAAATGTTTAAGTGCTCTTGACAATGAGTCTTGGCTTTGGCATAGAAGATTGGGGCATTGTAGCTCTCATTCACTTCTAAAGCTTAATAAGAACAAGCTCAATCGTGACATTCCTAAACTTAAATTTAAGAAATATTTGATTTGTGAGCCATGCCAACTTGGTAAGCAACACAAGTCTTGTTTCAAATCTAAGAAGGAAGTGTCCACCTCAAAATCTCTTGAACTCCTTCATCTTGATCTTTTTGGTCCTACTCCCGTAGCAAGCATAGGTGGAAAATCCTATACCTTAGTTATTTTTGATGACTTTTCTCGTTTTACATGGGTTTTCTTTTTAGCCCATAAGAATGATGCTTGCAAAACCTTTTTGAAATTCTCTAGGAAAGTAGAAAACGAAAAAGGATATAAAATCATATCTCTTCGGAGTGATCATGGTGGTGAATTCAAGAACAAAGAATTCGATGAATTGTGTTCCTCTCAAGGATACAATCACACCTTCTCTTCCCCTAGGACTCCTCCACAAAATGGAGTGGTTGAAAGTAGAAACCGAACTCTCCAAGAAATCGCTCGAACCCTCCTTAGTGAATTCGACCTCCCTCAATATTTTTGGGGCGAGGCGGTAAACACAGCTTGTTATACTATTAATAGAGTCCTTGTAAGACCCCTTCTTAAGAAAACCCCCTATGAACTTTGGAAAGGCAAATTGCCCAAAGTTGGTTATTTTAAAGTGTTTGGGTGTAAATGCTTTATCCTTAACACAAAAGATAACCTAGGGAAATTTGATTCCAAATCCGATGAAGGTATTTTTCTTGGGTACTCCAACTCAAGCAAAGCCTATCATGTCTTCAATAAACGTTCAAAAACCATCGAATAATCATCTCATGTCAAATTTGATGAAACTCTTCCAAAACCTCACCCTGTCATTGAGGATGTTGAAGATAAGCTTGATAAGCTTCATTTGAATGATTCCTCTTCTCCTCCCAAGGAGGATGACCATCAAGAACCCTCTTCACCTTCTTCGCCTTCCACCTTGCCTAAGGTTTGGAAACCTTCTAGAGACCATCCTTTAGAAAATGTCATAGGTGACCTTCAAGCCGGTACTCGAACTAGAAGATCTATCCTCAATGAAGTTGAACATCAAGCCTTCATTTCTCACCTAGAACCACAAACCGTTAATGATGCCATTAATGATGAGAATTGGGTTCTTGCAATGCAAGAGGAACTAAATCAATTCTCTCGAAATAATGTTTGGACTCTTTGTGAAAGACCCAATGATCATCCAATTATTGGCACTAAATGGGTTTTAGGAACAAACTTGATGATCAAGGAAACATAACCCGGAACAAGGCTCGCCTAGTAGCTAAGGGCTATAATCAAGAAGAAGGAATCGATTATGGTGAAACCTTTGCCCCCGTTGCTAGGTTAGAATCCATTAGGATCTTGTTGGCATTCGCCGCCCACTTAAATTTTAAGCTTTTTCAAATGGATGTTAAAAGCGCTTTTTTAAATGGTTTTATTTCTGAAAAAATCTTTGTTGAACAACCTCCCGGTTTTGAAGATCCAAAATTTCCAAATCATGTTTTTAAGTTAACCAAGGCTCTTTATGGCTTAAAGCAAGCCCCTCGGGCTTGGTATGAGCGGTTAACAAAATTTCTTTTAGAAAATGATTTTAAAATGGGTCAAGCCGATTGTACCCTCTTTTTAAAACACACTTCAAAAGATCTTTTAATAGTCCAAATTTATGTTGATGATGTTATCTTTGGTTCTACCAAAGAATCTCTTTGTACTGATTTTTCAGATTTAATGAGAAAAGAATTTGAAATGAGTTTTATGGGAGAATTGAAATTTTTTCTTGGTTTTCAAATCTTTCAAAATTCAAAATGTATTTCTCTAAGCCAAAGAAAATACACAAACGAGCTTCTAAGTCATTTTGGTATGGATCAAGTAAAGGAAATTAGTACACCCATGAGTACTTCATGTAAGCTTACGTTAGACGAAGCCGGGAAACCGGTGGATAACAAGATTTATAGGAGTATGATCGGGAGTCTACTTTACCTAACTGCGACCCGTCCTGACATCATGTTTAGTGTTTGCCTTTGTGCTCGTTTTCAAGCCAATCCTAAAGAATCCCATCTTAAATCGGTCAAAAGAATTTTTAAGTATTTAAAAGGATCCAAATATCTTGGTTTATTTTATCCCACAAATATTTCTTTTGAACTATCTTCTTATTCGGATGCTGATTTTGGCGGATGCCAATTAGATCGTAAGAGTACTAGTGGAACCTGTCATCTGCTAGGCAAGTCCCTTGTTTCATGGAGTAGAAAAAAGCAAAATTGTGTTGCTCTTTCTACTGCCGAGGCCGAGTACGTAGCAGCTGGTAATTGTTGTGCCCAAATTATTTGGATGCAGCACACTCTCTTGGATTATGGCCTTTCCTACGATCATGTCCCTATACGGTGTGACAACACTAGTGCCATTATTATCTCTAAGAATCCAATACAACATTCTAGGACTAAGCATATAGACTTAAGACATCATTTCCTTCGTGACCATTTTCAAAAAGGGGATATCACTTTGGAATTCATTTCCACTGATTTCCAATTAGCTGATATCTTTACCAAACCGCTCCCAATTGAACGTTTTGATTTTATTAAGGGGGAGTTAGGAATGATTCGTCAATGAGCACTACTAAATATTTGACTCTTTTTGGCTTGCTTTTATCTCTTTTTAAGTTTTTAAAACTCTTTTTTTTATTTTATTTTTTTATGAATTTCAATACCACCGGTCAACCGGTGGTACATCACCGGTTAACCGGTGGTGTCGGGTTTTGTTTTTTGGGCCGGCCGGGGAAAGGGTTAAAAATCAATTAAAACCCCTCCCCTCATATTTCTATCTCTCCCTCTCGTGCGCCTCGTCCAGCCAGCCTCTCCCTCCTTGCCCTAGCCTTCTTCCTCCTCCTTACTCTCTCAAAATCCTTCTTCTCTTAATTTCTTTCTTCATTTTCTCCCTTTTGCCATCATGGGACCTCGCTCTACACGCAAAGGCAAGGGAATCGCTCAAGAAGCTCCTCCTCCTCCTTCAATCCCTCAACTTCCGGACATATGGCATGACAAAGTCATTTTTCCCGGTAGAGTTATTGACTATCCTTGGCTTTCTTCTGCTCGTCTTGAGCTTTTTTCAATTATTGAGTATCAACATTGGCATTCATTTTTTGAGCCACCCGAAAAGGATGTCATTTATCCTCTTTTTGTCAAAGAGTTCTATGCTCATTTGACGTGGTCCGTTTCTGATGACATTGATACCATCTCCTCCACTGCTCTTGGGCAACCCATTACATTCACCTCGGTGGAAATTGCCCGGATGCTGGGGGTTCCTCATGTTGGACCCCATGCTTTTGCTCAGGGGGAGTTTCCTCGGGACTCTGAATTTGATCTTGCTGTCGCTCTTGAGCATCTCACAGGGCAGCCCTCAAATCCCATTGTCAAGCTCTCCCAGCTCTCTCCTAACCATCGTATTATTGAGCGCCTCATTCAAACTTCCCTTGCGCCCCGTATCGGGGATCATGATAATGTCAAATTCATTGATATTTATCTTCTCTCTTTTATCACCAGAGGCATTCACTGCAATTTGGTCCGGTTTCTGTTCCGGGCCATGACTTATGTGGCTGAGCACCCGCGCCGGTCCAAAACTCTACCTTACGGATGCCTCTTGACTAAAATATTTTCCTTTCTTGATGTGCCTCTTCATGATACTTCCTTCGAGCAGCCAACGAAGGATAGCATAGTGAATTTTATGATGGTGCAACGAATGAACATCCGTTGGCACCCTTGGCGTCAGGAATGGATTGTCGACAAGGACGGTCTTCTCAAGGCCTACTCTCCTCAGACTCATTCCCATCCTCCTGCCAATGTCATGCCTCCTGCTATTGCCGCTGCCTATCCTCTTTCAGACAGTGAGGATAGTGATGATGATGAAGAGGAAGGAAGTGGTGACAGCGAAGGTGAGGCTGATGCTGCTGCTGATGAGGAGGCTGGAGAGGGTGATGATGCACCTGAGCCTGCTGAGGCTGTGCCCCCTCCTGCTGATGCTGGTGGCTTGCCGGTGACGGTTGATCAGTTCCTACGCTTCCAGGATCAGATTGAGACTCGACTGGACTTGCAGTTTTCTTACTTCAGCTCTCAGTTTGATCAGCTCCACTCTCGGATCGATTCTCTCGATCGTCGCTTCGAGGCGGTCCAGGCTCCTCCGGCTCCTCCGACCTTCAGGCGTCGCCGTCACTCTCGGCCCTCTAGGAGTGAATAGAGCCGTTCCTTTTTTTTTTGTCTTGTATTTGTATTTGTATTTTGAACTACCTATGTATCGTTTCATCTTTTATGGAATTCAAGTTATCTTATCTATCCATCCTTTTTGTCATTACTTATTAGTATTTTTCTTTCCTACTTTTCCTCCTATTTTGATAATCCCAAAGGGGGAGAAAATCTCTCTATTACATTCTTAGTTACTTATTTCATTAAGTTCTCTATTTAAAACAAGTTCAATTTTAATTTTTTTTTACCTTCATCAAAATCTGTTTTTAAATGGATAAGTTTTTTATTTCAGTTGTCTCTTTTAAATGACCTATGGTTACAATTTCAAAATGAACCATTCTCTTTATTTCAATCCTTTCAAGTTTAATATCATTTTCAATACATAATACATCATTGAAATTCTTGTATTAAAATGATCATTAAAATTTTCCATGTCAAAGTTTCTTATTTCTTTTTCACTTGGCTTATCCTTTTTAAAAGCTTTCTCTTTTGTGATTGTGATCATCAAAATAGGGGGAGATTGTTGTACCTCTCTCTCTTGGATTTTAATGATCACAATCACTCTCATCGTGATCTAATATTGTTTCAAGTGTTTTTGTTAATAGACATGATTTCAGGAGCACGAAGTGGCAAAGGAGGAAAAGTGGACTGTTTTCATGTCCACCGGCCAACCGGTGGCCTCAGCACCGGCCAGCCGGTGGAGGCTGGACAGAAGGATCTTCCCTCTGTGAAGTCCACCGGCCAACCGGTGGCCTCAGCACCGGCCAGCCGGTGGAGGCTGGATAGAAGGATCTTCCCTCTGTCAAGACCACCGGCCAACCGGTGTCCCACCACCGGTCAGCCGGTGGAACTCCATCAAATAATGAGACCTACTGTCTCCCCACCGGCCAGCCGGTGGCCTCCTCACCGGCCACCCGGTGGAATTCCTTCAAATAGTGAGACCTACTGTCTCACCACCGGCCAGCCGGTGGCCTTCTCACCGGCCAGCCGGTGGCTCCTGGGCAGAAGCACTCTCCACCTTCCAAGGCACTGGCCAGCCGGTGGACAAGCACCGGTCAGCCGGTAAGCAAAGTCAAACTAGCCGTTGGAGCTTGACCAGACTTGTCTACTTGATCCCCAACGGCTCCGAAAGCCCTCCAACGGCCATATTGAAGTATTTTGGAGTATTTCTCCTATAAATAGACGTCCATGGATGTCGGGAACACAACCGATCATATACCGAAGCATACCAAAGCTATTTTGATCATTTGAGGCTCCTACGACAATTCTCAAAGGCTACTTGAGATCCAATTGCCATCCTTGAAGCTTGGGCTGCCTCTACATCAACTACACTCACCTCTTGGCGCTCAAGGCTTCCTCTAGTTTGTTCTAAATTATTTACTTCAATTGTTTAGTTCTTAATTGGGTTTGTATTAAAACAAACCACCCTTTTTCTTCCTTCTTTCAATTTGGGTTTCTTGCTACAACCATAATAAAAAAGCAAGCTGTAAGAAGGTGATCTAGCCTACCTTAAAACGGCTAGTGGGTTTCTTGCTATAGCCATTAAAAAGCAAGCGGTCGTATAAATCTCCCAACGATTGAGTTGGGAGCGGAGACGTAGGCTTGAGTTTAAAGCCGAACTCCGTTATCAATTGTGTCTTGCCATTTTACTTTCCGCTGCATTTAAATTTGTTTTAACTTGTTAATTAATTTTAAAAAGGCAATTCACCCCCCCTCTTTCCATCACCTCCGACCCAACAGACTAGGTATCACATTTTTCATTGGTCTCTTAGTGACACTTATCAAGATCTTCATAAGTATTTATTCCCATAGTGACCCCCATCAATTTCATTCTTGGATGGTCTCTAAAAACACACACACACAAACAACAAAAGAACAAACAAGAAGTATTAAATATCTACTCTTTATCCATGTATTACCCATGGGATGATTACCAACCTTGTGGGATACGTAGTGACACTACGATTATCAATCTTGGGTCAAATGAAAACTTTATTTCCCCTTTTTAAACTAGTTCACCTTATTCCTTACCACTTGACATTAGAATTCATTGGATTTTTAAAAAATGAAAAAATTTATTATACTTTTTATGGGATATGTAGTGATTTATATACACATTGTCAATTGGATTAGACACAAACTCTATGGTTGAAACTCAACAACCATAAACTATGTGCCTTATAGTCCAAAATATATGGCCTTAAACAAAGAGTTGACGTCCTTTACACATGAAATTGAACAAAAAACCAACCACAAAAATGTTCAGGAAGTCCCATGATAATTATAGGATGCTTTATCTTCCTCACTAGATAGGATTTCCCCCACAAGTGTTGGTATCTCACCATTCCATGTCACCAGAACTATGTGTGGCTTGATTCCCATCCTTATGGGATAAATAGTGACACCCATGAATTTTCTCTTAGGCCCAACCATTGGTTAACTATGATCCCTATACCACTGGACCTTATTATTATCCACGTCATGTATGCATCCTAACCATATTTTATTCGATATTTTATATTGTACATGACACTTTTTTCTCATTTAAATTAGGTTTCCCTCTTCTATTTCGTGTAAACATTATAGGAACAGACTTAATAGGCAGTGTGACATAGCTTTAAAATACTTGATAGGGTCCAAATAGTATGACCTTAAACAATGTACAATATCCTAATCACATGAAGTTAAACTATAGGACACGTCTTGATCACATAATATAAAATTTTTTCATGCATCATCCTCACCATACAACTTTAAACTATGTATGGATTGTCCACACTAGCATGATGTGAAAATTCAAATCATCTCAAGACCTCACATGAGGGGTTATCTCCAATAGTGCTATTCAAACACTACATTTCTCATCCCATTTGTTTTTATTCAAACATTCGAGATGACACTCCCCTCGAAAGATAGGTTTGATTATTTCTCAGAAAAATATTCTCACAACAATGCACATTCCTCACATTGGAGTGATTTCTATAGTATTGGAATTCTTTTAAAAATTCCATCACTCAACCTCCATGCTATTCATGCCCTTTATTTCTATCATCATCCTCATTCACATCTGAAGGATCCAGCTAATAGACTAATCTTATTCCTCCTTGTATCACCTACCATTTTAGGCCAACATTCCTGAAAATATAGGATGACATATTGAGTTTGGCCTCATGTTTTCGAATTCAGTAAGCGGTTGTACCTAATTTCTTTTCCTACATTTTCAGATAGTGGTATAGGTACAAAATTTAGAATTTAGTCATAATTCGTCCCATATCATGATGTCTCCACCAATGTGGTCAGAATTTTGGGTATCAGGATTCACAGTTTTCATTCCCATTTGTTTGAATTGATTTTAGTTCCCTGAGTGTTATCCAACTAATGTAATACAGCACATTGGGAAAGGAAAGTTGGGTACTCTATGGATCATATTATTTAATCACCCCCCCACTTAGCCCGGATACTCTGGGTGTCCGGTCAACAAATAACAAACTCTAAGTGATCGATGATAAGATGGCACTCACATATCCAAAGTGGATATCTATGTGTTCATCACTTGTTTCTCACAATGGATATGACCTAGGTGATCTTATGGAATGATTTTAAGTATTCCATATATATGATCGAGATATAGTAATCAATGAACATAATAATATACCCATTCATAAAGTTTAAATAAGTAGGTATGCATGGAATGTATGTTTCATGAGTTTCGCTAAAACATGGACCTCGCTAATTTACTCCAATGGATTTCTTCAATTCCACTATCCTCTGGAATGTATACACTAGGGATTCTTTCCCTCTCATGAGATGTCTCTCCTCATCAACATCCATAAACTAAGGCTCGTTATCACTGATCTACATTCAATCCCACTCAGCTCAGAGTTCTGCCACCTAGCAGCTCTCATGTGATGGATTCTCTGGGTTTTCTAACCATTGGGCATTTAGTCCTTCAACAAGCCCTATATGACTTGTAAAAAACGCGAATCTATAAAAAATGTACTCATCGAGGTGTTGGATCACCTTCGTTATAAATTGATGATTTTTAATGTTCTTAGATTTATTCATTGTACGAAGTAGCACCTGTAACATCCCCAAATGATAAAGGGTTAAATGACTAAATGATATGACTCATGTCAACAAGGTGCACCTTCCTTTTCGGGAGTCTCTCTGATTAGAACTCCATAGTTAAGCGTGCTTGGCCTGGAGTAGTGATCAGGATGGGTGACCTCCTAGTAAGTTTCTCAGGGTGTGTGTGAGTGAGGACAAAACACACTAGAAAGGACATGTGTTGGCCTGTGGGGACAATAATTAGTCAGATGACCCATTCGGGCACGTGGGTGGACCCTAGGGTGGGCCCCACGTGTCTGTGGGGCAACTGGTGGTACCTTGTGGGCCAGGACCTAACGGCCATGTTAAGGCGGGGTGGTTGTGCTGTCACTAGGACCCGGTTGTCACATTTGGTATCAGAGGAGGACCCCAGCATTAAGTGCGGTGCACTGCCTGGGTTGAGATGTATGGCCCACAACGAGGGCGTTGTGCTCTAAAGGGGGGGGGGGTGATTGTAGCATCCCCAAATGATAAAGGGTTCAATGACTAAATGATATGACTCATGTCAAAAAGGTGCACCTTCCTTTTCGGGAGTCTGTCTGATAAGAACTCCACAGTTAAGCGTGCTTGGCCTGGAGAAGTGATCAGGATGGGTGACCTCATGGGAAGTTTCTCAGGGTGTGTGTGAGTGAGGAAAAAACACACTGGAAAAGACATGTGTTGGCCTGTGGGGACAATAATTAGTCAGATGACCCTTTCGGGCACGTGGGTGGACCCTAGGGGGGGCCCCACGTGTTTGTGGGGCAATTGGTGGTACCTGGTGGGCCAGGACCTGACGGCCATGTTAAGGCGGGGTGGCTGTGCTGTCACTGGGACCCAGTTGTCACATCACCCAAGTGCAGAATACTTTCTAACATCTTCTCAGCAAGGTAGTCTTGGATCAACATCTGAAAATTTCATCATCAACCACTCTGTCACATTGATAACATAGAAAATGGAAGAGAAAACCCATAAAAAATATCCTGTCATATTTTGGAACCTTGTTAAGGATGTCTTTGATTAGTTTTCATGCTAAACGCCAGGTATTTAGAATATCATTATCTACATCAGAATTAGATTCACCCAGTTCTATAGAATCAGATGATAAAGGGTTAAATGACTAAATGATATGACTCATGTCAACAAGGTGCACCTTCCTTTTCGGGAGTCTGTCTGATTAGAACTCCACAGTTAAGCATTCTTGGCCTGGAGTAGTGATCCGGATGGGTGACCTCCTAGGAAGTTTCTCAGGGTGTGTGTGAGTGAGGAAAAAACACACTGGAAAGGACATGTGTTGGCCTGTGGGGACAATCCTTAGTCAGATGACCCATTCGAGCACGTGGGTGGACCCTAGGGTGGGCCCCACGTGTCTGTGGGGCAACTGGTGGTACCTGGTGGGCTAGGACCTGACGGACATGTTATGGCAGGGTGGCTATGCTGTCACTGGGACTCGGTTGTCACAGCACCGAAGTGCAGAATACATTCTAACATCTTCTCAGCAAGGTAGTCTTGGATCACCATCTGAAAATTTCATCATCAACCACTCTGTCACATTGATAATATAGAAAATGGAAGACCAAACCCATAAAAAATATCCGGTCATATTTTGGAAACTTGTTAAGGAAGTCTTTGATTAGTTTTCATGCTAAACGTCAGGTATTTAGAATATCATTATCTACATCAGAATTAGATTCACCCAGTTCGATAGAATCAGATGGTTCATACTAACGAAAATATGTCTAGGAGTTTAGTATCAAGATCCTTATCTTGAATCACATCTTATGAGCCAGGCTCCTTGTTTTCCAGCTATCCCTCATCACTTAGTTATATCTCAATGATGGAGGAATGCACAACTGTAGGTTGGACCCCACCAGTGGAGTCTTCGATAATCACAATTGATCGCACATCAAGAAGAATGTCCTTTCCATCTTGGGTATTTGGTTCTCTATGGATCAATGTTCCTATAAAGAAGGGGCTATGTGTCCTATAACCATCCATCCCAGTAGGATGTCCACCACTTTGAGAACAATTTAGATGAGGGTCATGTCAGTCATTTAAATTAACCAAAAATGAAGAATGGATCCATGAGGCAGGAAACATATGATGTTCAAGTGATCACTTCCCATGCTCTTGCCTCTAAAGTTTTATTACTGTGATTCATGGGTATGGACACATATATGACGGTGGGTTCTGAGTATTCTGAGGAGACCACCCTTTCCTCCCCAGCTATAACATCCCCCTTCTTCTCATTGTCTTGAGAAGGAATAATAATACTACGTATCATTAATTGTTGTCCCTAATATGTCAATGGATGGAAATAAATGATGAAGGGTTTCATTACAAGTGGGGGATGATTTGCCATTTATGAATATAAAACAAACCAAAATAATACATAACCGTACTACTACTATATTATGATTCGTAATAAAAGTCTTACAAAAACATGAATTATAGTGGAAGACAACAATAACAATATAAACAGTGGAACACAATCTAATAAACTCCAAGACAACCACAAGGATCAATGCTCCACAAGATTCATACTCTAACCCCACCAAAAAAAACTAGGTATCACAATGTTGTTGTAAATACATGTGACACATTACCTTCTCTCATGTCCTAGTAAATGAAATTTTCAAAATCAAAAAAGTGCCAATGTATGGGTGAGTAATAAAACTCAATAGGTTTTTTCATAAAGAATTACTTACTCACAAGACACGAATAGAAGAGTTAACAACATTTATATAAAATATGTATATAAATAAATTTATATAATATAATTTCCAAAAAGAAAATATCTATCAATAATGATGTTCTATGTCACCCAATTTTTCTAAAAAATGCTATTTTTCAGGAAAACAACAAAACCATGCATTTAAACCATTTCAGATGTTCCATTTTCATATCCATTCCCTTTTTAATATTCACACCACCAATGATGAATTCCTCAATTTAACAGTTCCATACTCATGAGTGGTCTCTAGTCAATCTACCATTTCTTTAGAAGGTAACAATCTATTATGTTCCATTACACCTTTGGCACCATGCACAAGGTCATATTTCAACCATCCCTCAGGAACACAATACAAACACACACACCAAGTTTGACCCGAAGCTATTCTAATACCAAGATTCCAAAACCATTTAAAAAACAATATTTTTATTTTAAACCATTCTCCAATAATCCATTTAAAAAATCCCGCAAAAACATATTTTAAAATCACCATTTTAAAATCAAGAAACAAAATCATCTGCACAATAATTCCCGAAAATTCTAAAATTACACCAAACCCAAAAATCATCATTAAATAAGATATATATCATTATTTTCACCGTGATTTAACAACCAATATTAATAAATTAAATCAATTTGAAAGTAAACCAATTAATTATAAAAATAGGGGTTGAGAGTGAAGATACTTACCATAGAGGTTTTTCTAAAAACCATAAACGACATGAAAACATATCAAAGGGGTTAAATCTCCATGAAATCCTATTATATTTTCCACCTATAATAATGAAACCAAAATCCAAATATATTTGGAATCCATAACATTAGATGTTCCCACATAGAGTGAAGATCATTGAAACCGAGAGGGAGGGTGATGTAGATAACTATAAAAATAAAGAACTATCAATAATGATGACTTACCATGATAATCAAACTTTAACACACTGAGGAAACAATTCAGGTCGATTTCAAATAACATGGGTGAGGTTTTCGATTCTTTGAGAGACCAAAATCCTGAGTTAGGGCTATTTTGGTTAAAAAATATAAGTCAAAGGAAAAAATGTGAGATATAAAATTTATGGAGGTGGGTTTTGACCCACGCATGGTTTAGTCGCACTGTGAAACTAGTCACCCGCTAACCATTAATTATAGACTCGATTAAGGATGACCTACCTTGGTATACATTTGTTGTCCTTATAGTATGTAAGAACCATGATATAGACACAACCTAAAAAAGAACAAATCCGTTTTTTAATGTTCATGGTTTCTCCGTAGTGTACGCGCTATTTAAGAAAAATATTCTCTAACTATTCACCATCCCTTTCCCCCATTTTACTAGGGCACGGTTTCCTGTAACTATGACAGTGTTTCCAAAAACCATGTACCACCCACGAACCTGTTGAAAATCCACAATACTCTAAAAAATTGCTCCAAAATATCTAAATCATAACCCTTAAACATTATATACATAAAAAGAATAAATAATTAGTTACTTACTAGAAACCAAGGGTGGTGAATTCTCCTCACCATTTTTTCCATCCTCATAAAATAGAAAAACATGGTTTCGCTGAATGGTTTCTGGCCATTTCTCTTTTATTTCCTTCTCATGTTCCTAAGCCTCTTCAAGAACATGACCATATATCCCCAAAACCCTCAGTAGGACAATGATATAGACCCACAAGACTTTCTATTACCTATCCACAATATATAGCCAGATATGTACCAATGAAGCATCTTGATGTAGTTCAACATGATTCCATCTCATGAAATTGTCAAGAACATCATGATACCTTTTCAAATGAGATACATGGAACACATTGTTAACCAAAATAAACATTGGTGGAAAGTCAACCATTATTCAATCCCTCCAACCCATTGTAGTACCTCATGAGGGCCTTTGTATCTTGGAGTTATATTGACTGAATTCCAAAAAAATCAATGTCCAAGCCTTGGAGAGATCCTAAAGAACATATGATCACTCAATTAAAAAGACAATGATAATTGATGATGATCTGTATATGATTATGGATGACTCTAAGCCATCTCGATCTATTTTTAAATCAACTGAATCTTCCCCATTGTTTCTTGGACATATTTTGTACCAACTAGTGATGTATCGCTTGTTTCAACCCAAAAAAGTAGAGAATAAAAATGACTGAAATAAAATGCCTCAAACAGAGCTATATGTATCAACACCTGATAGCTATTGTTATACATGAACTCCACTAAGGGTATTCGCTCTTCCCATGACCCAACAAAATCCATTACTAAAGCTTAGAACAAGTCTTCCATCATTTGTATCATCCTTTCTGATTTCCAATCTGTTTGATAATGATACACTATAATCATAGTCAACTCAGTCCCAAGGGATTTCATTAAGGATTTCTAGAAACAAAATTTTAATCTCAAATCTGTACCTTCTATGATTGAAACTACTATTCCATGTCTCTTTACCAATTCACTGATTAGATATTCGAATGATCATCCACTGTATGAGTTTCATGAATAAGAATGAAATGAGCTGACTTGGTGAGATGGTCCACGATCTCCCAAATGTAATCATTTTTTGAACCATTTTTTGGAGACCTGTAACAAAAGACACAGCTATCTACTCCCATTTTTTACATTGGAATAAGTATGGAATACAATATACAAATAGGTCACCGATGCACTGCACTAACTTTCTGACAAGATAAAAACGTTAAAAAAATATCATTCACCTTCTTTTTCATGAAAATCCAACCAAAAAACACATTCAATGACATAAAATTTTTATATATTCCCAAATTAAAAACCCTTCTCTAATGTTGGTAATCATGAATATATTATTCCTAACAAACCATATGTACAACTTTCCTATTTCTAAACCAAAACACTGAACTCCCATCTAGCTTTCTACCCTCAATGGTCTCCCCATTATTGAGTTTCCAACACATATAAATGTATTATATATCAGTTGCCTCTTAATATTTAAACACATTTACAAAATTTGGAACTATAGAAACTAAATGGAAAACCATAAAATCACCTCAGTCTTCACATTTCACATGCAAATAGGCTAGGTATAACTTCAATTTCCACTATAATGAAACTTCTTTTTCCAATTGAGGATATAATTTTATACTTAATTCATCAACCATCGAATTGACTTCACCTAGTGCATAGATTAAGTAAATGTCAAACATTTTGAGACAATCCATCCATATACATTGAATCACATTCAAATTCCATTCGGGGAAAGTATGTTTTATGATATTATGATCGATGAACACAATACATTTGTCAAAAAAGAGATAATGTTTCCAATTATTCAAGGCATAGAACACTATGAAAAAAATCAAAATCACGTGTTGGGTAATTTTTCTCATGCACCATCAAATTATGTGATCGATAAGCCACATCATAGTCTCATTAAAAGAGATTGCACCCCAACCCATATCCCAAAGCATCACAATAAACTATGCTCCCTTATCATTATTCAAGAAGTGTCAAGATAGGTGTTCATGTAAAGAGAAATTTAATCCATTTAAATGATTATCAGAATTCCTCATTCCATTGGAATGGAAAACTATTATTTTTCAATGAATTCATTAGTGAGACTAGCTGTGAAA
The DNA here is from genome assembly GCA_963277665.1 of Viscum album. Taxonomy (NCBI): domain Eukaryota; kingdom Viridiplantae; phylum Streptophyta; class Magnoliopsida; order Santalales; family Viscaceae; genus Viscum; species Viscum album. Next base: position 421,232,729 of record OY728142.1, on the reverse strand, counting down.
GGCTATGAAAAAATCATCAAAAATAACCAAATAAACAATGAAAGATTCAAATCTCAAAGAAATTATTTTGTGGTTTCCAAGATAAAATAACTACAATCATTTCTGGATCAATAGTAACCACTTTTTGAAAAATCACATGTCCAAGAATGAGTAAAACTAGAATCCAAAAACGCACTTTTATAATCTAGCATACAAATGATGGTCCCTCCAGATTTCAAACATTGTGTCCAAGTGTTACTCATGATCAGCCCGTGTCCATGAATAAACTAATATGTTATCCACAAAAACAAAAAAAAATCTAGATATCTCTAAAATATTATATTTATCAATTCCATAAAGGCAACTTTTGAATTCATTAGACCAAAAAGAATTACCACATATTCATAATGGCTATATATGATTATGAAGGATTTTTTCAGAATATTATCATTTTGAACTCACAATTGGTGAAATTCTTATCACAATTCAGTGTTATTGAACAACTAATCTTCCTTACATTCATCAAATAGGCCATCAATGCATGTAAGTGGATATATATTCCTTATAATAGCTTGGTTATACTTATGATAATTGACACAAAGCCAACTAGATCTATATGATTTTTGTCCAAACAAGACATGTGCTTCCCATAATGATGTTCGTGGATGAATGAAACCCTTTCTATAAAACTCTTCCAACTCCACTTTATTATCCCTTAATTAATTTGGTGCTATCCAATAAGACAGAAGGGAAATCAGACAAGTCCCTTGAAGTAGATCAATCATATATTCCACAAAACATATAGGTGGTAACTCTAAAATTATATTTAGAAAATATCTCTGAATTTATCGATGACTACTAGAAAACTATTTTCCGTGATGTATTCCATCCATTACATGGTCAAATCCACCAATTAGTATGAAATCGTTCCCACTAATAATGTCAACAATCCCGTTGCACCTGTCTTTACAACACTTTCTCATTCTTAAGAGATCCTCATCATCATCCTCAGTCGTGAAAATAACTATTATAATATAATTGTTAATGTGATCCTTGAATGATTTCATCCAATACATACCCAGGATAATATTATAACCATCTCTCTCAAACACAGAGAAATCCCATTTTAGCTCAGCTCCATCAACTGTTATTGAATATTCTCTACAAGCAATGGCTAAACAATCACTTTGACAAATAGATTTTTGAATTTATATCAATGAATAAGTCATCCCATGTTTTAAACATAGTAAATCAACATCATGTGAAGAAAATAAGAAGTAATATTCACCAATATCAGACAACACATGCATTGTTGTAGAATTCAAAAGAACTGTACCTCTCACATTTGATGGTCCAACATCATCATCCAAAATCACCTACTCAGCTCTATATAATTGCTTCTTCACATCACCTTGACCATTTATTCCTTAATGAGAGTGTATTTTCTGAGGAGTCATGGTTTTCGTAGAATCAACATGTCTATCTCTTCTCTGATGATAAGACTGAATTTTCTATCCTCCCTTTATCAAAGCGTATGATACTTGAGACACCAAAGAAGTGTTTCAAGCACCAGAGCATAGAGAATTATGACAATTGGGCTTATGATGTAACATATTGTTGCAATTATGTGAATGATATTAGATATTTTCTACTCTATCTCTTCATGTGGTCAAAGGAACCACATTGGAAACAACCTGATTTTTCATGGGTCGTAGAAGAATATTCACCAACCAATATGTCTAATTTTTTTCCCACTCACATCATGGAAATAGGTGTCCTTATTCTACATTCTTAAAACAATATAATTCCCACTGATTCCCATGGGTATCAGCATACTTCCTCCAACCTCATCTTCAAATATGTATTTTTTAGTGACCATCTATCCATTGACCATCGTGGTATAATCGGGAATATAGATCAGAAGAATTCTTAAGAAAATCTCATTCCATAGCCCAGATTCAAAGATCATTTCATTCAAGGAAAAAATACCAACAAATTAAGGTGAAAATATTATTAATTTAGGAATTTAGATTCATAAACTATGACATAAATATTTTATTGTTTTAGGATGAATAATCCCATCATTCTGTGGATATTGATCCTATAAAGATTGAATTGTTTGTTGATAAATTATTCAAAATCTTCCCAATTAAGTCATTGATCCTATTTAACCTAGCTAGCTAGTTTCCACTACTATAGTGCTTGATCCTAAAGGATATACATTTCAATTATGAATTTTATATCATCTAGTGTCTGATTAAATCAAAGATATGATTTATCCTATTCATCCATTCCTCTGCACTTTTCGATTTAGAATCTCTTTAGAAAATTGTTTGATTCTGTTTCTGGAATTGGATAGAATGATCCAGTTATCATAGCTCATCCTTCCAGTTCCCTATGTCCATAGCTTTAGATGGATGGATGATACTCTGAACCGGATTTTGGTTCACCTATGGCTCAGGTGAAAACAAATTATCTATAACATCATTTGGTTGGTTTCTATGATTCCTACTAGGTACCATTTTCTAAAAAAACAAATACACCATAAGTATCACTCTCTAGAAACTGAATGCTTAGCATTTAAAATTCACTCACATTAACTATCACCACATTTTTTCCAAGATCGTCCTTTTCCATGTTCTTCGTTTTTTGAACAGAAATATACATGAAATGGAAGATCAATCTATTTTCCAAATACCTGAACCATACTCTTTTTCAAAATATTTCATTTTAAAACACATTCACAATTTTTTATAAAATAATCACTTTTTCAAAAATTCCAAAATCATTTCTGAGAATTATGTATGTACTCCTAGTGGGAACTCATTATTCTAATTCATGTCATGTTTGTCCCATTAGAAAACCCCATCACATTGAGATTTGAAAATTTTATATTTGTGTGAAACACCTATGTACTGAAATCTTTGGTAACATGATTTTCACTAGAAAAATGGATAGCTATGAATTTTTATTCTCTACATTTCATGTCCAAGAAAGCCTAACACTTTATAAGATCACATACCAAGGAATATACATGAATGAATTCAACTCCAAAAACAGGAAATCTAATGACTACTTCTTCTAATCAGAATGGAAGAGGGGGATACAATTTATCTAATATATTTTTTGGACTAAAAAACTGATTCCATTTGAAACATTCCTCTACTTATCATTGGCTTGGTTTGGTGAAAGGATACTACATAGACTTAAGCAACATCCCCAAGGCTCTAGAGGCTGAGAATAAATACCAAAATGTTTCATTACCAGTGGGGAATAATTTAAATAAATGAAATAAAATAAATAAAATATAAATCAATAACCAAACAACTACTATATAACACATGATAAAATGAAATAAGAATAAAAATTTCATTAATAAAAATAAAAAAAAAACATGTATCACATTGGAAGACAACAATAAAAATGTTAAAAAAATATAAAATCTAATAAACAATAATACCACCAAAAGACAATATGCTCCACAAGCATCATGCTCCAACTTCACCAAACAACCCAAGTATCAAAAAACAGTGATTATAAAATGTGATACATTACATTTTCACAAATCCCTATAGATAACATCTATAAAAGTACCAATGTTCCAAAGTAGGGGCGAGTACTGAAAGTTGATATGTTTTCCCCAATCACATCCCTACTTAGTCAACCCAAATAGAAGAGTTAGAAACATTTATATAAAATATTTTATATAAAATTTTTTTAAAACAATTTATAAATAAATATAAACAAGTTCTATTTCACCCACCTTTTCAGGAAAACCCTATTTTTATAGAAAACAACCAAACCATGCATTCAAATTACTTCACAAGTCCCATTTGGAATATCCATTCCATTTTTCATATTCATACCCCCAACCATTCAATTATCGCTATAATGGTTCCATACTCCCTAGCAGTCTCTCATCGATCTACAATGTCATCACAAGGTAATTTTTCTCCATGTTCCTCTAATCCTTTGGAACCGACCACAATTTCATATTTTAACCACTCCTCATAAATGTAATATGATCACACACACCATGTATGCCAAAAATCTATTCCAATATCTGAAAACCAAAACCATTTTAATAAAATAATATTTTTATTGAAAATATTTCTCGAACAAAGCTTTTAAAAATTCCAAAAATGATATATTTTAAAATCACCAGTATAAAATCATGAACTAAATAACATTGTCCAAAAATTCACCAAAATTCCACAATTGCCCCAAAAATATTAAATAATCAGTCAAGTGGATATGTATCATGATTTAAAATATGATATCACATTAAATTTTAATAAATTAAATCAAGATGAATCTACATCAATTAATACTAGAATAGATATTCAAGAGTCAAACAACCAACTATGAGAGTTTTGGGGAAAATGATAAATTAAAAAAATATCACAAAAGGGGTTGAGTCTCCAGAAACAAGTCGTAGATCTATTCCCCTATCACAATAAAACTAAAATCAGAACATAATTGGCATCCATAACCTTATATTTACCCACAACGAGTGTAGATCAGAGAATCCGAGGAAGAGGGAGAATTATATATAAGAAAACATCAAGAACAATGAAGAACAATGGATTACAATGAGAATCTATCTTCAATGCACCACCAAAAGGCTTCAAATCATTTCCAATTTACTTAGGAGAGGTTCTCCAACCTTTGAGAGGCCATTATTCTGAGTTATGAATGTTTTAGTAGAAAAAATAATTGGTTAATTGAATATAATTGTTTGAAAAACATCTTAATGAGCGGGTTTTTGACCCTTGTATAGTTTAGTCATATGTTTAATTACACCATGTTCTAATTATGCTTCTTCCATTACTTTGAGGATGAACCATGCATGGTCTACATTCATGGTCTCTAAACCGGGTACCAACCAGGATAAATCCATTTACTAAAAATGAACAATTCCCTTTTTCAAAGTGATATATTTCTCCATATTATATGGAAGTTTTAGAATAATCATGCTCCACTGTGCGCCATACCTTTTCCCTTATTCTTAATATTCATGGTTTCCTGTAGGTTTTTTATGGTTTCCACAATCCGTTCACCATTTGGAAATCATTAAAAACACATAAAAAGTTCTCCAAACTCTTCCAACCTTCACCCTTATACTTTATATACATAAAAATCATTAATAAAGGGTTACTTAACCAAAACCGTGGGTGCTACACTAGTGTTTCTAGAATCTGTAGATATTATTTCTCTAGATGAGGGTCCCATTGATTGGTCCTCCACACCCATCGCCACACATTCATCCTCATTAGTGCGAATGCTTCTCATAAGATGCCCTTGCACTGGTAGATTTTAGTTGAGAAGCCCAGTTGTGTTAAAGAGGATAATGGAACATGGGGGATGAGTAAGAGCTTACATCAAGAGTTGTAGAAAATACACCAATGTAGGATTCCTATGAGGCCATGATTTCACTTTCGTCCAGAGAACCTCCCCTAGAATCTATTCCTTAGTCATCATTTAAATGGTTCTCCTCACCACCCTCATCCCCTTTGGATCCATCTATGTTGTCGGACAAGGGGAAGTGATCTTCCAGTAGAGCTGCTAAAAACATCAAAGGGGGGAGTCATGTTTAGTAGCCCCATCAATTGATTTTTTATGGTCCACGTGGTACCTCAAGAGTTCACCAGCTTCCCTAATTATATCATGAATTTTATCCCCTTGTATGGGGAGGTGTGGAATCACCATTTTGAAAATTTTATATCACCCAACTCTATCTCAAACATTTTTAGATTTCCTTCTAGGACATCAACATAATGGACATGCACAAAGGTGTCACAGTCCTTCCAAGGCTCTAGATGGATAGCATCATGGGGAAGTTTCACCCATCGTAGCTTATTCCTAGGATCCTGAAGAGGTATCTTGCTGAATCTATTCAATGATTCCCCAAATTCCTAAGTCATCCATGTACTAGCCACTGAGTCTTTCATTGCAGCCTCACATTCTTCTCTTTATCCAATAAGTGTTGGTTCTTGGTCTAATACACTTGATTCTATAGCCTCATCACCATGATATGTGTTAAAAGCTCCCTGAAGATTTCCCCTTACTATTTCATAACTTCAACATTGAGCCATGGGGAACACTACTTTATTGACCCATATTATTGGCCGCTTTAACATATCACCTAGATAAATAGCTACATAGCTGTGTTCTTACATCAGAATTATCCCATATACTGCGGTAGGTAGTGGTATCTCATTCCACATATTCTCATCCTCGCACATGAAAATTATACAAAGATTCCTCATCATGAATAGGTGGTTCTCATGAATCACCCCAAAATAAATCTTTAGAGTCATCCTCTACATGAATTTGAACCGTCCTATGAATCAGTGTGGTGCATATGGATCATAGATTGGTTCACAGTCTACCCATGTGACAAAAAATCCACTACAAAAGGGCATCAGATATGATCTATTATCTATGGTGTCTATTCCATCATCGGTAATATCTATTATTGACTAATGGAATAGATTGACGATAAATGGGTATTCTCACACTATCTTTCATAGCATGGCCACATGACCCATCATGATTGAAACATCCCCTACAATGTTCATAATTTCATGTTGAAAACATGTCCTGGGAGGAGATATGGGGTTGAGGTTTTCATAACCCCCCATATGCAATGCTACCCATATATATAAAAAGTGCAATGGCCCATAAATATAAAACAACCTCTTCCGATGACGAATGTGATTATGTATCTTGTAAAAATTCACCAACACTGAGATTCATAGATTTATGTTCTACCAAAGGTTAGCTACACCGCCATGATGAATGTGATTGATAGTTTCCCCATGTGTATGTCCCTCACCAGAATCATCCACCAGTAGATCAATGTCAAGATGAACTTGAACAGTTTGACCAATGGCTACTTTTCATCCTTGACACTATATCCCCACCGTATCCACTAGATATCCTTCCAGATCTACTCTTAGTATCCTTCTCTATCTCACTGACCTTCCCTTGGATAGATACAGGGCCCCGTTGGTAGTTTCCATAATGTAAAATTCATGAAATATTCAAACCACTACTTGATGTGGACGTTTTTGAGGTTCTACATGTCATTGTTCAAGCCTAGCACCAAATTCAACAATGCCTTATCCATAGGTGGAATCTGTTCCACATCCTCCCAGACATTCTCAGAAGGGAGGAACTTGTCATACATCGCTCCCACGACCAAGATGACTGAAATATGGAAGAGGTCCATTAGACTGATTCCAACCTTCTTATGATGTGAATGGATCAAGTTGGTATTTGGAATCAACCGAAATAAAAATTCATATATGACTTTCTTTGGTTGAGAGACAAGGAATTGAGTATCTTGTTTTGCATCATACAAGCTAACATACCTAAGAAATATTTAGAAATCTTCACAAGACCGGAACACCGAATAGGCCTTGGCCCACTAATCTAGGATGATTTTTCCCCTGCATAGATCCTAGCTAGCTGTCCACCCATTCTCTAGGTTCATGAGCCCTATTGTGATGATTTTTTTTATTTTTATAGGGATTTTTCTTTATAGAACATCATTCCATTATTGTTGTTGATATGGTTTTAGAGGTTGTGTGTTGTGATATAGGCATGGTCCACCCTGATATGGTTGTCCATAGTATGGAACCACTGATGTTGCCCGGGTATGCCTCCTAAACAAATAGGCTGACATGTATTTTCTTTCCTCTGGAATGAAGACATATTCTAATAAGATAAAGCTTTACAATGACAACCTCTTGCATATCAGATTGTCATTATGACCATCTGATAGCATCATCATCAACAATTCATGGTCGGAGTGGCTATGAAAAGAGTACCTCATTAGGATGTTGTTCTAAATTTCTTTCCTCTGGGTGGTGTTTGTATGATCCTCTTTAGAATAATCCTAAGTAGCCATCTGCATGATACATAGAGAATTTTCTCATTGATTTCACAACGGTCGGGCATGAAGATTATTCTCATAACTCTATTGTGATGAATTAGTTCATAGAGAATCCCTTCCCTTGATGTGCATCACAAATTAACAGTGGTCCAAAATGTACCAGTTCTATAGAAATCATTCGTAATGAAAAAGACCAGGAAAATGGGTTAGTGAGTCACATTCATAGGTTAGATCACATCACGAAAAGGGTTCATCAGAGAAATAAATGGCATAGATCCATTATAATAAATTTTCCCCTCACACTGTATTTAGAGGTGATGCTCGACTAGATCCTTGTGGTGAAATTTTCCTTCCAGTGTATCATGACTCATCGTGCCCACTATGATCCACAATCCAACATCATGATCTCACCTCTTAATCCCACCAGACAACTCAAATTTGCGATCAATCATGTTTTTCGGCAATTTACCCTCAAAATATGAATCTCATTTTCCTATGGATTTTATTTTATGGGGGGGTGGGGGGATTTGTCGGTGTGAAATACCATTATAATGAAGATGTAAAAACTACATAGACATATTCATGGTCAGTTTAATGTTCTTATAGACCCAAATGGCCCCAGAGTCCCCTTAAAATAATCAAAGGGGTCTATTTTATGAATCACCACTACAGGGATCCCACTCCAGCATGACCACGAAGAAGGATGATGGTACCCACTTGATCATATGACCTCCATGATAATCCATTTTCTCAATTTAGACAACCACAAGTTTCCACCTATACAACTCTTATGTGAACATTTGTCCTCTGCATCATCATTCTTCATTACTGATATCCCTATGAAAATTAAAAACCCCATTGCCTATATATAGAAAACTCAACGAACTTCATGACCATTTCTACTCTAACCTTTTTCTTACCAATCTACCATTTCATGAAGCTCCCAAACATCACAAACTCAAGTGAAAAATGGATTGGACAAGGTATCTGAGTATCATGAAATATCCTTTCCAATGTTCTTCATGGCCCCTACTTGTTGGGATTCCCTTCATCCAACATGAAGAAGGGATCCCCTTCAGGTCGTTAAAGGTACTGCAAAGCATTAAACCTTCATAAAGCACTATCCAAATTATAAGGTGCTAGATAAAGTGAATTCATGTTCTACCAATGATCTTATTTCAAAAATAACCATTCATTCACAAAGAACTCTTCCATTGAAAAGCTTTGTTTCTTCATAAATCTCCTTTTGGAGAGCACCTTTTCTCTTTGAACCCCTTTCCCACAAGTCCCTCTAAGATTGTGGAATGTGATATTAGGGTCCCACATGTAGTGTTCAATGTTGTGATTCCATACCTTAATCTTCTTCTTATAGGTACACTAACATTCATTTCTTTTTTACATAGCTACGCTAACATGAACCCCTCTATTGACCACTCCTCCACCTCACTCATTCTGATCATTTCTTGTGCCTTCCCTTTCCTATGTTTGGGTTGGTACAAGTTATGGAAGTCCAAGGGATGAGGAGTGAGTCCTCATCATTTGATCAAAATGACATTATACTACCAAGAAAACACCTCCTCAATATATGATGTTAATCTATAAGTTACTACATGTGTGAGAAGATTGAGAGGATTAGGGAAGGATGCCACCGATGAATTTTTTTTTCTTTTCTTCTCGATCCACACACTCTCTCCCATTGGGTTTTGTCTCCATGTACACCTCGAGTATTCTCTATGTAATGATCAGAAACATTTATTAATAAAATTACAATTATTTTAAATGTATTATGGTTATAGAAAACACATGCACTTCTTTTGATTTATTATATCCAAATGGATTTAAATGACCGTTAAGTATAATTACCATTTATAATATCACTGCTTAACATTGATCACATGGCTTGTATAAGTATAGTGTTTTAACAAATCCTTTTTGCACAAACAAACGAATTAAATGCCACAACCTGTAGGATTGTACCATATAAATCCCATTTAATAGAGCTTCCTAGGGAGATATCAATTCTGGGATTTTATCTAGACTAATCCCAAGCTGACATCCAACAACCTAAGCATGAGAAAACCCATTTATGAGATAATTTTTGGCTCATAGAGATCACAACCCAAACCATGTTCACTGAACGACCCCAAGAAAGCCCCACTGTCAGAAACCTTACTCTTAGGGCGTATGATGGTGTAATAAAATGATATGTATCAGGACCCTATATTTATGATTATTTATTCATATAATAATTAATATTATTTAATTCAATTATTGTTACTTTGTAAATGATTTTGTAATTCCAAAATAGTATTTTAGATTAATATTCAAATTCAATTATGGAATCTATTTTGATAAATTAATGTATTTTAGAAATAAATAATATTTTAATAAAATATTACTATTAAATTTCATTTAAAAAATATTAATGATCATATAATTTTTATGAAGTCAAAATTAAATTTTATTTTAATTTGAAAACAATTTTTACCAAAACCCAAAATTTTAAATAAATAATGGATTTTATTTTCTATGTAAAAATTCACATATTCATATGTTATTTAGATAAATTGAATATTTATTTAGTAATTAAGACTTTGAAATTACACAGAGGTTATTTTTTCATAATTTTTTGAGATAGTTGAATTTTTGGACACAAATTATATACTATATAAATATATAATTTATTTTTTGACATTATAATGACTCAATAGCGATGTTATAAAATAATATGAAAGTTATATTCAGCCAAATATAATGTTTTAATTTAAAATTATTTAATTTTAAGTTTATTTTTTTTATTTTACAAATCCTTAGTGAGTCCACCAAGACATATAATATATTTTTAGATTTTTAAAATCATTTCTTTGAAAGTATAACTCACATCCACATATGAAATGGAAAATTATAATATCTTCAGCCCTTATCCATATAAAATAATTTAAACTACACACATTTTATATAAACCCTTAGAAAAACACATGTGATGGTTTGTGGTTGTGAATATTTTAGTGTGTACTGTCCAAGACAAAAATAATAAAGAATTCCCCACCTTTCTTATAGAAACCCAACCAATCACCTATTTCTCTTCAATAAAAATCTTTTATTCTCGACCACCATCTTCCCCATAATCATTATAGTCTTCAAAATGTTCCCCAAGATCCTAATAAGTCTCCGCAAGCCTTTGGGATCACTCATCCACGTAATTGTTCTCCCTCTCTCCATTTTCTTCGGGCACCTCTTTTATGTACTGCCTTTTAATTTCCATTTTAAAGATTTGGGATATGGTCTACTATACCTACATACTTTCCATATAATGAAAAAATTTTGGGATATTTTTTTCAAACCCATTAATCCCACCAATAATCCTTTAAACCCAACTGTTACTAGGCCACAATTCTGTAAATATTTCCTGTTTCTTAGTTTCATTCAAGAATTTCTTTTATATTATGCATCTAAATATAATTTCACATATTGGGATATTATGTACCATTATTTCCATGCTATCCATAACATTTAAAAATTATGATAGTCTATTTTCTCTCTAATCATACCCATTTATTATTTTTTATACGACATTGTTAACATGCAAAAATTGCACCATGATTTTCCATGCCAAAAATATCATATAGTGAATACAATACCCATTCCTCTATCAAGGGTATTCACCTTTATGAACACATAATTATTGAATAGTGACATACATGTATGAATTCCACATTTATTTTATTATGGAATAAATGATTATGTCTAATTAATCCGTGTTATATAATCTATGTGGCACCCTTAAGCATGACATTGAAATGATTATGAAGGGTTTGCCCTGATAGTGGCCCAATGCATTGGGTAATTATTACTATCATTATAGATTATATTGGGATAAGGGTTTACCTGAACCCATTATAAGCCATTTTCCTACCAAGTTGGAACTTGGGTTTACTTGATTCATTTATGTTAATGATGGAGTGTTTTAGGTTGTTTCCACATTTCTATGTTATAATAATCATGCTATATCGTACCTTTATATTCATGTTTCTATTATGCTCCATTGATTTAGCTATTTCCTAACATGTATTATGTTCTTCATTTTATTTCTTCTTTACCCTCTTACTTTGATTGATAACTCATGCTTTTTTAATGTATTTCCCCAAGAAATCCCATGAAATTCTATGTGTGAAGTAATTTTGTGGTCAAGTAAAAGAAGGATTCAATAAATAATTTGTATGTCATGTTTAAGTTGTTATGTAATGTTCTTAATTTCCCAGGACACTAGACATATCAAAATTTTGAGTCTTATTATGTTCCAATTTGTGTATCTAGTAATGTCTAAATGTGAAATAAAGAATAGGGTTATTATATTTTGAATCAAAGGATATGTTTAGTAATATTTGGGATTAGGATTATAAAACTCTAGTAAAAGAATTAGGGATCAGTATATGCATAAGAAATGAATCCCTAAATTTTGGAGAGTATAATATATGTGGTTTACCAAGAAAATACATCCATGTTTAGATATGAACAACTAGAGGTGTCTCTAACACAGCTGTATCTAGGGTGAAAACTGAAAACACCGCTTTGAGTTAGTGTTGAATGACAACTGGTGTATGTAAACGAGTCTTGATACACTATAGGTTTGACAGTACCTGTAGATGCTATTTTTTAAATTTATAATTATAGTTGAAATAATTATTATGGGAACATAAAAATACCATAAAAATATATTTTAGCATGTAGATCATGGATAACATAGATCTAAGCCTAAAATTCATAAGTTAAGGAGATAAATGTAACTTACAAGTTATCCCATTAATATTACTAGATTCCCTTTTATCTGTTAAAATTTTCACGATACTTATCCCTAATTTTCCATTTATTGTAGCCAATGGCCGGTAATTGGAGGAATCGGCCTAACAACCAATGTGATGATCAAGGTCACGACTTCCCTTATGAGATGCCCAATCCCATAGTAAAAATAACCACAAACACTGGCAGGATACTCTCCCAATTAACTCATTTTATTAATAGAATATTAGATCAAAAGGAACATTTCACCTCCCAAATAAATAACAAGTTTTAATTGAGATATTTATTAGAGAAAGGCTTCCTACCTTCAATAGATCATTTGATCCCTCAATTTTCAAATAATGGATCAAATCCATTAAGAAGATCTTCCCAATCCATTAATGTTCCAAACAAGGGACGGTTTTTATGGATAATTGTTGTATGGAGGGTGAAGCTAAGAAATTATATACATTTATCAATAATTGAAATCATGATAAAGAAAGGTATGTGATGGAAATCAAGGATATCTGGAAAATGGTTTTCAGAAAATATTTTCATCACACCTTCTGACTTAAGAATGAAAGGGACTTCCATGATATGAATAAAAAAGATGATGAATCCATATGATCATTTGATGGAATATTCAAAAGGAATGAACAATACAAATCTAGTTTTTTCATCACCCCTGAATGTAAGGTTGACCTCCTCGTTAGTTGTCTAAATCAAAGTCTATGTAAAGCCTATGAAATCCATGAATTTGGTAGTTGTGAGGAAATTTTCGGATGTGCCCTCAATGTTGAGATGGAGACTGGAAAATCTCAGGGTATCATGGGGATGAGAGGAAGAAAGTGGAATTTAATCCTTGTTGTCCAATGGAAAAATAAAATGCTGATAAGAAATAACATCAGCCCTATTGCCAAAGGCGTGGAAAGAAGAAACCTAGAAATTGAATGAAGGGGATGAGGAAATGCTTTAGGTGTGTGAAGGAAGGTAACCTACTTAGAGATGGCTGGAATGAAAAACCCAAAACTCAAATAGAGGAAAGGAATGCTCCTTTAAATCCACAACACATTTTTTATTACTAAAACTATAAGGAATCATGGAACTTTTCAAACCAGTGCCTTCATCCAAGGGTTTTCAAAGGTGACCAACAAGCACCGTGGTAGGAAGGGTGAGATTTTTCAATAACAACCCCTAATGTGAAAAACAATAATGAAGTGTTGATAAGTACAGTGGTTATTCATTCAAGAATAGAGAATTTTTTTTATTCTAGATTATACATTCTTTTAAATCCTGAATATTTAGTAAAACAATCCAAACACCACCACAATGCATTGAAGTAGAGAGGTCAGTGAAAACAGAAAATTGGGAAATTATATCTTCGCATGAATATGAATCCTCCCCTATCAAAATTTGTGGTATGAATATCCCGAAGAACCTCATTATACATTACATGGATGGATTTTATGCAATTCTTAGCATTTATTGGATTTCCCTATATAGATTCAACATAATTTTTTGCGAGTAGAAAATAACTCTCTATATGTTGAATCAACATCTGATTTAATAGGAGTGAAAGGATAAGGATGATTATTAATTACCAACATCATCTCAGGCATGGAAATTAAATCCCTATGAAGACACTTATTTTTTAGATAATTCATTCTAAATAAAGAACCATCTTCAAAGACATGCCTATTTTGAAGGAATTTGTTTATGTGTTTCCTAAAAAATTTCCTAGTTAACCTTTTAGAAGAGATTTTGAATTATCGATTGATATTATACATAGGTAATTGAAAATATCCAAGACTCTATATAGAAGGGATATATTGGGGATTGATGATAGAAATAAAAAGAAACTGGATAATGTAGACAAAGGGTTTATACACCCAATTCCTTGACCATGAGGTGCACTAGTCCTCTTCGTTTAGATGAATGATGGTTTGATGTACCTTTTCATTGATTATCATGAGTTCAAAAAAAATAACGATAAAGAACAAGTATCATTTTTGATAAACTTATGTCTTTTTTTAATCAACTACGTGGAGAACAATACTTCTCCAAGGTGTATCTATTGTTAGGATATTACCATGCTAGGGTGAATAAGGAGGATATCCCCAAGGCCGATTTTCATTCAAGGAACTGGTATTATGAGTTCATAGTGATTCCATTCAGACTCACAAATTTTCTATAAAACATTATGAAATTTATTTAAAGTGTATTTTGAGATTACCTTGACATTGTTTTGGTAGTCTTTATAGATAATGTTGTAATATACTAAAAAACCAAGGAGTATCATAAGGAGCACATGATCACTCTGCTAGAGACCATGAAGAATGATAGGATCTATAAAAATTACAATAATTGTGAGTTATAGTTGATGGAAGTCTCATTAATTGATAATATAATCCAATGAAATGTGATATTTATGGATCCTTCCAAGGAAAATTCAATGTAGGGATGGATAAGGCTAACATCTATGACAGATATCCATACCTTCCTAAGGTTAGATGGATATTGTCAGTGATTTGTGAGAAATGTATCAGAATATTCAATCCATATTACCAAGATAACATGAAAGGGAGTAATGCTTTCTTGTAATGATTAATGTGAAAAACACTTCATGTAGTTGAAGAAGATGATTATCACTACTTTTATGCTCAGACTACCCACATGTGGGGATCTTCTAGTAAAGTTCATTGATGCTTCAATGAAGGGTCTGGGATGTTTGTTGATGCAGAATGATAATTCTTTACATATACCTTATTATAGGTGAAAATTAATGAAAAAAAACTATCCCACACATGATAAAGAGTTGGAAGCTGCAAGCATTTTTTTGAAAATATGGTGGCATTATCTGTAATTCCATGACCCCAGAAGCCTAGAGACAGTACATTATTTCCATAAATTGGAATGATTAAAAGGAATAAAATCTCAAAGGACCAAGTAGTCTAGTTGTTTTGGAAATTTAGATACATATATAGGTTCAACATTACATATTTAAAATAAATACAACATATTAGGTTTATTGGGAACATCCATTACTCTATATTTATCCCTACAGGTCATTCATAGTAAACATTTTTATGTCTTGAGAACATGAAACATAAGAAGGGGGTGAGATCGGATTCTTAATAAGGGTAAGAAATACAAAGGAATATATCATTACAATAACCATTTGGCATGGTGAATAACTAAGAATGCATGCCTTTAAAAAAATAAACATGACCAAAATAAGGAAGGAATAAGAGATGGGTAAATATTTCAATAAAAAACATAACCATGGGTATTATACTATTCCAATAACAATATGATATATGAATTTATAGATTCATAATGAGGGAAATTTATATTCTAGACATTTTAAAACATTCCATTAAGGCCTCGTGACAATAAAATAAATAATAATTTGGTCAAGGCCCCGTGCGAAGACCGTTGTTTGTTTAAGGAGACCAACCAATGCACTAAGGGGATATAGAGGGTCCCACTCAACAATTACAAAGTTTGAGGAACTCCACATATAAACATGGATAAACATAAAAAATATACTCATTCATATGGGAACTAATATCCGAAATGTAAATTACTTTCCCCAATCATTAAGCACAAACACAACCATTCAGAATAAATTGGTGAATAGTTATAAGATAGCACATCCATATTCAAACAAATCATAAACCATTAAATTAAAATTTTAAGATGATATCATTAGAGATAATACTCAATGATTTACCATATTCAAATAATGATGTTGACATAGATGGAAATACTTTTAAATGAGGGCATTGATAAATCCTTTAGGAAATAATCCTTAAACATTCCAAATTCTCTCATACAACTTTGAAATATTCAAATAACAATCCCATAAAATATTTTGTGAATAAGGAGACTCTTTATATGATATACCAAAGGTATGTACATACAACACAAGAAATAAATAATTTTTGAAGAAGGAAAATATCTAATAAAAGTTAATGTGAGATGAGAAAAATCATTTTGACGTTGGAAAGAAGAGTTATTTTAGAAAATCATTTTTATTTGTCATGAAATCAGATTTTAAAAATGTTAATCCCAATGAAATAAAAGATAATTCCATTGAAATTATATTTTATACTTATGTAATGTTCTTTTGAGGTAAAATCATTTAAAAAGTGATTTTAAATAATCATTAGAAATAAAACATCTTAGTGTGTATTATGGAAGATATTAAATGATTTTAATAAGAAAATGCATGTTTTCATTCATAAAACCATAAGTAAACCAAAAATATATTTTTCACATTAATTTTTTTTAACTTTATAAAGATATAAATGGCTTAAAATAGAATATAGTGTGAACTTCAAAATATGTACGAATTTGAGAAGTTACTGTAATAGAGCATATATTTGGGGAAGAAATTTTGAATGATAATTTCAAAACATATAACTCCCTATAAAATAAATAAGGAAAATGATTAGTAAACATATATAGAACATTAATATAGAATTTATGAGTAGTACATATAAATAATTAAGAATATCATTGAGGTTAATAGAGAATAAGAGCACCCTAAATGAAAATAGAGGTTCAGGTTGAAAATCATTAAAACATTGAAATAAATTGAATTATATGCCCCAAAAATAATAGTAATCAATGATAAATTTATTATAATGAAAATAAATAGATTCATTATATGAAACATCATTGGTTAGTAAACATACACCATACAAAAGTATTAATAGTTAATACGAAATATCTCACAAAAATGGGAGTGAGATGAAGAAACCCATTACCTTAAGTATGATGGTGCTTTTTACTTGATATTAGTGTCCCACATAAAAATATCTAATTCATTAATTAATATTTCCTGATCCTCTTAGAGATGTAATTAATTTTTAATACCTTATTAAGTTCCTTTATGGTCTTTTTGATGCATTAATAGGTTCAATTTCATTTTTCGGGCCCATTTGTTTCATGATCTGTATACTTATATTCATGAATGGAGAATAATTGAAAATGAGGATGGTTTTACAGAATTTAAGTTATATTATATTAATGAAAATCTATACGGTTAAATGGTTGTAAATTTCATTTGGTTACTTATAGTGAAAATTAATCATTATATAAATTATTTAATGATAACTATTTGGGTTAATTGGCTATTTTTTAACACAATGAACTCATTTTGATATATATAACAAAACCAAGTGTAAAAAATGATTCTTGAACCATATATGAGTAAAAATACATATATTATTGTCTATTTCCACTATAATAATGGTTTCATGACCAGAATAAATTATGGTAACAAAAATTCAAAACCCATTATCCTTGAATGTGGTAAATTAGCACATCTCGGATGGTGTTTTTATTTTTAGTATAAAGGATTAGGAAAGGAGAGATGATGAATAATTATTTATTTATCATTAAAAAATTCAAGTACTTGTAAGGAACTAAATTCATTGCATCATTTCTATGAAAGGATCTGAGGAAAGAAAAAGAAAAGAAAGGAACTTAAAAATAAAATAGAAATTGAGAGATCGCTTACGATAAATTCAGAACCCTAATAATGTCACTTAAAAATTTATAAAATATATTGATGATAGAAAAAGGGGTATATAATAATTATTATATAAAATAGCATTATGTGGGAATATGGAATGACATATCCCATCATAATACAAATGAAATTAAAAAGAATAACATAAAATGAGAGCTTGACAAAGAGAAGGGTGGTAGATTCTCATACCATGTAGTGTAACTCCTAAAACATGAAGTTTAGGACCTTGGGGGAATTAGGAAACCTTGGGAGGACTCCTAGGGTGGTAAAACTACATGAGATTCGAGGATTATGATATTATAATTAATGAAATCGAATGAATTAGTGGGTATTTATAGTAAATGGGAATGAGTTTTTTATTAATATCAAGGGACACCTCATTAGATGTTTTAACAAAACCATGGAATTTCCCATGGTATTATCCACTTGGGACACATCATTTCATATTTAACGATACAAAATTTGAAAGGAATTTAATATTAATTATTACATAAGTATGATGTAATTAAATATACCAAAAACAGAAAACTGTATTTTTACAATTCATGAAAATAAAAATATTTTATAAAAATCCCAATAAGTCACCCCAACCATTTTTCTATGTGTATAATTCAAAAATTAAGTCCATTTTTTTATAATAATTTCATAAATATTTTTAATTTACTTCTTACATAAACTCATAATTTATTCGAAAAACATTTAAACTATAACTCATTTTATAACACCTTGATAAATAAATCAGGGTCCCATAAAATTGTATTATAACTATCAGACAATGATGTAAAAATTTAAGATTATATTTTATGAAAATACACATCAATTTTAAATTATTAAATTAATCATAAAATTTTAATTAAAATATATATTACATACAAAAATACCAATAATTATACTATGATATTTTTTCACTAATAAGATTTCTAAATTGTATTTATACTCTCGTGGGTGATGTTTTTATTTTCTTGGCTGATATACTATTCATTACTATTCAAAGAGATAATTTACTATTCATAAGGGTATGTTTCTATTTATTAAATACTATTTTTGTCTCATCAGACACTAAATATCTTGATGAATGCAACTATGTATGTTAGTTTTTAGAAATTCAAATGATTGAAGTAGAAAAAATATGTGAATTTGTTAGGTTATAATAATGTGTTGTTTTGTAGAGGCTCAGTGTTTCATGCATTCTATATTAAATTTATTTTTAAATTATTCTGGTGTTACATTATTCTATCTCAATAGAATTTCATTATCACAATTCGAAATTTAAATGTGAATGTTAAATGTTGATTCTTGACAATTCCCTTATGGGAAATCCACATTAGAAATAGGGTTAATAAAAAATCCTTCTAAACATTGTTGAGGGACATGAGGTGTTTACCACAAAGATTATCCTTTTGAATTGGGTGATGTTAGTTGGAAGTACTAACCTATACATGGAAGAAAAATTTAACTATGATGTTCTGATGGAATTTGATAGAGAACATGTTCAGATGATTACTAGATTACTAAAAACCTATAAACTACTTTAAAGAAAAATTCATCATTATTATCAATGATTATGATAAAAGGAAAACATTTTATTTAAGAATATTTTCCTTGAGTTAAAAATTATTACACTCTATCAAAGTACAAATATGCATTTCTATTTAAAAACTTGTCTTTTGATTTAAACTTGAACTATTTATACATCATCAATTAGTATAGGTTACACCGTATGGTGAAGTAACACATTAACCTATATAATCTCATACAATGATAAACATAAACCATTTCGTAAATGGCTAAACATTCAAAAAATATAATGATTTAGTAGTTTAGAATAAAGGTCTCATAATTTCCAAGATGTACTTATCATTAACCCTTAATCAACATGAAGCAACTCTAAATTTTCACATTCTAATCATGGGAATAACTTCATCATGTATCGTTTTCAAATATAGTAATAACATGGATTACCATGAAAACCATATTGCAAACATTCATTATTTCATATTCTTTGTGTAAGATACATGTTATTTGATATATTACTTAAATCAAATTGTTTTTTATACTCCATCGATGATAACATAGACCACTTCTCGACAAGTCTATAATACATTACAATGTAGTTAGTACATATCTAAAACAATCATTTATTCATCAATATCTCAATATATCATATATATTATGGGTTTTTGTTCCATAAATAATGTATTTTAAAAAAAATTATCTTTCACTGAATATCTTTTGGTGGTACCATTCAAATTAAGGTTTCAAATCCTTAATGAAAATGTGTTTCAGTACTATACTCATATATTCAATAATTATTATAACTAGTACATTACTGAAAAAATATTCAAATGATATGATTCTTGAATAGTCATACTAATCATTCTATTTCATATGTGGTAACATCATACCTTGATCATTATCCCGAATCATCATTTAGGGTACATACCTTTGATTCTTGGGACATTGATTCGCATAGTGTCCCATCTCCTTGTAGTTTAAGAATTGTACATTGGAATCCTTTTTATTTCCCTTATAGTCATGAACTTGGGGTTGTTTTTCTCCACACTTATAAAAAACACGCATTACATTCATTAATTTACCATGACGATTCTATCCAGAGATATCACATGCGGTAAAACCCTTCTTTACCTTCTTCCCTTTATCCATATTTTTCTCTATCGTCATCTTCTTCGTTTTCTTCCCTTAAAATCCATTAGACTCAGAGAATTATTTACATAACTTATTAATACATGATACTATTTCCTCAAATGATAAGGACACATGGGAGACTATATTCCTTTGAAACGATGGTTTAATACCATGAGAGATATGATCATTCTTACTGTTTTTATCATGTGCATTAGTGATGATCTCATTCCTTCATCCAGGTTCTATTTCTAAACAATGGAATACACTAGATAAGATTATTAATAATGATTAATAATATAAACTTATAAAATACTTAGCATAAATTGAAATCCTATCCATAGCTAATCTCATAAGCATAAACATGGTTTCATTGAGAAAAAAGACACATTTAATTCCTTCATCATGGTTTGTAATGAAAATGTGACTTATCTTAATAAAATCCCCTAGGATTGTCAAACTAGGTGTGATGTATTGATCTTTTTCATGTACCCGGATATCCTAGCTCATGTCTGAATCTCCATGTCGGATTTTTTACTCCTAGGTACATCTATTCTAGATCCACATCAACTTGTAGTATCTAGATAGGGATGTATTTTCTATATTTAAAAAATTCCATGACGTTATTGTATTTTTATCCTCACTACCTATCATTGGGTTTTGTTCATAAATCTATATTTTCTAAATCTAGTTTCAAAGTTTTATACTAAAATAACTTTGACCCAAACTCTAACACCCTGACCCCATAATCCTGAAGCTGATACATTATATTAATACATTGGAATGATTACACGGAATCAAATCCTGAAGGACTGAGTAGTTTAGTAGTTTATGGAAACCTGATACTTACATAAGTTAAACATTATAACTTAAAAATAAATACACCATATATGTTTCATTAGGAACATCTAAAACTCTATGTTTATCCCTACAGGTCATTCATAATAAACTTCTTCATGTACTGAGAAAAAGAAACATACGAAAGGGGTGACATCAGATGCCCAGAAAGGGTAATAAATATAGTGTAATATATTATATATATAAACATTATCCATGGTGGCTAACTAAGAACACACACCTTTAAAAAATAATAAACATGAAAACATTTTTGGAGGAATATTAGTGGAGTAAATAATGTCATAATTAAAAATAACCCTGGGTATTCTTGTAGACGAATAACTACCTGAACTATTAACTTTTATATTCATAAAAAATAAAATTTACATACCAGATATTCTGAAACATAACATCATGAACTCCTTCTAAGACCATAAAAAATCATTTTTAAAGGCCTCGTGCCATGACCATAGTTTGTCTCATTAGACCTACTAATGGACCATGGGGATATGACAGGCCCCATAGGAATCTAATGAAGTCCAATTAATTCCTCATATTAATGTGAAAAAACATAAACAACATACACATTCATATTGGAACTAACATATAAAATGTAAATAACATTCCCCGAACATTAACCATAATAACTAACCATTTGGAGTAAATGGATGAATGGTTTTAAGATAGAACATCCATAGTAAATCTAATCACAAACCATTAAATTAAATATGGTAGATGATATCGTAAGAGATAAACAGCAATGAAGTACCCTATTCAACAAAAGGCATTGTCATTGATGAAGATACTTTTAAATTAGACCATTGAGAAATCCTTAAGGAAATAATACTTATACATTCTAATGTGCCCCATACCACCTTGATTCATTCAAATAATAACCCCTTATAATAACATGAGAATAAGTAAAATCTCTATATGATATACCTATGTTAATTACATGCACTACATGAATGAAATAATTTGCGAACAAGGCATATATCTCTTAAAAGTTGTTGTGAGATGAGAAAAATCAACATTACTTCGGAAAGAAGAGTTCTTTTGGAAAATAATTTTTATTTGTCATAAAATAAAATTTTAAACATTCATGTCTTAGAAAATAAAATTTAATTACATTGAAATTATATTTTTTGATTAAATAATGTCTCATTGTGGTGAAATCATTTAAAAATAGTTTTTCGGAATGCTTTAGAAATAAAACAATTTATTGAGGTTTATGAAAGTATTAAATGATTTTGAAGAATAAATCCATGTTTTCTTCCATAAAACCAAAAATGTACCAAAATATCATTTTCAAGATAAATATTTTGATTTTATCAAGATAAATATGGCTTAAATCAGATTATAGAGTGAACATCAAAATAGGTAAGAATTCAAGAAGTTCCTTGAATCGAGCTCGTATTTCGAGGATATTTTTTAGAGGATCATTTTAAAACATATACACCCCAAATAAATAAATAAAGACTATGATAATTAAACACATATATATAATTTATATAGAATTTATTAGGATTACATAAGAATAAATAATAATTTCATTGAGGTGAGTAGTGAATAAGAGCATCTCGAATGAAAATGGAGGTTCTGGTAGAAAATACATAAAATTTTATACTCAATTGAATCGTATGACCCAAATTAATAATCATAAATGATAAATTTAGTATCATGAAAATAAATATATAAGTTATATGAAACATAAATTTTTATTATATGTACACCATACACAAATATTAGTTGTGAATATGGATTATCTCACAAATATGAGAGTCAGATCAAAAAACCCCCTACCTTAAGTCTGATGGTGTTCTTCGTAGGGTCTTATTGCTAGGGATAACAAAATTAAAATCATTAATGAACATTTCAAGAACATATTATAAATTTTATATACTAATTATAACCTTATTAAGTTCATTCATGTCCTTTTTTATGGTTTAAGAAGTTCAATTTCATTGTTCGGGTCCATTTGCTTCATGATTGGTATACAATATACATGAATAGAGAATCAGGTAAAATGAGGATGGTTGTATAGAATTGAAGTTATATGTTATTAGTGAACATGTATATGGTAAAAGTTTTATAAAATTCATTTGGTTACTTAGAGTGAGGATAAATCATTATAAAAATTATTTAATGATAACACTTTGTGTTAATTGGTGTTTTTTGAAACAAACGAACTCATTTGGAATTATAAATAAAATCTATGTGTATAATGAAATTACAAAACCAATGAATGGAAATAATTAATATATTTTAGTTTTATTCAACCGTAATAATGTTTTAAGGACCATAATTAAATATGATAATAGAAGTTGAAAACCCATCGTCCTTGAATGTGGTAAATTAGCACATCTCGGGTGGTGTTTTCAAATTTAGTATAATAGAATGGGAAAGAAGAGATGATGAAGAATTATTACTTCTCATGAAACAATTTCAGTGCATGTATGGTACTGGATTCATCACAAAATTTGGATTAAAGGAGGTGATGGATGAAAAAGAAAATAAATTAACTTGAAAAGAAAAGAATGTTTGAGAGATCCTTTATGAAAAATTTGGTAGCCTAACAGCTTCGCAAAAAAATTCATAAAATTTTACGGTGAGAGAAAAATGTGTCTCTCATCATTATAATATAAAATGGACAGTAAGTTGGTATATGGAATGAAATATCCCATAATAATCAAAAAGAAATTTAAAATAATAACATAAAATGAAGGGTTGAAAAAGAGAAGTCCCGCAGATGCTCTTACCTTGTAGAGTAACTCATAAAACATGATGCATGGGACCTTATGGGTTTTAGGACAAATTGAGAGGACTCATAGGGAACTAAAAATATAATAACTATAGGTATTATGAGTTTTGAATGAATGAAATCATAAGAATGAGTGATTATTTATGGTAAATGAGAGGGAGTTTTTTATTAATTTCATAGGACACCTCATTATTGGGTTTTCCAAAACCGTGGGCTTTACCATGGTATTTACCCATGGAATTAGCCACATGGGACACCTCATGTCATATTTTACTATACACATGTCTACCAAATTTTTAAATTGATTATTACATTATTATGATGTCATTAAACATACTGAAAACTCAAAACAGTGTTTTTACTTTTCCTAGAATTCAGATATTTTAGAAAACTAACAAAAACTCAACCCATCCATTTTTCAATACGTAGAATAAAAAAATGGAATCCATTTTTTAAAAATAATTTTCAAAATAGTTTTTAGTTTAATTTCTAAATAAAATCATTATTTATTCTAAAAAAACTTAAAACTATAACTCGTTTTAAAACAGCTTGAGAGAATAATCAAGGTCCCGTAAAATTATCTTTCCACCATAAGAAAATTAATTAAGAATATATGATTACAATTTATGAAAATAGGTTTATATTTTAAAATATTAAATTAATCAAAAAAATTAATTAAAATATTTATAACATAACAAAATACCAATGCTTAAATTATGAAATTTTTCCACATAGTTGATGTCCAAATTGTAGTTATACATTCATGGCTGAAGATTCTATTTTTTGGCCAAATTATTATTCATTACTATATAAGACTATTTATAAGGGTATATCACTATTATAAGGTATGTTATTTTCCATAAGGATATGTTAAAATTCATCAAATGTTTTGTTTATCTTATCAGACTCCTAATATCTTAGTAAACATAATCTAGTATGTCTGTTTATTGAAATTCAAATTATAGAAGTGGAAAAATAATGTTTATTGGTTAGGTAAAAATAATGTGTTGTTTTATAGAGACTTAGTGTTTCATGCATTATATAAGAAATATATTTGTAAATTTTCGGGGTGTTACATTATTTCTTTTGGGAGAAGTGTAAAATCTATACGGGAAAAAAATATTTAATGATATATTCACACAAAAAGTGAAGATTATGCACCAATAAACATGGTCAGATCTCATTAAAGATTATGACTACTCAATAAATTACCACATTGGAAAAAATACAATATGGTAGATGCTCTAATTTAAAAGACCTAAAAATTATATATTTTATGAGAATTTAAAAGGATCCAATATTCTTATATTTGATGAAGGTGTGCATGTGAATCATAAGGAAGGGGACATCATCATTCCTTTAAAAAATTATTACAGAAATGCCTCTTTTGAAAAGGGTTAAGGATGTTAAAAAATATGATGAGGGAATTCCTAATAAATTAGAAACTATTAGAGAAGGGAAATCCTTAGAGTTAAATGTTAATAAAGAATGAATTGATAGATTTGAATGGAGACTATGTATTGAATCAAATCCTAAGATAAAAAATGAACTTTTGGATTATTCACATAGTTTGAATTTCACCGTTCACCCCGGAAACACAAAGATGTATCGAGATCTCCAAGAGCACTATTAGTGGGAGAACATGAAGAAGGAGATCACAAAATATACATCAATGTTCCTAGTATGTTAGTATGTGAATGATTAGTGGTAGATGTCTATGGGGGTCATAAAACCATTACCCATACCAACATGGAAGTGGGAAAACATCACTGTGTACTTTTTCACTAGACTGCCAAATACATATAAAGGAAACAATGCTATCTGGTATTTTGTGGGACATCATACAAATATTTCACACATCAATCCAATATGAAAGAATTTTGCACTAGAACTGTTGTTACAGATATACATTAGAGAAGTGGTAAGGATGTATGGAGTACGATAATTGATTTTTTCTGATTGAGATCCATGATTAACCTCTATGTTTTGTATGAATCTCTAATATGCTCGACACACTATATTAAACATTAGAATGACCTATCACCCTCAAACTAATGGTTAATTTTAGTGTAATATCTTGACACTTGGGTATATATTGTGAGCATTCTCAATGGACTTCAATGGTGGATGTGACCAACATCTTCTTTCAATGGAGTTACCGTACAACAACAGTTTCTACTCAAGCATCCAAATGGATCCTTATGAATCCCATTAAATAGAGAGGTGAAGAACAGAAAAATGTTGTGATGATGTTTTTGAACAAAAAATTTTATGTCCAAAAATGGTCGAAGAAATAGTGGAGAAGGTTAAAACAAGTTAGCAACAAATCAATGCTTTCAAAAGTCAAAAAAAGTGTTTTGTTGACCAACGTTAGTGAGACCTAGAGTTTCATATAGTAGATATGGTATTCCTATGAATATCTCCATGGAATAAATTTTTGAGGTTTTGGAATAAGTTATGTCTCATTCCAAGTAACATCATCCCTTTTAAGACACTTGATCACATCAGAGTATTGGTTTATCGACTAGAACTCCCACCGTAATAATCCTAGTTTCATGATATATTCCCTGGATCACTCTTGTGGAATTACATACCTGACCCATCACATGTAATTAATCCAGAGCTGGTACCACTGGACAATGAACTCTCATAGGCAAATAATCCTATGATGATCATATATCATAGAGAAAAACCTCTACAAAATTAGACAATGCACCTTGTCAAGGTGTTGTGGAAAAACCAAACCTTTCATAAGAAACATGGGGGAGCATGAGGTTGTGATGAATATGATTTACCCTCATATGTTTTAATATGTGAAAACAAAATTTCAAGGGATAAATTGAATAAGAGGGGAAGGTTATAATAACCCAAACATTTATGAATAAAATTACCATTATTTTAAATTTCTTTTCGATATAGAAAACTCATGCAGTATTTTTTGTTTTATTACATTTTATTGGATATAAATGACCATTAACTATCATTACCATTGAAAACATAGATGTTGAATAGTGATCTCATGACTAGTAGAAATATTGGCTTTTAACAAATCATTTTGGCATAGAAAAAGAAAGTGATATCCTCAACCAGTAGGGTCATACCTTATGAAGCCTGTTTATTTGGGCTTTCAAGGGAGGTAGGATTTTTTTTCTTTTCGGTGGACTGATCCCAAGATGAAATCTAACAACTTATGCATGATAAAAATAGTTTATCAGAGAAGTTCAAGCTCATCAATTTCACAACACAAACCATGTTTACCAAACGACCCCATGAAAGCCCAATTATCACACACCTTACTATTTGGGCGTATCATTATGTAATAAAAGGTTATGAAACAAGTCCTTATCTTTATGATAATTTTTTCTTATAATAATGAATATACATTCATTATATTACTGTTACATTGTAAATTATTCTCTAATGAATAGATAGTATATTTTGTTAATATTCGAATTCAATTAAGGACATCAATAGATGAATAAATATATTTTTGAAATAAATAATATTTTAATAAAATTTTAATATTAAATTAAAATTGTTAAATTTTATGGATCATATAATTTTTATGTATTCAAAGGTAACATTTATTAAGGGTTGATAAATATTTTTTTACCAAAACCCATCAATTTTCAATAAATGTTGTTTTTTATTTTAAAAGTGAAAAATCGTATATTTATAAATTTATTCAGGTAAAATTAATATTGTTTTTGGTATCATGTCATTGAAGTTATCTGACATGGAATTTTTCATAGTTTTCTGAGACAGTCAAATTTTTGGGTAAAAAATTAAGATCGCATAAATATATTATATGTTTTATGACATTATAATGACCTAATATTTATTTAACAAAATACAATAAAATTTACATTTGGAAAAATATATGTTTTTATTTTAATATAATGCAATTTTAATTTTTCTTGCCATTTTTATAATTCATTAGTGAATCCTCTAAATCCTATAATATATTCAAACATTTTTAAAATAATTTCCATGAAAGTATAAATCACCTCTACATAATCAAGGAAAATATTATAATATATTCGGCCCATATCTTTATAAAATAATTTGTAACACTCCCATTTTCATGAAACCATAGGAAAAATGAAATGGGATGGTTTTTGGTTTTGAATATTTTAGTGTGTAGTTTCCAAACCAAAAATAAGAAAGAATTCCCCCAAATTTCCTATATAAACCCACCCAAGAACCCATTTCTCTTCACTAAAGATCATTCAAGATTGACAATACTCTTCCACCTTCTCTATGGAGTCCTCTTAAGGTTCCCCCATGCTGCCAATAATCCTCCCCAAGTCATTGGTATCACACATCCATTTAAGGGATCTCCCTCTATCATTTTTGCATCAACCACCTATTTTATTTCATGCAATCTAATTTCCATTTTATTGATTTTTGATCTATTATTCCATAACTTCATATTGTGCATTTAATTTATACATTATTTGATCTTTATTTCACTACAATTAAGCCCACCTATCATCCTTTAAACCGACCAGTTTCTATATTGAATTTCAATATGGGATTTCTCCCATCTCATTTCCATTCAAGAATTTATTTTATATTATTCATATGAATTTAATTTCACATGTTGGGATATTATGTTCAATGATCTAATTAATATCCACCCAATGTATAAATATTTAGAGTCCCATTTCTCTCTCTTCGTCCAAATTTATGAATTTCCTTATAATTCCATTATTCTGCCAAAATTGCACCGTGATTTTCCATGCCAAAATAATCATATATTAAACACCATACCCATTACTTTATAAAGGCTATTCACCATTATGAACACATAATTTTCAAATAGTGACTTACATTTATGAATTTCACATTTGTTGGTCACGGAAGAAATGATGAAATTGAATGAATCCATGTTATCTGATATATGTGGCACACATAATCATGAGATTTAAATGATATGAGTGGTGCACCTAAATAGTACTCCAATGAATTGGGTAATGTTTAGTATCATGGTATTTCATGTTAGTATAGGGGTTTAACCAATTACATTATCGGTTTTTACCATCATATTGGGACATTGGTTTAACCAATTCCTTTATTTTAAGGATGTAGTGTTTTACGTTGTTTCCACATTTCCATGTTATGACATTCATGACATATCATCCCATTATGCTCATATTTATTTGAATCTTCATTGATATTCTTACTTCCTAAAATGAATTTTATTCTTCATGTTATTCCTATTTTAATACCTTACTCGGCTTAATATCTCTCCATTTTCTTATGTATGTACTCAGGTTATCCCTTTCAACGCTAAGTGAGAAAGATTGTTGGGGTAATGTAAAAGATGTTTTCTATAAATATTTTGTATTTCATGTTTATGTTGTTATATTGTGTTTCTAATTTCCCAAGACACTAGACCTATCGATCATCTAAGATGTATTAAGTGCCAATTAATGTAATAAATAATGTCTAAACATGAAATAAGGACCAGGGTTGTTATGCTCTATGTAAACCCTGAACCACATCCTTGGGATTACCTCCTTGATTATATCAAAATATCCATCTCCCAAGGCTAATGGCCATTCACAATCCCCCAATCACTTATCATGGTTTTAGCTTTTTTGACAATATCGTTAAGTCTAATTTTACCTATTTTTTATCACACCAATCCTGACTCATGTGGGATTAGTGAGACAATGAACATGACATCTTCTTTGGATCACTAACCAACATATTCCCTGACATGATCTGGGACCAATTGCCATTAATAATCCCCATGCACCCTCATCCAGCATGAAATTTGTAACACCCCAAGATTTTATGAGAATTATACTTTTTAATTTATTTTATGTCTTCTATAGTATGCTACACCAAGATTATCTTGCGCTATACGCAACACCGTATTAGTTTGCAGTATACAGAACAATAATCTTGGATCATGTTACACACAATTTCAAGTTCGATTGAGAGAATTTATTCTACGCAACATTGAGTGTGTGTATATATATATAGACAATGTATAAATGAAATATTGTTGGATTATATTATTCGTAACAACAACGAAATCTTTCACTACACACAACCCTGACTTGGCTTGCATTAAACGCAATCACGACCTTCCACAACAGCGTCTGTTGTACGCAATACCGAGTTTCACTAAACAATGATATGTTATTAAAATAATATATAAACTAGCTGTTATGAATAATAATACCATTATTTTGAAATTTTATAAATTTTATTTTTCAAAATGGACATCATTTTTGGATTCGGAATATCGAAATTAGCCTAGGGTGAATTTTTGGTATTTTTCTAAAAACAATCAAGTTTTGATAAATAGTGAAAACACTGAGTTATTGGTTAAAAAACCAACTTTTTATTTAAATAATAAATCAAATTATTTAAATTTATTTTAGGTCAAAATAGATACCTAATACTTATATAAGCCCAATGTAATTCATTGGAGTCATTTTATAATAATTTTAGATACATAAATTTTTTTTTTCACCGTCTTTTACCCACATCCTAGGAGAATTTGAAAATTTACATAAAACATAATTTTACTGATTCTATGAATGGAATTTCTAATTTTTGGTTAATAGTAACTTTTTTACTTTTATTTACCACGGTTAAAAGTAAATAGGGTAATTAAGGGTAAAAATGATATCATTATTACCATAACACATGTCCTAATTCTATTGGATAAGTGTAATTCGACCAAAAACAACCTTAGGAATAAAATATGACCATTTATATCCACATGGATTAGATTAGGACATTTATTATTATTTAATTCAAAGAAGAGCTAAAAGAGTGAAAATAAAAGTTTAAAACAAATTCTTTTTAATATAGGGTTATAGATAAGATAAATTTGACTATAAATATTTGTTAGAAAGATAAAGATATTTCATACATAATGTTGTTTTATTTATAATTTTTAGACATTATGTAATTTAATTTAAGTATGACACAATGATGATGCAGTAATTATCTTATTAATGAAATATTAACATAATTGATGTTATAAATACCCAAAGAAATAGAATTTTTGACTTTATATGAATTAAACCAATTTTATAAGTTAATATGACATTTTTGTAATGATTTAATTAACATTTTTCTAACTAATCATGCTGTTATGAGTTTCACAAAAATCAGGTACAAAATTGTGTCAAAATTGACATAAAATAGTTTTTTAAAAAAATTTATCTTATTAATTGTTAATTTATTCCTAAAAATATAAAGTTATGAAAAATGACATAGATAATGATATATATTTTAATAATAAACCACTTGGGGTTCATTTGACTTATAATAGTACGTTTATTATCCATATAGTGTATGAAAACAAAAAGGCACGAAAAAAGTTATTTAACTTATAGTTAAATCTAAATGATAAGGATAAAATAGTAACCTAAACTTTTATAAAACCTATTAGTTGAGAGGATTTAGACCCATCCCCAAATTAGATTCTAAATAAATCAATTTGGAACTATTGAAAACCAAATATGACTTTATTATATAATAATATTTTATGTTTTTCCTAAGGTGCCCCTCTCCTCCCTTATAAAAAGGGATCCCCTTTCCTCTTCTATTCACATGCCTTTGAGCCTTGAATATCGGCCAACCCCATCCAATAACTCTTCTAAACCTCTCTAGTTATATCATAGAGGTCTTGGTCTTCTCAAAAGTCCAACTCTAGTGCCCTAAGAAGAAGTTTAAAGGAGGTGCGTCGAGGAAGTGGTAATCTCTTCTATCGACTCTTTCAAGTTTCATTCTTCTTCTACTTCCTCTTATTAAGTTGTTTCATTATAAATTAATAACATAAGTATTAACTTTATACTGATATGTCATTATAAATATTAAACAACCTTATTTCACATTCTATCCATCCCACAGAAAACAGAATCTTCGCGCATGCGTACGTACATAATACTGTCTCCACGCTGTGGTGTAAATAGTTTTTCCACCACCAACTTACTTGAATGGGTATAATGCTATAATGAATAACTATATATGATTATTATAACATCATACTTATTTTGATATATTATATTATCCACTACAATTCTAATAATGATTATTGGAATGTTATCATCGCTCGTGCGTATGTACGGACTACCGTCTCCAAGAACTTGATGAGATTCATTTTCCATGATTAACCATTCAAGTATAATTATAAAGTATATATAATAAATAATCATGAAAGATATCACATAATAATTATACTTGATTTATTTACATATATGTTTCATTTACTTAATTCCATTCAATTTAATAAGGAAATGAAAACAACGTTCATGCGTACGTACGGCCAACCGTCTCCATGAACGGTGTATTACATTCCATTTATCTATCTGTCATATATATTTATATCCTGAAGATATATTATATATAATTCATGTTTTAAATTCTGGAATTAGGTAAATCAGTATATAAGTAATAATATCACGAACTACAAGTCGAAACATGTACGATAAATAAAACGATTTTACCCAAAACACTACTTTAACATGGAATTTACAAAAGTATGTGTAATATAAAGTCATAAGTGAACCATATATGATATAATAACAATGAATATAATTCAATAATAAATAAATGATATTATTTAAATCATTATACAGGAGGTTCAGATACATACGAAGCATATCAGACATAAGGTAAGGGACAATTTTGCTGTCTCCTTTTTATCCGAGATAGCTTATATGAAAGTATTTACTAGGGTTATATTTTTCATCCATGTCCATAAAAATGTTTTCATAAAGTATTTAATATTCTTAAATGTATATTTAAATTCATTTTTACACATCTTTAATTTTACTTTGTGTTATGGAAGGAATCTTTCTTTTGTTTACCATATGTGGTACTTTTTGACTTTTCCGTTAAAAGTATGAGGAGAAGGTTTTCTTTAACTTATACGACATGAATGGATTTTTAAGGTTTTATAACACATTATTTTCATGAATTTTAATCTAAAATATTTCATAACTATTTTCAACAAAATCCTTTTCTTTTAAAATTTCATGGCATTTTGTGAAAAGAAAATTATTTTGAAGAAGAAAAGTTATATTCCTCAAGAATTCATTTCAAGTGTTTTTTCAAAACCATTTTCCATATAAGATGAAATTATTTATTATGTGTATGTTTCAAGTATAATTTCTCTATGATTTACATGGCTTCACTTATATTATGATGAAATGATATCCATTTGTTTTATATGGATTATGTTATGATGGGATGATGTTTATGAAACCCATTTTATTCTTTGGGTTATGATGAATGATTTTTGTTTATGTTGTGGCACACAAAAGAATGATTTCATTATCAGATGGGTGGGACATATATATCACTCCAATGCATTGGGTAAAGATTTATATCTCATGAGATAGACATGGATGGAATGGATAGTTAATCTGGTTCAGTGATACAGGACTGGAATGAGGAGTGAACTCGATTCAGAAAGGGGATTTGTCCACTAAGATGGTCATTGCACCAATGCCTTGGCTAATATGGAAATCATATCATGTTATTAATGGTTTCCCATAATTACATGTTTTATTCCCATGCAATTTTATCACGATTGATGTTCCATTATGATCTATGCCTTACGTACTGCCATGTTTTATGTCATTGCTCAAGATTTTGATGTTTAAA
This sequence comes from Viscum album, assembly GCA_963277665.1. Lineage (NCBI taxonomy): Eukaryota > Viridiplantae > Streptophyta > Magnoliopsida > Santalales > Viscaceae > Viscum > Viscum album. Next base: position 421,198,652 of record OY728142.1, on the reverse strand, counting down.
CATTATGTTCATGTTTTTATGTTCAAATGTATATGGCTTGTTTTATTTTCTCCATGCTTACCCTTATTGAGAATGTGAGATCACTCTTTATATGATTTCTTTTCCCCAGGATATAAATAATGGTTTTAGGTAAGAAAACAAAAGGGGAAGATCTTTATGGGAGATGTTGAAGATCTTTCACCACAGTTAGAAGATTATGTTTCGAGTTTCCAAAGACACTAAACTATTACGATCCTTTGGTGTTTTTTTGTTATGTATTTAGCATTCTGAAAAAAGTAATGTAATTTCCTTGCACGTCAAGCTTTGTGTCTCTACAAAATTAAACTGCATGTTATAAATTACAGAGTTTTTGATCTCCAACTTCTAAAAAAAGTATGTTGGAGGCCTCTCTAAGGTTCAATCCTAACCAATGGTAAACTCTTGTTATCCCTTATAGGAATGTATCCTATTGATGTGACATATTCCCTTTTTGGGACCCATCTACCGAATCTGCTGCCCAGATGTGTTTATATCCACACATAATGCTAACCATGCATCTGGCCCACACTTCACCATCCTAAACCTACCAAGAGTTCCCCTCTTATAAAAGGATTATAACCATAAATATTACCCTAAAACATCTCTAGGATATTTTCCTTTATGTACACCTTAATTCTATGTCCCCTTCATCAACTACATTGACATTGATCTCTTTATTTCAAACATTGTACATATGAAGCCTCCCAGATGTTCAATCACATCATTAATTTCCCATCCCAATCTCTCATTCAAGCCTTTGTGTCTCTGTAAGATCATTCCCAAACCTAGAGGTTACAACTTCCTTAGGGTCCCCATATATATTCTCTATTATGATGGGCCACCTCTTTAGGTGTCCAATCTTCCCACCGAATGCCGTGGAATTTTATACCTAGCCATAGAGATATGTTGGAATTATCTTTATGTTTCAATACCAACACCTTCACCTTCACATCGGCTGCAAATCATTCATTCTCATCCATTGAAACTTCTTCCATATCCATATTGATTTCATCCTGGCCACCATATACCTATGAACTCCCGTCATCGAATTGAGCAGATAAACATGAATAAGCCTTGCACATTATATCGAACCAATCAAGAGTGATTCTCTTATGAAGGGAAGATAACCATGTGTAAGCCCATAAATCATCCTTGTGAACAACATGTGTTTTGATCCATGTCATCTATACAAGGTGTGTTTGAAGCCTTTTAGAGGTTCAATCCTAGAAAATGGTAATCCTTTGTGTTCCCTTCATTTGGGTGTTCCTCCTTGATCCGTTAATTGTGATATCTAGATATTCCTTCATCATGTGAAACCTTCCCTTTTTGGGACACACCACTCTTAGGTTATTACTCAATGGCTATTTTGACCCCATCCATTTGATAAAACCTGTATGTGCTCCCTCAGAGGTATGTACCTATATAGTTTACTTTTATAAGTGTTCTGATCAATCCAATCTATCTCTATTTGATGTTAAACTTGTATAATTATATATTTCAAACATGGTAAGATAAAGAAAAACTCATTGACCTGAATATGATATATGATAATCTAAGATCTATGTGGGAAGCTTCGAGTTTCCAAATCCTTATTAATCCCTCTAATTAGGATGAATATAGGTGTTCCAATGTTTCGGCATTCATACATTCCATAGATGCATATAATGATTACTATCCTAGATGAATATTGCTAACCAAACATGATCCCATTATAATGTAATGAAATAAGTTATGTAAATAACTTGTATCCAAGAAGAGATGGAATTGGGAATATTTTCATGAAAATCATCTTAATATCTAAGGGAGAACCATATCTAGTGAAGAATTTAATGTAGGAATCCATGAAAGGTGAGAACAAAATACCATCATCTCATTTTGACCAAAGGGGTAAAATACCTGAAATATTGGTGAATTCCACCCATATTTGGAATAATAGAATGAGGGGAATTATTAACCATCAACAAGAATCAACATGCCTCAAGAGACACTCACAGATGAAAGCATCAGAAATAATGTCTTACCATGTACACTTTAATTTTGGGATTGGGACGTCTGCTTATGTACCCTATTGTTTTGGGCATGGTATTTCCTCCCATATATCGTTTTATATCGTAAAACCTTTATCATTACCCAATGAATTGGAGATACATGTCCCACATTTCAGGGGTAAAAATCATAGATACATGAGCCATAAGAAAATAAAACTTGCATCATATCATGACCCATAAAGAGAGATTGGTCTCATAAACAACAATTAGAACCCCTAAAATGAAATGGGTATCATTAACATTTCATCACATGATAAACTATAGTAAATATATAGGTTTTATAATCATTTGATTAAATAATAACGGATGACAATAATTGGTATTCAAAATTATATAACATTGGGAATAAAAAAAGATTTCATAAAAATATAACCTGTGAATGAGAAATGGGTTTTATGAACATATAACACATGAATTAGAAAAATATTTCATAAAGGACATGAAGTCATGATTAACCCATTTGGAGAAATAATATGAATGAACACATTACATAATTACATAAAAATTCATGAGTAGCATTAATATATGTCATCCTATATTGAAAATAATTTTAAAATATCTTTCAAAAACATTTCTTATGGAAAATAATCTTTCATATTTGAAAAACTATTTTGAATGCATAAAACTTATTAAAAATAATTTTCATTTGAAATAAATTTAACACATATAAAAATGATTTTAAATCATATTTAAAACCTTTTTTCTTGAAAAACTATAGGATAATATTCAAATCATTTAAAACCAAATATTTAATGAAAAAAATTTGAAAACCATTAAAAACAATGATAAATTTTGGAAAACATTTTTAGTTAAAAATATATGAAATAATATTAAAAAAATATTGAAATTAATTTTCCTTGTAATTTTAATTCAGGAAACATTTTGTTAAAAAATAAATTTAAAAAACTTGAATAGAATATTCATATAAACGATAGTGGGTTAATTCATACATTCCATATTATTTTAAAAGAATATTCGTTTTTCATGATGAAAAGGTAATAAAAATGAAATGTTTCAATAGTTAAAAAATGTTCTTTTTAAAAAATTGGTATATGGAAAAATGGAAAGAATTTATTTTAATTTTTATAGTATAATAGTATAATATTATTGGAAACCCATTTTAGAAATCATGGTTTTGAGGGAACATTAAAATCCAACCAAAGATAGAGGTAAATTAAGACTACCATATAAACACTCTCTTAACTATATAATATACCAACGTTTGAAAAATAGGTACAAATATATTAATATATAATTAATAAAAATAAGAGGAGATAATTTATTAGTTTTCTTAAGAGATGGAGAAAAATATTTCATCAATGGAACCATAATCCTAAATTGTCTTTAAAAGTGATGGGAATGGTTCAATAAACTCTCAGCACTTGATATCCTAGAATGATACCCAACACTCACAAAAATGAAATTAAATGTAGCCTAATATATCATGAATATAATGATATTAATTATATATGTTTCTAATGGTCGTATATACACCTCAAATTAAAATATATGTGCATAACATGGTATGTGTACCATAGAAGGAAAATTGAGGCAAAATTATATTTTCGATTTTATAACTATTAAAAAATAGAAACCATGAATGAAATATAATAAAACATATATTTCAATACTAATTAGTTTTAGTATTGAATAAATCCTTGTAATTATACAAACCACAAAAAATAATGGGTGGTGAATGAAGCATGTATCTGTAGGAAATAAAAAGTGAGATGAAAATATCTTACACTGTGTGTTAATTTTATTCGTACTCATAAGAACCAACTTTATGATAAATATAAATGTATTATAAATATTTAAAAATATATATTAATATATATAAATCCAAGTATGGTTTTATTATTAATTCATATTACCCACTTGTCAAAAATTCTATCTTAAGGTTATGCTTTATGTAATAGTCGCTGTGTTTTTTCACATTTTTATTAATATGTTATATAATTAGTAATATAACTTATATCATGATTTCAACAATTTAAAACATTATAGAAATATCATTAGTATTCATTATAAATTTATTATAATAATATATATAATTATGAAATGGAATACACCATTTTTCGAGATGGTAATATCTATGTACACATGAACATTGTTTAAGTTATATTATAATATTAAAAGAAAGACAGAAAATAGAATATATGTTGTATATATATATATATATATTGTAATTCATCTAGACCTTTTTCACCATATATATCATATTGTTTCACAATACTCATCTTTAATACATTCAATGTAGTGTGTGAACAAATTACATCGCTTTTAGTGGGAGGCATTCCATACTTCCTGAAACAAAATTACCATGTTTACACCAAGTGGAAGGTATAATGATAATTGTTGTAAAATGACTAAATAACATAATTAAAGAATAAATATAATATATAACATATATAAATATAATTTTAACATAATTTCAACAATTATAGGTGGTAAATGAAAAATTATAAAACACTATTTCTGGAGGCTATCTTCACCATACACAAAAATAGTATGTCTGTTACACTTTAGATGGAGGTGTATTCAAGTATAGGTCAAAAAAATTTCTTAAAAAATTTTAGTTTATTGGTGATTTGTTTCCATATAATCATCGAATAAAAATATTTGAGGTGGAGGAGAAAGAAAATAATAGAAAAGATATTGAGAGATGAGGTTGCCTCTTATTCAGGTAACTCATTTTGGTTTATTCCAAAAGGACTCAATGGACTACATCCCTTCCATAATAATTATTCAATGATGAATGTAGGGATGTTTTATGAGTATTGGAATTATATTATCGGAACCTAAGTGATTTTTGAGTTGTGAAGTAGAAAAAGGGGTGATGGCCTTTTATATGGAAGGGAAAGGTCACATTGTATTTTCGAATAAAATTTTGGTGTACCAACGCTTTTGCCAAAATAAATCATTAAAAAAACAACCCAAATCAACAATGTAATTTTAATGTATAAACAATGGTCATCCAATTAGTTTGAAAATTTTTTGGGTCATTTTGGCTCTTAAATTTAAGGTTTAGTACTTTATTAACATAATTTTCCTCTTAACATTTGAAATTAATTTAAGTGTTTTTATCTAATAAATTTCATAGAAAAAAAGTTAACCATATTATTAAACATAAATTAATCGTATTAAATATATGTAATCCATTTTTATAAATTGTTATCACATTATTGAAAGAAAATAATTTAAAAATAATCCCGCTGACGGGACCACACTAAGGGTTTTGAACGTTTAATTATCCACAAGTTTGCTATGTTTTTATAAATAATTTCAAAGTGAAATTGATTCCAATAACCTAAATTAGATTAATTTATAGAAGAATTATATCATTAATATTTTAAACCAAATTAAAATATAATTTATCCGTGTAAAGATACTATTGTATAATTTAGTTCTGAATTAAAATTCGTTATTTTTAAATATTCATCTAAATATGATGTTTATCATAAAAATCTTAAAAAATATCACTAAGATAACATAACCATTAAAAATGAATAAAAAGGATATTTATTTTTTGAATAAAATTTCTATATGTGTCTAAAATTATTTTTATTTTCGTATATATATGGATATAAAAGTAGTTCATTTCAGAAAATATATTTTTAAACATATAAGGGAATTACCAAAAATTATATCTATCATCATCAATATGTTTTTTTTAAAAAAATATAAAAAATATTTTAAATGAAGTTATAAAAATTTATATTAGTTTAATTAATGTATATATTATTATTATATTATTTATTTAATTATAACTGTAAAATATTTTCGTAGAAACTTTTTTTTCATGTAACACGTGCCAAGTTGGTTTTTCATGTTGCGTATGAAAATTCAATGTTACATGTAAGAATTCGATGTCACAAGATAAAATTGGTGTTCCATGTAGAGTAGGGTAAAATTTATGTCGTGTTTAGTGCATTATTAACTTGGTGTTTCATTTAACGAAATACAATAATAGTTGTTTAATATAAAATAAACTATTTTCTATATAACATGAAAGGAAAAATATCACAATGGATAAATTTATACAATGAAATATTCCCAAAATCTCAGGGGGTTATAACTAATGTACCATGCGAAGGGCAATTAGTGTGTGAGATACTCTCAGTATTCCACCACCAAAGGTGTTTGTAACAATATGGGTGTTTATATTAAATTAATAGTGTACTAATAAGAATAAATTCAATGAAATAAATAAATGAATACATTAGATCGAGTTCCCGAGGGGATACATGAATGAAAATAAATTGTTCAGCCTATTCTGTTGGTATGAATCAAGTTCATCCTATACAGGGATGATATAATATATGTAAATAATAATTCAACACAAAACAAGGGTCACGATATAAACTAAACCAAAGCATTTGATTTTTCTCAGCGATCTCGTCTCTAGATAAACATTATGCATTATTTTCCTTCATTATAAAATGAATCATTATAATATAATATGTTCCACCTTGATTCCATACTAGGTTATCATAAATGGAATCCCTAGTATCGCACTAGGGGAATTATAAATAGACAACACCATAAGAGTTCGTCCAAGGAAAACCCTTAATGAAATCCAAAATATTACTCCTATGTAAAGATAATAATGACCTTAGAAAATGATCTTGGTATCTACCATAGGAGTTCTTAGTGTCAATCATGTCATGGTAAAAAAATCAGGCATTTTAGACTATCTACAGGGTCTCCCCTCGAGAACTATTATCACCCATATAGAGGTAAAGAAATAGCACAATGATCCTATCCAAGGCAAACAAAGTGTCACTGCTGGAGCATCATACATTCATTAACAAATTAAAATTATAAATCATGATTATCCCATCAAAGTAAATCATATATAGAATCCCTTGTGTTGCTTTTGGAATAGTACAATCAAAATCTAATCACTCAATAACTCACATAATTTTTAGAAGGCTAAGAAATAATGCTACATAAATTAACATGCCCAAATACATTTTAATCCATGAAATTTAACTGTAACTTAAATAATAAATCCTAACTCAGGGAAACACGTATTTCATTATTTATTTCACATTATAATATATTTATTACAATGGAATACACCCCTCAAAAGTTGTTAAAACAATTTAAGGTAAAGGTAAATTAAAACCTTAAGGGAAGGAACACACATATGGTTGGCTCATGTCAAGGAGGTCAATCAAGATAATGATTTTCTACAAAACATGGAACATATTGGTATATAAAAACAATGAAAATTAATTAAATATAATTCAAGGAGGAAATAGTGGAGAATTATTCCCCATGGGACAATGGAACATTATATAAAACCATTGTACTTGAGATAAAATACATAGATAACCTAATTTATCTCTGTATCACTCTCCTAATCTAGTTTCATCACATGAATATAGATTGAATGGGATAAATCACAATAATAGATTAATACCCTAAAACAAGGGCAAATGAGCACATGCCAAATTAGTGAAAAATATGGAAATATAAAATAATGTAATAAGAAAGATGATATGAAAGTCTATTATTCAAGTTCCAATGCATCTAATGTTGAATGAAATGGAGATTAGATGTGGTTGAAATGTCAAATCCTATCTTGGAATAGGGGGGATTAATGTGAGTGAAGTGGATGTTGTAAAGGAAAAATTAGTGAGGAATAATGGTGAAGGATTTAAAACATTTCGGAGGTAAAGGGTAATTTATCACCTTAATTAAGGATTTCAAAATTTGTCCACAATTTTGGCCGAACACTACACCAACTATGCAACATCTCTTTTCCTGGTAACCCCATCACAAGGGCTATCTATATGGTTTGAGTAACTATAGAAAACCATTAATAATTCCCCTTCCAAGATTCTTGCAGCACATACATGTGAATGTTTCCTAGGAAATAAGTCTTTATACAAACCTTATGGCCATCTTTCTACAATTTATTCCCTACACGATTGAGTGAAATGGTTAGCACCAACTATGTATTAACTGTGTGGCTCACTACACCTCCCTAAATTTTCAATCATTAGGTTTGAACGAGCCCAAAACTCTCTGAAACCACCAATTATCTTTTTAATCATATTACAAAGATATAAATAGGTTATGAACATTAATATTTGAGTATGTGCCTCTCTAAAAATATGTGTTATTACAACAAGGAGGCAAATATTATTCCAATTTGTACCTCCATTATGAGTGGAATCAAATTACATTAACACCCACCTCCTTGATTAATGAGTGACAACTTAGGAGCACAAAAAATCCTATAGTGATTTACATACCCCTCTAGATAGCCTAGAATCATAATTTCTCATTTTTCACAAACCAAAATAATATAACTTCATATAATTTGATCTGAATTATATATCAATGTTTTAGTCTATTAATAGATGAAATGATTTTTTAAGCATCAAGATACTACCAAGTGTTACTTTTATAGAGAGGCATTTCATATTGAATGTTATATATGATATTTTTCATAATTATCAAGAAATATAGCTATTATTAGGGACATAAGATTATCCAAATAGATAATTCATGTATATATGAAGCACACATATGCACATTTTATTAGTCCATAAATCAATACCATGAAATACTAAAAAGAACAAAAATATAAGCGAATTAAAAAAATGTCACAAATTATTATTTATTAAAATATAATATGAATTAAATATTTTTTAAGATATGGTTTTGAAGTTAACATCCCATAAGTAGAAGATAAGAAGAAATAAATATTTGGTAAGTTAAATTTCTGATAATTTAATAAATGGTTATGAGTATTTTAAATTATGAATCACGTCATACTTAAACAATGATGACTAGTAAATCATGCCATAATCAAAATATCATATAATTATAACACTTCAGTTTCAAAATGTTTTATTTAACCATATTTATACACATCAAATTCATACGAGATAAGAGTCTCATAAATATCTCTACCTTATTCTCTAAACAAGAAATTTGAGATGTAATAATTATATATTCACTTTCGATCTCATATTATGTCTCGTTAAGATATCCATTATGAAATATATCAATAAAAAAAATTGTTTCTTTTGATCAACTTAAATACAATGTATCATCAATATTTATCATTTTCCCATTATAAAACGTTATTTTTTATCTTCTGAATCCAACAATTACATTTGTATAAACTAATATAGTATCAATATGTATTTCTATTAATCAAAATTGTAGAAAATATTTCATAGAAAAAGGAATTGTATGAGTCGTATCATTCTATCCAAAAAAACATATCATCCATCATATTATCAATATTGATTTAATCATTCAATGAAAATAAAAAATAAAAAAAATTACAAAAACATTTACTAGGATGAAAATAAATTTTACATACATATCACATTACCCTTTAAAACATTATCCCACCCATGGTATTCAAATTCATCATAGATATCAAGATAAATTCCCATAAAATTTTAAAATATTGTATCTAGATAATCATGGGATATTTACAAAAACCATGACAGATTCAGTTTATTATTTTACTTTTTTATTTAATTGATTCCATTTTATAGTCTAAAAGATGTTTTGATGACAGAAATTTGCGAGAGATTACCTTTCATTCCCCAACGATATCAAATATTATTTATATAATAATATTTTTCTTGAATATATTGATTCCAAGCTTATTTTTTCTTCCAATTATAATTATATTTATTTTATGTAGGATGGCCATCAAATTTCTATAAAATCTTATTTCCAGGAACCCTTCTTTTACCATTATTTTTGGGAAATTGTCGCATTCACTTCTTTGAATTACTGTTAACTAAATCGATCAGATTTATTATTCTTTATCAATAATTCAATATTTTCAATAGGATGTGGTAATAAATAAATTAAATATAAGTATTTTATAAACTGGTGCAATTGATACTATTTCAATAGGAGAACATTCGAGTAATCAAAGGTAGAATACACTTTTTCCATCATATCATCACCTACAAAATTTTTTCCACATAATTTTAATTGAGAGGTTATTTTAAAGATCCAAATTATATTATATTAAATTTAAAAATATTTAAATTAAATGTTTTCCAATCATATTGATCTTCTCAAAGAAACACTGTAACACCCGATATTTTTATGAGAAATTTTTTGTGATCATGTTATATACATCATCAAAGGAATATCTCACTATACACAACACTATCTTGGCTTTCTTTACATGCAATCTTAACCATCCTCGATAGCTTGTGTTGTACGCAATACCAAGTTTCACTAAACAATGATATTCTATTAAAATATTATTATGAACTAGCCATTATGAGTAGTATTACCCACTTTTTGAAATTTTATCATTAAAAATGGACATTATTTTTTGATTCGGAATATCGAAAATAGCTTAGGGTGAAATTTTGGTATTTTTCTGAAAACTTTCAATTTTTAATAAATATTGAAAAAACTAGGTTATTATTTAAAGGCCGAATTTTTATTTAAATAATTATTTATTTTATTTAAATTTATTTTTGGTACAAATTGATACATAATACCAATATAAGTTCAATGTAATTCATTGGAGTCATTTTATAATAATTTTAGATATATAAAAATTTTATTGAACTTTTCACCGTCTTTTACCCACCTCCTAGGAGAATTTGAAAATTTACATAAAACTTAATTTTACCACTTCTGTGAATGGAATTTTGAAAATATGATGGACAAGGTTAATATCAAGGAGTAATATTTGGTTCAATGAGATGAAAATAATTTTTGGTGAATAGTAACTTTTTACTTTTATTTACCACGGGTAAAAGTAAATAGGGTAATTAAGAGTAAAAATGATATTATTATTTCCCTAACACATGTCCTAATTCAATTGGATAATTTTAATTCGACCAAAACAACCTTAGGAATCAAATATGACCATTTAGGTCCATTTGGATTAGATTAGGACATTTATTATGATTTTATTTAAAGAATAGTTAAAATAGTTAAATCAAAGTTTAATAACTAAAACATTTTTAATATATGGTTATTCATAAGATAATTTTGACTATAAATATTCATTAAAAATATAAAAAGATTTTATACATAAATTTATTTTATTTATAATTTTTAGACATTAAATAATTTAATTTATTTATGACACAATGATGATGCAATAACTTACTTATTAATGAAATATTAACATAATTGATATTATAAATACCAAAATAAATGTAATTTGAGACTTTTTATGAATTCCACTAATTTTATAGGTTAATATTACATGTTATTATTTATTTAATTATCTTTTTTAGAACTAATCATTCTGTTATAATTTTCAAAAAAAATCATGTACCAAATAGTGTCAAAATTGACATAAAATAGTTTTTAAAACAAGTATTATATTATTAATTGTTATTTTATTCCTCAAAATCTAAGGATCAGCCAAATTACTTATATAAGGTTATATATATTAATAATAAACAACCTGGAGTTCTTTTGGATTGTTATAGTAAGTTTAATAACCATATAGTGTAAGAAAACAAGAAGACACAGTAAAAGTTAAATTATTTAACATAGAGTTAAATCTAAATGATAAGGTTAAAATATTAACCTAAACATGTACAAATTCTATTGGATGAGAGGATTTAGACCCATCACCACCTTATCTTAGAAATAAATCAATTTGGATCTATTAAAAACCAAATATGACTTTATACTTCGTTCCATAATCCATCATTATGAAAAGGGATAGGCATTGAGAAGACCTTAAAGTACTAATTTCATGTAATAATTTTTTGATCATTTTTCTTGAATGAAACTATCTTATGAGATCATAATTTTTGTGAAGTAAGGATATTATTTTTAGTTAATTGTGATTCAAGAATGTGTGGAGTTTTTGAAAAAAAGAAAAGTTTAATAAAAGTGTTTATTTTTATGAAATTTTGGATCCATAAAAATGTGTGATATTCCATGAAACTATGGGGAGTTGTCTTGGGATTGTGTGGAAAATAAGGGTTTATAATTTTTATAGAAAATAGCTTCATGAAACACCAATTTTGGTGTATTAAATGGTTATTAAAATCATTAAATGGATTATATACTGAATGAACAATGTGTATACATTAGCAGCGAGAGTAGTTATATTTCATTAAGCGAGTGGTTGTAAACTAGGAGAAATAGTGAATATGCTCTAGTCATTGTAACATTGGAGATAATGATTATAGTACATTGGTACAATGACTTTTTATGATCCTTAGATTACCTATTTAGGATGAATTAAGTAAATTTGTTGTTTAACATTCAGGATTTCATTTTAAATTATATTTATTCCAGAAGAAGTTAGAATATATTATTTAAATATGAAAAAAGATATAAATGGGAAATTTTTTTAATCCACATACCTTGATTCACCCTCTCCCCCTATTAGGCTATTTAACATTGTGTCCCCACGATTTTAAAAAAGATTATTAATTTTTGACTTGATTATAAATTAGAAAACAACTAAAAGAATGTAATTGATGTTGATATTTTGAATGAATATTTACTTAAATAATACTTTCCATGATATCCCTTATTTTTGTTAGAGAATTGTGATCATAATTTATTATAAATAACATAATGGTAATAAATGATAATGTAGATACATAATTAATGGAGGATAAACACAAAAAATGACCAGAATAACCAACAAATGGAACCCACAAGTTTATTCCAGAATGACGTATTTATATATATACATGATAGAGGAGGAAGAATATGAAAATTTGGATATAAAGTTATTGAGGCCATAAAACCTATGAGTTTCATTTGCATTTTCATTTATTTTCTTTCATATTTTAATGAATCTCCTTAAATGAAAACCTAATATGATAATTCCTTGTTAAAATATGTAATAAAGAAAATGTAATGGGAGAAACCATTAATGAAGGATTAATATTATGTAATTCAATAAAACACTTGATAAAGAAATATCTTCAATGTGACACGTCCTATTGAAAGTGAAATTATTTCTAAAAAAGGAATTCAATATTCATTTTGAAAAATATATATGGTTTTCATTGAAATGAATCTTAAAGACATATACATCTTTATATTTTAAAATATCATTTGGATAGTAAAAAATTCAAGAGATATGATTTGTTAAATATATTTTTATATAGTATTCTTTAATTTATGTGATACATGATACGTAATAGACATTTAATATAATGGGCATGCATATAACAAGTCCCAACCCACTTATTTTCATAACACGACGAATCATCAAGAGAAACCATACACTCACATTACTTTCATCATAAATTTTTAAAATCTTTGAAAAAATTTGATGATGTAGTAGTAATATTTTTCTTCATTTATCGCAATAAAATGGGTATTTTTCTATATTAAAAATATAACATGCAGGTGATTATGATTTATGTGTATCTAGAATGATATCCTCCATATGTATATCCCTCTAATTATTTTTTCATGTAGATTAATATAATCTCTTGTCACGTGTCCATGTAATTAGTGAAAAATATTATTTTCTCTATTTTAATATCTTTATGTATGTGTTCAGAAGAACTGAGAATATAGATTAATAGAAAATTCAATATTTGGTCTCATAAAATTTTCATGATATAAAAGGGTGCTTATGTAACTATGATACAGTATGTCAGAACAATGAATTTTCTCATTATTTTCATAAGTATTACAAGTGTCCTTCATAGTATCAAGAGAACAAACAACCATTAGAGAACTTAAAGGATATTATTTAACCATAGAAAAATTTAAAATGATTTTTCCATATATTTATTTTTTGTAAACGATAATTCCTTTATTTATGTGTTCCACTTGAAAACTAGTGAACATTTTTTCTTACCTTGGACTTTCATAATAAATTATCTACTAATATTGTTTTTTATTATATAAATTTCATTTAAAGTCTCAATTATATTAATTTAATCAACATATATTATCTTAATAAAAAATTGTTCATGTTTTCTTATTGGCAGTACATGAAAAAATCAAATCATTTTGAAACACTTATATTCTAAAATACATGATTTAATGATTATAACACATTCAATATTCTTTTAGGACCATATAATGATATTTTAATCATAGTGGAATACAAATATAGTTAATTTGATTGAAATTATGTCGAAAACCATTATAGAGGATGATATTATATAAAAATTGTATTCCACCTTTCATGCCTATAATGTGAACCTGTAGTAGCAATATCAAAATAATTGGTTTACAAAATATTCTAATCTAGTTTCTTGTTTACATTATGATTGAATAAAATAATGTGTTATAAATGAAGAATCACCAATCTCATCTGACTAATTATGATCAATTCCTATATGTAAATGCACATTTTCACAAAATAATGGTAGAGTATGGGGTCAGGGATAGAAGAATGTATGTACACATGTTGATCGTCCTTAGAAATATAAACATAAAAACAAATTAAAAGAATAAAATGACAATAAATAATGATTTTTAAGAGAAAAATAATTATCGAAATAATATTTGATATCATTGTAGAACAAAAGGTCACTAGTGTAACATATTTTATACTTTGAATAATCTCACAAAAATTTATTGGGAATTAGTAAAAGAAAATTAAAAAAATTATAAATTAATTATGTCAATTCCTTGGGTGGAAACTTTAGAATATTTGGATCCAAACATTTAAACTATTGTTGGTGTCAGTTTTGACATATCAGTTTTTTTAAGGACCATGGGGGAAATTATGATATAATTGGGGATCATAGAATAGAAAATTAATTTTTATTTATCTATTAATATAAATATAAATATAAATATTTTATTTATTTTCTTCTTATATATCAAAAAAACTGATTAACTAGAGTATAATATATGTCTGGTAGATATTGGGACTACTCATTCAATTATTCATTATAGGAATTAGTTTATTCAACTCAAATAAAAAAAATACATTTGAAAACTATATAATGTTTTGTAAATTTAATAGATATGAATATAAGATGAAAAATAATGTTTGCTAAAAAATAATGATAAATAATGATGATGCATTTTTTGTACATATTTAATAAATCTATTACTTTTTATTGATATTCAATGTAATGGATATCATTTCAGGAAAAAAGTTTAAATCGATATTGAATATATAATTATTACATCAAAAACTTTGGGTTAAAAAACTGAATAGTAGAAAATATCCAGACTCATTTTCTTTATATTTTACAAGTATAAAGGATGGATGAATATAACATTATACACTAACAGTTCTATGATTCTATGATAGTTGTTATCTGAAAAGATCATCCACGTCATCTTAGTTAAAATATGATACAACCTATTATAAAAAATTCTAATTCTTACTCATTAAAGGAAAAAATCATTCATATATGAAGTGATGTTTTTGAAAATATTGGAAATAGTGGGATTTCATTTCAAAAAAATCACTATATAAACTATCTTTATATCTTCCATCATTTTTACGAAGAATACATAGTAACAGTTTTAGTCTTATTCATATGTCTTGATGTTATTTTTAGTATTTAATGGTATTAATTGGTTCATTAACTGGATGGTCACATGAAATTATTATATAAGAGAAATATAGTTTTTTTCTAGACTTATTGATCAAATAATAATGTTATATAATGTTTTTTATGGTCATCTAATTCTAACAGTTATTTAGATAACGAAAAATAATTCTTTTCAATGAAATTTTATATATTTCTATGTATATAGGAATTCAATTTTAGACTACTATATAAGGAAATAACATCATTTATTAAGTTGAACATTATATTTGAAACATGGAAAGGGGAAGAAAAAATATATAATAAGACTATAGAGGAGAATACAATTTAGGATGAGACCCTCTTTCCATCATACCCTAGCATAATCCATTACAATATTTTTTATCCCATTCTAGACCCCCACTTTATTTATAAAAATCCATTAGTTTTGGGGACTTGAAAACATCGAGCCAGCTATTTCTATATATAGATTTACACTATTGTGACCCAATTCTCACTTCTAGATTCTTCCTACCATGTTATATAATATTTTTTTAGGACCCCCTTTTCCCTTTCATATTATTCATTCATGGTTTCTTATAATTCATAAGGAATACCCCATACATGATTTTTTAACTGTATCATGGTCTTTATAAAATTCATGTAGACAATCCTATAGAACATCAACATACAAAAAAATGGGTTTAAATTTTTTTTCATAAATAGATTACATGTCATAAAAAGACCAATTATAATGCGATAAAAACATCCCAATTATACATGGGGACATTATATCATTCATTAAAAATCTTTTTTTGTGTTATAACAATACCATATCATTATTTTTCTCATTAAAAACATTTTTTTAATATTTTTCCAAATATTTATCAAATATGAATATTCAAATTTGTTTTGTATGTACCTATTTCTCCCCCAAATAATAAACTAATAGAAATATGATGAATTTTTATTTTAATGATGAATTCAAAAATATATGTGAGTATAAATACCAAATAATTATACATTTACATAAAAGAACTAATAAATTAATTGATTCCATTACTAATATGAAAATGGTCCCTCAATTTGATGTACTAGATTTAAATATTCTTTTAAAAATTAATATCCTAAAATAATGTAAAAAGTAAAATTAAATTTGATGTCTCTTATACATATCACAAGCAATAACATCTTATTAGTGTAAAAGAAGTCCAAAAAAATAAAATAATATCACCTAAATACAATACCCCTGTAGAGATACACAACTCAATAGAATCAAACCACTGGAATATTTCCAACAAAATTACCCCAAAAGTAGTGTTGAGAATATAAAATATTGGGATCCTAATAAGATATGAAAATATGTGAAATAATATACAATTTTTTATCATATTTTTAAAAATAAGAATGTATAGTTAAATTACCAATGATGATGAGTTGGACCATTAAACATTGTAAGACTATAAAGATCATAGTGATTGGACATGATAGAAGGATGAAATATAGGCCAAATTAAATTAATTATATGATCATAAGGTTTTTAGATATGGATTTATAATTCTTAACAACGTTAAACTGGATTGATAGAAATAAGTATTTTTTTAAAAAATAGGATCTAGATAAATGAAGTTGTGAGATATAAAGCACTCCTTGTTAGATGGATTTTTTAAAAACTAGAGATTAGTTATAATTAAACTTATTATCTAATCAAATATTTTGTTACTATCTAAATTTTATATTAGTTAAATACCAAAATGACTTTAGAATCCCTAAAATATTTATAATACCTAATTCATCTAAAACATATATACTAGTTTTTTATCTTATTATGTTGAATATATATTTATACAATCATAATAAACCTGGTCTAATATGGTTAAATCAATTAAGAATATATTCAAAAAATTAAGGATATCAGAATGATCACAATTTTGTTTCTATAAACTAAATTAATAACATTTCATAGAAATAAAATATGAATGCATTAAAGTTTATAAAACCATGAATATATATTCAATATTTTTCTACACACGTCATCTTCAAAAATGGAAATATAACTATTTTCATGACTAATTCATGGGAAACAAATTAGATAATTTTATAAAATAATTATCATCGTTATTTTTTTTTTCAAATAATTTGAGTGTTTTTCATATGTGTTGGCATGAATATATTTCTTTATTGAGAGTAATTATGAATTTTGTGATCATTTTTACTTTATCATGTGCATTTTTCTTGTCAAATTGTTATTCAGATGGTCATATTATGATATAAATGATAATAAATGAAAATTCAAATGAAACAAATATTTTTTGTTACCATAATCTCTTAAAATAAACATTTTCATCTTCTAGCTCACTCATTTATCTCTATAAGGGAATCATTTTCAATTAAAAATACATATTTTGGTTGTGGACTATTCTAATCATTATTTATGATCATCCTCCCTTTGGTGTGTGTCTACATTATCATTCATTATTTATATATTATTTTCATCAAAATGATGGATTTATTATTTTATTGTATTAGTTATCATTTTAATTTATCACAATTATTTATTTATATTTGTAGTAATCATGAAAAAAGACATGTTCTAGAATTAAATGACTCATGGATATAACATAATAATTAAAAATAATTGGATGATAAAGAACTGAACTGTGGTTATCTTGGTCATGGAAGAATTTTATTTTTAAATTGGAGAAGAAAAACCATGAGGGAATTTACATTATGGTTTACAATTCATCATAGAGAGAGGAAAGTTGATGTTTGAATTGGGGAAGGACAATGAATTGTGTGCCATTGATTGGGGTTTATAAAGTGATGAAGATGAATACTTACAATGTTTTGGAGTATATTATAGTATTATTTAAAGAGATATTATTGTATGAGTTATTAAACATGACAAAAAATTGTGAAACATCATGGTTTTTGGAGTGTTTGTCGATCATGTTTAAGATATATAAAATAGTTATGGTTTGTTATACCATGTTATGGGTTTAAATAGATAATAAGAAAATGTGAAGCAGTTTAAGAACCTTGATGATGATTTAATGGAAAAATTTAATGCATAAAATGGTTAAAATTAGAGATTTTAGTCCGTGGATGATGTCAAGAGACTATTGTAGACATTTTTTATCTATTAGAGGTCATTTGAGAAAATTTTAAATATTTCAAACACTATTCAAAATCCACCATGTAGTTGTTATCTATATTTTATATCTTAGTCCCTTTTTGTCTCAAGATATATTTTGGATCATTTTTCCACCAAATTGAAAAACAATGATGTGGTCAGATGTGTTATGTTGTGGTTTTGATAATTTAAATTTATTGTAATGTTTATAAATATCTAAAACAAAATAAAACGTTTATATAAGTTTATGAATATATTTGGTATGTCCTACGAGAATTTTAAGGATTATTTTGATGGGATTGGACCATCAATTAAGGGGGGGGGATATAAGACGATTTTATTCTAATAGAATATTTTATTGAGGGACAACCTAAGGTGAATTAAGGTATTAAACACATTAAAACATTATCAATTTTATATTGGGATATTACTATCTTATCAGAACTTGGTCTGATGATTAATGGGGTCCCCATTTGATCTTATATCTATAATGATGATCACATTAATAACCTTATTTTCATTGAAATTACTAGATATAATAAAACATTTTTAACCCTTACTCACCAATTATGTCATGTAGAGTACAAAAATTTAATTACACATGACACAATGATTTTATTTTTTTACATACACATGTCTAATCAAAGGAGTATGCAATCAATAATGCACTGAATCACTTTAATACACTAAAATCACATTTTATTTATGGTTGTAGGTTATTGAAATGGACACTCTATAAAGTCAATAAAATTTTATTTCTTATTTTTAAAACCATTTCTCTATCATTTCCTAATGGTTATTCAATTTTTTTCATGGTTGGATAAGGGATTGTAGGTTTTGAGTTGTATTGAGATGGTTTGGAGACTTTTATCATCACCATCAGAAAAATAATGGCAAGGTGAAAGATGTCGTGGACCTGGTGTATAAAACATTCAAAGGGAAAATTCTATTATTAGGTAATTCCCATAGAGTGGTTCTTTAGGAAGAATTTTGTGGTTCATGTCTTAGGAAACTTCCCCACACCCATGGTTAGGGAAACAAGTATATTCTTGGGACTAGGCTATAGCCACATTTCTTGTCGAGGGTGTGTACAATAGCACCATGACCACAAATATTCCGTGGTGAAGGGTATGTAAATTGTTTGAATGGACTTGAAATCTTCAAAACCATTTTACTTCTACAAGGATCTTTTTCTTTTCAATGGCGGAAACATAAATGAGTTTAATGGGAGGTATTTAATGTGGTTTTACGATGACTCTTACCAATATTAATTGGCTATTGTTTCTCTCCTGGGTGATTCCTTGATCTAGGAATTTACCAAAAACCTCTTTATCACTCCTTGGATAAACATAGGTCTTTCCTTCATCAACATTATTGGGAACCAAACCGTAGAAGATTGAAACATGGATGATTATGGAATTTCCAATTCAATTAGAACCATGATAGTATCTCATCTTCTCCTTCGGATTCACCATTCCTGTAATGAAAAATTTATCCTTCCGCAACAAGACTCAATGTATAAATTTTACAACATTGAACATTGGGAAAGTGGTAGGTCTACCTCGTATCATTATTACTTATTTATCAACAGTCTAGTACCCTTTTTATATTGGTTTGGAATTAGTTCTAGGAACTACTATTATGTGAGTCTGATCTAGTTGGTTTGTAAAGAAGGTTCGTCTGATAAAATTCTTAATGAACATTGATGTTGATGTGAAAATACCTATAGTAGTATGTTCAATACAGTGTATATAACATTTATAATTTATGTCGTGATATGAAGTTTTTTATTATATTCCTAAAACGTGATTTATTTAGATCACATGTGTGTATGTGTTAATAGATTTTGATACCCATTCTTGAGTTTGATCACATGTGTGTGGGTAGCCTATGAGACCCATGTTTGATTTTTATCACATGCGTGTGTATTTGGATATTTTTTGTCACTCTTTAAATCCAATTTCGTGCCTCTTGAGATATTTTATTCATTTAATGACACTGTTTACCTATGATATCATGGAATATAATATGTTTTCTTGCATTCTATGCATGGTATCAATGTGACAAGTGTACCCATCGTGGACCAATAATCCTTGACAATGAGTGTGGTCAAATTCTATATGTGACATGATGATATGACTATGTTAGGAAATGGGGATTTATGGACTTATGTAATAACATGGTGTGTATGATGGATTTATGTTATCTGATCCCGATATAGATGGTAGGGCCTAAAGGTCACTAGGGACCTGAACTAGGACACAATGCTGGGTTATGACGATCGTATTGCCTGACCCCAGATGGTGTCAGAATCAATGACCGTATTTCCAGACTCATTACCCATGTAGTGTTTGTGGGATACATGTAGATACCTAATGGTTGAATCTACTTTGAGACATCCATTATGAATGCATTTCCAACATTGATCTGAATGAGGTATGAATATGAGTTTGTGGTTTCATGGTTAGCATTTGAAAACTCAATATAAGATTATATGATGATTTCTTGTGGAGTTATCTATTATCATAAAATTCACACTTATGTATGTGAACTGATGTTAGGGTCCTATAGGTAGTGTCATTCTAGGTTTTATTAGTCACAACACATATGGGTATCTCAACGTTTGTGTAGAATTCATGGTCAAGCATGTTGGAAAGGCCAAGGTCAGAGAGATGTCATTGTCATTATTTACATTCCTTTTATTGATCACACATTTATTTACCTACAACATTTGGGGTCCTCAGTTTATTTTATATATGAATTTAGTTACATTCCATTCCATATGTTTTAGAATTGTTTATTATCCACTATGTAATTATATATGATTTCATTTATCAATACATAGGGTACAGTCTCCCCACTGATGGAACTCAATACCTATTGGTCAACAATATCATGTGTGTGTAGAGGTATGAATAAGTCCATGTGACACTCAAGATCAGATTTAGTGTTTCAATTTGAGGAATTAAAAAGTTGTCTAAACGGAAATTTCCCCTAATTTTTTCTTCTTGAATAAGTTTTTGGGTAAGGGAGAAAGGAGTTAGGATACGTGTGAATCTAGCATAGGAGTTGTGCATGTGCTTTTCAATCAAATGTGTTATATTCCTCTGAGATACCATTGTTTGGACTATTTCTACAATTTTGTTATTATAGTTTCATATTGTTCTGAAGTATATATTTTAATTATCGTTTTTATGGGATTATGATGCATTCATGTGTCATGATTAGGTACATAGGATCACATGTCGAATATAAATAAATAAATATATATATACCTCCTTTGTGTTGCATAGTGGTTCTATAATAATATTCATTTATTTGTACAATTTTTTCTGGATAGACTTGTGTTTTGTATTGAGGGATATATCCACGCTCATGATTTTTGGGTATATGTATTGGTATAAATAATTTGAACATGAGTATGTTTTTTTTGTGTATATATTATTGGGATAAACATGCATGTATGGAGAAATAATCTTGAGACTTGAGTAGTAATAGGAGTGCTTTATTTCTCTTATTAATATCTAGCTTAATAGGGTAGGTTTTCAATAATCATTTGCATGTTACTAGAAAATAAATATTTTTTTATCTAATAAAGAAGTTATAGATTTTCTATAAGTCTTTTTTGAATCTCAGACAATGCTTACTCAACATCATTTTATGGGACCGCCTAATGAAGAAAGCCAAAACACCCCCTTAAAGTTAGTTGTCTCAGTTCCAACACCAATTGTGTAGGAAAATTACCTCACACCCACTCTAGTGGTTTAGCTAGATGGAAAACATCATCTAGGATTCATAATCATTATTTCTATTCAGAGTGAAGGAGTTTCTAAGATTATGGTTTATTATTATCTAGATGTTT
Source organism: Viscum album (assembly GCA_963277665.1). NCBI lineage: Eukaryota > Viridiplantae > Streptophyta > Magnoliopsida > Santalales > Viscaceae > Viscum > Viscum album. The sequence continues at coordinate 421,176,146 of OY728142.1, read as the reverse complement.
AGTGCCAGTATCCCATATCCTTATATAGAACTAGATTCCCTTAGGATTTAGAGGACTAGATATGAACCTTCGATAGATTTTTTGACCTATTGGAGACCTCATAGGATCAAAAGGTAAATATTGTAACATTTATTAATCATGGAACTATTGAAATGTAGTGGGACATTATGACTTATGATGGTATAAATGAAGGGTTGATGTTGGAAACATTCAAGGAAATTTTATTCAATAAGTTATTTCTGAGTATAATAATGATAGACCCTGATAAGAAGTTTAAGGATCATTATATGGTCTCGACGATGGTGTCTACTTACTAGATACTTTTCATTTAGTTTCTTCACTTAACTATTCACTTGGAAGGAAACCTGGCATAAAAGGATAATAATTTCGATATATAAATTCTTCTGAATTTTAAACTTCAAGGTAAGAATATTGACTCGATAGTGTATAGAATAGTGCTTGTCAAGTCCTCTATGACTGATAAGGGAGTAATGGAGGAAAATATATGGGTTTTACTTTGTCCTTCAATGAACATTCTAGTGAAACTATCTATGATAGGAAGAGGATGGTGTAAGACTTATGCTAGAGTGGTGGATGGTAGATGGAGAATAGAAAAGGTTTTAGCATATTCTAAGGAAGAAGGAGGTCTTAATTGTTTCAAATATGAAAAAAGTTGCAATTACCAATAATTTTTTCCAAATACTCAGATCAAGTATCATAAGTGTGGTAATATAATACTTTTGTGATGTTTATATTCAATGGAATTATAGATGAGGTCCTATAGGGGTCCAATTTTGAAATAATATTCAAGCCATGGTACTGAAAATATTTTCAATAGTAGGTTCATATCCCTTAGGTGAGGATGAATCAGGTGAGTCATACATATTGGGGAGAAATCCATGGAGTTGTTCCAGAAAGATTATTTTTGATGGACCAAGTTATGACTGACTGTAGAGAGGGACCATCAAACATTTTAGGATCATTCTTGGTCACCACTAGACTTTCTTTTAGTCATTTTGAAAATGGTACATACAATTCGTTTTTCATTTAAAAAATCAGTAATTATATTTAGTGGTCATGCAAGATGTCTCATGAGGTATGTCTTCTTAATAAACCCTTGGTGACAAAAGTGTATTGTCTTCAGAGATGTATTAAGTGTCTCATAGTTATTATTGTATATGGAAATCTATGATATTTTGTGATTCTTGATAAGTATATTCAATGTGATCATAAACATGGAATTGATGACTACTTACGGGGTGCACATTGACATCTATTGGAGGTAGGTATCCTTTATTTCAATTAAATGGGATTTGTTCAGGGTGGCTATTGAATAGTAAGTGAACGCTGGTAGAGTGGGACAAGACCTAACATGGGTGGGACCTATTAAAGTGAAAGTTGTAGGTTTTGATCTTATGTTGGTGCTCGTGATGTCCTCTTCTACTCCTACTGTGGCGGACATGTATCAATATTTTTTTTGTATGGATTGTCAAGGCATCATACTAATGGGATAATTGAATGTTTGATCAAACTTAATCCATTAGAACAAAATATATAGATTCCCCTATATCTTATGTGACAAGATGAGTTGACGTTACTCAAAGTGTAGATTGTGGATTTTGAGGTGAATGGTTTTATCAAGTTGATGACATCTTCCTAGAGTTCTCTGATATGCTTCACTATGAAGGAATGTGGTATTCTTCATTTGTGGATAAGCTACAAGAAGCTGAATATAGTGACATTGAATAATAAATATATGTTTCCAATGATAGATTACTTATTTCACAAGTTGTAGGGATTATGGTGGTTCTCCATGATTAACGGACGAATATTATACAACCATATTCAATCCATATAGAAGGATATACATAAGAGAGTGTAAAATAGGAGATATGGACTACATGAGTATCATTTCAAGCATTTTGGACTGAAAAATGTTCTAGAAATGTTCATAGATCTCATTAATAGAACATTCCATCCATATGATGACATTTTCATTATGGTGTTTATTGGTGATATCTTGATATAATCAAAGACTATAGATATGCATTCTATATAATTGGATACTATAATAAGTACACTCAGAGTACATTTTCATCATGAAAAGCTCAAAAACTGTCACCAATTAATTCATGTGGTGTAGTTATATAGAAATTTTATCATTGATGAAAAAATTTTATTGACCCAATGAATGATGAGGTAGTGAGGTATTGGGGTCTTTCAAGGATTTTTTGAGATTAGGAGATTCGTTGTTTTTACTGGGTACTAAATGTTTTTCATACAAGACTTATCCCATTTGATAGTTCCTATGATAGAGATTACCAATAAAGAGGTGAATTTCAAGTGTTCTGGTCAATGTGCAGATGAATTATAATAGAGAAGTAGAATATTAATGATATCACTAATTCTAAAATTTCAAGAACATGGTATTATGTTTGTAATTTATTGTGATTCCTCAATAGTTGGTTTGATAGATATGATGATTTAGACACATGAGGTAGTATCTTATCAGTCACACAAACTATGATACCACAGTTTCAACTACCCAAAACATGAATTAGGATTTTTAACTATGGTCTAGGATCTAAAGTGAGGGTGAAATTTTAACTTTAGTGAGATTTTTGTTTTTTTCAAAGACCACAAGATTCTCTACTATATCTTATCATAATGGGATCATAACTTGAGGTACTTGAATTTACATGTGCATATTAAAGAATTGAAATTTGAAATGGATTATGCTCTAGAGAAAGATAATGTCATTTCAAATGTTCTAAGGAAGAATAGATTTGATATATAAGAAAATAGAGTGTGTCTTTTCTTGGAGGAATGTTGTCATATGAGATTGAAGAGAGAATGGATTTTGGAAACATCAGACGATCATGGTTTGATGACACGTGCACCTTTGTATATCACAAATTCACTAGTGTACCATGTGAAAATGATCAATGTGTTGAACCCTGAGTGTATATTGATGTGGGAATGATTGTAAGAAGATAATACTACATTTTTTTGGTCAGTAGATGATGCTCTCATAATATACATTCATGAGACGTTATTTGTTACATCTTTTTTATAGATTATCTTATGAGAAACTATCTTGATTCAATGTGGTTAATCAATCCTAGGATGATATAAATTCACCATGGAATCAGATAATACTTTTTTGTGGATAAATATGAAAATATACATTGCTGGTCTCATTTTATATTTGTTATCCTCCAAAAGATAAATTGTCAGTATCCATATGATGGAGGTTTACTTTAGCCAATGCTAGTGGTTTTGTGGATGTGATACGATGTGACAATGGACATCGTGATGGGGTTACCATGATCCATGAGTAATCATGATTCCATTAGGGTAATAGTCTATCGGTTCATGAATGTGGTATTGGAGTTGTTGTTCTAGAACCAATTTTTTTATATTGGATTATATATGCATTCAAAGATCATAATATCAATAAAACATCTTATTATCTATTATTCATTGTTCGTCATTAATTTGATGTAATAATGTTATAGGGTATATATTGCATTAATAAGGCCAGAGAAGTTCTCCTATATGATGAGAACCTTGATTTTCCATGATGATATTCTCAAATATAGTTCCATGGTTAGAAAACAAACTATTATTGGTAACATAATATATAGATTGTCAGGTTTGAGTACTCATACGTTGATGAAACTTTTTCTCATGATGTTTTCACATGGTGATATCCAAGACGATTGATTATGAGAATATATCTAGCAGTAGGAATTACTCATGTTTTGTTTCATTGTATATTCCAATTTGTGATATTGTGTAATGGTTCTTATAGATTAGGATTATAATTAATTAATATTAGGCCTCACTGAATTATATGTATTTTATAAACCGTGATGATACAGTTCAGGTAAATGTTGGATATATATGATGTGTTATGAGTTATGTGTTATTAATGAATAAGTCAATGAAGGATTTATCCATTCTATATTTATGGAAGTTGATATATTATCTTTTTGATACGAATATAAAAACCAACATAAATCATATGGACATGGTTTAATGGATTTTTTTCCAGATAGTCAAATAAATAAATATCCAGAATATAGGAATATGATGTGGGTGTGAAACACTCATGATGATATATTTTGACAAAGAAATTATATTACATACTGAGTGTTCATATTTGTTTATATAAGTTTTAGGATTATGTTCTTTATCTTGGGTCCCTTGAACGTTTTCTTTATAAAATTATTGATCTTTATTCAAGCCCACCCAATTCCACTGAGAAAAAATCCAACAGGCTCAAAAACTATTTATTTCGCTTGACTTGGTTTAAACTATATTTTATCATAATTATTGGAAAAAATTTTATTCTCAGTATCAAATAATAATTTCATTAATATTTTATCAATCAAAAATATTTATTGATGTGTGACATATTTAAATAAGTATTTATTTATGTATTTAATAAATATTGAGGATTTTGAGTGGTCTAAGATCATGTTTGTTAACCCTACACAATAGACATAACCGTCTATATATCAGTCATAAATATTTTTCACCATGATCCTTTACGTGTCTCCCTTATTTCAAATATGAGAAACTCACTCTACTGATGAGTTGGGTATGAAATATATCTGGCACATTGTATAACATCATGGAGTGACTTACATTGTAATATCAGAATGTATCATGAATTTTACATTATTGTTTTGGAAATATGTATAGAAGTTTATTGGTAATCAATTGAATCTATTTATAATTTATTATCCACAGTCTGATGGACATCTAGAGAGGCATATTCTAATCCTTGAGGATATGATTTTAGCATGTAGGATTAAATATGGTGGAGCCTGAGATGCTAACCAAGACATGGTGGAGTTTTATTACAAAAATAGTTTCCAAGATTCTATTCAGGTTGTGCTCTTTTCAGTCTCTCTATGAATTGTAACACCAGTCACTATTGTTTTGGTAAGAGGTGGGTGAGGTAGTAGTTTATGGCTCAATTACGGTACATGATACCTCTAAGATATTATTATTGATCAAGAAGTGGTTGGGTACTTCGTAGAGTTTGTAGTGATAGCAGGATGACCATAAGAGATGAAAATTGGATATTTTTTGTTTGAAACCAAATGTTCTTATGGAGGTCACCTCAGATGAGACATCATCATTTATAGAAGTATAAGAAACTATCACCATGGGTTTTTTGGATCTTTGGAGATCACAAAATGTATTGTAGAAGTGTCTTACTGATTGGAACTTCCTTCATGTTATAGAGGCATGAAAGTTGTGTTTTATGGTTCTCTACATCAAAGGTAGATGCCTGATTATTCAAATGTGATCGACTAGGAGGATGTCGAGTTGTAACCAAGTATATATATTATAGAGCATCTGATGAATATCATAGACTGAAGAGAGAAAGTGTCATGGGGGAAGATAGTTCCACGTATTCATGTTATATAGAAACATGTGTAGATATAAAAGGAAATGGTTGGAGTGATAGTATAATATTCAAGCTCAGTAGCCTGAGTTAATTGAGAAGGACTACTAGAGATGCTTCTCTAGGATGTGATATCCTAGAGGTGTAGGTTTTAATGTCTTGAAACATTTTTTCTTGCATGTAAAACGTTTTGTCCATCCATTCCTAAAGAGATTATTAGTTATTCCATTCTTGGGTAATTTCCTGTGGGATTTTGATATGTTTTAAGGTGTTTTGGGTAATTTTCATTGCAATGTAGGAAACACCATAGTGTGGTGAAATCCATGGTGGACCTATTTTGTAAACAGACAAGGGGAAAATGGGGTTTTTAGGATGTGGTAAATGATGGATTATCTAAGAGAAAATTTGTGTGCCATGGATTTTGAAACCTCCCCATGACCATGAAGGAGGAAATGGTGAAAGAAAACATAATGATTCTTCGGGATATGAGGTAGCCACAAACTTTGTTAGGGGAATATCTACAAAAACCACAAGGATGGCTAGGACATGTTGGATGGTTCTTAAATAGACATTATGTCCAAGAAATAGATGATATATCTCACATTATTCTCATATAATGACTGTTTAAAATGGGAAAAATGTGTTAATTTAATGTGAGGTCATTAATATATTTTTATGTCGATTCTTACCAATATTAATTGTTCAATACTTATATCATTACAGATTCTTCAACCAGAGTATTGTCTATATAACTCCAAGAATATCCTTGTATGAACCTAGGTCTTTCCACAGGAAACCTTCTTATGAACTAGATCATGGAAGATCAATCCATGGGATATAATGTGTTTTAAAATTTAATTAGAACTATGGGAAACCTACCACTTTTAATTTTGCTTCAGTATTCCTTGATTGATTATTTTTTTATTCTTCAGCAAAAATCAAAATATACAATTGATGATGATGAAAATTGGATTACTATTAGTTCTACCCTAATTTTGATTCATTCTTTAGACATGTTTTATAACACATGTTAGGTTGGTTTTGAATTATTTATTGGAACTCTTGTTATGTGAGTTTAATCTGAATGGTGTGATGATGTGTTTCGAGTGATTACACTCTTGATGAATCATAACATTTTTGTTTCCAAACATGATGTCGGAAGATTCTTACGATGTAAATTCCATGTATACAATTTTGGGAATGATATGAAATTTTTATATTTATTTTCATATAAAATTATTTAGTTTTGTCACATGTGTGTGACTTAGTATCCCATGAGAGAAATGGATGAGTTTGATTGCACGTGTGTGCATGTGTAGCTCAGGAGTACCATGATTCGGTTTGATCACATGTATTTGTATTTTGATATAGTTTCTCACACTTGAATTTATATGATGTGCCTCTAGACATAGGTGATTAAAATGATGACATTGTTTTATTGTGATGTTTTGGTATATTCTACATTGTAGTTATTTGATGAATGGTACCGATGTTAAATGTGAACTCATATTGTCTTGGTATCTATAGAGGGGAAGAGTGTTCAGATGAAATATGTGACATCGTGATAGAAAAAAGTTGTATAATGGTGCATGATATCATTGTTTCCTAACTAGTGGGAAAATATAGTCTTTTTTATCTAACCAAGATGTCAATAGTGGGGTATAATGGTCATTTGTGGCCTAATATAAGACACGGTGTTGGGATATGATGGTTGTGTGGGATAACCTGAGCAAGTTTTAGATACGATGACCTTATGTCCACACTCGATATCCTTGTAGTTTTTATGGGATAATTATTATGATTTTGTGGTAAAATCAAGTACATGAATTTTGTTAATACTATGTTTTTGGAATAGAGATGAATCAGTTGTGATCAGAAGCTTGTTGCTGCTTGGTTAGTGCATGATTGTTTGGGATATGATTGTATATTGATTGCTTTCATGGTTATTAATTAGCATGAAAAATCTATTATGAAGTTGAACTAGTGTTAAGTACACATTGTTGGGGTCCTAATGAGATCAATTACTCCCACCTAGCATGTGAATCTCAATTTAGGTGTAGAATTCATGGTCAGGGATTCATGAAATGGAATAGTTGGAGTGATACCCAATTTATATTTACTTTCTTATCATTTATTATAAATTTACCTACATTCCACATTGGGGGTACTTGTATTATTTTCAATATTACATGAGATTCATTCCATGAATTATTCTTTTGAATTTTTTATTATCCACTATGTTTTTATTTATGATTTTATTGGTTAATACTGACGGTATAATATCCATAGTAATGACACTCTAAGCCTATCTACTAGTTTGAAAAAAAATTTGTGTGGGGATGCATGATTGATTCCATGTGACACACTAGACCAGATTTGGTGATATGGTTTAAGGAATTACAAACTAACTTTATAAGGTTGTTGTTTGTATCACTACCCCCAAAAATCAATCCCCACTCATCCTCTCTTTTGACCACTATTATAGAAAGAATAATAGTTATGAAACATAATCCAATATGAATAGTCTCAAAACTGTAGTTTTTTCACCAAATGTAGGTTGGTTCCATTGATCATTCTATATTTTTCCTCAAATAACCTATTATGAACATCACAATGAAAATCGTTATCATCATTCCTTGAGTCATCTTGTAAACTACCATATCATCTTCTTTGTAAATATATATATTGATTTTTAGGATAACTCAGGAACCTTATAAGCGTCTCATATTCCCCCTCTTGGTTTAGGGTTTATTCAACTCTGGCATTTTGAATGGGGAGGTTTGTGGGTTGTCCTTAGCACCGTCTCCGTATTTCTGCCCCTTCTTTTTTGTTCCTCCCTTTTTATAGCCTTCCCTTGTTGGTTCCCATTATTTTACTCACGTCACAGACATATTTATTTCAGATTTATTCTATGGTTTCTACCCACTGTTAATGCCCTATATGGTTCTTCTTTTACTCCTACTGATTATTACCACATTTCTGACCCCATCTTTTCCTTGTGCCCTAGTTTTTTTGAGTGTTTTGGGTTGTGTAGGTTGAGTGAGTGGTGGAATCCTAAGAGAACAACTCATGATTTTATCCATCCTCCTTTGTCTCCAGGTTCTCTCTTGTGGGGTTTCTTATTCCTAGTTTTAGTTTTGTTCATACATTGGGGCCCATTTCCATCTCTATATCTTCTATGGATTCCTTATCCCTCAGTCCTAATCTATTTGGATTAGTGTAATTTTCATTTCCAAGGCATTGGGAGGTGTTGTTCGGATGGTCGACAATGTCCTGGTGCCGCAACTATTCATCTGGTTCTTCATATTTTTCTAGTTGTTCCTTTTTCATAAGATTCTCATTGGTTCAATGTATATGGTTCAAGGTGGTTCATCTTCAATGATGATGGCATTCTGAGTATCCCTATTTTTTATCATTTGGTGTTTTTCATCAGTGTTCACTATTGTTTACAATGGTTGTGGGTGGTTATTCAATTGATAATAGGGTTTCAATTGACTATTATATCGGTCATTGCTTTCTATTTAGGTTTCTACTGGATTCATATTAGGATGTTCATGGTTTGAAACAGTGTTTCTAGTGTGCTTTTGTTGGGTCATCACTGAATATGGGGTAGGATGATTTTGGTAGTGACTAGTACGTAGTGTGTGCAACTCAAGGTGTCCCGCATTCAATGATTATGATGACGTGTGGTGATTTAAAAATTGTTTTTAAATTTGAATGTTTTTGGTGAATTTGGATATGCCACTTATTTTAAATTATAAATTTTTAAATGGTGTATGTTCTTTGGTATGGTAGATTTTTGAAGGTCACACATAATCATAAAAGTTGTTTTTATTCATAAAATGAAAAAGTTATTCGAAGGAGTGTAATGTTAACTCCGCTTATCTCATATTTTGGAAAACCACTGTCATAGGTTCTAATATATAAATATATTCCACACTATTCTATATTGTAGGATTCAAAATTATTTATAGATATTTATATCTCCATAATCCAAATGAATCAAAAAAGAATCTCATAAATTCATGATAGATTTAGTGGGTTTCCATTGTTCATGATCTTCAATTATTCATGAATATGAAAGTCACATCCATCCATTAAACCTCATAAATTTTGAGTCTAACTCATCTATGGAATTCACTTAATAACCTAATTAATGATATGAAATATGAATCAATAATTCTACCTACTCAACATGTTTAGAATGTGACCACCACTATAACAACGTGATCGTTAGCCCCCATTAAAACATTGAAATAGAACCACTTACTCGTTTAGTACCTTCATGATGTTGCATATTACTTCATGGAAGGTAAACAATACCATCCAATTTTGTAGATTTCATTCACACAATATGTCTTGGTAAAATCCTTGGAGATCTCCATTGATTAGTGCACCATAATTAAACTATCTTCATCATGGAATGAAGTAATCAACGATCTCTTCCTCTAACCCTTCCGGAATCATCGAATGGTCATGATGAAAATTCATGCTTCATGGTCTGAACATCAAGACAAAAAACATTATGTTTTACAAATAGTGTGTGTGTGGCATGATATTACAATGTGGAATGAATGCCTTCAAATAAATGGAGCCACCAAACTTCTTCCAAGAACCATAATGTTCTGGCCAAACCCACCTTGATTTAACCAAACATATCCTCTAAAATATAAAGAAAAGTAAACTATATATATCTCTTTCTCGTATTCCTTAAAAGATGAAATATTTTCACATCCTTTGAATTTTCCTTTTTTCTTGGACATTTCCACCATCTAGTATTATTCATCTCTAATTCATGACATGCCTTTAACTGACATGACATGAAACACTATTCTAATTATATGGTAAATTAAAATTACTTAAAAAATTCTCAGAGAATATTATATAATAGCCAGATATATATTATGAATCACATATACATATCTTATATCACAACTAGATATTTAATTCTCTCTTAGGTATAAAAGAAAGGGTCCATGAATTTGATATATTTTAAAGAAATGTCAATCATAATGTGAACTATGATGTTACATCATTATACATCAATAATATTCAAATAGAACAAATACTAAATTTTGTGGGGTCTCCATCATTGTGAAATTAACCCCTCATTATACCAGTAAACATCTTGACCAAATCTATTTACGGCATGACACATGCTGTCATAATGTGTCTTCTACACTTCAAATATATTTTCTAGTTATATACTTCTATAATAACTCTAATTTCAGCACTTACTTTACAAAATATTTACATTAGTTTCAATAAATCAAACTCTAACATAAATCAACATCTATTCCTATCTTTTTTTTAATATGAAACATGCTTTCACGACACAACTTATATCATCTAGACAGAACTATTACTCCTCCATTTAAAAAATAACACTAGCTAAAAATCTTTCTCTAGAATATCATTAATTTCATGTGAAAAAATAAAACACTAAAACCCATATAAATTGTGATTAAATACAACACAAAATTCACTCATTTTTATAAACAAATCCAACTAAGATTCATTACATCTATTTTTAATCAATTCAACACTTCAACATCACTATTGGGACCCAAAATGTGGAAATACTAGAGTTTTAGAGATGTATAATAAAAATAATAGAGGCCTTTTTGATAAAGAAGGAAATATATCAACATAATTTGGAATAGACATAATTTGTAGGTTTTTTTTGATATTTACAATTATGTTTAGGAATTAATTTAGGATTTCCCTCTGCATATTTTCCAAATCAAGCATGAATCAATATTATAGTTTTTTAAAAAACATGGAGGAATAAACATATTTATAGATCCCCAAACCATATTATCCATCCCAATAACCAATTAAAAACCAAAATTCTATCAAGGAAATAGAAATGGGGAATAATAGAAGGAAAATAAAGAAGACAGTACCTCTAACTCGACGATCCAGAAATCTAAATATGAAACTTAGCAAATAGTTCTTTACATTTTTCCTCCCCCATGCTTCCCTCCTCCTTAAATTTATCTTAAATATATTATATTCTATTAGAGTCATCCTAACAAATTTATCCCCATAAATACATCAAGAATATATTCTTCAAACATGTACATCCCTTCATATTATATTCAAGACATTTCATTACACCACATACTCATTTAGGTTATTTGTGTCCTGAGAATTTTAACTGAATCAGTCATCAATTTCATTATTTTCCGCATGACTTCAATTTGGAAATTTGGTTTTGATGATAAAGTAAAATTTCTAGTCATATTTATCAATATTCTATCGATTAAACTATATGAACCATGTTCCGGTTTTCTCTCAATGTATGAAAGTAGTTACATAATTCAAAATTTATTATGGAAAGAAATTAAAAACATGGGGTACCTATGAGGCTTAATGCAGATAAAATAAATAATATAAATGATTTTTTTTAATAATTTGGAAACTTCCAATGATTTGTGCTGTCAATTTTTGAATAATTGAGATAACCACAATTACATTCAAATATGTTCTAATAATTTTTTTGACACTCAATATCCCACTTGAAAAATAAAAATTTCATCTATTTTTAATTGAATGATGTCACATATGATCATACTATTTATGGTGATGAATTTTCTTCAATGTAGTGTGTCATCTTCCTCTATTAACTCTTTGTTGATTACCTCTACTTGTGTTTCAACTATAATAATGAGAATGATGTAATTGTGGTGTTTCCTACATATACTTTCAAATGACATGGTATCTATTGATATGTTGAAGGATGAATTATACCATCATTCTAACCAAAGAAACCAAATCTATAATGTCTTAGCTTAATTCATTTAAAAGCAACAAAAATATCTATCATGGTAGAAATTAATCACTTTTAATTAGATATGTATTTGATATTGATAAGAGTAAATCATACTCAATTTAGTTCCCTAGAGCGTAAAAAATTATTCACAATCATTACACATGAATAAATTATATAGAACACTCAATATTTAAGAAGGTATTCCATGTAAGTGAGTCACTACATAGGTGAAAAAATTCTATTATGATTAATTTCATGTAGTTATATTTCAATAGTATTAAATGGTTGTATTTGGATAGAAGTTCATCCACAACCAAAATTGACTTGTAAATATTTTTTCTCCCTCCAAGATTCAAATTTAATTCAATTAGTACTTTTGTTATCCTCAGAGAAGATGCTGGAATGACCAATCTCCCATTGTATTATTGGACTCATTGATACCATGAGTACCCAAGAAGAGATGTTGATTTAATTTAAATATTTGTAACACTTTTCATAGTTTCGTGATGAACCCCTTCTATTCAATTTGGGTTATCTAGGATAGCGAACTAGTTACTTAACAATATTTTTTAGGTTTATAAATATCATTAAACTAATATACTAACAAATTAGATACCATTTTTTTGTTTCATGTTAGTGGTGAATCATTTATATGGTTTTTTTGGTTGTTACTGTTGGTAAAAAATACAAAATGTCTTCCTAATAAGAAAGGATGATGATATTGAATGGATAAAACCACGACCATCATCCTTCATTCATAAGTCAATTTCTACTGAAACCCTATTGGAATTTCCTTATTGAGATATTTTAAAGTACCACGATACAATATTAGTGTGGCACCAATTCATAAACATTAAGCATCACATTATACATCAATATTATTTGTAACGTTTGGAAAAGAAAAAATGAGGGTTTTAGTGATTTTTTATTAGAGAAGATCTAGGGGTATTTTCACAGCTTCACACTGAAAATATACATACTTATTTATTTTTCAGTTAATTCACATTATATACTATAGTATATGATACACTTTCAATAATATTTCATTAATTCATGAAATACCAACACTAAATTAAATTTCTTTGGATAAACCAAAAAAATGTGATCGACATTACCTAGGTACTCAATTATATTTTTTATGAATATTAGTTTCTTTATGATTAGAAAAAATTCATTAAGATAGGGGAACTTTAAATCCATTGAAATATATTAAGAATGTTTCTTTGATGAGGGACTAAAAATGTCAATATGGTAGAGAAAAAATTAATATTATTATAGGTAAATCTTGATAATTTCAGTTATAATTTACTGAATTTTTGATGGGGCATTGGTAAGACAAAATGAAATTACATGGTACTCATAATTCCCATTGTGTGTGAAAAAATATGTTCTTTACACATTATCTTTATTTTGATTTGGAGCAATTTGGATTTTGGGTCTATCATTGTATATACCTATGAACCATGTAATTCATAGAAAACCTTATCCTTATCACATAACGAATCTTTCATTATTAATAAAATAATTTTTTTAGAGTAAGCGATGATATTATAATAGAAAATCCCATTATAAAAATTTCATATTTTTTTCATCTGATCCTTATGAACAAGAAGGTAGTGAAATTTTTATACCAAAAATGGTACATTGATGAGATATAAATTAATGGAATGATCATATATTCTTTTTATAGGGAGACCCTTAGGTTTTTAAAAAAAGGGAATATTGATCTAATTTTTTTTATATCTGATGATTTGGTAGAAGAATGAGTATTATTTTTCCCTTTAGGTATTTGTAATGTTTTTGGTTTAAAGAAGTATTTTAAAACAACTATCAAACTAAATCTAAATTCACATTGTACTGTATGATTCAGCTTCTCAGTATTTACCCAAATCATAAATTTCTAGTCACTGACATGAAAAATAAATTTCATCTTAACAAAATTAGTTAAAATTTCTATTGTATTCTTCAACCATGATTGTCCCAATATCACATCAATACCATTCATATCTAAAAACCAGACAATCACCAATATTAACCGTATTTAGTTTGAAAAATTAGAAAAACATTACATATATAAGAGGAAAAATAATTATAAATAAGATTTATAGTTTCAATCTCACTCAAAGACACATCTTTGTCAACTAAAAAGGACAAATATCTATTAAAATATGCTCTCCATTTTTCTCTCACCTTTGTACCTGTTATAACCTCTCAAACCCATCATATTCCTCATATGGTCATAGGTGTATCCCCTCTAAAGACATATATACTCATATAATGAACACTAAAAAAATACAGAACCCATAATATATTAAAAAAATTACCCCCATACACATGTAGACAAGTATTAATAAAAAATACTAAACCTAAAATTAGTCATAAAAATTAGAAAATTGAATCATTTTTCTCAAATGATTGTCTGATACCCAACTATAAATTTAATTCCCAATCTATTTGGCATGCATTCCACATGAAATCACAATTTCAAGAATAGATTTGGAGATAAAAAATATGTGTTTATTTAGTGTCTATTAGTATAATTATACAAATGTGACTAAGAGTCCCATAAAACATCATGGTTTGAGGTTCTTAGCCAAAATTTCAATGGATATTCATCAAATCCATAAATCCTGCAAAATCAGCTACACTAAATTATCCTTCTTACAAAATATAAAAAAAATAATCCTCCAATGTTTTAATTATGTATTAAAATTATTAATCTTACCCCAATAACCATAACCTTGAGTTTTTTAATAATAATCTTTTGAAGTAGGAAAAACTATTTGACACAATAGAAACAATTCCCCTTTCAATTCCATTCTTCCCATTGTCATCCAATAACATTATATATTACCTTTATAACCCTCCTATCACCATCCATTAGATACTAATTATCCTACCATGGCCTTTCTCCTAGGTTATCACTAATCAAAACTGATCATTAGTTTCAATAGAAGTGTATATAACATTGGATAGTGAAATGGTTCTAAATTAAATAAATATCTAGTCCCGGGGTGGTAACAGAAACGATTATTGAGATTCAAAATTAATTTTTCCATGGCTAACATGATGATTTAATCTAATTATGTCACCTAAATATAGGTTTGCGCATTTTAGACCTTAATATGATCCCTCGTTTTCAACTAAACACATTCAAAAATAGTCTCCTGTAGTGATATTCCAACTATCATGGAAGTAGAACAAACAAATATTTGAAATCCTTAATGAAATAATCAATTTATCCCTTTTATTCTAGGATTTCCATGAATTCATGTGGATTATAAATTTCCATTCATGAAAAATCACACTAGTAACTCTCCATGAAATTCACACTATATCAGTGTAACATACCAACTCGAAGTAAATTTTATTATTGTGTGTTAGGGTGATTATTTCCTGATTTCATATGTGTTGGTAAGTGGAGGTGGATTTAAAATGTTTTTTTTGGAATTTCTTATGGAATAAATGGTAGACCATACTGTTTTCCTATCCATTTTTATCCTATATAGTGACAAACAACAAAGAAATATCCACTACTCAAAATGTAGTGAGTATTCCTTTGCAAAGTTCCTTGGTGTTCACTCTATAACCCGTGTTCAGTAATCCCTCCCCATGATATGGTGAAGACCATGTACAGTCCTAAATGGTTGAGATCTATGATCTAGGATGTTTTTAGTGGGTGTGTCATAATCCCATGGATTGGAATGATCAAGGTCTCCATTGCCGTAGTGGGTGCCTCTAAGCATGGAGCAATATGATCCTAAACATTCTAACAACAAATTTGGCCATCAATTTTTGAGTAATGTGTTATTACTATTTAGGGAAATAGGGATAACAATTATAAAAGTTTATATATATATTTACACCTTTATCCTCAATTAATCCAACCTTATTGATTACAATTCTATTTGTTTTCAATATGTTTATTTTGGGAAGAGATTTGGGTTTCCATTCCATATTTGGCTGAATTATTTGGGTGATCTGGTTCCTCATACCATTGAAGATCATCCAATCTTATCATGTTTCTATTTTTCATATTGTGTGATCGATATAAGTTATGTTTTAGTTTATACCCACTGTTGTTTTGGGAATAGATTCTAGAATATGAACACTCTAATTTTGGTTGATTTAATTTTATTGAATTATGGCTCACAAATCATTTTTGGTGACTTCATCTTATTACTATTAATTAATTAATCATTAAATTCTATAAATCCCCTTAATTTTAATAGATTTCACTATGTGTTTTCATGGTAGGACATTCCATCATTTGTATTTGTTTGGTCAACAACTCATTATTTAGTTTTCTAACATATTTTCTAAAGGATTATTTATATGAACCATGATCTTCTTGATATGTGTGGGAAAATGGTTGTGATTAAATATGGTTTACCCTCATTTTTACAATAGAAATATGTTTTCTATGAATCATTATGTTGTTTATGGAATTGGTTTTTAATAAATTATTTTCTTATAATGGGTTATTTGGAACATTCTTATGAAATGTGATAAGCCCTTTGGAAATTTTTGAATCAGGTATCACAAGGGAGCCTTGGGTATAATGGGTGGTTTTAATAATGGTATATGACCTTATTTTTAGTGGGTTTATCCATGTGGTGATCCCTTATTGCATAGTCCTATTGTTCTAGGGTCTTTTTTTTGTTCACTATGTCTTGGATTGATTACTATGGTATGAGATGCCTAGATATCCCATAACTAAGTTTTCCGAGGTGTGAACAACATTGTTATATCATTTTATTTACATTAACATATATTTATGGTATTCATATTAAAATTTATTCATTTTTTGAGAAATTATTTATTTTGAAATATAATTTGACATGTGTTTTATGGAAACAATTTTATAACTAGAAAAACAGGAAATAAACATTCCATGATTTTTATATAAGCGGGGAAAATATTTTATCATTACATGTTTTTATAATATTAAGTATAATAGGATTACATGACATAGAATTATTATGGATCCGTTGGGTGGGATCCTATTAGACTTTTTTTCAGTCTCACCCAGTACACTCCTTAGGGGATTCATAGACATTGTTTTGTTGGGTATAGGAATGAGAAATGAGACATGTGAGGTGGTGAGGTTTTATGTTAGGTGGGAATGTATAAAGAGTGTTTAGATGGTGGGATATTCCCCATGTATCTCATGGAGTGGCTGTTGATAGTTTGGGTGACCTTTTTTATCTTCAACATTTACCTTTGTTTTTGTTTGTTCCCATAATTATATCACTATCACTGATTGTTTTTAGTTATATAATACTTATTTTCTTTTTTTATATCACACTATGTATTCTATATTGGGTTTTTGTTGGGATAATTGTTTCCCCTAATTATTTTTGGATGCTTGGGTTCTAGTCACCAACACATGGGGATTGACAATTCCCATCGGGTTTTGTTGTGTCAGAGTATGGAGCATTTTTTTATAGGTCATCCAGATTGGGTTGTGAAAATTTGGTATCATAGTTAGTTTTTTACCCAATTTTTCTTATCATGTTATGTTTGGTAGGCAATAGGTACGATTTTGAGGACATAAGGGGTATAATGTGGGAATGTTCCTAGATGGATCACATATTAATGACCCTTAAGTAACAACATAATGTTGAGTTGTATGTCTCCAAAGATGGGTTTTGATCTAGATATTAGTTTATTCTTATATTTTTCATTCTAAAGATGATATTTTCTCATTGAATAATTTTACCTTATTTTTTTAGGATGTATTATTATGTCTCCAATACATCATCTATTGATTCCACAAGAAGATAAAATAAGGAATGCTCATTAATGGAGTCCTCATATAGTTTAAAATCTCATTGAGGTTGTGATGCAGTCAATTTATGATGTGGTTAAAAATGTGGTTCCTATTAAGAACAATTATAATGTTTTATAACTGGGAGGTATAGGAGATAATGATTGAGAATATGAGTTCCCATGTTATAATCCCCAGTATTATTAAGGTATCAATGAACCCTAGGAGGAGTATAATTAGCTATAAAAAATTTATGAGGCCTTTGGATTATTGGAGACTATTAAAATTTCATTGGTCAAGTGAAATAAATTTAATAATGAGGTTATAAGAATAAACAGGTGGGATAATATAGTTTTGGTGAATCTATATCTGGTCTGGCAGTGGAAGTACTTCATGATCATTTTATTTCAATAGTTTTTTCACAAATAAATGATGTAGGTGATTTTTTTGAGTTCCATTTGTTTTAGTTAAAAGATCATTCAATGATATAATTCACCAAATTTTTTTTTTGGTTTTTATTCTATAGAGGTGGTGATAAATAATAATATGAATGCTTAGAAATACTATAAGGCTTCTGACTTGACATTTAATCTCATGTGTATATAGTGATTCTCAATACCTACGCAAAGATGTTCAATAAGGCTATAATGGAATAAATTGATATGGAGGGAATGTCAATATTTTTTGGACTCAATTTACACCCCAATGTACAATTTAGTGGCACAAATGGGAATAAGGGGATATGGAAAAATAATCAAAGAGATGGAGGCGGTAAATTTAATCAACTATCTCTTCTAAATCCCATAGTAGAAACAAGTGGTGTACAATTGACAATATACCATTGAGGAAGGATAGAGAACACTTGATATCTTTACTGAAACCATTTAATACCTTCATTTCATAGGGTTATTAAGGTCATCTATAGAAGTTAAACTATTCTCTATAGATGCCTTAAATTTTTTAAAAATATATATTTTCTAAGAGAACTAAAACATGGTAAAAATAATTTATATATATATATGGATCTTCCAACAAGCCTCCATAGTGAATCTATTTTAATTAAATGGAGGAGTTTTTTGTAGATGTTTACGTAGGGATGACTATAGTGAAAGGTTCCATTTTTTTATATTACATTGAATATTTTTTTATATTGGTGCCTCACATTAATTTATATATTCATAGTTTTTGGGCTTCTTTGAAACTTCTTACAAGGATAATGTCATATATAATGGAGTGGGTGTGCCTCCTAGTTAGAGGAAGGATTGAAAATCATATTTTAATTCGTTTTCTATTATGATAAAAAATGGTGAGATATTTTGGGACTTTCAGGTTCACAATCTATATCTTTTTAACATGATCACATAGATCAATTAGCTGGTTTCTCACTGATCTAATATTAATTATTATCACTATAATGTCACATTATTTATATCCAATTAAAGATCCCATGTGTTTTATAGAGAGTGGGTCTAATGTCATGTTTTACCAGAAATTCTCACACAGAGTATACGAATTTTTTATCTAATTATTCTATTGATCATGATGATGTATCGTCCTATACTGATCTTCCCTTTATTTTTTGGATTTTCTCATAGTTTTCTAAAAAAAAATCTCTGGTGTTCCCCTATAATGGTATATATAGTTATCTAATGACTATGTCCCTCATACATGTTAAATTTCTATACGATATAATCTCATAGAACCTACTCAGTTAAAAGTGTTTAAGATATAATGAGAGGACCTATTAGAGAAGAGATTTCATTATCATAGTGTTCCAACATGTATAGCCCCGTTGATATTTTCCAAGAAGGATGATATTTCACTTCATATTCTCATTTTTTATTAAAAGATGAACCTGATAACAATAAATAATAAGTATCATTTTAACCAAGTGGATGAATTTTTTGATTCATTTTAGTGGAAAAGGCATTTTAAAAAATTAAACCATTTTCAGGTTATAACCATCACATAGTAAATGATTATCTTATACTAAATATTTCTTTCATGAGTAGGTATGGCTGTTATAAATATCTTATGATGTCTTCCATCCTAAATAATTATTTTTTAGTGCTTTTGGATTTTATGAACTTGGTATTCAACAAGTATGTTTATTCATTTTTATCATATTCATTTATGATATATTATTATATTCAATAACAAATAAAGATAACGAGTTCCATATTAATTTTGTTTTTGGAATCTTTATGAGCCACTAAATTTATATTTATTTATCAAAATGTAATTTATGGTTATGGGAGGTGAAGTTATTGGGAAATATGAATTCCTAACATGTCCTATCAGTTGATCTTAAAAAAGGTGATAGTTGAATTTACATGGGAAGAACCACATGATATATTCAAGATATCTAGGTTCTTAGGATTAACTATATATTATCAGTTATTCTTAAAATATCTCCATACATGGCTTCACTATTGACATATCATACCATGAAAGGGATGAGATTTTCATGGGATAATAATTTTAATCCCTCTTTCAATGATTTAAAATGCCAGCTAACATAATCTACTATTTTGATATTTTTAAATCCCAGTAAAGGATATGTGGTTTATTTTGATTCTTCTTCTGCTAGATTCGAATGAATTGTTATATATGATGATTATGTGGTGGCATAAATTTCATTTCATATTTGATCCCATGTAAATATTTATCCCACACATGACATATAACACCATGATAGTATTCACAGTCTCAAGTGTAGGTGACAATATATTTTCATGGGGATATTCACATAATATTTTGATCACAAGAGATTAAGATATATCTTCTCTCTAAAAAACCTGAACCTCAGGTAGAGGTGATAAGTGGTGTACCTATAGACATTTGACATTGACATCACCTGCACCCCTGGGGGGGATGTTGTTGGTGAAAATATCAATAGGAAATATCCTTAATATTTTATTCAGAAAGATAAATAGGTGTGGAATATTATCATCATTTTTTCTAGATTAATCTAGATGTGTGGGGGGATGATTTAAGTATGGTTATAATCAGTTCATGGCTATTATCATTTCTTTATGAGACAGGTTTTTTGAAATAATAGTAGGATGAAATATTTAATGGAATTAGAAAATACTTATATGATGGTAAGACAAAACCATGTTGGTCTCTCCCCTATAATGAAATTCATTTATTCTGGGATCTATTTTTAGTCTCTTTATCTATAAAAAATTAGTGATGAATGATTTCCATTTATATTTTTGGGCAGTTAATCCTAGCATTATGAAGATTTATCATGACATGAGATAAAAATTTTGGTCGATGGGAATGAGTTGAGACATTTCTGATTATGTGTCTCACTATTACACCTTCTAAGAGATTAATTAAAACCACTTAAAGAAATATAGTTTTCTTCATCCACTTTTAGTATGAGTGTATAAAGAAGATGAGGTATCCTTTAAATTCATAGTTATATTTCCATATAATTCTGGTGGATATTATTCTCGATAGTTGGGGATTTATTGGTTGAAAAAATTGGATCATTTTATTTTGATTCGATACAACAAATGGTTGATTGTCTAAGTAAGTTATACATGAGAAAATTGTGAGTTTTCATGCGGTTTTCACTTCCATTTACTTTTATAGGGATCCTAGGTTTAATTACGGATTCTCTAAAGGCCTCAAAGAGGTAATGTGGAGTTATTTTAAGTTGAGTATAGTATATCATCTACATGTGTAAGGCCATATAAAGCAGTCTTTATGTATTATAGAGGATATGATTTTTTCTTATGTCCTGGATTTAAGTGGATCTTGGGATTTCTATATGTGATTTTTTTAGTTCACTAATAATCATATCGACCAGTAATATATAATAATGGATACTTTTTAGCCATTTATGGTATCACATAAAGTGCACCACTTTTCTTGTCTGGAGGTGGGTTATGCGTCTCTCATGGGACCAAGTATCATTTAAGAGACTTCAGTGAGGATTCGGGATATACATTGATGCTTGGAGGTATATCAGAGTCAACAAAAATCTTATTTGGATTGTCTATTTATTATTTTATAGTTATCTATTACTGATTAGGTCTTCTTGAATGTTTCAACTAAATTGGGTAGCTATTGACTAGGGAGGTATGGGAAGTTAGATTTGTGATATGTTAGACCATTAGAGATCATTGAGAAGATTGGTGAGATAGCTTATCGACTGAGATTACTTTCTCAGTTAATTTGTATTCATTATATTTTCCACGTATCATTGCTTAGGAAATATCATCTTGACCACTACCATGTTTTAAATTGGGAGGAAGTGGTTGTGAAGACAAATGCATTAATGGTTGATGTGCCAGTGTTGATTGTTGAATCCTGAGTAAATGTTCTACATGAGATGTGGATCTCATTATTTAAATTGATAGGGCACCATGAATCCTATTTTCATGAGACATGGGAGTTAAAATATTTTATGGGGGTGAAATAACGTCATATTTATTTCATCATTCTTCTAATATTTTTCTTTTTGGGGACATAATGTACTATCGGGTGGATTTTTATAAATCCTTACTTGATGAATGTTTTATTTCTAAGCTTGGGGATGGTTTCATTCATTTCCAAGAAGTGAAGGTAAGAATAAATGCTTTAAAATTATTATTTTTTGAATTTCTTAGAGAAAAATGAGATAGATCACATCATGGATATTTTTTTTCTATAGGATATTTCCCACAAACCATAGGAATATCCACCAATACAAATATAGGACATGGTCTCGGTTATAACATGGGGTTAGTATCAATGTTCACTATAATCAAGAAGGCCTCAACAAATAGTGGAGGAGGACATTAAAAGTCCCAAATGGTTGAGTTCATAGAGATTTTTTTTTCATGTGGGCATTTTAGGTTCCCACGAAATGTTTAATTCAAGCCACCATGAACAAATATGGTTCCACTACACTATTGTTGCGGCAATCAATAAATTTCAAACTACCAATTTTTCCACCTATTTTTGAGGAAGGATTATTACTATATAGAGTAACATTATAGACCATGATAATGAGTTTTTTCATGTGTATTTGAGTCAGTTTTCTCATATATTAGGCTTCCATCATTGAATCCCATTCTAGGGATTTGAATCAAAATATTTCGGAAAGATATCAATGAATATATTACTGATTCGGGTGTCTACATTAGATGATCTGGTTCCTCTTCCAATTTATGATCCTTTCTCTATTTGTATATTATTTTTATTTTTATTGAGTAATAGATTTATGTATGTAGTTTGTCTTATCCTGTATATCATTGTGAAGCAGTTGTGGGATATAATCCCTCTTTTATTGGTTGATCTCATGTTAGAGAATTCTAGTTTCCTGGATCCCTATATTGGGACTTACTATTATTAAGGTTATAGGAATCATCATTTTTTACCATAAAAATTATTTTTTGATTTGAGAGTTCTATGTGTTTCCAAGGTAGGAAGTTTTATCTCTAGTATTGGTTTGGTGAACTTTACATGCTCTGGTTCTCAAAATTTTTTTCTAAATTTTGATTTGAATGAGTATTGTTATTTTTTATATACATGAATAAATGGTAATGATAAAAAATGGTTTTACCATTGCCTTTTTAAAAGTAAATAATTTCAATGAACCATGAAATGTTTTAAAAAATAGGTATTAAATTAATAATTTTGATGAAAAAGGGTTGTTTGAAAAATATTTATGAAATGTTATAATACATTTGATTTTTTCGACATACATGACACATGGTAGATTTGGGTACATAATAGGGGGATTTAGTATTGGGATTTATCATTTGTTGAAAAGGGTTCTCCCACAAGGAGTTCCTCTGTTCTCTAGGTCCAATTATTCTAGGTACTTTATTCTCATGAACTCTATGTGGTTAATCGATGGGTTGTTCCTATTCTCCACTGTGTCATTATTCTAGGGAATTTTTTACTACACTAGGTTTTTACATGATTATTATGGTACAAGATAACTAGTTATCCCAAATGTACACCATCATCAGGGTGATATCTATTACTCAAAGCATTATTTAGATTTGTTTTTGTTATGTAATTGATATAAAAAATAAATCATGCTTTGATATATGGTTTGTTTAGACATTCTCTTTTACATGTGTTATATGGAATTTGTTTTAGATCTTTGAAAAAGGTAAATATTTTTAAAATTATTTTGATAAAAATGATAAAACTATTTTATCATGCCATATTTTTCTTATATTAAGCATATTAGGATTATTTAACATAAATTTGAAAAAGAAAACGTGGCTGAGATCTTATTAGGCTTATTTTTCTCACACCCTTCACACTCATGTGGTTATCATTAGGCCATATTTCGTATAATATAGGAACCCAAAATGATTCTTAGTTATGTTGTGAGGTTTTATGTCAACTATAAATGGGTATATTGTGGCGATGTGGTGGTATATTTACCATGTATCACACAGAGTGATTGTCAATAGTTTTGGTTGACTTTTATTTTTGTCATTAAAATGTTCTTAAATTTTCGATTACTTCCTTATATTTATAGCTAATAATATTTATTTTTATTTATATAATTTTTTGATTAATTTTATATCCCCCTCCAGGTATTCCAATTTTGTTTTTAGGTGGGAAAAATATTCATTTTTATTATTGTCGGATTCATTGGTACTGGTAATTAGCTCCTGGGAATTGGGAATAACTTTTGGGTCTTATCATGGTTCTATTATGAGCCTTGTTTGATTGGTTTTCTAGGATGGATCATAATAATTAGCCTTAAATAATTTTTTAGAAGAAATTAGTGATAGTCTAACAAATTTCCATCCATAAAAAACAATGAAAAATTAATCAATGCTTTATATCTTTGTTTTATATAGAGATTTGTTGTTCAATAAAAAAATAAAATTATTCAAATCATTATCATAGTAAAGGAGATCCATTCATTTTTCATTGAATTCTAGGATCATACTTAATCCTTAAAGATTCATCTATTTTCATCCCATTTTGTCTTTCACAATAGAGAAATAATCATTCCTAGTGTTTGGACCCCCTATTACACGTGAATGGAATGGCACCTTATCCTCAATAAGCCCCTTTTCATTACAGAATCTTATGAAAAAAATCATCCCAAAAATTTATTTTTGAACCTTCTTCACAAATAAAACTTAATTGTTCATGTATTTTAACATGATTACCTTAATTCCAGTTTTAGTATCTTTTTTTTCAACATGGGTTGTCATCCATTATAAGTATCCATATAAGTGTTAAAAAATACATGAAATTGAAGTAGTGATATATCTCAAATCCAGATTTATTTGTCTTGAATTTAATTCTAAATTACTGATAAAACCCCCAATCATTACACTTGTGTTGTTTCACCTGAATGTTTGACATCTATTATCAGTCTCTATTTCAACAACTTATTTATTGAACTTGTCACTATAATCTAATAATTCTTCATTTTTCATACATTTAGTAGCAAAAAAAGTTATTTTTTTCTCGAACACGATTTCCTTTATATAGATGGGGATTTCATGTATAGTATGAAAAATTCAAAGAAGTGGAATGGATTCAACCCAAATGTTATTATTTATCTAATATTTTTTAATAATGATTTACTAATGTATTGTATGTTCAAAATAATGAGGGTATTATGAGTATTTACACTGTCCTATTTTATGTTTCCAAGATAAGAAAACATGGCTCGAGGGGGGGTGAGTGTTAATGTATTTAAATAACTAGATATTTAGGTTATGTTTGATTGGGTCAACCTTATCCCATGTATTTAGAAGTTCAAATAGACCTCTTATATTTTCTATTTGTTTCCCTAAAAATAATTCCACTAACCTCAATTAGAGGAATGGTTTTGGATTTTATTTTTATAAAATGAATTAGAGTACTTGATCATAATAAAATATGAGTTTTTTAATTATTGAACATCATGAACAAGGATTAATTTAGACCTTGTACTAACAAAAATAAATATATGTCATTAAAAATATTGAAATTTATATCATATTTTTAATTTATAATATTATTTTTATCTCAGTCATTTAAAGTTAACTTTATTATTTTATTTTTATTATTAAAAGATTGACTCTTTAACTTTTGAATCAATGTTTTGTGCTAAGGATATAAAATCTCTATTGGTTCGACCTCAAAGTTGACCTATATTAAATTCTTGTAGTTTTAAATTTAATAATAATAATGTAATTTTATAATATTGATTCCCACATAGAACTGAAAAAGTCTCATGGGTGATCAAATTTAATGGAAAAATTATCACTAACCTAAGAGATTAGATGAAGTAGAGATTTGTTTGATTTAAATAAATAGTTATCGTATCAATTGGAATATTGTTTTCTTCTATTAAGTTTTTTATCATCATTTTAGATTATTCGGTGTTTTTTATTATGGTTGTATATTCTATATAAATTGAGGGTGATCATGTACACTTGGTTTTATTAATGGATCATATCAGTCCGATGAGAGGAAAATATATCTAAAGATGAAGATTACAGCCACATAACCCCATTCCAGGTGAAAAAACACTATATGTCATGGAAAAAATATTCAGAAAGGGTTAGAATTGTTAGGGATAATACATAACAAATAATGATATTTGAATTAATTATCTAAATCTGAAAATAAATTCATGGTAATAATTGAGAAGGAAATTTATTGTGACTAATAGAGATCTAATAGGCAAAACATTTATTTGGTGAACATGTTAGAAAATGCATAATAAAAGGTTATAAGAACTACTATTTGGGAAATACAAATGGATACATATGTAGATTCTAAAAGGGAGTGTGATTGGCACATGATAATTAAGATAAATATATAATATGAATCTTGTTTAGGAATGAGAGGTGGTGAGGAGAATATTTTAGTTGAAGGATACATCTAGTCTCGATTTGGAAGAAGAACAATATCACCTCTTGATTTCCCTTACTTTCTTATCTTCACAATTCTAATTCTTCTATTTTATCGTACCATAAAAAAATATTAATATCATATTGAAATAAATTCAATGGATACTATCATTGGATGCATATCTAAGTGAACGACCTTGTCATTCAGTCTGATTTTTTGAAAAAAAACTTGCAAGAGGTGAAGCACAATTGGAAGTTTTCTCATGCAAAAGGGTGAATTGGTAGATACTGTTAGGGAGAGAGAAGATATGATTAATGAGCACAATATGGTAGACCAAAAGGTTTTTTTAAGAACATGATGATAAAAAATATCCAATTATAGTGGGATTAAAAATAGAATTCTCATAAGTTGGGCGGAATTACCAAAGAGGAAATATTAAAAATATGAAACTCTAACTTCTTATAATTTGATCACATTGATGTGCCGTAAAAAAAAATTTTAGAAACAAGGGGGAATGAGAGTTATAATTAATCCAATACCAGCATGGAATAGGGGGAAAATTCATATTTTCTGAAACCAATAATTGGCATTGTATAAGGTGAGTTTCTAACACTTCATATTCTAAATGAAGAAGTTCCAATGAATGAACATAAAAATGGGGTTGGAAAACATTTGGATAGTAGAGGTGGGGTGAGAGGTTTATGATCTTCTCATGGTAAGATTTTATATTGAATGTGTATCAAGTGAATATTTTGAATGAAAATGAACAAAATGAGAGATCTACACATTTTTACCACAAGATAGAGGGTTTCCATCACAGAATATGGTGAAAATGGATATACATGGTTCTAGAACCATTGACACTGATATGAAACATACTGATTTGATTATGAAGAATCATTTAACCTCAACGGTAAATTACCAAATCAAAGAATGTTGCGGACATGAATTATTCGTTTGTGATAAATAGGATATGATGAGTTGGATATATTGGCCAAATGTTGGCAATGATAGTTGGTATGTTCAGAGTTTTAATCTGGAATAGATGTTGAAATAACATAATGACTTAAGATAGGGATGGTATAATATGGGATTCATGTGCATTTATGAGTGTAAAATCTCTATCTATGAATTAAAATCTTCCAATAATGATATTAAAATTATTAATAACCATAGTTATCCTACTGGAGGATACCCATCTTATTTTTAAAATAAAAATGGAAAATTATATCTCAGAGACATTCAACATATTGGTTTTAAATATATAATGGCACAATGATTTCAACACGGTCATGATTTCCAAGTCTATATTCATTCCATTGATATTTTTATGCATTATCTATATTATCTAGTTATAGAGACAAAAGCAACATTATTGGATGATTTTTCTTGAAAATTCAACCTCGACTATGGAAAAATTAAAATAAAACACTATTACAGAGACAAATCCATGTTTTTTTGGAAATTCCCACCCCAAATCAAGAAATATATATATGATATGGAGAATCTCTCACTTTTATTAATTCTCACTGTTTATGCACTAGAATACTTGTTTTTTAGTGTATGGATTTGAAGGGAAGACTATAGTTTCGTGTATTTAGTATCTTCTATTTTTTTTTCATGTTTTGGATATTGAAATAAGTAAACATATTGTGATTGGTAAAGTCCCTAGTTTCAAGTCACAAGAGGATAATTGTTTACAAATATTAGTAAGATATTATAGATTCATGATTATCCAAACATGTGATTTACATTATATAAAAAACTAATTAATATTTTCAAGGACTCTATTTACCTAAAAAAAATCATCAATATTTTATATTCTCTAATGTTAAGGAAAGATCACCCAATGGAAGAGAACATTATATATGTAATCAAAAAGGAGGGTTTATGGAACTTATGGATCCTATTGGATAATGTTTTTACAGAATGGAAATTACTATTTCATGATAATAATGAAACTCTGTCAATTAATTAATAAAATTAATTGTAAGGTGTTGGGGTTTCAAGAATTTAATATTATTTTATTTTCAAGGTAATGTTTTTCTTATTATGGGATCCACATAATTCAATTGTGGGGAACGTGATGATGGGAATTGTGTGATTTTCCATTGCTATGAAAATAAAGAATAATTTCTTGAATGGATCATCTTGATGCAAGATGTAATTTTTTTTTGGATTCAAAATTTACGAACAAACTATTTCTTATTTTTAATACCAAAACATTAAATTATTCCATAAAAAATGATGGGGAGTAATACACAAAATATGTGAATATATTATGGACAAGAAGGATGTTGTATATAAGGATAAAATTGTAATATTTGGTGTCCTAGAAACAACTAGTTTTACTTTGATTATATGTATATTTAATAAATTATTACATATTGTTCACTATTCTTCATGAAAATGATGTAATAATATCCTATAGTATTTATTTCATTTGTAAGGTCATGGAAGTTCCCCGCTTTGATGAGAACCTTGAAATGATAGAACAATATTTTTAAATATAGTTATGTGGTTGGATGACATAATATGATAGGCCACATAGCATGCATTCTGTCATGTGTGAGTACTTGTAAGTAGATGAGACTTCCACTCATGAAGTTTTCACATGGTAATCTACAAGATATGTGATTAAGAGAACAGACCTGCTAGTATGAATTATGCATGTTTTGGTGTCATCAGATATTCAAATTTTTGAGCATGTGTATTGATCCAATGACTTTAATGTTACCATTAATATGTTTCATGACAGTCACAATTTAATTTACTAACAAAAACTGTCACGTAGATAGTTGGGTGGAAGTTGGGTATGTTGGGTACATCATGAGTGGAATATTTTTAATGGATTAGTCAAGGAAGGATTTTTTCCCTTCTGTTTATGGATGTTGATATCTTGACCCTTTGATTAAAATAGAATTGTCGTGTGAAATAACATGGCCATGGTTTGAATATGAGTTTATTTTAGGTTGTTAAAGTATGAAATATCAAGCGAAAATGTTTATTACACTATCACGAATCCTTCTTGATGAGATATTCCAATAAATGGATTATATTACATAGTGATCATTCATTTGTGGATGTAGTTGTTTCATGTTTATGTTGTTTCTCTTGGGTGCCTTGACCCATTTCTTGAAAGTACTCTTGGACTTTAGGCAATCCCGCCTAATTCCAATGAGAATGAATCCTAGAGGGTTACACACTATGTGTTTTTGGTGGTCTTGGATAAATTATATTTGAATTTAATTAAATATATAAATAATATTCTAAAGACATTGGAATAAATTTATTAATGTTTAAATGATATCATAAATTAAATAAAATTTATTTTTTTATTATTATTTAACATTTAAAAAAAAATTATTTACATGTTTGTAAATAAAATATTTATTTATAAGAATAAATTATTTAATTATTTATTCGGGTGTTGAATAAATGGATGTAGAGTTTGAGTGGCCCATGGAGGGTCCCTTAGTAAAATAATTATTTTCAATATGGTAAATAATTATTTTACTTGTTGGAAAAAGTTAAAATAAAAAAGACACTACAATTATTTGTTGACAAAAAATTTTATTAATAATTCTGTTTTTCATATGTTAGTGAACCATAAATAATGACGTGTTATTATTATTATGATCATGTGTTTTCTCTATGTTCATGAATGTAATTAATTACTTTTATGAAATTAAATATTGTAACTAAAGTTGCATGCTTATAAATATAAAAGTACGCTTATTGTGACAGACACCACAGGACACTACAATCTTGGTGAATTGAGAAATGTTGATCCAAACAATTTCTCTCTTGAATCCTCTTCTTCCCACTCTCAAGAAGAAGAGATATTATTCAAGGTCTAAGAATAAGCGATAAATAACGACCAGAATATGTCACAAGTTTCACTATGTTAGCAACTAGAAAACAAGCTGTGTCAATCGGAGGCCGTCGGAGAACTTGTGGATCACTGCTATAAGGATTCTAGTTTGGATCATTACAATAGCAATGAGATAATCTAGGAGGGTCATTCTGGATGATCAACATCATCAATGAATAAAATCCTAAAGATCTAGGTATTATTTTTATTATGAAATTAATTAAATTTATTTGAAACTTGATGTGAAAGATCCTAACTAAAGGCTTCAGGCCTCATCCTTCTTTATCAAAATCGTTGATTATATTCAATAGAGACTAGAGTTCATCATTATATTGATACATAAATAATCATTTATCATGGTAAAAATCAAATTGGGGACCCTCTACAACCACGATTCCGTTGTTCCTGGAACCTTCAACTTATTTCAGAGGGGTTACATCAGAGTTTATAATTATATAAATACTTATTTGAGGATTTACGCATTTCATAATTCATTATTTTCAATTCAAGTTAATTTTTCTACAAATATGAGTCTCAAGATCTGTTCCTCATCTTTCATTAATCATTCACCTTATATAAAAAATATATTCATTTAATTTTGATTACAATAAAACAGAGGATCTCATCTGGAGGTGCCAATGGTTCTATGCCATATAACCCTAGAACACATGACCAGTATTCGGCAGTACACACCATGTAGTCAAGGTTTAATTCCCCGAGTCTGGTATTCCAAACCAAGACATGTAATTGGAGTTTGTCTATTTCTTAATGTCATCGTGTGTTGACAAGGAACTGGTGGCACATAGTTTCCATATTACATGTCGTGTAGCCCAATGGACACAACGTGTAGTCCCTTCGGGTTAGGGTTGGACCATGTACCCTGTATATGGATTTCCTGGCTGGGGACCACGTAATGAGGAACTACATGGCATGAGGCCCACTAGACATGTCGTGTACTCCGATGATTTCTAAAGTACACTCACATGTTGTTCCCCTGGGCGTGTACATCAGATGGATGGGGAACAACTGCACATTTCACGTAGTAGGAACAACACATTGTCTACTCATCCAAATTATGAAGATATATTAATTTTTTTTATATTTAATAAAAACCCTAGAGACTTATCCCATCGTCCGGGCATAAATATGAGGCAAAAAATGTAATAGGTGTTATATATATATATATGTGTCTGTTTAATTTAACATAAGTGTAATGTTCATTTCTACTCATTGGATATTTATGAATAGGAATTCACTGCCTACCCAAGGATTCTTTTTTGTAAAACCCATATTTACCCCTCAAATACATTTTACATAAAAAGGAACACGTAATGGATGGAAATCCCAACCTAGTGAAGGCAGTTCATGTTGGAGCTGAGATGAAATGAGTCACATAAAATTCAGTGGTTGATAGGTGTAAGCTGCAAAAACCAATTGAAAAGGTTCAAGGCGTGTCTCCCTAGGTTAGGGTTAGTTTATCAAATGCAAGATAAACTAAGCATTATAAAACCACATGATCATGACTATTAATTTATTTTATTTCTATCAGTTTCATAGTTTATCATCATGGACGTGTTTTCACAATCACATAATTAATGAATTAAACAAGCATGCATGATGGAACAAAAATAAACCATAATTTTGTAAAAATATTATCTTGAAATGGTTAATCACTTATGTAAGTTCCACTTAATATTTACAATTGCATGATAATGATAATAATAAATTCCCTCATAAGTGATAAAAATACCTTTAATAAAATATAATGTCAGACTGGGCCATCTGTTACTTGATTAAGGGAAAAACACAATAAAACTATGTGTTTGACCAACCCTTGTTGGGACACATAATTTAATATTGGAATAACTTATGAAAGGTTTCAGTTTTACTTAACCATATTACAAAAAGATTAGTAGCCCTTTCTAAACATGGTGTAATATTGGAGGAAAGAGTTGAGGAAATCCAAAGTCATGATATTAGGATTGGGGAGTCCACTCAAATGATCAAGGAGTTGCAAGCCTGCAATTTCCAAAGACCTACCTACCTAAATATCTTTTAATATCTTTACAAACCCTTTTTGGGCCTATGCGAAGGGGAATATGGATACATACCACTAGAATTTCATGGAAAATGGACATTCCATGTTCAATGGGGAAGGCCATTGGGACTTGATAAAATTGTTGGAGACTCAATAAAATTTATTATTTACTATAAAATGTAATCAATAAACAACTAATGATCTGCTCTTTTAAATTGCAGAATAAAAATGAAAAGCTCATCAACAATAGTATGCCTACAATCACTTTTG
Source organism: Viscum album (assembly GCA_963277665.1). Lineage (NCBI taxonomy): Eukaryota > Viridiplantae > Streptophyta > Magnoliopsida > Santalales > Viscaceae > Viscum > Viscum album. Next base: position 421,143,174 of record OY728142.1, on the reverse strand, counting down.
GATAAAGAAAACATCCACATTGACAGTAACTTCCAGGAATGGTTAAATGTCATCATGTTATCCTACTCTATGAAAAGAAGTCATACATGTTGGAGTCATCATTATAAGACCCCCCCCCCCACCAAAGAGGCAAGTGATAATGATTTCCATGTCTATGAGAAACATATAAATGACAAGGTCGACATTAAAAGTTTGATGTTAACATTAATTTCTAGTCAGCTCATGAAGTCTCATAAAAACATGGATTCATAAACATTCTTGAGAGCCTATGTGGTCCTTACTGGGATAGAGCATGATAGAAATGGTTTGACATATCTAAGGCACTCTTTTAGTGTATGCTTGGAGAGGGTGCCCTGGTTGGGACTCATGTATTCAACTCATTGGCTACATTGAGCACCTAGAGGTTCTAGGGTTTAAACTCCCTAATGAAATGGGCACTGATCTCATTCTCACATCACTCCCTCATAGATTCTCTAACATTGTTGTCAATTTCAATATGAATAACATTGATAAGTCTCTATCTAATATTATTATTCAAATTCTCATAGTGGAAAAATATAAGAAGTGAGAAAATCCTTCTGTCCTTTTGGTGAATAAAAGGAAAGTGAAGGAGAAGATATTTGAGCCCAAAGATTATTCACACCCTCCCAAGAAAATGATGTTCAAAGGGGAGGCATGGGAACTGTAAGCTATTTGTTTTTCATGGGGAAAGAAGGGCCAATGGAAGAAGAACTGCACCTAGCCTAAGAAGAAAGGGGAATCTTCAGGTGAATTTGTTATTGAATGCAATCTATCAATGTCTACAAATTGGATATTAGATATAGTTAGTGGTGCTCAAAAATGTATCCTAATATTGGAACCATGTAGATTATGGAATATTGATCGAGGGGAGGTAGATCTATGAGCATCCAATGGAGCCAGACGTGCTGCTTTAGCTGTCATGGACTACCACCTCATGTAGAAAACAAGGATGATCATAGTGTTAATGGGTTATTATGTGCCTTCAATAACCAAAAACATAATTTTCATCTCCATACTAGATATAGAACAATTTTTTTTCATGTTTGGAATTGAATATTTCTTCTTTTATAATGCTAGAATTTTTAGGTAGGGAATATATATACAGTGCTATTAATGTGTTAGATTGCACACAATCAAGTAATGGAAATTGATGACAATGATACATCACATGACTCATATCACACCCAACTTTGGAATCACCGTCTAAGTCATGTAAATGAGAAACAATTGACATAGTTACATCAAGATTTATATTTATATTCTTTTGAACAAAAATAACTTGGAGTATGTCATGCATGTCTATAAGGAAAAATGACCAAAGCCCCATTTGGGGGGAATGGTAAAAGGGATAAAGAGATTATTGAATTAGTTCATAACTATTTATGTGGACCATATCCAGTTTAAGCAAGAGGTGGGTACTCATACATAATAACATTTATTGATTAATTGTCTAGACATGGATATATCTACTTAATGAGGTATAAGTCGTATTCCATTGATATGTTCAAGGAATAAAAAAATGAAGTTGAGAACTAGTATGGTAAGAAGATTAAAAAACTCCACTCATATTGAGGTAAGGAATATCATAATCAGGACTTCATTGATTACTTACAGGATTTGGGGATCCTATCTCAATTAACTACTCCTTACACACCTCAATGTAATGGTGTTAGTAAAAGGTCGAACCACACCTCGTTGAATATGGTGAGATCAATGACGAGTCATGTAAGTCTTCCATTATCCTTTTGGGGGTATGCTTTACATACAGCGGAACACATACTAAACTAGGTACCAACTAAATCGATAAATGGTATTCCATACTAATTCTAAAGTGGATGAAAAATCCATGTTATTGAATTTACATGTGTGCGGTAGAGAAGTGTTTGTTAATGCCACTTTAGGTAACAACCTTCCAACCTGAGGCACAATGTTTACCTTTATAGGATTCCCAAAGGAAACAAGGGGATATTACCTATACAACCCCTCAAAATGAATGTATATAGTGAAAATTCATGCCATATTCCTTGAGAGGGGGAACATATCCAAAAGATATAGTGGGAGAGAAATAGACATCAAAGAGGTCAAGGCTTAAGGTAAACAAGAGTTGGTACTGGAATAGATTATTCAATGTATTATAGAAGAAGAATCTATCCTAGAGACTTAAGTACTACATAGGAGTAAAAGAGTGGGTATAGAATCAGAATGGTAATATATTTAAGTTTTTGATTATGGTGACTCATTATTGGTTGATAATAATGATCCTATTACCTAAAAGGAATAAGTAAGTGGAATAGACGTTGCCTTGTGGCAAGAAGCCTTGAATTATGAAATGGATTCCATGTACCAAAACCAAGTCTGGATTTTGGAAGATCCTCTAGTTGATGTAAATATTATTGGTTAAAAATGGGTTTTCCAGAAGAAACTGGACATTTAAGGTTATGTTAGTACCTATAAGGCATGAATGGTTAAAAAGGGATTTAAATATCATCATGGAAATAACTAAAATAAAACCTTTTCACCAATTTCAATGCTGAAATCCATCAGAATTAAACATTACATTGTGTCTTACCAGGACATTGAGATTTGGAAAATGAATTTTAAAACAGCATTCCGTAACAGGAATCTCTTGTAAGATGTCTACAAGACACATCCTGAAGGGTTTGTGACTCCCAAGGATGCCAATAATGTATGAAATTTGTAGAAATCCATTTATGTATAAAAAAAGAATCCAGGTCATGGAAAATTCGTTTTTATGAATCTATAACATAATTTGGTTTTATCAAGAATGAGTGTTAGCCTTGTGTCTACAAACAGTTTAGTGGGAGTATAAACATTTTCCATATAGTATATTTTGATGAGATATTACTTATTTTAAAGGAGATACCAGTCTTACAGTCTATTAATGAATGGTTGAATCAATTGTTCGCCATGAAGGACATTGTAGAGGCTTCATATATTCTTGGGATCAAGATCCATCATGGTAGATCCAAATGATTGTTGGGCCTATGTCAATGTACAAACATCGATAAGATACTAAAGAGATTAATAATGGATCAATCCATGGGGGGATTGTTTCCAGCATCTCATAGAGTCAATAATTCAAAGAAAATGTGTCCTCAGACACAATAGGAATGAAAGATAATGTAATGGACTCAATACACATCAATTATTGGGCTAGTCATGTATGCGATGCTACATAGTAGGCTGGATGTTCCTACACATTGAGCGCAGTAGGCAGATATCATGATGACCTAGGTGAACTCCATTGGCTAGAAGTCAAGACAATCCTAAAGTATTTGAGGTGTACTAAGGATTATTTATTTGTTTAATGGAGGATATGAGGACCTATTAATCATTGGATATGTAGATTATAGTTTCCAAACTGATCAAGATGTCATGATGTCTCAAACGGGATACACCTTCACATTGAATGGAGGTGCAGTGAGTTGGAAGAGCTAAAAGCGGAGTGTGTTCACAGATTCTACAGTAGATTCTGAGTATATTTCAGCTTTTGAGGTAGCTAAATAATTAGTTTGGATGAAAAATTTATCGAGGTGAAATATTTTACAACTAGAAGTAAAGATCCCATCACACTAAACTATGATAATAATGTCGTGGTAGCTTTCACACAAGAGAAAGAGTTACATCTATGGACGAATCACATACTTCAGAAGTATCATCTCTTGAGGGAATATTCTTTGAGAGGTGAAGTTGAAGTGAGTAGTATTTCCACAAAAGACAACGTAGCAGGACCCTTGTCTAAAGCTTCGACTCAGCAGAAACATGTTCACCATGTATGGTCTAGCAGACTAAAATTCATAGGTAGTTGGATCTATCTATGTGGTAGTGTTTATGTGTTAGTGTCCTAGAACCAACTGGTTGTACATTTATTACATAGATAACTAATTTATTATTACATATTGTTCATTTTTCTTCATGGCTATGATGTAATAATTTCAAAGTGTATTGGTTGCATTGATAAGGTCATGGCAGTTCTCCGCAATGATGAGAACCATGAAAATCAAAAACAATATTCTTAAATATAATTCTGCATTTTGAGGACATAATATTATGGGACACATATGATGCATACAATTAGGTGAATGTACTCGTAAGCAGATTAGACATACACTCTTGAAGTTCGCACTAGGTAATCTCCAAGATAAGAGATGATGAGAACATACCCGCAAGTATGAATTTTCCATGTTTTGGAATCATCAGATATTTATATCTATGAAGATGGGAAATGATCCTTAGACATCATGATTATCATGAATATGTGTCATGACTCGCGCACCTTGATTTATGGATGAAAACCGTCATGAGGATAGTAAGCAGGAAGTAGGGCACGTTGGGTGCATCATGAGTGAAATGTTATTAATGTAAAATTTGAGGAATGATGTGTCCCTTACATTTGTAGAAGTTAATATCTCAGTCCATTTATTGATATAAACCTGTCATGCAAAATTACATGGCCCTAGTTGAATGATGAGTTTATTTTAGGTACTCAAAGAACGATGTGTCAAGCATAAATGTTGATGACACTATCAAGAAACATGTTTGATGGGATATTGTGACAAAAGATTTATATTACACAGTGAAGATTCATATGTGGATGTCGTTGTTACAACATTACATTATTTTTCTTGTGTACCATGACCCATTTCTAGACATTACTCTTGGACATTAGGTAACCCCGCCTAATTCCAATGAGAAAAAAAATCCTAGAGGGTCACACACTTTTTGTTTTTTGTGGTCTCATTTAAATTATATTTGAATTTAAACAATGAAATAAATATTATTCTCAAGACCCTGGAATAATTTTATTCAAGTTAAAATTATCGCATAAATTAAATAAAATACGTTTATTTATTTTATTGAATATTTAATAAATGTTTTTTACTAGTTTGTAAATAAAATATTTATATAATAGAATATATTATTATGTATTAATTCATGTATTCAATAAATTTTGGTGGAGTTTGAGTTGACCATGGCCCATCCGGTATTAAAATAATTATTTACAGGTCGGTAAATAATTATTTAACTAGTTGGCAGAAGTTAAAATAATAATGAGGCTGGTATTATTTTGAGATATGAATTTTTATTTATAATTTCTTTTTTCCACAAGTTGGAAAACCATAAATAATGATGTAGAATTACTATTATGAGAAAAGGTTTTATCTAAGTTCATGAATGTATTTAATTAAAATTATGCAATTAAATACTGTAACTGAAGTTGTGTCCATATAAATAGACAAGTACACCTATCGTTTCAGACACCACACAACACCACAAGCTTGGTGAATTTGGAATTATTAAGCCAAAAAATTTCTCTCTCGAATCATATTCATACCCATCTCAATATCGAAAGACATTATTCAAGGCCTAAGAACAAGTGATCATGAATGAATGACATAACACACTCCCTTCATCGCACTAGCACCTGGAGAATGAACGGTGTCAATTGGAGGACATCAGATCATGTGTGCATCACCGCTAGAGTGATTCTTTTTGGGATCCTTACAAGCACTATGAGATAATCCAGAAGGGTCATTCTGGATGATCAATATCATTAATGAAGAAAATACCGAAGATCTAGGTATTATTTTATTTATGAAATTAATTAAATTAATTATAAACATGATGTTCAAGGTCCCCTATAATGGTTTTAGGCCTCTTCCTTCTTTAACTAAATCTTTCATTATAATCATTGGAGAGTACAATTCCACATCATATTGATCCCAGATTAATCATTGATCATGCTAAAAAACTATGTTTTGTGCCACTCCTACCATTCTTCCAGTGTGCCCAAAACCATAAAAAACATCTAATTGTAATGGGGAAGAAAAGAATCATTTCCAATGAGCAGAAGAAACATTTCATGATCATTGGGGAGATTTATACTCCTAGTATACATGGTGAGTGGACCTTAACAATAATTATCCATGGTGATAAATCTCTTAAACATTAACAAATATCATTCCCCATGTGTGTGTTTTTTCTAAGAATAATATTTGGGTTTTGGTCAAGTTATAACTTCATATATGGAAGTAGTTTATATGAGATAAGGTAATAATGATTCGAAGTCAATCCATCCAGGTGAGGCTTATAGAGAACACAGTTATATAAGGAGAGGTATTCTTCAAATGTAATTATTTTTTCCCTTGGACATGAGGAAAATACATAATTTCATGGAGGGAGAGTAATAATCATCTAGAAGGCACAACACAACCCTGAAGCATATCCTAGAAGAAAACGAATAAAAAGAGCATAAGATTCATTTTGTGTGAAAGAAAACTGGCCGGATCAATATGTTATTGATGTGGAATTATTTCCTACATGAAAAGTTTGGAAATAATTTTTTAAGGAGGTGGAGAGTAATATAGGGACCAAAGAGAATATTTAAATCCATGGATTAGATTAGTTTTCCTTGTGTGGGAGTTAAATATGACCTCTTTATTTTTCTTACTTTTTTTATTTATTACTGTTATTACAGTTTCTTCCTCCCACTGTACTTAGAGGTCTCATATTTTAATACATACAATGAATCATGTTCTTAGCAGTCTATGTGATTGAATGAATTTATTAAGGACATTGAGTTTGAGGATGAATTCATGAAGCTCTATGAAGGTGAGACTAATACTAAGATAGAATATATAGAGGAAGAAACTCTAAAACATGTCGAAATTGAAGAAAATAATGAATAATGATCCTTTGAGGACAAAACAATATAATTTTTGGGAGAATAGGGATATAAATAAGTCTAAATATATAGGTACATTGAATAAATTTTAGTAAAAAACACAAAGTGTTGAATGATGAGTTTTATTGTGGTTTTCAGTCCCTGAGTTACATTTCCATTCATTAATAATTTCTCAAACTTAGTTCTCACATCAATAATGTTTTATGATTTTTTCAATTAAAACGATAAGAATTTTAAACCTAGATGAGTATAAATTAAAATCATCATTGAATCCAAATAATGTATTTTTTTACATTGTCTTATTTCATGTCACAAGGTGGGGTATTGTGTAGATAATGGACATGAAACATTGTGCTCACTAGAGAAGACATGGTTTCTTATTGATTTCATAGGAATGGGTTCATATGATATATTTTAGAAATTTTTATATAAATAATAATAAATCATACTAGTATTTTAGATATTTAGTGGAATAGATTTTATAATTTCAATTGTATATTTTAATTTTGTAGAACCATGATGATTATTAAGGAAGGTACAAGATGATAATAGGGGAAAAATAATGAAATTCAATTGATAAGGAATTTTTATTTTCATTTTTTTATATTTTTCACTTCCAAAAATTCCATTACATTTAATTTGTATGAGTATTAATATTCATTTAATGATAATTTTTTATATATTTTCTATATAATATATAAATAATTACATTGAAATATCCTTATAATTACCTTGGAATATTTTTTTCTTTAAAATTTAATTAAGTAAAATAATCGGGGGAAAATTAAGGATAAACATAATAACATGTATTTGAGAGACCAATATTTGGAATGATTTGTCAATTGTTCAGAATGAAATTTCTAAAACTTTTTTATTCATTGTTTTTTAAAATTTATGTAACTATCATTCTAACAGAGACATGGATTTGATACCAAATATTGGATCACAATGTATATTAATATTTATAAATAAAATAATGGGGTTGAATTGTATGTTTAAAACCATTAATTTTTATCCTTATATGAATATTAGTTTAACAATGTTAAAATAATAGTATTGAAAATACATCTTAAATATTTAAAAGATGATCAGATATGGCCCTATGGTCTACTGAACAAATTATAGTAATCATGTAGATTTTGAAATATATTCAATAGGTCAAACAATTTGTTTAGTTTTTTTCATAGTAAAAAAATATATAATCAGAGTAAGACGAGTAAGAATCATAATCACAATGGTTACAATAAACCAGTATATTACAATAATAGTGATTCTATCAATAATCATATATAATCATATTTAGAGTAATGAAATATTAAAAAATAAATACACGTTAAATTTTTTTTATCATAATTAAACCTATTAAAATATACAAGATACAAATACAAATATGAATATAAAATAATTCATTTAATATTTCAAAAGATTTAGAAATGAAGAACTTATAATAAGACAAGTAAATGAAATTATTTGATCCCAAAGAGAAGGGTATAAAATATCATAGGATAAAGGTCCCTTATTTTATTATTATAAGAAAACATGTCTTTACCTTACCAGGGGGACCCTCGATATAAATATTGGTCACTCTCACTATCCCAACGAGCCATTGATATGATGACCAAATTCCGTCTTGTTATCCCCACATGTCCATGATCAAGAAGATCAAATTTTTTCTTCCTATCCTACAAATCCCTCGAATGTATTCACAATTATATGCACAACGAAATTATGAGCATTAAAATATTGAATATTTATGTAATAGGAAGTTCACTCTTATAAGTTTCACAGTTCTCACAATTCAGAAAAATCATCCGAGTGTCTTCATGTGAGTCAACATCTACTTTTGGAATACAAAAATGACCATGTTTTTATATGAAAGATTTCAAAAGACACCGTGATTCTATAAAAGTAATACTTTCTCTGAGTGTTTTGAAAGGTCTTAAAAACACCAAAAATCAAAGGACATATTATAATATATTGACAAAATTGTTTTTTTGTTCACATTGATATTGAAAAAGGTAGTCTGTTACACTAAGGTATGGGTTTCCCTATTCAGAATTTAAATTTTGGTAAATCAGATATATTTTCTTACTAGAGGTCATTATATTTTTTATATATGTGTATTATTCTGATATTATCAGCTATAATTTCAAATATTATTATAAAACCTTTTATCATTACAATTATAAGATAAAAATCATTTTAAATTGGATCTAATAAAGTTGAATCTGATCATTATCAGATCTTTGGCCATTATAATAATTATAAGAAATAAAGTACATTTTTATTCATGAATACATTAAAATAATTTTATGAATCGTAAATCATAAATTTTATATATATATATATTAATAGAATACATTGGATATAAAAGAGTTACTAGTTGTGTATTTATGAATGAGATTTTCATTTCTAAAACAAGTGAATGATAGATTCAAAGTCATACATTTGACTCAATTGTATCCCTCCTTTTGGAAACCACAATCCAAAATTCGTAAATACACAATAAATTTTAATAACATAAGTCCAATATTAATTTTAAGAACATCTTATTAAAAAATAAACATTAATATATATCTATCCCTATGTTTATAACTAATATAAATACAATGATTCAGTACGACTAACTCTCCCTTAGGATAATTAATCCCATTAGGATCGTATTCTATTCTTTAAAAAGTTTTATTCCACTTTTTTATGTCATCTACCCCTTATTAATTAATTCTCCCTCATTTCAGAAAACTGTCCTCCTTTTTGATTTGTAAAAAGGAATGGGAAAGAGTCTTGCAATACTTGAAAAGGGTTAGAAAACAAAATATGAAACATAATAATGTACTTGATCATATATAGTTAAAAATGATGGATAATTAAAACAATAAAGAATTAAATGATATTTGGACAAATTGTATGTAGATGAAAATTATTTCATCGATGGTAAAAAATTATAATAATAGTTTTATGAAATGAAATTATTCTTTCAACGAAATTAATGATCTAATAATAGTCTTGATATTCCTGGAATCATTTTTATCTTCCTTAAGATTTTATATATAATATTTATAAAATTTTTTGTTGTTTCCAATATTTTTAAACATTCTTCATCAATCCAAATCATTTCATCTTTTTTCCATAGTCATCTATACCAAATGTTTATTATTATCTTTCTGATCTTTGATTATTTCTATGAAAACATAATTTTGATTCTTCAACTCAATAATTTGTTCTTTATTGAGCTTGAATATTGAAATTTCATGAAGAAAAAAATTAACATCATTGGTGTGTCAAATACATCTTGATTGTTTCTCTCTTGAATTATTATACTGGCCATGAAACATCACTTTTTTAAGTGTTTAACAATAATACCAAATAAAAAATCTATTTCATTCACAATATTCTTAAATAATTAAAAATTATTATTATGAAGCTTGATTTCATTATCAATATAACAATACTAGTTCAGAATCTTATTAAAACTTTTCCTATGGGTTTTTGTACAATCATTAATTATTTCAAAATTATCATGTAACTGTATCAACCTATATGTAAAAGACTTCATGGAATCTGAATATTTGTATTTTATTTCAATAATTATATCATCCATAGTCTCAATCCATAAAATTATATAATTTTTTCTCTAATTTTATAAAATTATGAAATATATATTCAAGACCCTAAGATGCAATTGTATTTAGATAATTTTTGGATTAAATTTTTCTGGGATTGGTTTAGAACTCTGGTTGAACATATTTTATTTTCTCATTATTTGACACTAATTTTTTAATTTTCTATTTTATATACCTTTAAACAAGAATTACTGTTGAAAAACAGAATTATTGTATGTCCTTTAGTTATATGATTTTGATCTTTTAATCCCTCTTGGATGTAGATACACTTCTCAAAATTATGGATACTCTTCCATTCATTGAGTAACATATTTATCACAATGACTTTCCAAACAATATTATTATTTTAATAATGATAGAGAAGTCCTCAACAAAAGTATATCCGGGGGAAGATTTTAATAATTAGAAATTTTATTTTCATCTTCTTCCTAATCATTGTCAGTATTTGAAAATTATATTAAATAAATTTTTTTTCTATCCCTTATTCTTATTCATCATCTTATTCATCATTGATATATTATTATATTTCTCTAAATTAATTTTATTCTTCAATACCTTTAACTTATTCTTCCATTTTATTTTTAGGTAAAATCATAAACTAGATACTCTGATCTTAAATCACATTTTTCTATAAGAATCGATAATTTTTCAACAAAAATATATTTTTTCTTATTGGCATTAGAGGAAACATGAGTATGGAAAATTTCCAATTCTTGAATGTATAAATCAACATGAGGGGGAAAAATAAATTTCATATAAGAATCTTTAAATACATTCATCAATATATAAACTGATGTTTTTTTATGTTTCTTATTTAATTTATTTTCCTTTTCTTCATAAAATAATACATTATAACCTTGTTATATAATAGCCAGGGCTTCATCTAGGTTGAGTTCGAATTGAGGCCCTCATTATTTTCATTTAGTCTTATTTGGTATCCATTCTTCATAAACCACATAAGAAATTTTCTTTTCATTATCCTCCTTCATTGAAATGGGAGGAAAATTATCTTCTCTTTTCTTAAATATTCTCTCAATATTCTTAAAAATCAAAGGTCCTACCTCTGATGCAAAAACATGAGTACTATAGACAATAATTTTTGATTCTGGGTCAAAAAAATACTTCATTCTTTTCATTGTATCATAATTGATAAAAAAATACTTTCCTTGAAAGGTTTGGAAATTATTGAAATAATAAAATGTATCATTCTTGATTAAATCAAAATAATAATCAGTCGTAGAAAAATTATGATTTGTGACATGATTGATCTAGATTTGACATGTGTGATAGTCAACACAAAATTACTAGATAAATTGATTTTACCAATATCTATTATGTAATACAAGATGAAAACAAACGATACCTTCAATGTTTACCTATCTCAATTTATTGAAATTTTAAATACCTGCATCCATAAGGATATTACTATGCGATCACGAGTTAGATGTGTAACATTCCTCAGAAAATCGTGTAAAAAATTCTTGAAGAACTACTTTAATCTATTTCCTGACAAACAAACTCTTTGTGTCTGGTAATTTAAGAGATAGGAAAGAAGCAACTCCTTCAACAGACATACCAATGAAACTAGTAGATACCCTAGGTTTTATCTTGTATCATTTGTTTTATATTCGAAAAGAGAATATTTATTTTCCCTTATATTTATATAAATTTTCCGAATCAAATAAATATTTAACCTATTCCAAAAAGAACTAACCAAAATCTGGATATGACTATTTCACACATTTGGATTTCCTTCATTGAAAATATATTTTCCTTCTCAATTAAAAATAATATTTATTATAAAAATATCTCAGTACTAAAATTTCACTAAAAACACATTTTTTCTAATCATTCATAAGATCTATCATATTTAGAGAAGAACGCGATGATAAAAACATGATGAGAAGAATACAATTGGGAAATTTAAATGAGGAAGTGCTATGCGGAAGATGTAATAATTATTTAATGTGGGACACACATGGGGGTCCTCTTCATATTGTTGATCAATGTGATAATTTATCTTCCAAAGGTGAGCCGATTGCTGATATTTGGGCATTCAAATCTAACAAATGAGATTTATCTAAGGAAACCATTTTAAAAAATTTAAAATATTGATGATTTTTTTTAAATTTTTTATCTTGTTGGGTGAATAAGATAAAAAATTGAAATGATAGAAATTTAAAAATAAAACTAATCTTAATGGAATAGTATTAAAAATGAAAAGGAGATTATGTTTTTTAGTATAATCATCAATATGATAAATAGTAATTCTTTTTCAGTAATATATTAAAATAATTAGAAGGGAAGATTTTCAAGGAACTAAGAAACTATAATACTATAGTTAAAAAAAATTATTTGTAAAAAATTTAATGTGAAATCCAAATACAAAAAACATATTATAGAAAATAATTTTATATTAAAAAACTAAATAATGAAAAAATATTTATGCTAATTAAAATAGAGTTAAAAACATTATTAACGAAATAAATTTAGGAAAAACTAAAACTTTGAAACAAAAATGATATTTAAAAATCAATCATCCTTACTACCCAAATGAAATGATGTATCTTGATTTATGGAGATATTTTATATAAGAAATAGATATAAATGATGACATTATAGCGATAATTCATATGTTATGCTTAATGTATTCAAATATATATGAACAATTGAGTTTGGTAAAAATATCAACATGTGGTTCTTGTGTTCATATGAATTATATAATGATATCACTTTTGTGTGTGAGATCCCTAAGAAAATGACAACAAATATATATATGTTTTTCATGAGAGTTATGTGAAAGATTTTACTTAATGCTATGGAACATGGGTTATCACAATATATTTGAGTTTTTTAAAACTCATTCCATAATTAGTGAGTGTGTGTTGCATCCACAATAATTGAGAACAATAACATTCAAATTTCATATATTTATCGTATGTATTGTAAGGTGGTACTTAGTTTTGTTTCATCAAATTCCATGAAAATAATGAATCTCCTAATAAATTACATGTTCCAAACATAAATTTTATATCCATTATAAAACCATATATGTTAGCATTTAAATAAATTTTTAATTAAAAATAATTTATAGTATAATAGAAAAGTCATAAATTTGTTGTTCCCTTCATATAATGAATGATTTGTTTTACAGTTTTTAAATGGGATTCCTTTGGATTTTCTTAATTCTGGATGCATACGATTACTAAAAACTTTATGTCTGGGAGACTAAAAGTTAAGTATTCTATTAATTATATCATACCTCTAATTTTTTTTGATCAAATGGTTGCCGAAGACCAACAAAATACACTTTATTTGATGTACACATTTTAGTACTAATACATTTAATATATTTTTATCGATACTTTTTAAGAATAATTTTAATATACTTTTGTTGTGATATATAGGTACCTTATGGTTTTGGGGAAATTTGAAAACTAAATAAGTTTTTCAACTCACCCATCAATCCAATTTTGAACATAGCTTTTATAAACTCTACAATAGAATCTATTAATGATGTTTTAGTAGATTTAAATGTAATGTCATCAAAACATATTTGAATGATCACAATTTTTTTGTATATTATCTTCATAGAATGATTTTGATCCATAATACCCTTAAGATAAATTTTTTTTGTAACAATTATTTTAATAATCTATCATACCAGGCTCTATGGATTTTTTATGTCAAAATAAATATTTGGTATGAAAAAATATTTCTATAGGATGTTTTATATCTTCAATAATAGGAGGTTGTCCAACAGAAACTTCTTATTGTACATAACCATTAATAAAATCACACATCACATCTGTTTGAAAAAGTTTGCAGTTGATGAATGATGTAAATAATAATAGATAAAAAATATATTCATGTTTAGATACCAGTGAATTGGATTCTTAATAATATATTCCCTATTATTTATTATAACCAATATAATCAAGTATTTATATAATTTCTAATTATAATTCCATTTTCATCGTATTTGTTTCGAAAAACCTATTTTAAACTAATTACTAATTTTTCTTTAGGTCTTTCAACCATATCCCAAAAATAATTTATTTTGAATACTTTTATCTAATATTTAATTTTTTTTATCCAATCCCCATCACCTAAAGCATCATTTTTATTTTAAGGTACAAATTAGTAATGTAGTGAAATATGTTCGTTTTCATTCTTTGAAGAATTTATAGTCATAACAAGTTTATTAACGTCACTAATGATTCTATCACTGTAAATATTCTAAAGAAACAACTGACATGGAGTTTATAAAAACAATTCTTCAACATAATGTAGAATTTCCACTAGGCTAAGTACTTCATAAACAATTTACTATGTTTTTGACTTATTAGATGAATCATTTATCTAATGTTGAAAATTATTTTTGGAAAATACATTTGAGAATGATGGTTATGATTTTTTAAAAACAAAAGAACTGACTTAATAAAATTTAAAATTTACTATCTCTTCAATTGTACTATATTTTTTACTCAATAAAATATATGCCTTTGATGTAGTGAAATAACCTAATAATATACCTTCATCGTATTTGGGTGCAAATTATTTTAAATTATATTTTTTATTGAGTACGAATACATTTCCTCCCAATACTCTGAGGTAGAGAACTTTTTTTGGTATTCTCTCAACCCATAATGTGTTTTATTATTAAAAGTTCAAATTAAAATTTGATTTATATTATAACAATAGTTAATAACAACATCAGCATAATAGTGTTTAAAAATTGATTATTAAAACGACATGAATCTTATTGTTTCCTGAATAATATGATTTCTACATTCAAAAACAACATTTCGTTATAAGATTCTAGGGGTTGAAAAGTTATGTGGAGTGCCTTTATTTCTACAAAAAGTTTTAAAAATAGATTTTACAAATTCTTTACCACTGGAACCATGAATAGTTATGCTGTGATGGTTATTATTATTTTTAATATTGGCTACGGATGATTTGAAATAACAAAATGTTTCAGATTTCTTTTATTAAAAAGAAACACATGTTAATGTAGTGAAATCAGAAAATTAAAAAATATATAGTACTTTACACCAATACTTCTAGTTTGTATAGAAACAAAAAGTTATATATTCACTAACTGTAAAGCATCATAGGATGATAATCCACTAATCAATCTAATTCTTCACTTAAGTTATATAAAATATTGGCATCAATCACAAAATTTAAAAGAATAAAATATATGTTCTAGTGTATCCTTAAAAATTCTTTTAATATTCATCTTACATATGTTTTTAAGGATATAGTGACCTAACCATCAATTCTATAACCAATATTGATCTTCCATTAAAATTAGGAAAGACGTGTTATGAAACCTATGATAATATATGCTATGAGTGTAAACCTTCTCATACTGATGGCCATAACGAATGAATTACTCCTTAGAATCATGGACTATACAATTTTCAATCATAAAATTCATAAGATAACTGTTACTACATAATTAACTAATTCTTATAAGGGATTTCTTAAGACATTTAACAAACAAATTTTTTGAAATTATCAATTTTATAAGATTAATAAAATTATCTATACTGATAATTTATACTTGAGAATTATATCCAAAGGTAACATTCCCACATTTAACCTTGATAATATTTTCAAAGGAATCCTTTCATCTTGTCATATTTATGGAACAAATAATATTCATGTACCATATATTAATGTTGTTGCACTCTATTTTTTCCTAAAAACCAAACAATTAGACTTTTGGAACCCAAACCTTATTGGGTCCTAAAATGATAGAAAAAAATATTTTAGGAATACACATTTGTATAGAAAAATGGGATTTGTAGAACCCAAAGAATGAATTTTAGTGAAATATTTTCTTCCTAATGACCTCTACATTTACATTTATTGAAAAAAATGGGTAATTATTAGGAACAAATAAGTTGTTACAAAATACAGGTTTACTAAGAGTACATCTCATTCCAGAACTATTATCATGTTGATAGATTTGTTTATACATGTTATATAATCATTCCTTACTAATAGTAAAGTTAGATTAATTTTCCATCAATGAATAAATTTTGTATTTTAACATTGAAACTAATTTCTTATCTACATTTGTATTTTTTTGGAATTTAATGATGAAAAATAGTTTTTAAACTATTCTTTTTAGAATTTAGTAATTCTAAATCAATAGAAATAATATATTTTTTAGAATTGTATCTATCAAGATCTTTTATTATGTTGGATATTTCATTTGTTAAATTCTCAATTATGGAATTATATTTTTCTCATTTTTGATTAGAGTTGCAATGTATTTTTTTAGGAACTGGCCTTATTACGTTGCATCATCTTGAATTTTGTCAAGAATTCACATCCTTCACATTGAAGATCTCTTCAATTTTATAGATTTAATGAATTGGGACATAATAAATTCATAACATTATACATTATTACAGATTGGATACCTTAAAAAGAGTTATTCATTTCATCCAAGATATATAATCTTTTAAAATAAAACATGGTTTCATTCAAAATTATCCAAACATTTAACTTGGTTTCTTTTGTTGTCTTACACATCCTTATAACCTGTGAAAATCATTTCAAAACCTGGGATGAGCACAAAGGATCAGTAAGGGATATAAAAATAAGTAAAGCACACATTAGTCCATGATTAATTGAAATATATGAAATCATTTTAAAAAAGAAAAACTTATAAACCATATATACATTCCTTGTGAAATATGATATTACCACAAGATCCCCACCAAACATAAGAACAACAATAGAACCCTAATAGTATCTTGGGGAATTAATCACTTAATTTTGTAACCCTACTGACTACCTTATAATGTTTAAGCCTCATAGCTACATTACAACTGATTCCACCATCAATGTTACACTTGGAGTAACAGTACGACTGACATACAACATACACATACCCAATGCATTGGAAGAAGATATAGGTCCCACCATTCATCAAAAACAAAAACCAAGAACCAGAACATAATCATACAACATGAATAATTTCATAAAATCAATACTTTAGAATTTTTTAAAACAAAATTTTAAAGGAGATTTTTAAAAGGAAAGTCCATTATAAATATCATATAATTGAAGTGGGAATTAATAGAGAGAATGAAATATTTATAGACACTGTAAATTGACATAATTAATCATAATATTAACAAAATTGATATCCCAAAAAGTATTAATAACAAAATAATAATGAAGTAGATTGTTAACCAATAGAATGGAAATTTGGTTTTGAATTCCCATACCTCAAGTTTATTTTACTTCAAACCTGTTTAAAACCCATCATGTTCATTTATCTTTTAGATCCTTCTTAAGGCCTTTTTTTCTCACCTTCTAGAGAGACCAGCAACTCTAGTACACGAGGAAAAGCATTGGGAGATGTATTGGGTAGAACTTAGGTAATACTCAAGGTTTGAGAGGCGTGGGAGGAAGAGGGGCATGAGGGTTGTATTTAGAGTGGATAAGTGGATGTATTTTGAATTATTTTAATCATTATTATAATAATTTTCTCAATAAAATGAATAGTCTTAATTCATGTGACCTCAAATAGTAATAATTAAATTTTATTTCAAAACCAACATTCGTACATCAGCTGTGCATCACCTATGATGTAGTAAATAAATATTTATCATTTATCGTATTTTATTGTATTTTAGTATTTATAAAAATTTCTTTATTTTTAAAAAACTATAAAAAATCACAATAACCATTTCTCGACATGTAGAATTACAATGTGAACGATTTTTTGATAATAATTTCCAAAATATTATTAATTTAATTTTAAAATGAAATAATAATTTATTGAAAAATTGACAATTTTAATTCTATAACTTCTTTTATATCACATTGAAAATTAACCAAGATTTCAGTACCGTAAATCGTTAATAAATAAAAATAAAAATAAAATTTACTATTCATTAGGGTCATATTAATAATCATATTACTATTTATAAGGGTATAATACTATTCATCAAAAAATCAAGTTGGTTCTTTCAGATTCTAAATAATATACTGAACACAATTATTAGTTACCATTTTTTCAAATTCTAAACATAGAAGCAGCAAAATTATGTTTAAATAATAGTTATAAATATCTACATAAAACAAAGTTTCATGTAATTCAATTTATTTTTCAAAATCCTTGGTGTGTTACATTATCCCCACCTTATCGAAATTTTGTCTTTTCAATTTTTTTTACATATTAAACAAGTGCTGGTACCTTTCCCACAAAGCATTTTCAGACTCACATGTTGCTTCTTCAACCATGTGTTGTCTCCAAAAAACATTACTTGGTGAATTACCTTATTCAAAAATACTTGTTCCCTTCGATCAAGAATGTAATCTAGTTTCTCTTCCTAATGAAGGATCTCTTATAATTGAACTGATTTAGGGCTCAAAATAGGAGTTGAATCTGCCACATAGTTTCTTAACATCAAAACATGAAAAAAAATATTATGTACCTGAGAAAACTCAAAGGAAATGCTACTTGGTATACAAATGGTATAACATTCTCCAGGATTTCAAAAGGACCGATGAACCACATACTTAGGTTTCCATTCTTACCGAAATAGATTAGACTTTTCCAATTATAGATTTTATGAAAAACATGGTCACCTACCTCAAAAGAGAAGTCATTCCTTCTATTATGTACATAACTTTTTTGACTTCTCTAATATATCCTCACATGTATCTGGATTATCTTACCTTTCTTAGCGACTTCCACAACTAGTTATAGACCCATCAAACTTCATTCACTAACTTCATCCCAAAATACTAAAGTCAGACACCGCTTCCTATACGATGCCTCAAATGTTTGCATATGTATACTAGGATGAAAACTATTATAATAATAAAACTCAATTAAATATATATGATGATCCAAACTTCCCTATTAGTCCATTGAAATATCTCAAATCATATCCTACAATGTCTGAATTTTTTTGTTATAACTACCAATCTGATTAAGGATAGAAAGATGTATTGAAATTGAATTCTATTCCCAATGACTTCTAAAGGCCATTAAAAAAATTAGAAGTTAACCTGGGATCCAGGTTAGATACAATAGAAAGAGGAACTCCGGGTTACCTGACAATATCATTGAGTTATAGTCGAAAAAATAGATCCAATGACATTTTATATCGAATAAAAAGAAAATGTGCATATTTCTTCAGCTGATCAATAATAACCCAAATAACATTGTTAACTCGAGAATTCTTAGGTAATAATACAATGAAGTGCATGGATATATTCTCTCATTTCTACTCAAGAACTGGGAAAGGCTGAAGAATCCAATTCCATAATTTCCGCTCTTCTTTAACATGTTTACATGTCGAACATTTCATAGTAAATTCAACAATATCTCATTTCATTAAATCCTTCCATTAATACATTCGAATGTCTCTGTATATCTTATTACTACAAGGAAGAACTGAAAATGGAGGACTATGAGATTCAAAAAAAAATCTTTTTTCAAGTGTAAATTACAAGGAAGACACAACCTTTTTCAAAATCATCAAACACAATATTTACCCCATCTAAATTCTTGCAACATAACCATTTTAACCAATTCTACCTATATATGTAGATCATGGGATTCATTGTTTGCTTGTATAATTCTATCTGATTACGATGACTGCACTGAAATATGAAACAAAATAGTGGTATTTCCTACACCAACAACTTCTCAGCCAAAATTTATCAAATAATAAATTATGTGATGTTGTTCTAAATGTGGTAAATGATTCTTGATTTTTTTGAATCATGGAATCCCTCACATTTATTGATTTTTCCAGCTGGTAATTTTTTGTGAAATTTCAATCTTTTATCAATTCAATGCATTTTATGTGCTTTAGGTTTAATGCCTTATGTGTGAATGTATTCTTCATTTTTTAATGTAAAAAATATATTCTATGTTTGGCTCTATATGAATGAATCCTCTATATTTTCGAAACAAAAAACCACAATTTACAATTCCAAATCTTGTGTGGGATAATTTAACTCATGATGTTTTAGTAGCCACGATTCATAATCAATTACCTGATCATTCCACATCATAACACATACAAGTCCCTTCATTGAAGAATCACTATAGATGAAAAATTCCCCATTTCAGGATGACAAGCCCAAAACCAGAGCTTTCACAAATCTATTCTTCAGATCCTGAAAACAAACAACACATTATTATGTTCAAATATATTTTATCCCTTTTCAAGTTAACATAGTTAGAAGTCTAGTTAACTGTGCAATGTTTTCAATAAACCTTATGTAATAACCTTATAATCAATTGAAAAATCAAATATCTGTAACATTTGTGGGTCTTGGACATTCATCAAAAACACTTCTTTTGGCAGGATGAATTGTTTTTCCATTTATATTTACAACGTTCCCAAAAAAAGATTAAAATTTTAACCAAAAATCACACTTTTTAAATTTTCTAAATAGTTTCTTTTCCATTACGTTTTGCAATAAAACCTTAGATGTTTTTTATTATCTAATTTAATCTTAAAAAATACAATAATTTCATCAATAAAAACAACCAAAAACTAATCCATCATCCCATGAAATATTTCATTATAAAATCCATGAATACATCTGGTGCATTATTTAACCCAAATTGAATAACAAAAAAATTATAATGCCCATATCTAGTATGAAAAGCTATTTTGGGATTTCATCCTCCTTCACCTTTAGATGATGGAATCTGAATATGAAGTCAATCTTGGAAATGTATTATACTCCATAGAGCTAATAAAACATGTCATCGATATGACGAAAAGGATACATGTTTTTAAGAGTGATGTTATTGAAATATATATAATCAATTCAATGTATCATGGACCTATAATAAATTTTTTAATGAACAAAATAAAATAACACAATGGTGTTGTGCTAGAAAAAATGAAGCATTTTATCAAGAAAGACCTACTATATATTTTTCAATACAAGATGTTCCATTTGAGCCATATGATATTTGGGTTTTTAAATTGGATTAGAATTAGTATCTATGTCAATAGAAAACTCACTCTCTTGATTAAGAATAACACTGTGGAAATCATCAATAAAAACATCCAGGTATTCATTTACCACAAGTAAATCCTTAATATGAATAGTTCCATTATTTTCAATAATACGAGCAAGATAAATTCCATTTCTATTTTTCAATAGTTTCTTATCTTCCTAATATGTTATCAATTGTATGGGTTCATTTTTGTATAAAAACTAAAACACTTTCTGAGAAACAAATTCTCTATCTCTACAGTCAATATTCTCATGAAAAACAGAATGAAAATCCATTCCTAGAATGTCTTCAAACTCTACTAAGGGAAAAACAACACTGTTTTTTGGTAAATCCTTTCTGAAAACAAAAATAAAAATATTCTTATAATTCATCTTTGATATAATATTTTTCCATTGTGTTTTAAAAATGAGTTCATGTATCATTTTTTGAGGTTAAATTACCAGATTACCAAAATAATTATCAGAAATAAATAAATGTGTATACCATATATCAAACAAAACCAAAGAAAAATATGAGTAAACAAAGAACCTAATACAACTTCATTGTATGGCCCAACATCTCTTGATGTAGTCACAATGTATTTTCCGAAAACATTCTGATTACAGTCTGGTTTCTTTGAATCATTCAAATCTTTCATTGGGTAGGAAATTGCATAAGGACCCATATTACCACATATAAAACTCATAACAATTATCTAATCATGATTAGTATTAGGATCATTTTCATTACAATCTCGGGCCATATTTACAAGCATACCAAATCCAAAATACTTCCCAATTTTGGTATGGAATTCCCCAAGGTTCTTCTAGAAAAATTTTTCATAAAATTAAAACTAGATTTTTGTACCATCAGATATATTTGGTCGATTAGTACCATTCGATTTCCATCTAGAACGCTTCTTCTTCTTGTTGTCAAATTTCACATGATCATCTGAAAACTCTAACTCTACCCTCTCATCATATCATAAAAGTTTCTCATGACTTTTTAATTCATGGGATTCCAACACCCTTAAATACCTTTGATTAAATCCTTATTAAAAGCAGTTGATTTGGCTATAATGATCCAGAATAATATTTGTATAATACCATGCAAATTGGGTGTAGTTAGATTCATGAAAAACCACTAAATATTTATCCTTTTACTTAAATTCTTCTAATTTATTCTCCATCCTATGTATTAACACCTTTGGAAAATATTTTTCAAGAAATAGACATTTATATTCATCCCACTCTATGGCAACAAAATCCTCTCTATACCTCATATTATTGAACATTGACCACCACTAACCTACTTCACCTTCAAAACGATAATTGTAATGACATATATTTTGATTATATGAACATACCATATCATTGAATATATTTTCAAAGGATTTAATCCATCCTTCAGCCACCACTGGGTTAGAAGATCCATTGAAAAAAGTAGGGTCTTGTCTCATAAAATGTTCCAATATTGTACAGTTTTGTTGTGGTACCTCTGGTTGTTCTTTGGCATGGATATATAAACCATTTGTTTCCTATATTAGCTAACACATTACTATCAAAAACTACTTGGTTCCAATGCCTACCATTTTGGGTTGTAAATTCAGAAGTATATAGTTCTGTCGGTGCCTCTCCTCTTCAGTTACCCCATTTCTTCTATAGACAACCATTCTTAAAAAACATATCTTAGTAGAAGTAACATGGTAATCTATGAATTCTATAACATTTAAAATTAATCATGGAGTACAAATCATTTATGGAATTCTCTTAAGATAACCTAAACCCCCAATGTTATCTAAACCATCCTCTGATACCACCAATAAGGACCCGACCTTATTACATTACATAATCTTTAATTAAGTCAGGAATTCACTTCCTTCACAATGAAGATATTTTTGAGTATATAGATTTAGAGAACTAGGAAAACATGCATTCATAACATTAAACATTATTAAAGAATAAATATATTAAAAAATAGTATTCATTTCATTATAGATATAAAAATATCTCAATTAAAACATGGTTTCATTTACAATTTTTCAAATATTTATCTTGGATTCCTTCTTTTTATTACACATCCTTATATCCTGTGAAATTATTTTAAAAACATGGTATGATCACAAATTCTGAGTAAGGAATATAAAAACAAGGAAAGAACAGATTAGTCAATGACTACTTGAAATTTATGAAATCATTTTCAAAATACATATTTGTCGGCTATATATACTTATTTTTTGAAACAAGAGATTCCAAAAAGATCCCCAAAAAACATAAGAACATAAATAAAAGTATAAAGGTATCTTGGGAAATTAAATACATACTCTTGTAACCATCTTGGCAATCTTATAATTTGTAACCCTCAGAGCTACCTTACAATTTGTGTAACCATCACTGTTACACATGGAGAAACCATACTTTTGACCTCCAACATACACATACCCAATGAATTTTAGGGAGATATAGGCCTCTCTATTCATCATAAAAAATACTCGAGAAAAAGAACATAACCTTACAACATGAATAATTTCATAAAAACATTACTTTACAATTTTTTAACATCGAATTTTAAAAGATGATTTTAAAAGGAATGTCCCCTATAAATGTCATATAATTGATGTGAGACATAATATATTTGATAAGATATACATTGTAATTTCTATGAATTTCTATATAATATTCTATAGTTATATGGAATTATTTCGAGACTGTGAAATCTAATGGAATGTGAATTCGAGGCCCAGAGGGCCCAAAATGATACGTCGAAAAATTTTATGTTTTAAATAGTGTGTCAGAGTGGTTTTCCAGTAAAAGTGTAATAAATTTTAAATGGGTTCACAAATAATAAATACAAGGGCATCGTTGTGTCTGGGATGGCAGTATTACCCTAGGTACAGCTTTTTTTTAGTGAGCGCAGGCCTCCGGTGAGAAAACACAACAATTGAACAACTCTAAATAAAATAATTATTTTTTATATTTTTAAAATGATTATAACTCAAGAATGGTGACTGAGATTTAAAATCTGAATCCACCACTGAACTCGTGAGGGTATGCATTTTTTATAAGATACGGACATTGGCCGGTATTGGCCACTAGTAAAAGTCTTCATTGGGCTATAAATAAAATAATTAAGTGGAAATTCATTAATTGTGTAATCTTTAACATATAAATGTGAACTCAGATTGACAATATGATAATACTGTTGATCTCATGAGGTTGTGTTCCTCTTAGTCAGAGCCAAACCACGGCCAGCGCAGGTCAAGGGTGACTGGTAACAATTTTTTATCTTATTAAGGTATGTCCAGTAAACGTGTTGGCATTGTATTCTATCATTTGAACAGGTGCTCGGATTAAAAATCTAAGGGCCCCAATAAATCCAAAGTGCTGAGATTAGCTTGGGGGGGGGTTAACTTTTACCATAGCTAGTTAGTTAAATAATATAGTTTTGATGACTTTTTAATGAAATAACAAAATAACATAAGAATTGATATTTAATTTCTTTTTTTTTTCTACCACCTGTTGAGTGGAAGTGGGGAGGACCATAAAGGTGGTCAGCCTTTTAAATATGGGATATTAATTTCCCTATTACACTTTGGTAGTGTGAACATGTCTTGTGTAATTAATGTGGTATATTAATTACATCAATTAATGAATATCATTAATTCATCAGTGTATTACATACAATTTTCCCCTATTTTTAAAGGGGTCTCATGGTAGAGTTTTTGACATGTATTCATCAAGAGATAAACCTTTGTAAAAGTGACACAACACCTTATACAGATTGAGACTGAAGCTTAGGCGGCAATGAACTAGGAGCGACAAATGATGGCGGTTTCATCAAATTGTGGTTTCTCCTTCCACCACTACGATAACTCCAACAATTTCCAAGGCAGGGGATGACTTTTAATTCAATAAATTCCCATGTTTATTCTCATAATTCTTGAATTTTTGGGTGGTCGTTGCAGGGGGGTTCGAACACGATTTATCATTATTTTTAATGTGATGTATTAATTTCTCCTGCTAGTTATCATGATAATGCCTTGGGCTCGAGCCAAATGATCAAGTCCCAGACCCTCATCAGCTTCTTTCATGTTATTTTTTAGGGGTAAAATACTTCATCTCATAATCTGGGAGCCATCCAGTGACGAGGGCATCCCGGGGAGCGCGTAGGTACATGCAGAGTTTAAAATATATTTCTAGAGTGTTTCTGAAGCCCCACAGAGGAAGAGCCTATGCGTAGGCACCAACAATTCCACACGATACCACTAATAATTGAGTACAAAGACTCCTTTGATACGTTTAGAAGTAGCGGACCACACGACCCTGTGTGGGTTGCACCAGCTGGTACGTTGCGCCGCCCAGACCCAACCCAGCCAGGGCGATCCAGGCAGGTCTGCAGCCCAGCGGGCTGAGCCCACTATGAGCCGACCATACCGGGCTAGTTTGGGTCAGACCTGGGCTGGGTCAAGTTCGACCCAATGTGTTTTGGGTCAGCCAAGGCTGGGTCAGACCATTCCCCGACCCGTCTCTGGCCCAGATACTCTTAAAAAGGCCATCTCATACGAACCAACCGTCCGTTTGAGAATCCTTTTGTGATGCTGGGATACTTGGAGTGAGAAAATATTTTGGAGATACTCCACATAAATATTGGAAAATGGTTGAGTTTTTCCGGGTTGGATCGTACCCGAATCCAATCGGGCCCTCACCACTATAATGCCTATAACATACAGACCGGGTGTCTGGTTGATGCACCATCTATTGCATTGGAACCCTTATAACATCATAGATCATTAGGTTAATTCATTGTGGATCTTCATGATGGTTATGGATTGACTGATAACTATTTGTTTAGAAACATGGTGTTTCTTGGCGTGATAGTTCGGATGGATACTCCCTTTACGACTCAAGGTGTGGGTATTCCTTACTCGTATGCTCTGTTAGATACGAGACTCCCCACATCATGAGTGTGGGTTCATTTCCCTTTTATTATTTTTTCTATCTTTGTAGTTGGTACTCCCCTATTAGACTAGGGCACGAGTCCTCCATACCTAACACACATAGAGTCAGGTACTCCCATACTGGGTAGGGTCCGTGTCCTCTATGTAAGGAGTAGGTACTCCCCTATCAGCCCGGGGTGTGAGTCCCAATTATGAAGTGCAACAGTAGAGTCGGTACTCCCATTTCGTGCCAGGGTGAAGGTCCTCTATCCTAGGTTCAATACTCCCTTGACATACATTGGAACGGGTCCCCCACAGTGAACAAACTACAAGAGTTTTACTTGCTTACCAGGAAGGGTGCATGTCCTCACAAATAGAGTCGTTACTCCCCTACTGTGCCAGGGTGCGGATCTTCTAGCCTATGGTCGGTACTCCCCTGACGTACAATGGCACATGTCTCCCAAAAGGAAACAAAATACTAGACTTTTACTCCCCTACTAGATAGTGTGCAGGTCCTCACATATGGAGTAGTACTCCCCCGTCTTCGAGTAGCAATGGAGAGCAAGTCATTCAAGGGATTTGGTGCTCCCTCAACTTCAAGACACAGTGTCTAGGTGTGGACCTCTTCACTTGGATTCCCTTGGTCTTGCCTTGGGTGCCAGACTGTGATTACGAGACCTCAAGTGCTAGGAACAGGAGGGCGATCTTGTAGATTTTTAACAATAAAGCACATAAATTCAGATGATCTATTGGGAATGGATGACTTATGCCTGATAGTGTACATTTCTCTGATGGGTTGCATCAGGGATGGCCAATTCATGGAGCAAGTACTCCTGATCCTTGAGTTATGCATTGATCCTTCTTTGGAAATCCTGGAAATCGCTTGAGGTTGGGGCCTTATGTTTTTTGTGGATGAGACGATAATATCTAGATTGATATGAGTCTTTTTATTTTTGCTTCTGACCGAGTTCATGTTTTTTGGTTTCCCTAAGATGAATTCTATGATACCTTTAGGGGTCTTGGGGTCTCAACTGGGTATTCTTATACTCACCCCTACATGGGCTTCTCCTGAACCTTGTTGTGTCTTGTGAAGATGATGGGAAGCCTTGACTGAGACATGGGGATCATGGACATGATTTGGATGGAGGTGACCGATGGATGAGGAGATCGATTTGACGAGATGTACCTAAAATTCATGTCATATACTTGGTGGAAGATCGCATGAGTAGTTTTCTATTTTCAGTTGTAGTTTTACCTTTTCAGTTGGGCTTGTATTCTGGCCTCACTACCTTTTAACAAACTTTCACTACATCATTTTTACTTCATTCTTGCATCTTGTTGTGTCCTTGTACTATGTTATTGAATATGTTTAATGGAAATTCCTTCCCGTTTTTTGGATACACCTTTCCGGTGCTAGTCGCCATCCCCAAGCCTATGGAAGGTGGGCATGAGGTAGTCACGACATGAGCCCCGGGGGAGGGGTCATGACAAAGTGTTATCAAAGGCTTTGGTTATACTGATGAAATATGACTTTGATATTTTCGATGGAGTAAAAATGTTAAGTTTTTTGAGTGTTTTTTTCTGTTCAGGGAGTCTATTGTTGGTGTAGTGGCTGATGTATCCATACACCAGGACCATGAATTCTGTTTTCCAATATGGTAGACAAAAACACTAGTTTCATGTGTTTTGAAGAATTTTTTCTATTGATTTCTTTTGCGTCATCTCACTGGGTATGACCTTTTGGATGTGGTTCATCTTGATTCTCTTTCAAGATTCCACGATGCAGATAGCTATCCAGGATTTTGATGTGTGACCATGAGTATGGTCCACAGTGTGATGAGGCTTTAGTACAGGGACTGTTGCCTAAGGTCGTACCTTCGAGCAGTGTCCCAGGGACACCACTTCCCTTTGGTTTGATGTTACTACTGACACTACTGGTAGAGTACACATATATGATCAGTTACTTACATGAGTTTCAGTGACAAATAACCCTCAGGTGCCAAGGAAAGCCTAACTCATAAAAGGATAATGGCTGGAAATAGGTTGTGACCAAGATTCCATCTAGCTAAGGAACTAATAGGTTATATGGTGTTATTGTTAGTGAGAAATATTTGTGACTCAGTATGGTGATGGTTGGGTTTAGATTTATCCTGTCTTACAATGATGTGACTTTTTCATGGATAGAACTTGTGAACCATCCTTTGAGAAGGGGGTATCTAGCCATAATATGCTATGGGGTTTGTGTTCCCAAGATCTTCTATAGCTTTGACAAGACAAAATATCGATAGATGAGTATTAATTGAGTCATACCGATCATTATTGGTACTCAATTATTATGATACGAATAATTCTTTAGGGCTCTGAACACAGATTGAGATGTGTTTAGGAACATACGAGTTGACCCAACTCCTCTGTGTGTTCATACTAATGTTAGGGTGATAGAGAGAAGCCAATGTGTTTGAATGTTCATTGGATGAGTAGATACAACCAGTGAATGATAGTAGTGGGAATGTTGGAAACTGACACAGTTCATAGAGACTTGGGTGTGTAGAATATTTTGGGAAGAGAATGTGATAGGGACATGTGAGTCTTCATGGTAGCAGACGTGGAAGAGGAGCTATGAGAGCAGCAGGAGGTTGTATACATTTCAGCATGTTGAAAACACTACACCAATGTGTCCCCCAATAGGATTAATGAGATGGAGAATATGGGAAGGGATTCACTGCATGTGGTCAAAGAGTGTGACCCAAGGGATCCAGGAAGTATTCAAGGTATGATATGTGTCTACATCTAGCTACAATTTTAATAGACTGAGGTACTAATAATACTTTCTTGCCAAAAATCTAGTTCAATACCTATAGTTTTTGGTTAAACCGTTGACTTGAACCATATTTTTAGAGATATATTTAGGAGGAGACTCAATAATCACACCTATGATGGTTGTGTGATCTGACCCTTGTGGTGAGAGTTTTGTTTGGAAACTCTTGGAGGCATCAACGAGGCCCAACAATGATAGTTTCGGTAATGGACTTGTCATCCACAGATCATGCTCAGATTTACAATATTAGGAAAACAATTATGGTATATATACTTAATTGGAATTTGGTTTCCCTTGGTTGGAAAAAAGGAATCCCAGATAGCACAAGATAAACTCATACATAGGCTGGTCCAACCAATCTCCCTTGAGTCAGCCAACATTACCCTTGTGGGAGCAATTTTTTCGATTTTTTAGATCCCAAAAGTTGTGGCAGAGTGTGGGAAAATATTTTGAAATTTTTTTCTAGGATTACCTCCCCGAAGGGAGAGGGAATTTTTCATTGTCTTGTAACCAGTGACAGAATCGATATTTACAAATTCATATCAGATGTCTCTTGTAAAGCTCCGAGTGGTGATAGTTTATATAGGGGATGTGATGGCAGATGCACTCAGCAAGAGGTCTGGTTAACAACTACTGAGTGAGGCATCAGAGTAGCTAGTAGTGTTATAGAATGAATTCATGGATAGAGAGGGAAGATCTTACCTTTAGTCTATAACTGTCACTCCCCCACACCTTCATTGAGTTTGGGTGGCACAGCTTGGGGACGTGGACGGCGAGGTCCGACGTGCTATGATATCCTCATGACAGGATGTTGAAACATTTTCTGAAGGTGGGGAGCACATCATTCTATTCATAGGAAGAACTATGGATATAGTGACTCTACAAGAGGTGGTGTTGAGGAACTTCCACACATCTCATTTGGCAGTACATCCAGGTGTGTTAAAGATGTACCAGGACCTTCGACAACAGTACTAGTGGCCAGGGATGGAGACTGCACAGAGCCAGCTGAAGAATTATGCCGATAGAAGATGAACACCCCTGATGTTTGAGGAGGGATACCATGTCTTCCTATGATTCTCACAAATATTTGTATTATAGATATTTTTTTGGAGCAGTAAGCTATCTCTGAGGTTCATCAGACCATTCAAGATCCTCAGCGGAGTAGGCGAGGTGGTGTACCATCTAACTCTTCCCCCACAGATCCACCGACTGCATATTGTATTCAACGTGTCACAACCGAGGATATATGTTCATGATACATCACAGGTTATCTACTAGGTAATGTTGGACTTCGACGATGGTTATAATTTTTCAGAGTTCCTGGTGGAAATAGAAAATCGATAGGAGAGAGTCCTTCGTGGATGGTGGATCCCTCTACTGCGTGTTCTGTGGAAGCCCTAGAATATCTCCGAGAGCACATGGGAGATGGATTAACAAATTCATGCTCAATAAAATAATTTGTTTGGTTTTCAATGTGTTGTCTTTTGGGGACATAAAGCTATAAGGTGGAGAGAATGTAATTTCGTGGAATTTCATTATAATTTTATTAATTATATAGAATTATTTTGAGACCCTGAAGTCAGATGGGACATGATTCCAAGGCTTGGTGTGCGATAAATCATCCATCTAAAAACATGTTATGTTTTAAATATCCTCTATGAGTTTTTTTCATGAAATAGTTGAATAACTCTTAAACATGGGCTTGGATCAGAAATCCAAGGGCATAATTGCATCCATGATGTCAGTTTTACCCAAGGCCTGAATTAATTTTAGTCAGCACATGCCTTCGGTGAGAAATCCCAAAAATGAAATTACTATAAATAAGACAATTAAATAAAATTTATTTTATTTTTCAAATTATTATAACTCAAAAATGGAGATTGATATTTAATATCCAAGACCACCATTGAACTCATGTGGGTATGATTTCCTTAGGTAGACACTAACATTGGTTGGAGTGGGCCACTGATGAAAATTAGTTTGTGAATGTAAATAAAATAATTAAGTGACAATTATTTTAATATTATATCCTTAACATCTAAATGGTATCACAGATTGAAAATCTGAGAGTACCGTTGATCTCATGAGGGTGTGTTCCCCTTAAGGAGAGCCTAACCACGACCGATACTTGTTAAGGGTGTTGATAATATTTTTTGAACTTTTTTTCTTGTATGTTCAGTAAACGCATGGGAGGAATTTTCTATATTAATAAATGGTGCTCAGATTAAAAATCTTGTGGTAATCGTTAAATCCACATAACATGGATTCTCTTAAGGGAGGCTTAACTTTGACCATTTATGGATAGTAAAATAATTTAGTTTTTATGAATTTTTAATGAAATAATAAAATTACCTAGGAATTATTATTTTAATTCATGTTGTTTTCCAACCACTTGTTGAGTGGATATGGAGGGGACCATAGAGCTGGAATGAAATTTAATTATGGGATATTAATTTATCGGTTACACTTTGGTTGTGTAACCACCCCTTGTGTAATTAATGTGGAACATTAATTAAATCAATTATTGACTACAATTAATTCCTTGCTATGTTACTCACCAAGTTCCCCTAAATTTAAATGGGGATCATGTTAGAGTTTTTGGCACAACATTATCAAGCGAGCAACCACTGAAAAAGTGGTGGGACACCTTCCAACTATGGAGATGGAAGCTTAGTAAGAAACGAATATGGAGCGACGAACACCGACGTCTTCTTCAAAGTGTGTATTCTCCTTCCGCCACTATGAATACTCCAACGATTCTCTAGATAGGGGTTGGAATTTAATTCAATGAATTCCCATGATTCATCACATTGTCCTTGAGTTTTTTTGGTCATTGTGGAGGGATTTGAATGTGGATTATCATTATATTTAATTGTATGTATAAATTTATCCCATTTGTTATCATGTTAAATTGGAGGGCATGTGCCAATGGAACAAGGCCCAGACCCTCAGTCACATCATTCATGTTGCATTTTTTGGTGGAAAATTCTTCAACTCGTCAAAATTTGGAATCTGGGAGCCGTGTAGTGATGAAGGCATTTTGGGGAACCCATAGGTGCAAGCTGGAGGAAAACGGAGCACCAGAGCATTGTCAGAGCCCCAAGGATAAAGCACCAGAGAAGTGGCACCGATGGATGAAGGAAGCACTGACAACCGTCGGCCATGGTGGATGACTTATTCTAATTGGCACCACGGTGGTCGGACATGTGGCCGATAGTGGCCAACTGTGATGGAGGAGGCAACGCACAATCGCGTTGAAGGGAGGTGTGACTCGAAGCCACAACGATGTAGGGGACCAGCTACCTGTTGGTCCCATGGGGTACGAGGCGGAGCCACCTAGCTCCACAATTAGAGGAGTCGAACATCTCCTTTGACCCATTCCGGAGCAGCAGATTAGGCAACCCCACGAGGGTCGCGACATCTGGAGGGTCGAGCCGCTACGGCCCAACCCACTCGGGGCGTGGCAGGACGGTCTGCAGATGGCCCAGTGTGCTGAGCCCTCTATGGCCCGACGTAACTAGGCTAGGAAGTGTCAAACCTAGATCAGGTCAGGGTCGACCCAAACTGCGTCGGGTGGGACCAGGCCTGGTCAGGTCAGGTCAGATCGGACCGTGACCCCTCTTGGGACCAAATAATCTTAAAATGTTGTATCTTGCGAACCGAATGTCTATTTGATAAAATTTAAGGGGTGATGGGATCCATGGAGTGACAAGGACAATTGGATATATTCCACGTGTCTTTCGGATAATGTTTTAGTTTTTCCAGGATGGATTGTACCCAAATCCAACAAGGCCCTCGGCTTTAAAATATCTATAACATACAAACCATGTGTCTAGTTTAAGCACCATCAATTGAATTGGAACCCTTATGATATGAATGATCATAAAGTTACATCCTTTCGTAACTTACTGGTGGTTGAAAAATGACCGATAACTAGAGAAGAAGAACCTGGGTGTTTCTGGTAGTGAGAGTTAGGATGGCAACTCCCATGATGACTCAAGGCGTGATTATACCTTACTCCTCTGTTGCGATAGAGATAGGACACCCCGTGTCAGGATTTTGGGTTTGATTCCATTTTATTATGTTGTCTATCTTCGGAGATGGTACTCCCCTATTTAACAAGGGTGTGGGTCTTACATAAATAACTCTCATAGAGCTAGGTACTCCCCTACCGGGTAGGGCGTGGGTCTTTTATGTTAGGAGTAGGTACTCACCTGTCATCCTAGGGTGTGGGTCCTACATATGCAGTGCTATAGAAGAGTCAGTACTCCTCTGCCATGCCAGGGTGTAGGTCCTCTAGCCTGGGGTCAGTACTCCCCTGCCGTACTTGGGCGCAGGTCCCCCACAGTGAACAAACTACCATAGTTGTACTCCTCTATCAGGTAGGGTGTGAGTCCTTTCATATAGAGTTAGTACTTCCCTATCGTGCTAGGGTGCGGGTCCTCTAGCCTTGGGCCAGTACTCCCATGAAGTGTAAGGGTGCAGGTCCCTCATAGAAAACAAACATCCAGAGTTTTACCCCCTGTCGGGTAGGGTGTGGGTCGTCACATATGATGTAGTACTCCCCAGTCTATAATTAGTGATGGGGAGAGGTTTCTTCAAGGGTTTTGTAGATCCCTATACAAAAGGACACAGTGTCGAGGATTCTTGCCTCTTCACTTGGTTTCCCTTTGAATTGCCTCGGGTTCAAGAATGTGAATGAGAGACCTCTAATGATTGGAAGTAGAGGCAATTTTAGCAGAATGTTCCCAAAGAAACACGTCCTTTCGGACCTTCCATTAGGAATGGTTGAGTTTTTCCTGATAGAGTACATATATTATACAGGTTCCATCTGGGATGGCCAGTTCATGGAGAGGGTACTCCTGATCCTTGTTTGATACTTTGAGCCTTCTATGGAAATCCATAAAATGGCTAGTGGTCAGGGTATTATGTTTCTGTTGCTCTGATGCTTTCGCTGGGGCACGCGCATCCGTCTGTGGGGAGGACGCACTGCTTTTTACCCCGCATTCCCACTTTCCAAAGGTGGGCGACATCTGTTCCTTATCCAGGGGCGTATGCTCTTTGATCGAAACCGGGATGATGGGATGTCGGTTCTTCCTTCTATGGATTCCTTCTCGGAGCTCATCACCTAGTCCGGGTCTCCCTCATAGATTTAAAATGGGTTCGTGAAGCTCATTCCCAGTGCCATATCTACATGGACGCCAGTTAATTAGGCTACTTCTGTCGATACGCTCCAAGGGGTCTTTTCGGGGCAGCATCCTTCGGTGAGGAGAATGGTCACGTTGGGGTTTTGTTTGCATGTCTGTATTTGGTCCCTTATCACAGGGCTTCTTGAGGGCGCGGAAGCCTGAGGCATCCCACATCAAACGCGGGGAATGTGTACCAGCTGAGGTTTTCCTCAGCTTCCCATGTTTAACACGGGGAATGTCATGAGTTTAACGTCATGCAGAGACAGATCGGGTTGAAGGAACCCTAGGGATAACACCGATGATGGGGCATGCACGTGGGCGGCTTCCCAGATGTCATGGAGTGGGATGGAGTGGCATGATCTCACCAGGATGTGGCGGCCTAGGTAAGGATCAGGATGGATGGTGGAGTGAGACATGGGGGTTACATCTTAAGAAGGCCCAAGAGGGGGAATACAGTTTAACGTCATGCGGGACGAGATACAATTTAACGTCAAGCGGGACGAGGGGTTTGGGGCTTACGCTCTGAGGTGGCCCATGGTGGTCAGGGAACCAACGTGGAGAGGTCGGGATGACCGGGTGGTGGGATTGATCCTCGTGGGGGCTTCCTACGTACCATGCATTAGCACGGATCAAAGTCCAGGTAGTTCGCTGGGATGGGGCTTACGCTCTGAGGAGGCCCAAGGTGGTGCCATGGTCGATGCACACTCTAAGCCCACGTGAGTCATGCTCGGTGTGAGAAACAAGAGGCAATAGGGACTAGACCATCACGTCGCAAAAGGTGCGTCCGTGAGAAGCGGAATGGGGCTTATGCGTTGAGCGGCCCAAAGAGGAAACAGGGGCTTACGCGTGGTTAGCATCCCTTGGTGACAGGGCTTACTCCAGGGTGGAGGCCCGTCGTGCAACAAAGCACAGTGGCAAAAGGACTCCACTGGCCTTGGTAGGAGGGAAGCACAGAGATGCATGGGTGCAACCATCTGTTTGAAAGGCTTGGGGCTTACCCTCTGAGGCGGCCCTTCCCCCGCGGACAAACGCCACTCCGACAAGGACGATCTCATTCCATGTGAGGAAGAGTCCATTCCCGTGGATACGAGAGGCATAAAAAATGTCCGAGCTGGGAGGACCCTGTGTGCGAAGCATGGGGTCAGACCACAGTTTAACGTCATGTGTTGAGGACGAGGTGCTTAGCTGTTTAACGTCCTACAACTTGGACGAGGTGGGTTCGCTCCACACCCCTAGGGATTACATGCCCATCGCCCTCAACCCCTTGTGGGAGGGAAGGCATCGGCAAAGCCATAATGAAGGGGGACCATAGGGAAAACCACCGGGGGGTCCACATTAGCGTGGTTATGCGAAAAAGCAATAGCCGTTAGCATGCCTATGCGGAGAAGCATAAGGCAAAGCAACGCAACGAGAAACACGGCCCAAGGGACCTTGAGGTTACTTTGCACGATCCCGGAAGGCCATACGGGAATAAAATGCATGGCGCTCATGCCCGGTAGGGGAGACATCAGGTGGCGGTGCAGGTGGCAGCCAAGGGGCGTCAAGGTAGGGGTCCTGGGCTTTGCACGCAAAAAAGAAGGTTTGCACCCAAAAAACCGGGATGACGCGCAATTGGAGCAAGGGAATTTCACGCTGAGAGGAAATTACGCCCACGGTATTGCATGCATGGTAGGTTATTGCGTGCATGAGACACGGATTGCGCACAAGGCAGGAACCCGGGGAAGGGGGAAAATTTACTTAAGCCGGTGGAGTTGCGCGCAAAGGCTAACTCCAGGGCAAGGTTGCATGAAATGAGGGATTACCTGGAAGTCATCTTGCACGTGGGGGGAGCTGAATTGCATGCACAAGAGTCGCTTAGAATTCCGAAACCCCCAAACCATTCGGGGTCACCTTCTATTTATAGGCGACGTCTGGCGTGGAATCCAGGCGGGATGCGAAATCTTTCGCGCCGAGAGTAGTCGGCGAACAAAAAATTTCCATGCAGAACTGAGGCGTGCAATGATTGCGCGCCTCGTCAGCTCAATTCCACGAAACCCGGGGATACTACGTGCACAGAACAATTTTTCGCACGGATCCTCCTTTATTTTGCACACCACATCCTGGGCCTCCGGATCGGGCCTCTGATTCTGAATATGACTTCACTTCATCATTTCGAAACTTCCTCCGAGAGTTACGGACTTTTTTTTCGGCGTCAACAAATTCCCCCCCTTGGAATTGGATCGGCGAGTGGTCGCAACGATCAGATTCCAAGGGAAATTCCAAAACACTGAAATGTTGAGTCTCCTAGTCAAGGTGTGCGCAAAATTCCGATGGGGCGTAAAAAACTACCCACGCGTGCGGAATCCTCTTTCTGCGCGGCGTGGAACCCTGGCCTCACCTATAAAAAGGGGCACTGGGTCCCAAATCCGTACATCCGCTTTTTTCCGCGCGATAAGCTCGTCGTTCTCGTGCACACAATCGCTTCCACGGCGGCACGTAAAAATGCTCTTGCAGCGCGGAATTCCATCCGAAATTCGGCCGTGATTTCGCGCCTGATTGGGACCTTCCGCGCTTCGCATGCCGATTGCTCGCTCATCTCTAGGATTTCACGCAACTCCTTCAGATTTCGTGAAAAACTCTCCGATTCCGCGTACTGCATCCTGATTTCACCAAACTCCCGAAAAATTCGAGATGACTGCAATCCGAGATGATGAGGGGGAGGCCGCTGCCCGTAGGACAGAAATGGTGGAGAACGAGGAGGTTTATGGTGCCAAGGTAATTGTCTCCAACAATCTGACCTTGTTCAATCTACTGACTCCATCCCAAAATACGTATCCCTTTTCTGACAACCTCCCGTTCTGGAATTTTGGCATCCTGGAGGACGTTCCACTGTTGGGCTTCGAGGTGGACACGTCGCGGTCTTGGGTGACTTGGGAGGACGAACTTCCTCACTACAACATCACCAAAAACGGCCATCCTTCCAGGGAAACCAGATATATAGACGTATATGTCCTGAACCCGAGGACTAGGACCATTACCGGGGACGAGCCTGTGGTAGAGGATTCTCCGGCCCTCTACATGAGCACGTTTCGTCAGAGCGTCGCGGATGATACGAAGGGCTGGCTGAAGGATTGGGACCTGCAGTCCAGGGGAAACTTCACCAGCGAATGGGCCTGGGCATTTTGGGTATGCCATATATGTGACCAGTTCGGGGATGAACTGCGGTATATCGGCCTATTCGAGGCGGTCTGGACATCGCAGTTCCACTTCCACTGCTAGTCTGAACTCGGGCCGGAGCTATTCACCCTGTGGTCCCCTGACACCAACACATTCCACCTTCATCATGGAGATGTCGGCATCAGTCTCTGGGACATTCACTTCATCGGAGGAATCCCACTAGAGGGTTACCAATACGACGAGTTTGTTCCTCCAAAGAACACCTGGGGAGATAGGTCGCGAACGCCTATGCTGACATGGCACCTGTTGGAGCTAGCCAAAGAGAGGCTGGGGGTCACGGACCTCCTAAAGGACGTTGCTTTCAAGGGTTGGTTCAGCCTGTTCCTCAAGAAGGATCCGACCATCAAGATTCCGGGATAGGGAAAACGGTGCCCAACCGCGACTCATAGGAGCAGGGATGGGTCATACTGGAGGACCCTGGAGGCGGGGAAATACCAATCATGGGGGTACTGCGTCAGTGAGGCCCAGGACCCGAATATCCGGTATGCCGGGTTCCATGCCGCTTTACTGAGTGGGTGGCTCCTGCCGGTGCGGGACGCAAGGATGGACGTCTGCCCGGCAACATTGGTGATGGAGTGCTCCATGGCCGACAACAAACAGTTCAACTTGGGCATCCCCGTATTGGCCAAGCTGTATGACATCCTGGGGCGCATTTCACGAGGGGGGTCGCCTCGGAGAGTATGTGGTCCCTTCCAGATCTTCCATGGCTGGGTGGCAGCTCATCTCGGCGGGTACACTTTCCCAAATGCCGTCCGTCCTCCGGGCAACGGTCTGCGACCGTGCTTGCTAAACATCTCAGGGGTGGCGCCGATGACGTTCAATGAGGAGGGCGTGAGGATCCACATCGGAAACCATGCCAACTTCAATTTCATCCCGTTCCCCATTCCAATCAGCCAGCTGGTGGACAACGGTCTAGGCTCTCTGGAACAGCAAGAATACATCTAGAGCATTCGAGGCGGGGTGCTCGTGGCTCAGATCGACGGGAATGTGATCTGTGAGCATTATGTACCATCCCGATTCGCCGGGCAGTTCCGGTGCCTCCAACGAATGCCGAAGAAGGTATTCACGGCTGTTTGGTAGGAGAAGAAGCCATGCGTCCTACTCCAGATGTGGTTGATGTTTACCACCTTCGGCTCTTGCGATGTCTTCACTCTTCCGCCCACCGGGGTCGATGCCGGCCTAGCAACTGAATACGCCGAACAGTGGACCATTGCGTACCCTGAGGGGTTATTACGCAAGCGTGTCCGGCAACTCGAGGTTACTCGCGCGGAAACCGGGCGACGGGAAAGACGGCACGGTTCCTTCAAAAGGGGGGAACCAAGGGCCCGTCAGGCAGTGAGGCATGCGCAGGCTAGGACTTCGGTAGTGGGAAAATCACATGGGGCTGCCACGTCCTTGTTACCTGCAGGGGGGTTGCATGACGCGTATAGTGAACTGCCCGGGAAGCAGATAAGATATCTGCTCGAACCTTCCCAAGACGCAATTCTCCCGGCACTGTGGTCGGCCTGGATGACCCTGCGACAATCGATGAGCGTCAAAGCCATCTGGTAGAATATAATGCAAAACGAGATCCAACTGCCAGAGGTCGGGATCGTCTGAATTACCGACCGAGTAAACTTCCATTGGCGGAATGCGTATCTGATGACCATGGACGCATACGCACGCCATATGGGGCGGCGTGCAGAGCCACCTTTCCTAGTGAAAGTGATGCTCGACCAGGAGCATGATCCGGAAGCGATGCCGCCGGGAGAAGGAGACAGTGACAAGGAGTCGGAGGGGGTGGAGGAAACCGGAGAGGACGAAGGCGTGGTAGAAGACGAAGAAGAAGAGCCCGAAGGTGAGGGGTCGCAATGGGCGACCTACCAAGGGAGTCTCTGAGAGAGAAGCGAGATTTCTGGTGCTGATCTCGACATAACCGAGATTCTTGAGGTTTGTCTGTATCTTCATTCATTTCCCTTATTCATCCATTATCCTTTACAAATTCTAAACCACTACCCCATCCTACTCAAGAGCAGTTGAGTGTTGGATGGGTGTCCCCACCAGAGGAGGGAGGAGAGGAACTGGTGGGACATGATGGGGATCCGACACCCATCATTGAATTAACAAGCGCGGAGGGGTCTCCCCTTACAGCGGCTCCTATAGTGTTTGAAACACTGGGGACCGACGCTCTGGATTCCTGTAAGTCTCACGCTTCACTACTGGCACTTGGTGTCAAAAGATCCCATCTGACCAGTGTATGCCTTGCGCAGTGATCTCAAAACTGGAGGCACGTCAGGCTGTGGAGCCAGGGCCATCCATGAGTGGACCAGAAGCGGACATACCACCTCATTCAGAACATGCTCCCTGCACTGATTCGACCCCGACAATTGATGAACAGGGGGCAGCAGACATCAACGACGTTGTTCCTGAGAAGATGTCGGAAGCTGGTGGAGGCATCATTGCTGCTGGGGCAAGAGAAGAAGGTCACCCGGATGTCGAGGAGTCTATTCCTCATGAAGGCGTCCATCTGGCGGATCCTGCTGCTGATCTGCTGGCTGCCTTCCCCATATACCGACCCGCTAACCCTGAGGAGATAGATGACTCAGACTCAGAGGCAGCCGAGGAGAGCCGGATGACACAGCGCAAGGGGTGGAAGTGTATCCAGCTCTTCCTCAGACAACCCCAGTCGGATTGGTTGAGGCTGATGGGATCACTTCAGACCTAGCTCTGCTTCATATGCGCCGGAGGGGCTAACGCTCAGCACCTTCATCTGACGGTCCGTGATTACATGGCCGAGAAGATACGCGAGAGAAGCCGGCACGATGTCATTGCCTAGTACCGGGAAGGATCGGCAAGGGCTCAAGTGCTACTGAGGGCGGAGTAGGATGTCCGACACCTCAAAGGGCAAGCGGCAGAAAAGGAGGCCTTAATTGCAACATGCTCTGAGCTTGTGGAGCAACTGACCGCCCAGCTGGCTGGCGCACATGAACAACTGGTGGAGGCGAGTCACCAGATGACCGTACTTCGAACCGAGCAGGCACATGCACAATCTAGGGCTGGGGAGCTACGCTCTGTGGTGACCGATGAGGAGATAGTCTTCAAATAGAGAGAAGCGGTCCTGGAGGCTACCAGCCAAAGGGTAGCAGCGCTAGAAAGATTGCTTCAGCACACTGATCCCTAAGGGCTTTGTTTTTTCCATCTCATGAACTTTTTTTCTTGTACTTCTCATCGTCTCAATCCAACATATGTCCATATCCATTCATTTTTACCCTTGGTTTAATGCGCACAACTATTGTTTCGAAATGAATAACAACTCATCCCTAGGATCCTGTGGGTCGCGCCCAACACGAGAAGCAGAGGATGCTCGTGCCATCATTTTGTCCAACTGTGGGGCATTGACCAAGCCTCAAGCGTCTGAAATTGGGCATGGACTTCTGAGGATACCCCGGGCTGATTGATGTGTTGACTTATCAATGTGCTCTAACACACGAGTGGGGCGATGCCGTGGGAATTGAAATCCATCCGAACATAGGGGGATGGAGAGGAAGGGTGAATCACGCTGCCCAAATTCGGAACATAATGGGGCACAACAGTGGAGGGTAACTGTCAACCGTGGTGGAAAAACAACATCCATATCATGTTGGCCTGGAATGGGGATAATAAATGAGGGCTGACCGCTGACCATGTTCATAACACGGGGCCCATCTCAAGTATCGTCGGTCAGTTTTCCAAAACGTTGGCCCATGGTAGTAGGCGGACCATAGGTCTGTCATCCATACTGTTAGGGGGTCCCGTCAAACATGACCAGTCCTCTGGAACATTG
The DNA here is from genome assembly GCA_963277665.1 of Viscum album. NCBI lineage: Eukaryota > Viridiplantae > Streptophyta > Magnoliopsida > Santalales > Viscaceae > Viscum > Viscum album. The sequence continues at coordinate 421,101,858 of OY728142.1, read as the reverse complement.
TCCCAGGATAGTATGCATACCATAGGTCGAGCATCCATACTGTTAGGGGGTCCCGTCAAACATGAAAGGATTTGAATAAGGGGGGACACAAAGCGTGGAAGGTGGAGTGTTGGTTTGTTCGAACAGAGTCCAACACTCTCGAAATTGCGCCACCATAGAGAAAGTGCATTATTCAGACATACTGACCTGATCACGGGTCGTCCCAACTTCCAGGCAGGTCCTCTTTGGCGAGAGAACAGTTGTTTCCCATTATTACCATGGGGCATCCCGAACCTGCTCAGGGTAGATGTCCCGATTACACCACTTCCCATGAAGTCGGGACGAGGGGCCGACAATAAGGAAGGATGGGGTTCAGTAAACCCTAGGGTTGGACCCAAAATGAAATGTCCTAGCGGTCCTACGTATCTCATTAGGATGAGAATCAAGCCACACATAGTTCTTGAAACACAGTTTAATGTCATGTGGGACGAAATACAGTTTAACGTCATTCGGGACAGGGAACACATCTCATCTGGGGATAATCACAACTTGACGAGTAACCCGACATAAATGAGGACATAATCCCGCACCACATCGTGCAATCCCCCAAGAGAGAGCGAGTCGTAAAAAGTCAAATAAATGATCTTAGTTTTATGTCTTAGAACTCGGACCAAAGGTCGGAAGGAAACATAAGAGGCACATGGTGGAGTAACTCAAACACCTGGCATGAATGGGAACATGGGGTGTGTACGGTGCAGTGAACAACCCGACGTGAATGAGGGCACAATCCCATATCACACCGCACAACCCCCTTAGGAGAGGTTTTAGGTCAAGGGACCGAAAACAAAAGTAGGATGGGCCCACGGGGAAGTGCTCGGGCGCTCCTACGTATCTCATAAGGATGAGAATCATGATATTCGTAGTTCTTGGAAGCATCTTAGTTTAAGGTCTTAGAGCTTGGACCATGAATGGGTAAGGGGAGAAGTGGACACAGGGAAAGGCGGTTACAAAACCCTACGTGAATGAGGACCTAAGCCCTACTTACCATGTGCTCTCTGGGGAAATGCTCGAGTTGAGGGACCGAACACGAATGTATGCTGGGCCCGCGGGGAAGTGCCCCAAGAACTCCTACGTAGTTCTAGATTAGTAGTGTCATAATGGCGTGTAGCCGGGATGATATCATCATAGATTATGGTCATGTGGTTGGACCATGCAGCACAGTTTAAGTTCGTAAGGTTTAGACCGTCACACATTTTAAGGTCCTAAGGTTTGGACCGTCACATAGTTTAAGGTCATAAGGTTTGGACCGACAACACAGTTTAAGGTCATGAGGTTTAGACCATCACACAATTTAAGGTCATGAGGTTTGGACCGTCACATAGTTCAAGGTCATATGGTTTGGACTGTCACAAAGTTTAAGGTTGTATGGTTTGGACCGACAACACAGTTTAAGGTCATATGGTTTGGACCGGCAGGAACATGCACGATGCAATAAATCACACCTGATGCAGGTGAGGACGTAATCCCATACCATCACCGTGCGCAGTTCCGAGAGAGGAGCCTTGGGCCAAAGGGGCCTACAAGGGTTCAACAATCCGGGGGCAGGTGATGCTAGCTCCCAGCTATGCTGGGCCTGAAACGCAATGTCTGGGCGACTCCTCGTTCCCCATGAAGATGAGGGTCAAGCTGCACGCAACCTGTAGAGAAGAGACCCAAGCACATACTCTAGCGCTCAATCGCGGGAGCCCTGAGAGACACCGTTACGTAACTTGGTCTGTCTGATGTGCAGTGGTGTACTAAGGGTTAGTACAAGGAGTGTTGAGATTCAACCTTAACACAATGGGGTGGAACATGACATGAGACATGCCACCAACATTCAGGGCCCGGGGAAACCGGCGTGACGACTGAGGACTAATCCTGACCATGTTCGCAACACATCATCCTATCGTGTTAGCAATGGGGACAAACAAATGAGCATCAATCACTGACCATGTTCGCAACGCGGGATTCATTTCAATTTGTTGTATGAAACCCTCGGGGGCATTGGCCCATGACGGTAGGAGAGCCCTTGGGCGTTGTATGCAGGCCGTTCATGGGGATCCCTCCGGGTGTGAAGGATGAAGGGGGACTGAATGAAGGGGAACACGAAGCTTGGAAAGTGGATGGAACTTGCCTATGTCGAATCCGACACTCCCATTCCTAGACCAGAGTACACTGAGCACATCAGCAGACCATTAGAAAGGGTCAGAGGGTTCAGTTTGAGAGCTGCCAAAAAAATGGCAGATCCCCGGGCAAAAGATTGGGCGTAATGCCAAACACCCTGGGAACCGGGAGATCGTGGTATCTCCTAAGAGATGGGGCTGGACCTGACATCTTGGTGTTCAGGTGGTCCTACGTATCCCATAAGGATGGGAATCAAGACATACGTAGTTCTTGAAGAACAGTTTAACATCATGTAGGATGAAATATGGATCTTAGTTTTAGGTCTTAGAGATCGGACCAAGAGGATCTTAGTTTTAGGTCTTAGAACTCGGACCAAGGTGTAGTTTAGGGTAGTGCGGGACCATATAGTTTAAAGTCATTCAGGACCACACAGTTTAGGAAAAGTACTTGATGAGGAACCTGGAGTTGGTGGGAGGAGTGATACGCTCACCATCCATAGTCACCAGGGAATACACGCCATTGGGATAGACCTTGTGGATGATGAAAGGCCCCTCCAACTTGGGCTCCAACATGGGTGGTTTCCTACCGGGAATCATTGGCGCTCTGAGAGCCAGCACCAAGTCACCGTGCAGGAAGGAGTGGAGGAAAACCTTCTTATCGAAAGCTCGAGCCATCTTTCTCTGATGCCTTTCCATGTTATTTAAAGCGCGAATCCTACTTCCGTCCAGTGCTTCCAATTCTTCTAGACGGATCTCGACAACTCTATCCGGCACTTGCTGGTCGTAGACCGCCATGCGTAATAATGGAAGATTGACCTCGATGTGTTGGACGACCTCAGCTCCGTATACCAGGGAATACGGAGTCACCTGGGTGGAGTTAAGAGTCGTCGTCTTATAAGCCCAGAGGGCGTTGGGGAGCTTGTCCGGCCAACTTTTCTAATTCTGACCAACCATTTTTTGCAGAATTTTTGAGAGGGTTTTGTTAAACGCCTCAGTATATCCATTCGCCTGCGCATGATAGCGGGAGGTATGGTTAGAGCGAATGTTGTACTTGGCATACAATTTCTTCAGCTCGACCGCTCAGAAGATGGTTCCATTATCCGTGAGGATAGTGTGCGGTATTCCAAACTGGTAGATTATATTAGAGCTCACGAAGTCAACGATAGAACATGCCTTGAATTCCTTGAGCGGGGCTGCCTCTACCCACTCTGAGAAGAAATCTATAGCGGTTAAGAAGAACCTGCACTGGCAGGATATCACCGGTGGGTAAGGCCCTACGACATCCAACCCCCAGACTGCAAAATTCCAAGAATACTTAGAAGTATGGAGAGGCTCCAGTGGCTGATGCACAAAGTTAGCATGATCTTGGCACGCATGACACCTCTTGGAGTGCTCGATGCAGTCGTGGATCATGGAGGGCCCGAACTATCCCAACCTCTGAATCTAGTGGGACAACTTCGACCCATCCTGGTGGGAGCCACAGGGACCAGCGTGCACTTATTGGAAGACCTGTGGGATCACGACTCCTTGAAGACAACGGAAGAGAACACCGTCAATCCCGTGCCTGTAAAGGAGCTTGTCACGACTGGGACCGCTTTGAAGGGTGAACTGTGGCGTGTGGCGTGAGATTCGTTCCTGCTCTGCTCGGTCCATCGGAAGATTGTCGTACCAGAGATATTCAACCAAGGGTGTCCTCCAGTCAAGAAATGTCTCGATCACCACACCTGAAGCCCCAGGGGGTCTTGACGTAGGGGCACCAGTGGTGAGATGGTTCACTCACGGGCCACGATCACCCTCTGGGATAACAGGAGCAATGCCACTCTAGTGTGCCACGTGGATGATTAGGTCATCCTGTTCGGGCTTCGTGAGTGATGCGGCCAAGCTGGCAAAAGCATCTGCTTGACTGTTCTACGACCGAGGATTGTTAACGACATCTGGTCGGGAGGGGAACTTATCCATTATATGGAGGTTGCATTCCAGCAATGGCATGAGTTCTGGCTTCCTAACAGCATAGTCACCATTAACCATCTTGATGACTAGCTCAGATTCCTCTTTTATGTATAGGTGGGGTACGTTAACATCCAGAGCCAACTCGAGGCCAGTGATGAGGGAATGACATTCTACCTCATTGTTGGTGCAGCCGTCCGACAACAAGAATGAATATGGAAAAACGGCTTGCTCCGGGGTGATGAAGACGATACCCAGGCCCACCCTATTAATCCTAGGATCGTTGATCGTTCTACTGGTAGGGCTTCGGGAGGCGCCCTCAAAGTGCATCTACCAGAATGGGGTGGCATGATTGACTGAGAGGATTGCCTCATCAGGAAATACCAAATCCAGTGGCTGGTCCGCAGAGGTTGGGTGGGCAGCTAAAAACTCTACCAACGCCTTTCCTTTTATGGCCTTCTGAGATACGAACCTAATGTTGAACTGCTGGAGGATCACCACCCAGCGTGCTAACCGGCCGGTCAACATAGGCCGGCTCATGATGTATTTGAACGGGTCTACCTGAGAGACCAGTTGTACCTCGTGGTGCTACAAGTAGTGCCTCAATTTGTATACGTCGAATACGAGCACTCGACAGCTCTTCTCTATGGGAGAATATCTAATTTCGGCGTCGAGGAGCATGTGGCTGAGGTAGTAGAGGCTATTCATTGTTCCCTCGTTTTTCTTCTGGGAGAGAAGGGCGTCGATGGATCGCTTCAGGGCGGTCACATAAAGGACCAGTGGCTTTCCGGGAACGGGTGGGATTAGGACTGGAGGTTGAAGAAGATACTTCTTGATTTCCTCAAAAGAGGTCTGACACTCTTCATCCCACCCATAGGCAGTGCCTTTCTTCATGAGTCGAGAAAAGGGCTTACACTATTCAGTTAGATTCGCAATGAATCGGCGTATATAGGCTAAGTGACCTTGCAGGCCTCGAAGCTCCCGAATATTATTCGGGGGAGGCAACTGACTAATGGCCTTGATCTTGTCGGGGTCGATCTCGATACCTTGATACATAACAATGAAACCAAGAAACATTCCGGAGGTGACACCAAAATCACACTTCAACGGGTTCATCTTCATGTGGCGTAAACGGAGGAAACAGAACACTTTATCAAGGTCTTTGAGATGGTCCTAGCACTAACGAGATTTAACCACCTTGTTATCTACATAGCACTCCACCAGTTTCCCGAGGATCGGATTGAATATGCGTTGCATAGCCCGTTGATAGGTGGAACCCGCATTCTTCAGGCCGAAGGGCATAACCAGGTAGCAGAAAGTACCACGGGGGGCCCTGAAGGCAGTGAACTCTTCATCCTCAGGGGCCATCTAGATCTGGTTGTACCCGGAGTACCCATCCATGAAGGAGATGTCTTGGAACCCGGCCATTGCATCGATCAATAGCTCTATCATGGTAAGGGGAAAGTCATCCTTCTGACAGTGGCGATTAAGATCGTGGAAGTCGATGCAGACCCTGATCTGCCCGTTCTTCATCCTGACGGGAACAATGTTGGCTAGCCACCTGGGGTACTGGACTTCCTTGACGAAGTTGGCCTTAATGAGCTTATCAACTTCAGCCTCAACCATGGAACAATGAAAGGGGTGTATTTTTCTGGGAGGCTACTTGAACCCGCGATGGTTTTCTAGGAGGCCAAGGCGGTGGACTGCTACCTGGGGATCTAGTCCCGACATCTCGTCATAATTCCAGGAAAACACATCACAATGCTATCTGAGAAATTCTATGTACTGTTGCCGTTCCTCGGGAGGCATAGCGGCATTGACCAATGTGGGTCTCCGGTCCGCCTCGCTACCGAGGTTCACCTGTACTAACTCGTCGACCGTGGTGGAGACGCCCTCCTCAAAGGCAGGAGGAGCATCTTCCATATCTTCTTCTCCACTTTTGGAAGGATCGTCCAAGGGGGGAGCTGTTTTGGAGCTGCTCGACCCTGATGGGGAGCTGGCACCAGCTTGGGTGGCAGAGGTCGTCATGACGGGAGACTTATGCACCGCAGAGACCATGGTGATGAAGGCGGTTGATCCAATCCCATCTGGCCTTCAGCCCAAGGGGGAATGCTTTACGACATCAAAGCAGTGGTGACACATTGGCTTGAGCCGGTCGATTTTGGCCTGGCGAAACAGATACGTATGATGTACTGTCGTTTCCACGAGCCCAACGTCCTGATATCGTACAGTGGTAGGAGGCTCGGGGATCACCTGAGCTTGGTTGGTGTAAGAGTACGAGGTGATTTCCCGCAGTCGCTTAGACCTGGAAATATGCCATCCTCTGGTACCCAAGACAACAAATCACTCTTCTATATCGGGAGTCGTGGCCTTCAACCGATGGATTGGGAAGACATATGTGTCATCCAAACCTTCCCAGGGATCACTCGTGACAGCAGCGGGCTCAACCTCACCTGCCAGGAATTGCTTGTCCTTGCTCTTGTAATAGTCAGTGTCCAGGTAACGAGCTTCAAAAGAGGAAAACGGAGACGCGTCTCCTTGGAGCACGCCCACTCGACCCTTATGGGAGTATTTGAGGCTCTGATGGTACGATGAGGGAACCGCCCCGTGAAGATGGAGCCACGACCTTCCCATCAACGCGTTGTAGGCAGTGTCCTGAGAGACAACCATGAATTCAGTATTGATAATTTAGCCGCCGAACTGGGTCTTCAGACGAATCATGCCAAGTGGAATTTGCTAAGTCCTGTCATACCCCTGGATTCTATGGTCGGAGGGAGTTATATCATCCTCGGACAACCCCCGTTTTAGCAGTGTCCGAGTTGGGATCAAGTTAATCCCAGAACCCATGTTGACAAGACAGCGACAGACTTCCACGCCATTGAACTGGCCGGTGATGTACAACGGGAGGATGTGCCCTTATCTGGGAAAGTCTTCATATTCACTGGAAAACAAGATAACTGGCTGACATTCGGCATCCTCAATCACCTCGGTGTGTAGGGATTCTGCGGCCGCTACCTCCATTTCAAACTGGAGGGGGCTCCTTAGAGCGTCGACGAGCACCTCACGCATTTCAGATGACAGGTGAAGGGCCTCGAGAATGGAAATCCTTGCCAGAATTCTGGCCAGATGCTTCAGGACATCATATATTCGTGCCAAACGCAACCTTCTGCTTACACGAGGTTGCTCTGCGATTGGGGGCATGACGGGCCCCACTGGCAGGACCGGTGACTGTCTGGTACTAGGCACGTCCTGCTGTTCACTAGCTGAATCCCGGGAGGTGGTTGTCATGCTATGACCGGAAGGCCATAGTCAGCCAGTGGCAGGGCTGGGCTGGTTGTGACGCGGGAAAGGCGGTTCTTCCCGATCCAGCAACACAAACGGTGGTGGAAGAAAACCTATTGTCACCGGGTTATGGAGCCGTGAGTGCTGCTCTCTGTACCGGGATTACTACATGGTCTCGGTAGCGTGCACGGCCTGACTAGAGGTGATGACTGCTGTGCCCTGGCGATTCACGTAGCCATAGCTCCATTGACGTTGGCGATGGCTAGGGACATTAGGGAGGTCCACCTGGCGCTCCTCCTCATCGGGATTCAAAAAGGGATTTACCAACTCTATGGTGTTAACCGAAGCGTACCCCGGGCTTTCACTCGAGGAGTCATCCACTACCAGACGGGGTCTCGTAGGGATCCCCATTTCTGGGGGCATGAAATCTCTAAGCGTGTGGGAAGATGACGACAATGGAAGGGCATGTTCTTTCTTCTTGCACAACCGTATCCTCTTCTAGGAAGAAGTAGGCGGGGACGACGATGCCAAAGCGGCACTCGCAGACTCCGAGGGCTCTGGCTGACTCAGGCGGGCACGAATGATGCCATGGGAACGTTCGACCGTCCTACGGGCCATCCAGTCATTATACGTCTGGGACCCACGGTCAGAAACCTGTTCCCACCTATCCCCGTTCTCACTACTGCCATCTAATCCCACGAAGACACCTGCCACCTGTGCCAGGGCTGGGCCCAACCTGACTATGTTGCTGTCAATCTGGTCTTGGAGCCAGTCCTTGAACACATATCATTGTTGGATGGTGTGTACCAAGATCAGGTGATAAGGGCAGTAGTTACGGTGATCAGTGAGACGCGCCTCTTCTGGCATCCGGCACTCAGGCAGCTGCACGATCCTCTACTTCAAGGCGCTACGGAAATAACCGTGGACGTGGGCCTCGCCCAACGAGTAAGTCTGATTCCTTCTGTCTGGAAAGGTGTATATTGGGGGCTGACCATGACCAGGGGCTGGAGGAGCATACTGAGGAGGCGGAGCCGGATTACCCTGCCTAGGTGTTGGTGGTGCGTTACGCGGAGGTGCCTGCCGATTTTGAGGTGGTCGCTACTGGGCCGGAGACTGTGCCCGTGGGGCTGGACCCCAATGAGCCTTCTGAGCTGGCCTCACTGGTAGCAACTCTAGCATTATGGGGGCCTCTATTTGGGCCACAATAGCAGGCTCGGCTCTGGCATCTCTCCTTGCAGATATTACAGGAGGCAGCGGGCGTGCCTGACCGGCCTGTTGCAGGGCTTCTTCGAGGTGCTGAGCCTTGTCCAAGAAGTCCCAGAACACTCCAGGGTAATTCTGCATGATCACACAAGGGACCAACTCCGCCTTGACGTTCCCTACACACATCGTCAGTAATTTCTCCTGAGTCAGTGGCATGTCAAGGGAGTACGTGAGCCTCTTCCACTGGGCGACGAAGTCCACGACTCGCTCATCGGGCCTTTGCTTGCACCTGAAGAGGTCTGCAGTGTTCGTCTTCCGGGTTGTGGAACTGAGTTGGTATAGGAATTTCCGGTGAAGGTCCTCCCAGCTAGTGATAGATCCAACAGGGAGCTGGCTGTACCAGACGAATGCTGGTCCTTCCAGTGTCTGAACGAAGCACCAGATCTTGGCAGCCTCCTGCTGCGTCGGAGTCCTTAACATAGGTGCGAACCTCGAGTTGAAGTCTTCCAAGTGTTGTGGCGGGTCTCCTGTCCCGTTTAAGGGGATGAATGTGGGGTTCCCAAATCCCGGCGGAGCTGGCATGTCATACACCCATGCTCAGGATGGCTTGCCATCCAGTGGGATTTCCACCTTCCGAGTTTCCAGGGCCTCCAAGTGGGCGATGAGTACTTCCATCAGATCATCCGGATGCGGATTCCTCTCCTGACGGGGATATCTAACCACAAGTGTGTTTCTAGGATCTTCGATACGGTAGTCGCACTCAGTGGCTCACGGGGCAGCTGGCAGAGCGACTCTCGGGGCGGTGGGAGTAAACCGAGAAGGGTCCCCCAGGTGGTCTCACCGCTCGGGAGGGTTCGGTGAAACATATCGCTCCCTCTTGCCATGGGTCCCAGTGTCTCCCCTGTCGGCGAACACAACACAGTCACGGTTGCCCGGGGGGATCTCAGCAAGGGGTAGATTCTCCTACCCCTGCTGTCTTGGTCTAGGGTCACCATAGTCAGGCCACCGCTCTACAATGTGTTCGGCCAAGAGCTCATCAACCAGCCTCTTTTGCTCAGCTAGCTGTTGGCGCAGCGTGGCCTTCTTGGGATCTTCCTCTACCTTCTGCACCGAGGCAGATGGGTCGGCGAGTTTGACAGACCCGACGGGCTCATTACCCTTGCAGAGGTTTCGACCCTGTATTAGTGCCTCCGTGGGTACAGGAAGACCTAGGAGGCTCCTCTGTTGGCAAGTAATCCACCCAGATGGGTCCAGTAGCGGCCTGTCCTCAGGGGGTGAGTCCCCGTCGAGGGGCTCCACAACGTTTCCCTCGACTGGAAGGTCAGCCATATTGACTGCCACTACCTTTGGCGACGTTCCCTCAGGGCCGCCCAGTGTATCGGGTTGTCGGCGGATCACACAGAAGAGGAGAGCAGCGTACTACCCCCTTCTGCGGATGTGCGCGTGGGGGTGGCTTCCTCAATAACTCTGCGGAGTACTTGAAAACTCTGGACGCATTTTTGCTGGAGGGCCTCGTGGTGGTCCAACGACTCAAGGTGCCGAACCATGGAGAGTGCTTCTAGGTCGACCCGACGATACTGCACACTGATCTCCTCGAGATGCTCTTGGCTCCCAGGATAAGGCGCTAGCTGATGGCAAAGGCAGGAGTGAGTCACCCGAAGATTCTGGAGGAAGCATTCAAACTCTCCAGGGGTGAGTGACTCTTGCACATCAAAATCCGATTCTGTGACCGGAAAAAACTTCTCAGGGAAGTGGCCCACTGCAAGAACAGTCCAGAAGCTCCATAGCTCCGGTTCGGGGTCCGGACATTGCCACCCCTGCTCGTCCACCGATGATAGTCGGGGAACTGGCAATGGCACCGAGGCAGGCCGTCGGGCCGGTGGGCTGGCCAGCGGGGAATACATCGAACATGCCGATTGGCCGCCGATCCCTGGGTCATCCTCCAATGGTTGCAGTGCCCTGGCTGCCATGTCGCGATAGGATGGGCCGATGAATGGGCCTCCTGTCACAGCATCGGTGCTCGTTGAGGGTGTGTCGCCTCGCGACTCTTCTGTCGGTCCCCAGAAAAGATCCCCACCCTACCTAATAGGGGCGGGAGGTACTTCCGAGGAGGCCAGTGGAAACTGCGGGCTCGATCCCTGGTGGTACGCCAAGTCCTCATCCTCTTGAATATACCTTTGAAGGGAGGAGGGAATCATATGGATCTCGCATTCGGGGAGTACGGGACTGACGCGCCACGTCCCCATCCCTGTCCTCAACTCGAAGGGTTGGGGGGGAGGTTCCATCGTCGAGTCGTACTCCGCCTCAGAATCCGAGAAAGGGACTGGTCTAATTTCCGTCCGGACTCCCCTGACATTCCTCTAGCGGCAACGAGGCCCGACCTTCCTGCCACTGGGTAGTTCTTCAGGGTAAGGATGATTTCCGTCATGGGGTCCCCCGACCACAATAGAGCTGGGGAAAAGGGGACTGATGGCCGGGGTGCGAGAAGCACCAGGACAGATGTCGAAAGGGACATGGGGAGGACCTCCATGTGAGTGAGCGACTGGATACACAATGGATCCATACTCGTGGCCGGAAGTAGGGGGAGTGACCTCATACCCCATATAGTGGGTGCTAGAAAGAGCCATACCCGGAGCATAGCTGTCGCGAAGAAACTTTCGGCTTTCCAGATCGGTGGCACAAAATGATCCTTCATGGTGAGCGGCACTACCTCGGATTTTTCTGTAGTGGCCATTGCCAGTGCCCACGACCAAGAGATTCGACCCAACTTTCCTTCAGGGTGGTCGGCGTTTTGATCCCTGTCGGGCATGTGGATTCCCCAGCTCAACGTGTGCGGGGATCTGGTAACAGGAGTCAGTAGTGGCTCGGGCCATAGTGGTTTCTGATGTTGATGCCCTAGGACGGGCATTCTCTCCCGCTCGTGCCTGATGCTGGCGTCGAGTCAGATGGGATGGAACCGGCGGTGCGAGCATGAAGATTGCCTGCTCCACGGCTTGGGGAGTTGGGCGGCGGAGTCGGCGCAGCCTGACAGGGGTTCTTACAATTAACCCCTGGGACAAATCACCGATAGGGTGGACCCGGACATCCCCCACCTCATTGGAGTTGGGGAGGGATGTGTCAAGGCACTCCGAGGATAGGCTCCCGAAGCGGTTGAACGTCGGAGTGGGGAGCGGAGGCTCCCTGCGCGGCCCTCGAGGGCGGCGATGGTTGTGAGGCACAGCCGCCTCTAGATCCAAACGGGCCATTCCCCTAGAGGGGATGATCCCTTCCTTGTCATACCTACAAACTAGGTCATTGATCACCCTCCACTGGATGATTTCTAACGGGGAGAGGGGGCGCAAGTGCTCGGCTGCTACGGCGGTCGAAGTTGGAGCGACCGTGGAATAGGCGGGACCGCGCGGGGTAGCCGCGTCAGTACTGCCCCTGCCTCTACGCAGGAGGGCAGGTGGCGATTGAGCCCCGAATGCAATGATCTGATTACTAGAAGCAGGGAGATGAACCAATTAGCATCAACAGGAAAGGAGATCAACAACCAAGGCCCAACGTCATTCCATCTTCCATGGTCGTCGAGAGGGATCCACGCTGACGACATTGCAGAACAGAGTGGTCAATATCCTGACGGCCTCGACCCCTGGCGGGTTCACGTCCTGGTGAGGGTTACCCGGACCTGGTGACATGATAATCTTCCAACGCCCCGACCGCTACCATTCCCTGTATTGAGGAGACGATCATCACGTCGGGTTCACCATTTTTGTTGCACCGATGCTTTCGTCGGGGCGCGTGCATCTGTCTGTGGGGAGGACGCATTGCTTGTTACCCCGCATTCCCGCTTTCCATAGGTGGGCGGTATCCATTCCTTTTTCAGGGGCATCTGCTACTTGATCAAAACTGGGATGATGGGATGTCAGTACCTCATTCTGTGGATTCCTCCTCGGAGCTCATCACCTAGTCCGGGTCTCCCTCATAGATTTAAAACGGGTTCTTGAAGCTCATTCCCGGGGCCATATCTACATGGACGCTAGTTAATTACGCTGCTTCCGTCGAGACACTCCATGGGGTCTTGTCGGGGCAACATCCTTCAGTGAGGAGAATTGTCATCTTGGGGTGTCGTTGGCATGTTTGTCTTTGGTCCCTCATCACAGGGCTTCTCGAGGGCATGGAAGCCCGAGGTATCCAACATCAAACGCGGGGAATGTGTACCATCTAAGGTTTTCTTCAGCTTCCCATGTTTAACACGGGGTATGTCGCAAGTTTTACGTTTTTCGGAGACGGATCGGGATGAAGGACCCCTAGGGGGAACACTGATGTTGGGGCCAGCACGTGGGCGGCTTCCCAGATGTCATGGAGTGGGATGGGGTGGCATGATCTCACCGGGATGTGGTGGCCAGGGTAAGGATCAGAATGGATGGTGGAGTGAGACATGGGGGATACATCCTAAGATGGCCCAAGAGGGGGAATACAGTTTAACGTCATGTGGGATGAGATACAGTTTAACGTCATGCGAGACGAGATACAGTTTAACGTCATGCGGGACGAGGGGTTTGGGGATTACACTCTAAGGCGGCCCATGGTGGTCAGGGAACCGACGTGGAGAGGCCAGGATGTCCGGGTGGTGGGCATGAACATCGTGGAGGCTTCCTACATACCTTGCGTTAGCACAGATCAAATTCCATGTAGTTCGCTGGGATGGGGTTTATGCTCTTAGGCACCCCAAGGTGGTGCCATGGTTGATGTGCACTCTAAGCCCACATGAGTCGTGCTCGGTGTGAGAAACAAGAGGCAGCCGGAACCATACGATCGCGTCACAAAAGGTGCATCCGTTAGAAGCGGAATGGGGCGTACACGGTGAGTGGCCCGAAGAGGAAACATGGGCTTACGCGTGGTTAGCGGCCCTTGGTGTTGGGGCTTACTCCAGGGTGGAGGCCCGTGGTGCGACAATGCACAATGGGAAAAGGACTCCACTGGCCTTGGCGGGGGGGAAGCATGGAGATTCACGGCTGCAACCATCCATTTGAAAGGCTAGGGGCTTACGATCTGAGGCGGCCCTTCCCCCGCAGACAAACGCCACTCTGACAAGGAAGATCTCATTCCATGTGATGAAGAGTCCATTCCCGTGGAGACGAGAGGTGTAAAAAATGTCCAAGGTGGGGGGACCCTACGTGCAAAGCATGGGGTCAGACCACAGTTTAACGTCATGTGTTGAGGACAAGGTGCTTAGCAGTTTAACGTCCTGTAGCTTGGATGACGTGGGTTCGCTCCACACCCCTAGGTCTTACATGCCCAACACCCTCTAACCCTTTTGGGAGGGAAGGAATCGGCAAGGCCATAGTGAACGGGGGCCGTAGGGCAATCCACCGGGGAGTCCACGTTAGCGTGGCTATGCGAGGAAACAATAGTCGTTAGCGTGCCTATGAAGAGAAGCATAAGGCAAAGCAACGCAATGGGAAACACGACCCATGGGACCTTGAGGTTACTTCGCACAAGACTGGAAGGCCGTACGAGAAAACAACTCATGGCGTGCATGCCCGGCAGGGGAGACATCAGGTGCCGGTGCAGGGGGTAGCGAAGGGGCATCAAGGTAGGGGTCCTGGGATTTGCGTGCAAAAAAGAATGTTTGTGCGCAAAACACCGGGATGGAGCGCAATTGGAGAAAGGGAATTGTGCATGGAGAGAAAATTACGTGTATGGTATTGCGTGCACGGAAGGGTATTGCATGCACGAGACACAGATTGCACGCAAGGCTGGATCCCGGGGAAGGGGGAAAATTCACTTAATCTAGTGGAGTTGCGCGCAAAGGCATATTCCGGGCCAAGGTTGCATGAAATGAAGGATTACCTGGTAGTCAACTTGCGTGGGGGGGCCTAATTGCGTGCACGAGAGTCTTTTCGAATTCCACAACACCCAATCCATTCGGGGTCACCTTCTATTTATAGGCAACGACCGGCGCAGAATCCTAGTGGCGCGTGAAATCTTCCGTGCCGAGAGCAGCCGGCGTGCAAAAACTCTCCGCGCAGAACCGGGGCGCGCTAAGATTGCACGCCTCATCGGCTCAATTCCGCGAAACCTAGGTATACTATGCGCGCAAAACAATTTTTCGTGCGGATCCTCCTTTATTTCGCGCACCACATCCCCGGTCTCCGGATCGGGCCTATGATTCCGAATATGACTTCGCTTCGTCATTTTGAAACTTCCTCCAAGGGTTACAGACTTTTTTTTCGGCGTCAACAGTTTCTTTTTGGATGAAACCAGTATATATGGTTTGAGATGAGTCTTTTGTGTTGTGATTGTGATCAAGGTCATCTTTTTTTGTTTTCCTTCGTGGAATTCTACGCAACTTTCAGGGGTCATAGGGTCCCTACTGGGTATTGTTATTATCACCCATGCACATTCTTCACCAGCACTTTATTGTGTCTTGTGAAGATGACCATTATCCTTGACTGAAACTTGGGGATCCAAGACATGATGTGGATGGATGAAACCGGTAGATGAGGAGTGCTGTGTGACAATGTGTACCAACCCTTCAGGTATGATTCTTGCTAGATGATCAGAAGATCTATTTTATATTTTCAATTTTAGTTTTACCTTTTCTATTGGGCATGTATTCCGGCCCCCTCTACTTTTTTCACACACTTTTACTACTTTTGTTTTACACCCTACTTGTATCTTGTTGTGTATTTGGACTCTTCAATTATACATGTTTAAAGGTAATTCCTTCCAATTTTACGGATATTCTATTCTTTTTCTAGTCTCCAACCCCATGAATATGGGAGGAAAGCATGGGGTAGTCACAGCCGAGGCCCATGGGGATGGGTCATGACATTTATACACATTGTAAATACCCATAATAAAAAATAATATAAAAAAATTCTTCTCCCAAAAAATTTTAATACAAAAACAAATAATCAAAATTCCTTTTAACCAATAGAATGGAAATTAGTTTAAGAATTCTCTTACCCTAGGTTTGTCTTACATAAGACTCATTTAAACCTCATCTTGATCTCTTCTTCTTGATATCATTCATTAGGGATTTGCTTTTGGAATTTTGAAGAGAGAAGAAAATCTAGGGTGTGGGGAAGAGCCATGGGATGAGTATTAGGTAGAACATTGGTAATGCTAAAGGACTGAGAGGTGTGGGAGGGAGAGGGGAATGAGGGTGGTATTTATAGTATAGGACAAGATGTATTTTACATTCTATTTATCATAATTATAATATTTTTTCTCAAGACTATGAATAGTCATAATTAATGTGACTCCAAAGAGTAATAAAAGAATGTGAGTCCGAAACAAGTGGTATTACATCCGCATCCCATCACCTATGATACAATTAATCAAGTCATTTTCATTTATCGTATTCTATCATATTTTAATATTCATTAAAAAAATTTCAAAATTTAGAGATTTTCCAAATGTTCACACTAAAAATTTCTCAACATGTAGAATTGAAAAATGAACTCCAATATTTGAAAATATTTTTCAAAATATTATTAATTTAATTTTTTAATAAAAACAAACCTTGTTCAAAAATTAACAGTTTTTATTCTATAACTGCATTCATATCAAATTGAAAAACTAACCAAGATGTCAAAATCTTAAATCCTTTTGAAAATAAAATAATAATTCAACTTACTATTCATTAGGGTCATAGAAATATTAATATTTGTATTCGTATGGGTATGTTACTATTTACCAGAAAATCAAGTAGTTTCCTTCATACTCCAAATAACATACTAAACATAATTGTAGAAGAACGTATTCAAAATTCCAAACAATGAAGAAATAAAATTTTGTTTAAAGGATAGTGATAAATATCTACATAATTTTTTTTATTCATTTCAATTTATTTTAAAAAAACATGGGGTGTAACATTTTTTATACATTTTACTATTTTAGTGTTATAAAAGTTTTAAAAAGCGTGAAACATCTTCAAAAGAAGGTAAAGAGTAATATTAAATATTTGAGGTCGATTCTTCATTAAAAGATTCAATATACTTCTCAGGAAGATAAATTTCATTTAAAGGGTTATTAGTTAAATATTCATCTATGTTTACCTTGGCCATAAAACATTAAATTGCAATAGGTTATTTAGCAAGAGGGTGAATATTACTTTTTTATAGACATTAATTATCTATGTAATTGTATGAATAATCACCACCACTAAGAATCCAAGTGTCAAAATCATTATGAAATTTTTTAAATTTAGAATTATAATAAATTATAAAATTCTAGATTAATTTCTATCCATTATATATTTTCATTTTAATTTGGAACAATTGGGGAAAAAATTTCTATCTTTGTTTCATTAATGACAAGTAACTTCAGGAAATTTCTTTTCACTCCTGTCCTTGTTACATTTCATTTAACGATACTGAAAATATTTTTTATAAACTATATTGTTCATCCTTTGACCAATATTGGCTAATTAATTCCTAGAATTTTAATAACAACAAGAATTAGATTGAACAAGTAAATTATTTTTCTTTCACCACTTAACAATGGTTTCAAGTTTCTAAGATCTTCATTAATTTCAAGTAGTTGTAAAAGAAACTATACTATTGTTTTTCCTTAAGTTCTCTTCATATCATTTCAATCTGACTTCATACTATAGAAGAGTTCCAAATAAATTTTCATGAGTGTGATTTTCTATCTATATTGAATCATCAACTATATTTTGTTTATATTCAATTACATTAGAAAGGATGTAAATTATCTTTTCAATAATGATTTTATCTTTTAATCATTTTATACCATAAATTGTGGACTATTTTGCTTTTTTCATAAAAAGTTTTTTTTACATTTTTAGTAGTTTAACCAAAATGAAATATGAAAGCCTAAAAATTATCTTTGAACATTAAACTTCTTGTTCAAAAAACATAAAATGTTCTAGAAGAAGATATCAATAACTTTTTGTAATTACTATTATAATATTGAACGGATAAAATATGACGGTAAATGATCCTAGAATAAAGCATAATAATGTTTCTCTAACACATTAATTCCATTAATACTCTTTCTTTTCCTGTATTGGAAATATAGTCAATTCTTTAAAAAAATATTGTAATCTCTAGTTAACTTGAAAATAATTTCAACTCAATTATTTATAATGAGTGTATTTATTGTATCTCTCCAATAATCATTATCATCTCCATAAAATATAGGGGTCTATAATTTATGAGGTTATCTATTGATCTAATAATGATACCTACAATCTTAAAAACAATTCCCAAAATTCTATTCCATAGTACACATTAGTGCTCAAAAAAATGACATATAAAAAAAAATTCAAATGTATTGAATATAAATGTAATATGTATGATCAGTGGAAATCTCATTTGATACCAAATGTTAGTATCCATATAACAGAGACTTTTCTTTGATACAAATTGCTAGATCATAATGTATATAAAGATGGTTGAATACAATGGTGTGTGGGGGGTTAATTGTATGTTTGAAAACATTTGTTTTTATCTTATTATACATATTTTAAAAATATTAAACTAATTATATTCACAAAACATATTATGTATTTAAATGATTATTGGAATGGGACCATGGGTCTAGTGATCGATGTAACACAATCAAGTTGATATCAATAAGTATTCCATAAATGATTTTTTAATCATATTAACAATAGAAAATGATTAATAATATTAATCATAGTAAAAATAATAATCACAACAATTAAGATAAATCTGTGTATTTAAAAAGTAGTGATTCTTTCTTAATGTTTATAGTGTCGTATTCAGTGTAATCATGCATTGAAAAAGTAATATAAATTTAAATAATTGAACCATAATTATAGATATTATGATATAAATGATACAAATACAAATATGAAGATAAAGAATTCACATTCTATTACAAATATAGTTGAAATAATGAACTTGTCATAAAATAAGTAAATAAATAATTATTTTATACAAAAGAGAATGGTATCCAACAACCTAAGAAAAATTTCTCATGTTTTAGAAATAAAAAAATTATTTTCCCCCCAAGCATGGAAAACCATCGATATAAAGATCTATTTGTCTCGCTTTCCCCATGAGCCCTTGATATGATGTTCAGATTCTATCTTACTATCCATACAAGCCCTCAATCATGCAAATTAGATATTTTTCTCCCTATCCATGGAATACCTCTGTTGTATTCACAATTAGATGTGAAAAGTTATTATGAACTCATAATTATTATAAATACAAGAAACAATAAGTTTACAATTTAAGATTTAGTGCTCTCGCACAACAGAAGATTTTGAAATGATACACTATGTGAGTCTACATCAACTTGTGAAATAATCAAATGATCTGTTATATATATGAAAGAATTCAAAGAACATCTTGATCCTACAATAGACATATTTCCATCTAAATTTATTTTTATGGACATTGATACCATTCACTTAAACAGTCATACTTTAATAGAATAGACAACATCATTTTGTTTTAAAAATTTATACTGAAAAATGATTTATATTACATTAGAATATTGTTTTCTATGTTATTAATTTAAACAAAGGTAAATCCGATGTATTTACATACATGATGTCATTATGATTTTTTATGAGTATTATTCCAATACTATAATATCCCATGTCATAAAAAACTATAAAACCTTTTTTCATTAACATCGTAATACAAAAAACCTTCTATATCTAATTTGATAAAGGTGAATCTGAATATTATTTGATCTATTTTAAGTATGATAACTGTAATTAATAAAGTACAATTATATTTATGACTTCTTTAAACTAATTATATGAATGGTAAAACATATATGATCTCTATGAAAATATTATGAATAATATATGGACATAAAATAGTTAATAATTTTGTTTTTAAGGAAGCGTTTGTGATTTCCAAAACAGAATAATTTGAAAAGTCAAAATAAAACTTTTGTATCAATAATTTATAGAAACTAACTAATTATTTTTATTCATTTCATAAAGGATTTTCCAATGTTGTAATTCAACATATCGAGAGATATTATGGGCCTTAATATCATATTATATCTAATAATCTAATTATTGAGTAATACTTTAAACATCCATGCTACTATAAGTTTCATTGTTTTTTCCAAAACATTAAAGGTAAACTATGATAAAAGTGATTGAATTTATATTTCTTAATATTATATATATATTTAAACCCCCGGGAATTTATACCTTATTTATGACATCATAGACCCTAGAACTCTTTCTTGGAGATCCCAATTACAATCCTTTCTTTCAATTTTTCCCATTAACTTTGTATTTTTCAAGATGAAAAGGGAGATATTTTTGGGGGAAGAGCTAAATTAATGATTTTTAGGGATATATATTGTTGAAAAAGGATGAATGTGAAAAGTTATGATTAGTTTAGCGATAAAGGTATATGAAATGATATCATTATACTTTCCTGACTGTTATTTATAAAGAAAAATAATATATTAAAAATAATGGTGCATATTTAATTAGTTTTATATTAATGATTTTAAATCCTTTTAGAATAAAAATGATTTGATTATTTAAGATAATATTTTAAAAAATTAGAGTTTCGAATTGAATTTAAATTATAATTCGTACTTAAGAGCTATGGTTCCTCTATAATCCTTATTAATTTTTACATCAATACCCATTTACGAATAACATCATAAAAATATTTACAAAATTACTCATTGTTAATATTGATGTTGACTTTCAATGAATTGATTAAGATATATTTCAATATTATGGTAAAGATACATGTAATTAAGGATTAAACATAACACCAATTAAATGATACATGAGTGATGAAAGAATATTTCTGATAATGTAGATCACAATGTGCGTGTATATTAATAAGAGGTTTAATTATTTGAAGATAAGGGAAAAGAGAACATATCATTTAATATTAATAATAAAATAAATTGTTGTTTTTTTTAAAATATTAGGAGATGAAAATATTTTCTTTATGATATGAATGTTCATTCTCATTGATAATTATTTTATTTTCTTGATAATAATTAATAATGTATTGATATGATGTATTTTTATTGTGTTTTTTGGAGATCATTATTGATGGAGAAAATAGTTTATATTTAGGGGACTTCCTAGTTTTTAAATATCATACAATTAATATTTTATATTTAATATAATTTAGTACAATTTTAACATTACAAATCTATTTTTCCAGAATTTAATACATAAAAAAAATTAGATATCATTTTAAAATTTTATTTTTAATTATAATTTTTATTAATTTATATTTATTTATTTGTGCCCCGAACATCAACACATGGAATTATGTGGGGTAAAACAAGTATTTTTCTTTTATATAAAAAAAGATATGATAAGTAACAATTTTGTGGTTATCTTTTTTTTGACATATAAAATAAAACAATTTAAGGAGGAAAACCATGGGACCTTTATATCATGGTTTATAAATCATGGAAGAAAGTGAAAATCTAGTGTACCAAATAATGAAGGATCATGAAGGGTTTATGAATTATAACTATAGAAGAAAGGACATAGATGAAACCACACTATTTTTTGGAATACATTACATCATGGATCGATGATATAAAGAGATATGAGATATAAACCATGACAAAAAATATAGGAAAATGACAATGATTGGGGATATTTGATGATATAGATATGTTGATATGGGAAACATGTCTTGGTTTCTCATATGTTGTAATGATCATTAATATTTATGATGAAAAGTGTAATGAGATTTTATCACTTTTCTGACCGTTTTACGGGAGAATTAATTTATTAAAATTGTTATATTTTGTGAATATATGTTTTCAGAGATGTTAAAACACAACCAATAAATTTTTATATTGATTTGAGATCATTTTGGTGACTTTGGGAAGATTAAAAAATTGGCAGGAATCCTCCATTGGGTTTTTTATCATAAAACATTTTTTTAATATAGATTGAGTTTTGAGAATTTTTTATAACATGGGGAAAACCATGATGCTGTTTTATAGAAAGATAATGGTTATGATAATTTAACTGATTTTGAAGGTTCTATATCTCAAAAAAATTAGGATACACTTATATGACATTGAAATGATATCTGATACATCCCATTAAATTTTTTTGGGAAATTTTGATGGGATTTAACCCCAATTAACGATTAGAATACATGAGGAGATATAAAATAAAAATAGGTGGTTTGCCCCTATAAATATTCTTCTTTTCTAGGATAAATGTGGAACACATCAACAATAAAAGGAAGGGACATTTTATGGATGTTCTGAGAGCCATAATAACACAGTTAGAAATTAGATTTGGAATTTGTAGCTCATCCATGTGAATTACTGATCAATATTTTTTTCTCTATAATTTTATGGATAGATACAAATTATTGTGATGAGTTTTATAATGAATGGAAATGAAAAATCTTGGTTTAATTTTTTTTTTCAATTTTTATTCTTTTTAGGGTTATCTATTCAGTTATATTTTTTATCTTATCGTATTTATTTTGGTATGATAAATATTTATTTATTGATAAATATTTATTTGATTCATGAAATAATTGCATCAAATTATTCTTATCATGGAATGAGTTTGAGTATGTTATGTTTAAATATGGATATGACACACCTAATTATTAAACGATTCATGATAGATAATTAGAGTAAAAGAGGAGTTTTCTCATAATATAAAAACACTATGAACATGGAATTTTTTTATCCAATTCTGACCAGTCTTAAAATATTAATTGATGTTTTATGCTAAGGGTCACTCATCTTAGTGGGTTAGAGCATATAGTTAAGTTAATATTTTCCCTAATAGTTTTCATTTTATGGAATTTTAATATAAATTTTTAATCTTAATTCCCACTAGTAATTAATAATTCCTCATGGGCCATACAAATCTCTTCATTTCATCCAAAAACCTAATAATGTTTTATAGGGTTTATTTTGGTTTACAAGGGTCTTTATTGAGATATACATTGATATTTGTTGAATCAATGTGTAAAAAATAATTTTAAATTAAACCACTCAATCCTTTAAACTATCTTTTCCCCTAAAAGATATTTAACTCATGATTAATGGGGTCATTTTTATTCTCATCTTAAGATAATGATCTGATTGATATACCCTAGATCTTTTACTAGATCCAATTTATTAAATGAATATATAACCCCCATGAATATATATAATGTGTAAAGTTTGTAAAACACACAAACAAAAAATGGAAATTCACTTGGTTAACCTACATTGGGTTATATCTTAATAACATACAATTAAAATGTGATAATGTATCAAAATCCAATAATCCACATTCATTGGTGGGTGTATTCATGATCACTCTTATCTAATAATCATCCCCTTTACTAAAGTTTTGGATGTTGACCTACCTTTCATGGGAAACTCTCCACTTTTTCTCCATATGATCACATCTCAAGAAATAAAAGAACATAATACAAAAACCAATACAAGAATAGAAAAATATCACCCTTATTATTGTTTAAATATGTATAAATAGGTTTTCTATAGTCTCTTGATATTGCACCTTGCTATTCAATGTGTGAACATAGTAACTGTAGTAGCTTCACATTTTTAATGATATGTTCAATATATATTCATGGAATAAATACTTCTACCATTGAATGATCTATAATTGAGTATAAAAACCTTATTCTTTTGATAATTTTAGACACTTTGATCTATGATATTTCAATAATGGAACGCAATTATCTATTTTTTTCATTATTCACCATGGAAATAATCACCTATTTTTTGTTGAGATTTATGATACTTATATATAAATTTTATATCTAAAACTCAATATAAAATCCCATCATGGCTTCATATCTCTTACATTATCATTGGAATACTCATCCAATAATACCTTCAAAACCCAACTAAATGTCACTCACTTAAATCTAATACTTACCCCTTTAATATTGAAATTAATTCTTAGAAAAATATAATAATGTAGACACCATTATGGTGTTCCAAAAAGAGTCATGATATAATTCATTAAATGTTTATAAACTATTGGTTTTAATGTTTTTATACACATAATTATATATTTTTTAAATTTTTGAAAATATATATGATTAAAATATTATAGTGAAACTATAACCTTTATAGTGAAACCCACATTTACAAGAGAAAAATAAAAATCATTTAACTTAAGAGCTATGGCATTATTTTTCCCATTATATACAAATCATGGAATAATCTAATTATGTTGTGGTATAATATAACCATGAAATTTATATATGATTTTATCTAATAAACATCATGGACTCCAATAAAGAAACCACGACACAATCATCCGACCAGAATTCCCATCCCCATAAAACATTTCTTATGGCATAATCTATATACGTTACCACATGGTTTCTTATTCTCAATTAAAAATATCTGTATCATCCTTCATGTTAATCCCACACTCTTCTATTATCAAAATCCATATCACATAAAATAAATTATAATGTATTCACAAATGACATAACATTCTACTATATCATGTAATAATCATTCATGTGGAAAATTTAAACTACCATTATTAATTTTCTTTGACAATCATAACACCATCATGAAATATGAACTCTAACACCATCATGATGAAAAAAATATAACATCATGTAAATGAAAAAATGGTTTTAAATAGACCCAACACAATATAACATCAATTTCTTATTGACTACTAACAATCAACCATTTAGTATTTACTAAAAACTCTTCTCATTAATCCATATTTATCACAAATGAAATTCCAATGAAATTTACATTTATTCATGATTATTCCTTCTATACCATTAACATAAAATGAAAAAAATAACCATTTAAATGATAAATATTAATAAGGGAATGCATATCCAATATTCATCTCATATATTAAAAACATTTGTCTCCGTATTCTATATTTCACACAAAACAATTCCTCGACACTTTAAAATAGCTTTTTACACTAAGAGTTATGATAGATCATACCAATTATTTCATAAAATCATGCAACTTTGGATTCAATTTCATAATATCATAACAAATTTTCATGTGGTTGTGAGTTCTAGGTGATTGGAATAACAACTTTATGATGAGTTATCAAAAAATCCTCAAATCCCACTGACTTAATACATATTGAAAGAAATAATATAGCAATTCAAAATCTTTTAATATGTAAATTTTCCATACAAACCATTATGCCTTTATTGTTTCAAATAACTCCCCATGTGATATTAATAAACCAATCTCAAGATTATTACTGAATAATAATAAAACACTATATATGTGTGTCATAAAAATTTCTCTTTAAAATAAAATATTTATCATTATCTTGATAGAACATGCATCTCCCTAGATGTTTTCCCTTAAATGGGAGAGGTAACAACTTTTTTGTCTCAAAAAAACCTCCTCTTTAATTATAGCCTTAATTCTTCCTAGAAATATTCATTGTTCCTCATCCTAAAGTATAATGGAAAAGCTAAAATACCTCATTTCATCACATGATCAAATAATTAATATATTCATTAGTGCATATTTCAATTTTTCGTATCCATAATGTTTTCCCCCCATGTGATTAAAATTTTCTTACATAAATTTTACATTCATCATATATTTCATTGAATCTTCATCATGGATATTGTCTCCATATTAAAACAACTCTAGTTTAAAATATATTATAAAATTGAAATATATTTTTGTGTGTGGGAATGTCAATTTAAATATGTAGAGGAGGATTGTGGGTCACTATAGACCATTAAATTTTTGATAAGCAGCAATTGGAAAAAAAAAATATAGAGTACATTTTCTTCTCATTCATCATAAGCTTGACCTTTTCATTGTGGCCCAAATCACAAGAGCATTATGCTTGGGTTTTCTTACCATTAAGGATGTATTTACATAATTCATATTTTTATTTTCTTCTTCAGACCATATTTTTACTTTATTTATCACATAAAAAGTCAACATTTTTAATAACACATACCTTTCTTTGGGATACATAATTCTCTTGAGCTTTATATGATTCATTAACATTTTTCAATCTTTTACTTTTCCAAAACTTATTGTCTTGCCCTGAATCCTTTTTTTCAGTAACAATATTAAAATTCTTCCTCAAACTACTTTCAGAATTATAATATTCAACTAACCACTAAAATAAATGCCATAATGGGTTAAATATTCCAATAAATGTAATTGGATATTTTTTGGACATTCAAACTAAATTTCTCTTATGATCTCTAATAAATTCATTATTATAATGAAAATAATTATTTAAATAATATATGTACCTCCTTTTTTATGATTGGTAATTATAAATGGATTTTTTTTATAAATTCAAAATAATAATAATATATATATATATTAATTATTCATAATAATATGTTGTAATATGTTCATTCATTTCATATTAAAAATACATATATCTATACTATTTAACATTACAATTTAGTCCCAATTCTTTACCTTTGATAGTAATTTTGTTTCTGTATTCTCATTACATATTATATTTTCCCCTTACACAATAGAGAGACTTTATAGATGTTTATTGTGATCACCCAATCAATTCTTCTTCTAAAATAGTTATGTGAATCAATCATAACCAATGACAAGTTTCTCTATGGGATGCTAAATTTGTGTCATCACATTTTTCTAAAGGGATTATATAACTAGGAATACCCTTTATAGTATCATAGGATAAACGTGAAATTATTTTATATCGTTAATGTGATTTTAAATATTACATTTCAGATATAATAATGTCCAATAGACTGCTAGGTTCAATGTCTACAGATAATAGTACATAGTCATCTAATTTTACAATAATTGAGATAATTTATCATTAAAGGAGATATAAAATACAATCCTATAGACATCTATTTAGTTAAAATCATCATCATTACTCAGGGAATGAAAATATAAGAAATTTGTGTGCTCAAATAGCCTGTAAGGGGTGAGTAAAAATTTCATCAAGGATGAGTTAATAAGATTATGTTAAAACATATGCATCAGAGAAATATAATATCATATTGAGTGATAACCATGAAACATAAGTGAGGTTAAAAGTACACTGAATATGAACTTAAATCCACAAAAGATCAATATGTGAACATAAAATATATAACATGTATAATATGTATTTAATGTAAACACCGAATGATGAGAGAATAAAATCAAAATGAATAATCATACTATAAATATGGTAAAAAAAATTAGCGTAGAAATTCATGAACCAACCCATAAGTTCACATGCATATGAAAAAATTAAATGTAATAAAAATTATAATCTCATGATATATAAACTATTATATAATGATTTGTTGGTCTATAATAGATCCACCTGTATTAGGTTTATATGGTAACCACCCATTCATGGGTTTTTATAGAACCAACCATCTTTTGCTTATAACATAACCACCAATTCATAGATTATAATGAAACCAATCATCATTGGTTTATAAAGGAATCACCTATCAATCTTTCATATACATGTTGTCCACTTAAAAATAATCATTCTTTTTTGACATCATAAAGAACTGATGAAAATAACATGGGTTTCATAAAACATATAAATATAAATAATTAAA
Source organism: Viscum album (assembly GCA_963277665.1). NCBI lineage: Eukaryota > Viridiplantae > Streptophyta > Magnoliopsida > Santalales > Viscaceae > Viscum > Viscum album. The sequence continues at coordinate 421,074,776 of OY728142.1, read as the reverse complement.
TTTTTCAGAAAATATGATGTAAATAATGTGTTAATAATAAAACATCAAATTATAATTATTAGCTTTAAAAAACCCCTATTAATAAAATGGGTTTCATAATCATATAAAATATCATCAGGAACAATAAAACTTGATATAAAAAATGATTACCCAAAATAATTACATAATTAATGAAAATATATGGTGAAATATAAAACATAACACTATTAGAGATTGATCATAATGTATACCAAATAATGAAAATATATTTTTAAAAACATATTGTATTTTCCATTATAAAAGTAATTTTTATGAGCATATTTTCAAAATTTATCCTTATATTTTCAAGAAAATGATTTTTTTTTATGAAAATAGAATTGGGTCAAAAGATTATCTACCTAGAAATAAAATGATAAAATCATTTTAAATATAATGTATTGGATAAATAATTTTCATATAGGATATTTTATAAGTCACTGAAAGGATTTTGAATTACCAAGTCCTATAAGACTTGAGTAACACCTTAATCAAAACCCCATGAATGAGTGGAATTGTAATTAAATGTAAAATACAATGATTAAAATTTAATTAAAGATATTTTACCTAGAATAGTTAGTATATAAAACATATAATGGTTACTATGTGAATAATACCAAACATGTCTGAAAGAATATAATTTGAGACAAAATCCCAAACAGATTATGAAAAAGTCTTGTAAAAACCACATTAATGAGAGTTATTTCATAAAGAATAATTTAAAAAACTATAAATAAATATAGTACATTATATAAAATATTTAATTTGAATAATTAAAATCATTTAAAAAATTTAGGTGAATAAAAAAATGTGTCTTGAAAAATGAAATTTTGAGATAAAAAACATAACTTATTTCCTTTGATAGTTTATGGTTGTAAGAAACCATATTTATTTACGTACATCCTTATTGAGTTTTTTTAACCTATTTTATTGGGTTTTTATTTTCATTATTAAACCTTGGTGGTTGAGTTCCTTTTGATGATGGAGTTATTTTTCTGGAGTAAATGACCTAATGTTTAGGGATGCGTGCCTATTTAAATTAATGGGTACGTGGTATATAGGGGTCAAATAACAGTATGGATTCTACATGGGTTTTGAAAGATTCAGAGGTAGTTTGGGGTTTTTGTAGAATACATGTTGTGATATGTTTGGGTGAGAATATCATATCATGAATGGTTTACACAAAGTGAAAATGTTTCCAATATCATTCCATGAACTAGTTTAGGTAATGAAACACTTACACACCCGAAAACTAGTTTATATAAAAAATGGGAAATCATGGATATTTTAACATGAGGCAACAAATTTTATTTAAGAAATTCAATTCATGAATTTGTTTCATGTCATAATACGTTGGGATATATGGTTCTAACCCATGATGTATATATTAATTAGTTTCATTCACGATGAATCCTTTTATCTCAAATAGTTTGTAATATCCCTATAATTTTGGAGTAGTTACTTCATTTAAAAACATCACAGTCTAGTGTTCATTATCTGGTGAGTTCTGTTAATTGGTTTTCCCATTTATTACAATTTATTGTCTTCTGCAATGTGATATCTTGACTATCATTGAATCAGGTTTTCATAATGATGTGGATGATAAATGATTTCCCACTAGGATCACCAACAAATTCATTCTACATTGGTGTTACTTATTGAGAGTGGTACTATTATTTCTAGATTTGGGTGGGTTGTTTATAACTCATCCCTTCTATATAATTTAATTATATATAGTATGTGAAATTTGTGTGATCATATGGGAACACCATGTCTATCACCAAATCATTTGGAAACCCCTTATTATATAATGATATTTTATCCTTTTATACCATCCATTGGAACTAGTTAAGCCCATAAGGACAAAAATTTATAACTGAAACCACATAATAGGTTTGTCTTCTGTGGAAGGTTTTGAGACATGGTTAGTTGATACTAAATCCCGAAGATATTTTTGAAATATTTAATTTTTTTTGGATTAATCTTATTAAATGTAATGACATGTAATTTTTAATATTTCTTTTGGAAGAATCACTTTGGATAAATTTGGTTCGCTAATATGTTAATGACCATATGTTTAAAAGATAAATGAAACTGGTTTGATATATTCTTGAGGTTATTTGGAATCCTAAATTTATGAAACATTAATGGCTAGAAAATTGATAATTCTCTAAATTGACCATTGCAACATATGGTGATATATCTTGTATGTTTTATTTTGGCCTTGGAAAATTCATTCATATATTTGTAGATTTTGGGACATCAATTCTGAAGGATTCATGAGGGTTTTGTGATTTTTTTAATGTTGAGTTCGTCGAGATAAGAATATTGATTTATGATGATTTCTGATGACATGGTACATGATTTCATACTACATGATGTATAGTCACACAACTACTAAATTCCTAAGGGATAATTATATGATTATAGGGTGTATGTGACCCATATTTACAATCATTTGATTCCTGAGGGTGAGATTTTGGATAACCTATAGGAAGAAGCCATTTGATTAATTTTATTGTTTGTGAGAATCAACCATGGGTGGCGAATATTACAACATTTGGGGATCCAACTTGATGTAGGATGATTAATTTTTTCCATAGATACCTAATAGGGAACTAAACGGGGTTTTGATGACACCAGTCTCACCTAGAGCTCTGGGGATCATGAGTTTACATTCAATATTGTATTAATTTATTCTGTTCAAAATCTCTTTATCAATATATTACACGAACTGTATTTATCAAAATATCTTATTTATATTAGGTAGTGTCGAATTAATGTGTTTTTATCACTCACTATATGGGATTTTATTTGTTACCTAGATAGATCTTATCGATATAGGATTGTAAAAGGGTAAAGAACCCTATTGTTTTGTTTTGTCTTTTATGATGGATTTGAATATCAAGGCAAGACCATCATGGGGTTCATGATTAGGGCCTTTAGAGTCTTTATTTGAGACTTATTTTCTTGTTTATATATGAATCTCTTCACATTATTTAGTTACATTCATTTTTCCATTACATTATATTATTTTTATATGGATTTATTTAGTTTTTCCTTTCATAACTTTAGTTCACATTAAATTATTCATATTATTCTGCTATTTGTTATACACTACTATTTTTTTCTTCTATCTTTGAAACACATTAACATATGGTATTGTGTCTCCAATATACAATTAAAAATATCACTTCTATTCGACAGCCTTTAGAAAATGGTGAGGCACACCCGATGTCATGTATCCAACTGGCCCAGTCCCCTGAGGGAGCACCGAGGTAGGAAAATTACAATGTCATATGAATGGGTCAGGTTTCTTTCCTATTTATTTACAACTTGTGAAAGGTATATAAGAAACTAGTTTATGTTTGGACATGATAACTATCTTCTTCATGGGAGTATCTAACACATGAATGGCTGAAAAATACATATTCCAACGGATGGGATGGTTGGTCATGATGCTTTTTTATTACAGTTGATATTATTTCACCAGGGGTTATTCACACGTTGTATGATGTTATTTTCTCTTGATATTTATTCTCATGTCATGGTATAGTGTGATATAAGTATACATGAATCATGATAGGAACATTACAAAATATATTAACATGAATTGTTCAGGATAGAGGCATATTTATTACATGTGATACATTTTCCTTTATAAACCGTGAAATGACAACCCTTGAAATGCTTTATCAATTAATGGAATGAAACTATTATTTCATTCTAATTCAGTTATTATGACATCTTGAGAGAGACTATGAGTCATTTTTTCTTTATCAATATCACCTACTGAAGTTCACCATAATGTTATCCAGGGTTCTAAGGAGTGTATTCGTCATGTAGAAGAAATAACTTTTGGTTATATTTGAATGGAGTGTTTGGAGATCATCATTTAGAATTCACCAAACATAGTTAAATAAAATATTCTTGTAGATCACGCAAATAAAATGGCTGATCGGATCTGTGAAAACTTCTTTGAGGGTCGTTCGATCTATGGATAGAGAGATTTTTTTCACCGTGACTTCTATGTCTATGTTGATGAGTGAGTTCAAACACTAGCATCCGCCTATGTTTATGGGAAAGTGAGGACCCTAGGTAGACGATCTATAGACTGATTTAGCACATATGATCTTCAATTACCTCAGGAGACTCATAGATATGTGGGCGAATCATCCTGCATACATGCTTTGTTAACCTTCCAAGCATTTGTGGGACTTTTTTAATCATTCCAGAAAAAAATCGAAGTTATACTTGAATGAAATTGTGGCATAATTTTAGATATAATTATGTCCTAATAGGTTGAGGGATGATAACAATATCATATTCATACACATGAAATAGGATAACTTGTTGCTGATGGAAAATGACAGATGCTTCACTAACCTGAAGTTCACTTCTATATCCTTTTATGTTTATGATATTTCTATGATGAGGCATTTTTGGGATGGTCTTTGCTATGTGATAAAGTTATAAAATAACATCAATTTCCTAAGAATCCTTGTGGATGTAATGAATGAAGATCTCATCATGGAAGGGTATCTAATAATGGACCCATGTGGTGGATAGATAGTATCAAATGGTCATTCGAGGAACCATCCATGTTGTGTCAAAAAGCACTACTATGACATTTGTCACCATGTTTGTAGTGATAAAGTCAATCAAGGGAGTGAAATCCAAAATTTGGACTATGGAATGTTCTAGATATTTTAGTGTGGAAGGTTGAGAATCATGCACACATAGTGGCCTAACCCCACTATAGAGTGTCATGTCCACATTCGGTTGGGTCATCTTTAGTGGTATGGTAAATAAATTACACACTTGAGATATGGAAGGGGATCAGGATTCACACATGAGTTTGGAGAAGACTCATCCAACCCTAAAAAAATGAGTAGCTATTTTTCCACTAATTGTTTTGGTTTAGTTGGAGGAAAATGTAGCCTAGAAAAGGAACAAATGTACAACTGAAAGAGAGAACCTCGAGGGAGTTAGTGTGAAGCACTAGGAAAATGGGGATGTAAGATTCATGATATTTAGATTACTCTAACCAATTTTAATGAAGTATCTTCTTCTAGCATATGTATTATTTTTTTATCCTCTACATTATCTTGTGTTGTTTTTTTGATATAGGGTCATCACATTCCATTCTATTATAAATTATTTTTTGAATATTTGGGATTTTTTTTATTTAGATTATAAATGGGTTCCTGACTAGTGGCACACCATTGTGAGGGTAATCAATACGTATCAAGAATATCATAAAGTGTTCCTTTGAAATTTATGGATATAATTTCTTTTGCGAAAGATTTGTGCGAAAAATGATAGGTTTTTATTTTGTTATGGGTATGTATTTGATAGTTATATACTAGTATCACATCTATTATTAACAGAGATGATTTATCGTTAAATATTCAGAAGGAGAAAACTACATTCATGAGGGCGACTGAGATCATTTGACTGGTGATGGATGAACATTTCAGTGAAAATCTGTTTTTATCCTGGATCATATAGTAGGCCATTCTCTATATAATAGTGGAATGAAATATGATTAGTTTTCTCCAGTGGTAGTCTATTTCCTGTATGTATTTTTTAACGATTTTTATAGATCACCACCCAAGAAAGAGAGATAGTTAATGATCAAGTTGGTGTCAGGAGTAATGTAATTTTCTGACCCACCTTATAGAATAGGACCAGTATAACTTTTTTATTTGAAAGATCAGTTGTATGATCTAGAATCTAAGGGTTTCATATAGCACAATGCATCACCATAGGGTTCTCTAGTAATTTTCACCAAGATGGACGAAGGGAAATTACATGAGTGTGTGGACCATCAGATATAAAACCGGATGATATTTAATAACTGGAATCCCCTTCCACATATTGATGATCTCTTAGACCAACTAAGATTTTCCAACAACATCTCCATGATTGAATGGTGGTTATGTTACCACCCGTTTAGGGTGAGATCATGATTGATACCTTGATCTTATTTTAATATTATGTATGGATTGTACAAGCTCATAGTGATGCCATTCAGTCTAAATAATGATCCATTGGTATTCATATCCTTAATTAATATGATCTTTCTCCAATTTTTGGATAAATTTGTTTTGATTTTTTTAATGACATTTTTGTGTACTCTCAATCAATATGCGATCATGTCCAACATATTTAAATCATCCTAAGAACACCACGGGAGTAGCATCTTTACACCAAACTATCAGAATAGAGTTTATGGATTCATAGAGATCACTTATTGGGATATTTTATATCAAAGGATACATTTTCAGTGGAACTAGAGAAGGTTGTAGCTGCGGTATCTTGAGATCGAACAAATAATGCCCTTAAGATTAAGATTTTTATTTTTCTAAGAATCTATTATAATAATTTTATCTAGGAATTATCTTATTTGAAAGAACTGATGTATTGTTATACCAATAAAGGGTTAAATTTCATTTGTTCGTATTCTTATTAGATGGATGTACAAGAGATAATGAGATGGATAAACATTTAACCAATAATAAACTTTCTTAATCCATATAACCAGTATATAGTTTATTGTGATTCATATAGTGTCATACATAGAGAAGTTATAATATAGGAGGACTAAGTGGTTCTTTATGGATCCATAAAACTGATACCACAAGAGATTAATTATCATACATAGGATATTGTTTTAGTTGTAGTAGTACAGACCTTGATATACTAGAGACACTATCATTTGGGTGATATATTTTTGGTCTTAGGACCATAAGGCGCTCAAGTTCATATTTTCTTAGTGTTACCTTAACCTTTATTAGAGGAGGTGTGTTGAGTATATGCAGTATTTTAAATTTGAGCTTCCTTACACACCAGGAATGGGAACCCAATTTCGGATTCCTTGAACCATATAAAATAGATAATGAATGTCCAAGAGTCTTGTGACAAGTAGCAGATGATGACCTCTTGGAAGACAAGTGTCTAGATGTTTAGGAGCAATAGGGATGAGTTTCTATGACTTCAACATCTGTTATGCCCATTATTCTTGACTAGATCAAGGAAGAGAAGTTATCTAACACACATAGATTAATTATGAGTGGAATCTTATATGGTGGGGATCCACCAACCGGATGGTCTATTGGTAGAAATTTTTTAATATTATCCATTGATGAGTATGGGTTTATATGGGCTTGATTAAGTAGCTAATGGGTGTGTTTCATTATTCTAGATGGGTGGTACACCTAGTTCTGAAAAATATGTATTGTGATCTCTATATACTACATTGGTGGAGAGGTATAAATAATGATATAGTAGAATTAATGTCATTATGTTTCACTCTTGAGAAGCTGAATGTCAACCATAAAAGGCTTGATCTACTATTACCATACATTCCCTTTCCAGTTTGGAAGTGGGATGATGTCACTTCGGATATTGTGAATGTATTGACCGTTTAACCTTGAAATAATGATGTAATACTGGTGATTGTGTATTAAATGAAGAAGTTATACCACTTATTTTTTTTATTAGGGGGACCTTTACCATTTATGATATGGGAAGTGTTTAGGTGTGTGATATTGTTTAGTTGCATGGTGTTCATAGGATCATTGTTTCTGATTAAGATTATTATTTCACATATCGATTTTAGGGGGTACAATAGAAATCCTTTGGATAATAAATTTTTTTGAGTGTAGAATACCATCAGTAGACTAACAACAATTTAAAATGGAATATTAATTATTCTAGAGGATATGTTATAAAAATATGTTTTAGATTTTTGTGCTTCAAGTGAGAATAAATTTACACTCACAATGTTTAACTATAATAATAGTTTCCAAGTCTCGATCCACATAGAACCTTTCAATGGTTTGTATAGAAGGTCATGCTGTTTGAATCTATTTTGTTATGATTCAAGTGGGTCAGTTCATGTTGGACCTATTCTCATTTAAGAGATGTATAAGTATGTCTAGTTCATTAGGTAGAGGTTGGTGACCATATTGAGTTGCAAAAAATATTACACTGACCAGTAGAGATGACCTATAGAGTTTGAAGTTTCTCCTCATCTTTTCCTTCGTGTGCCACCATGGATAGTGGAACCCCATATTATAAAATAGAGGAAGCCTATACCAAGGTTTATAGGGCGATTTGAGATGGTGGTAAATTTTAGTGCAGTGGATTACCTATTGGAAATTTCATAGATAATCAATGTAATGCACGCTGTATTTAATTTACTAGAACTTCATTGATATCACCATGAACCTATTCATGTTGTAGAAGATGATAATTTTTATATTTTTGAAGATTCATGCTTTGTGGATAATATGATAATGATTATGGACTACATTGAAATGTATCTCTGAGGAAAGACTATACTTCAGGTACGAATTAAGTGGAAATATATGCATGTTCAAGAGGATACCTATGATAGGGAATATAACATGTGGGCATAGTGTCCAGACATGTCCACTGAAACCACAGAGTGTGGTTAGTAAAATCTTAGAGATGAGCAGTTATACGATGTTGAGGTTTTAGGACCGTATACTATTCCACATGCATCCCTCTTTATTTTTTAATGAACCACTTTTAGTTTGGTTTTCTTTTTATATTTAAACCTACGTGGTTGAGTTCTATTTGAGAATATAGATATTGTTTCTTGATAAAATGACATACTGTTCAAGGATATATATTTTTATATAATTAGTATTGTCTATATTTAATTTGGTAAAAGTGAAATGGGAGTTCCCTTTGAGTTTGAAAATATTCTGTGGTGGGTTGGGGTTTTTCTACAAAATTTGGAATATGATATCTCTGTATGATATCATCACATTGTGAATGGGTTAAACAAGATATACATTTTTCTACAAACATGAAAGGAAGTGGTTTAGATCAAGAAGTATTTACTTTCCCAAAAACCAGTTCATGATGTGAAACAGTCAATTGGGGTTATATTAACTAGAGGAGATGTGTTTTTCATCATATATTTTATATCACGAAATTCACATGGTGAATAAAATTTACATCATAAATATCTTAGGATCAATGGTATTAACCAATGTTGCATGTATAAATTATATTTTTTCATCTTGAAACCTTATATCTAAAATTTTAGGGAGACACTATGTGATTTTGGTGTGATTCTATACTGTAAATACATCTAAGTATAACATTTAGTATACAATCAGTTCCTCGCTTTTGTTTTCTACATCATTCAACTTTTCTCCATCATTGCGACATGTTATCTTAACCTTGGTATAATTGGGTTTTAATATTGATATGTTTGATCTATGTTTTCCCCTTTTGATCACCATATCTTTGACTCTTTATCAACATTACCTATTGTTATTGTTTTTTGATCTCCCTATTATTGTGGGTAGTCTAAATATTATTCTTTTTGACTTATTTAATTATTAATAGTATGTGAAATATTTGAAATTAATATGAAATGTTTCATGTAAAACCTACTAATTATAAATTATATCAAAGGAAAACAATTAAAAAAAATAAATGAGAGACACAAATTTGAAATTAAAATATAAAAATGGAGAAATAGATCCTCCATACATGGTCATTGATCTTCTAAGATCTACACATGTAGCTGGACTAGAGGAGGTTGTCAACAGAGAAGACCTAGATCTGAAGAAACCACAAAAAATTGCCTCTGAACAAGGAACTAAAAGGGTAGTATGAAGCAATTTTATGGACTCTGATACATTCAACTAATGAAGGTGGAGGGAAAATATTTATCGAGGAATAAGATGTAATTAAAAATGGAAAGGAACCATCGAAATGAAAAGGACACATGTAAAACAAAATCAATTGGATATAGCCTATGAAATATTTGTTATTAATCCTTTTGGACCATTCATTGGGTATCATTGGGTTCATAATCTTGGATATTATGACATGCACCCACTAGATAGGTGTGTCATATTTAGACCATGTTGATACATGGTCAGTTGATATTAGACTGTTGATATATTTTGAAAAACTGGATATATATTGGATTAATTATATGAGATTTCATAACATGTAAGTGGTGTGATGAATTAAGGTACAATCACCACGGTTATTTTTTATTAATATATATGTTAATGACAATAGGTTTCAATGAAAAATGAAATAGGTTTGATCAAATGATGAGGATAATTTGAAACATGGATTTATAAAACATAACATCATAGATTAATGATTATTTTATTAATTGTTCATTTTTACTTTTGATGATATATATCGTATGATTGAATATGGACTTTTTAATTACATGTTTTTATTTTGAGCATATATGACATTGATTGGGATCGATACTCAAGGGTGGGATTATTATTTTAATGTTATGTTCTCCTAGATAGGGCTCATGATTTATGTTGATACCTGATGGAATGATATATAATTTCATACCAACATAAGAATAAGATAACTTGTACTTGATGCCTGATGGTAGACTATAATATTATGGTGTGTTTGGGGACCAGATTCACTATATCTGGATTTCTAATGTTGAGATTATGGATAGCCTGTGGGTATATTCTATTTTTAATAAGATGATTGGTGTTATTTACCATTTATGGGAGAATCTACCATAGGTTGGGTGATCATCTTAATTAAATTGGATAAACCTTTATCCATTGATTCTTGACAGGGTATAGAAGTATGGTTGGTTTACCTCAAGTGTAAACCTGATGATTGGGGGATCAACAAGTTTACTTCTTGTGTAGTATTAATTTCGTAAATTAACACTCTATTTATGTCTATTTTGCATGAACTATCTTTCTCAAATTGGATTTCTCAGACATGGTTGTTTCGACCTGCTAATTTTTACCCACACCATGGCTAGGCCACCATTTGGTACAAGGATTGATTTTATCGATTCAGGTATAGACAAAATAATGTGACACAATTATTGATTTGTGGCTTGAAATATGGGTTAGAGTTTAGAGATGTGGCCAACATGAGGATTGAGACTACATTCATTAATGTATTTATTTTAGTCTAATTTTTTCCCTATATAAATCTTATCATATTTCTTAGTTACATTAAAATTTTCATTACATTATACTATTTCTATTTTGATTTATTTAGTTTCCCCTTTTCTAGCTTTAGTTTCATGTTAAATAATTCAAATGGTTTCCATTATTTATTCCACAAAACTATTATTTTAACTCTATCATTGAAACTATTTTAAATATTTTGTACTCTCCCCACTATATTTCATACACTCATGTATCTAATAAAAATCCTCTGGTATATGGGGTGGTGTGCTTCTTGTCACGTAACCAACCAGATTAGTCAATTGAGGGAGCACCGTGTTAGGGACATTACAATGGAACTGTGACCACATATAAAAAACGATATATACAATAGAATTATATCTATTAAACCTATTTATATTTTTTTCCATTATATCCATAATTTATAATTATTTTTTATGCTTTTATTGATTATTTTTAGCTTATTTCAACCATTTAGTGACAATAATTGTAACTCTTTTATATCATTTTATAATGTTGATTTCATTATACATTATTTTACACAAAATTGATAATTAATATTTCATTTAATATACTGTAAAATATAACTCACACTGATTTATAATTCTATTATATCATTCTATAAGTGTTTCTGTTATGTTGTTTGAAAATAGAATTAGAGTTAGATTTTTTAGTGATTTTAGACAACATATATGATACTTTATTTATAAGTAATGTACATAATATAATATTCCTATAACCACATACAAATATTAATTTTATTATTATATTACAATAATATTAGCATCTATGTTCCTCATATTTATCCATTATAGTGTTTAATTGCATCATTCAAGTCGGCAATTAAACAACCCCAAACCTGAATACATGTTGACTGTATGAGAAAATATGGTTAAGGAGGTGCATATTTTGACATAATATAATTATAGAAAATTATTATGATATTATTTTTAAATATTTATCATGGTTAACAAAATTTTTAGTTGTCATTATAAATTATGAAACACCATATAAAATATGATGAAATAATTCTTCGTAGAGGCGACAGTTCAAACCCACAATTAATTATTGTCCCATTATTTTTCTATGAAGATGGAAATAGATAAATAACTATTGTTACATTAATAATAAACATCTAAATATAATAATTATACTTAATTAATAATATCATTAAGTTGACAAATTTTTTTGAAGAGTAATATTATGAATAAATGATTAAGAACGAGACAATACTTACATTGAAGACTTTATCTTCCTATGGAAGTATACTTGAAAATAAAGTAATTTAGAAAACAATGAGTGAACAAGGGAATATGTTCATGGGAGAGTTTTCTAGGAAAATAAAAATACAATATTTTTATGTATTATTTGGATGGTTAAGTGTTTCATTGACGGGTGTATGTTGTATGTTTTTATCTGAGAATGTTAATCCTATTTTTGGATACACCTTTTGTTTTTTCCATAATACAATTTCATTTTCAAGGTACCACGGTAGAAAAATAGGAAAACATTAGGGGGAAAATTTATTTTAAAATATAAATCATACCCATTCAATTATAGTTATGTTATTAAAATGATCAAGAACATTTCCACCAGGATAAACTCGATTTAACCCTTTTACATTTACCGTGTTAATTAATTTTTAACAATAGAAATTTATTTTAAATAAAAAATTATAATTTTCTATATTAAATAAATTGAGTTTTAATATTTTATTTCTTGAAACCATTTGATTAAATATTTTTTCTATATGTTTGAGTTGATCATTTTAAAATTAAAATTCCAAAACGTGTAAAAAAATGTTTTTGAAAGAATTATGTTATTATGATTTTAAATATATATATATATATGATAAAAATATCACGTTACATATTTTAAACTGTTAAATTTATTTATTATGAATTGGATAAATGTTATAAGGAATAAAATTTAATACAAAACTAAAAATCACATTGAATATAAATTATTTAAAGAGAAGACAAAAAATAATTTTTATATTAAAATAACATTTTACATTAGTTCTAAAAATGTTTTCCATATGATTGATAGGAATAGATAATGTTTAAAATCAGTAATGTTATTAATTAATTTAATATTTTATTAAATTAATGGTTTTAGTAATTTTAGGTTATTCTTACATAATCATAAAATCAATGAATTATAATTTTCTCAAATCCCCCATTTTTCTACTAAAATTAAAACCTTTCATAAAATGATCAAAAATTCATAATTATGAAATTTTGATATGGTAAATTAAAAAATTAATTTCATTTTTTATAATTAAAATTATAAAACTTTGAAATTTATCTCTTAATGGAAAATGAATAAAATATAAAGATAATTACATTTATTGAAATTACCATTTTTTAATATCAACTCATATTAGCTAGTTATCTTCTAAATGTAATGATTGTTAATTAATTACCATGTAAAGATAATTATTAATGTTATTATTATATGTTTTTGATCATTTTTATTGGGTGTTTTGTGAATGATACATTATCAAATGTTTCATTATTTTAAATTCATTTACAAATATACTTCTTAGGTGTTATTATGGACACACATTTAACTAATACATTTTCATGATATAGATTTCAACAAAAAACATTTGATAATATCTAATAGATTCCGTGTAAATAGTCATATGAATATGAAGGCTAAGTACTAAGATGTAATACGTATTGAAATCCTTAATTTAGCCTATGATACTTTCTTTTCAATTATGTCACACTTGGTTATTACTATAACCTTATTGGTTAATCCTATATAAATTTATGTTGGGTTATCATATAATTCTAAACCTAATATCTCAATGTAACTAAGAACTATATCCTTAATTGTGGTTCATATATATAATGTGATCAACCAAAGAATATATCACAGGAGTTTCAAACCGGGTGTGTAGTTATGTGTCTTTGTTATGACAATGTGAATCTCACATTAATACCAAATCCCCCATTTTTAGGGTTATTACAACTAGTTACATATGTTCTAGAACCTGAATCCACTAGTATTATCCATATAGGATTTAATTTCTAGTAAACCCACATACTCATGAAATTTCCAATATTTAAGGATATCATTCTATACATAGACTTGTCTCTTGGGATTTCAGTAGGGTTCAATAATTTTGATTCTAAAAAACTGATTCTCTAATATTTAAAAATATGTACTATTTTTCTGTGGTACAAATTATAGTGAACTAGGATAATAATTACATTATTTTAGATCCTTTACTTGATTTAGAAAATTCAATTTCATTGAAAAAAATATCTCGAGGATGGATTGGTCGATTGTGTTTGGCGACTAGCAACATTGTCATCTTATTTTACGAGACATGAGATCATTTATCCTTAAAATAATAGTACTAGATGATAATCTGAACAGCTTATTTGAAATAATAATTATCATAACATTGGGAATGAAATCATAAGAATGGGGGTGAGATAAAACACACATTAAGGATGAATAAACATTTCATCAAGGAAGAGTTCATAAGTATAAGTAAAAAATTAGCATAAAAGAGATATCATATCATCATGAGTGATAACTATAAAACATAAGTATTCCTAAAAGTATAGGGAAAAATAATATAAAACCACAACACATTAATATAAAAACATTAAATATATAACATTTCATATAAGAAGTTGATATAAACCTTGAATCATGAGACCATAATATCTTAATGAATTATCATCCATTAACTAATGAACATTAATTATGTAGAAACCACATCTCTAGTAAAATAAATATGATGTATTATTTATTTTATTTCTATAAGATATAATGTATTTTACCACAGAGGATCAAAACATTTATATTCTTTATGATTCGAATACATATATGACTCCTATAATACATTGGAAATATTAAATACACATCAAAAGAAACATTTTGTCATCCATGATGTATTTTATAATATCCTTCTTCATATCTCAGGGAAAGGAAAAAAATAAATGCTGAGGTAATATTCTTATTAAGGGTTATATAAAATAAAATATATCATGAGTAAAAAAATAGAATCAATATTTCTAGGTAAATAAAAAAAAGTTCTATTAAATCAATAACGTGAGCACAGAATACAGATGTTGGTAATATCAATGCAGTAATATCATGGATAATAATAATTGAATTATAAATTAATGAAATTATTAATGTTGGTCATAATGATCTTCAACTTCATGATTTCTTTACCATAAAATTCATATTTAAAGACTCTTAAATCAATGGGTAGGTATACACTAATACCATTTAATGAGTTTGACTAATTAGTTTGTCTCATAAGAACTATCGATGCATCCAGGGGGTATCTATAACCAATCCCCTCACATCAACCCAGGCATAATTAATTATTCATATATTCATGACAAATTTTATTCATATAAAATATTCCTTATCCATGAATGTATGTATTGATTAAATAATATTGAATATAAATATTTTTCCACTAAATCAAATAATATTCAAAATAAAAATCTATATGTAGATATTATCCAATGTATAACAAATAATATTATCCATTATTCAAAGAATATAGATATTTATGAAATATTTATTATATAATTAGAAATGTTTATATGAAAGTGACTATTTTATGATAATGGTAAAGAACAAAAAAATTAATAAGAGATAAAAGTTTACTATAAATTCATCTCAAATATATGATTTTTAAAAAAATTATGTACCAAGAAGAAATAAAAAAAATTGAATAAACCATTATAATATGATTTTATTAAAGCGTATCTTTTTAAAACCATTTAATACTTTTATAAAAATCTAAATTTTGTAAAGAAAATTTGGCAATGGAAGCATATGATAATCTTTTATGCGTCAAAAATAAACATTTCTTTTGAATTTTATAATGAAATTTAAAAATGAAACCTATAGAAAAAATTATAAATATTATTTTAAAAACATCTTAAGATTCAACGAATACATAAAATTCCGTTAATAAATCATGTGTTTTTTTTAAAGGACTTATCAAAATCATTTTTTAAATTTTCTTGAAATGGAATAAAAATATACCTGATCAAGATAGAAATAATATCAACTTTGATTTTTAGTATTAGTTTTCACTATTCAATTAAAAAATAAATTATAATTTTAAATAATATATAAAAACTCTTTAAATATCTATAAGATAATAAAAATAAGGATTTTATGAAGGGTATATTTTAAGATTACCTTAATTAAAACGAGAGAAATACAGAAAAAATAATGACACTATAAGACAATTTCGTTCATATTTGGTTACTTTAAAATTTAAAAAAATGACAGTGTAATCTTAAATTTAAAAATGAATCATCATGAATAAATATATATTAAATTTAAATTTAAAAAATATGAACTATATATGACACAATAAAATAAAAAGGTGTAAAATAAAAAAATATGTATTAGTGGAGTAAAAATTAAGACGATATCCTTTATAAAGATCAAATTATTGATATGATAGAAAGAAAAAGAAGTGATATGTGTAAATATAATGTAAATAAACACAAGAAAAATTGATATATCCTATAAAAAAGTGAAATTTCATTTCACGCATAATCGTGAAATAATAGAATCAATAATGATGTGATATAACTCAATGAAATGAAATTGGGTTAAGAAACCCATTACATTAAATTCAAGTTTCCTTGTATGTGATTTTAACCACCTATATAATAAATTAAATGTTTTTATAATTACATAAAAATCCTTAACCTATCTATAATGTCACATATGATCCAGTTATTCCATATTATTACTCATTTGTTAATAATCTTTCATTCTTATCATTTCTTTTTGTGTTAACTACTTCGTCTTTCATTTATGTTTTCATTGAGAAGATATGGTACATGTAATTAGATTATGGTTACATCATCTGAATAATAATTATTAGGACATACAAATCATATATTTTTTTATATATAATGATATAAATATCCATCCATAAAAGATGTTGATATAAAAATTATTTACACCGTTCATGGACACGGTAGGCCATACGTATGCATGAATGCTATTTTTATTTTTTAATGCATGCAAAAAAAGAAAGGAAAATAGTAGTTCACTTTTATAGAATTATTATTATATAATTTATATTTATTAAATATATCTGTATTACCATACATGTATGTTGGAAAGTAAAAATGAATCTCATTTCTTTGTGGATGTGGTAGTCCACACATATGCACAAGCAATGTAATCATTTCCCAAAAGACTAGAAGATAAGAATAAAAAAAATGATATTATAATTATATACGAATAATTATGTCTTAAAGATCATATATATTAATTACTTCTATATTTTTAACCATGTATGTAAATTGGTGAGGAGAAATGAATTACACCGATATGTGGAGATGATAAGTTGTGCTTTTATACAACCAAAATTTCTTCTTTTCATTGGATGGAAAATAGATTTAAAATAGATTTCTCATAAATATAATAACATATCAAGATATATATATTAATGATATTAGAGATATTATTTCAGAATTATTACAATATATTAAAAGGAAATTTAAGAAGAAAAAAATTGGAAAGAGTCTGTAAAGATGATTTTCACTTTTTTGGTATACATCCTTTAGATCCCTTGTTATAGACCCCTGAAATAGTCTTTTACGAAAAAAACTAATAATTATTGTATACATAGGTTTAATATACAATTGTTTGGGGTTTTTTAGATCTAGATAGCTCAAATTGGTATAAATAAAAGAGCGAAGGGTTGTTGTTTTATAATTGATGGGAGGACCACTCTTCAAATTAATTAATTTATTAAATAAATATATTTAATTTACAAGAAATAATCAATATTAATTAATATAATTAGAAAATAAAATGATTTTGAGTATAAATAATCAATTAAAATAATTTTTAGTCATTTTTTGGTTCTATTTTTTCCATTATCTATTAGTTTTATCCCCTTATTTACAATTTTTAACATTAATTGTAGTGAAAATTGCCTCAATATTAAGTGGATATAATTTTACATATAATGTAAAAATTTAATCATAAATTGAATAGGGATTAAATTTCAGACAATATTTTATCACATTTGTTTTATAATTTTTAAGTAATATAATAAAATATTATTTCCATTAAATATCATTAATGACATTTATGACACTATCCATTTATGTTATCATTAATGATATCAATAAAAATATGGACATAAAATATAAACATTTTAAACATCACTATTATTTTTTATTTATCTATAAAATTATTTTCTAACTATAAATCACCCATAAGAAATTACATTTATTGTAGTTACAATTTTTTATGTTATTTTTTACTACTTTCACAATCATTTAGTTTGTTTTTCATACGCATTTTTTATAATTATTTTGTCAAAAAAAAATGTACAAGGATAAATAATTACACATTAATATTTGAAATAATATTTTATAACTGAAAATAAATTATTTTTATCCATATCAAAAAATATTATAGATACTAAAAGCTAGAAAGTAACATTATTTAATTTATCTTTAACTTAAATATTATAAATGTGAAAATAAAATCTAAAAGGGAAAAAGAAAATATTTTTAAATCTAACTAGATTATAGATTAAATAAACTTATATAATGTAATAAAGGATTGTATTTTAATTGATTTGATTCCTTATAATGAAATTCAACAAAAATTAGCACATTTACCATTTACTGATGTGATAAAATTTACCAATGTTACTATTCATAATGTCGACAAATAAAATAATGCAATTTAAAAAATCTAAAACCAATGATTAAAAATATTGAATCAGTTTTTTAAAATTAAATTCTTATAAATTTAGTTATTTAATTGAAAAATAATCCTTAGAAAATGCGATCGAAATGGTTTTCCAAAAGAATGTTTTTTAATCTTAAAACAGGACATATACCATTATTATGTAAAATTATGACCATAATGGAATTAATTAAATTATATTAATTTAAATGTAAACCATATAACGTTAATAACAAATCCAAATTATAATTTTATCATTAAATTACATTATATGAATATATTGATTGAATGTTTTTTAAAAATTGTTATTTCCACTATTCACTAAAAAATTATACTTTTTAGAAAAATCCCAAAAAATGATATTAAGATAATATCAACATGAAGATTTCAAAAATGATATAATTATTGTAAATTTAATTTTTTAAAATTTGAAGAAATTAATTATATAAGCCAAGCATAAAATGTAATAATTATAATTTTTTATCAAACATATTACTAAATCATAAAATCAATATACTTAAAATTGAGTACAAATTTACAAAGAGTTTATAAATTAATTTAAATTAAATAAAATATTTATATATATTTTCAAATTTTATTTATCATATTCATACCCACTAATCCAATGGCTATGTGAGGAATTTTATGTAATAATATTCTTATTATTTTTCAATGATTATTTAAACTCGGTGTTACATGTATTGAAAGATATTAGAGAAATGTAATTAATTTAAAGAGAAATTTTTCAGAAAATATTACATTGTAAAATTATAATACCCTTATAAGAGGTTCACCATCCAAATTTTATATCCCTGATACAAACATCTAAGGTTACTTCTATCACATCAATTCCTCAGTTTGCCACATAAGTTCCTCAATTTTATGATATTACCCAAATAAAGCGACTTAGTGACTGGTCTTTTTTCATATAACATTCTATCTATGTTCCAAAATCTTTATAGATTATTACATATAATATAGATCATGATCAAATAATTTGACCACATTCTTTAGAACATGTAAAGGATCAATTCTGTACTTTCTCAGGAGGGATATATGGGTCACATCATGTGTAACACCCCGAGATTTTATGAGAAACATTATTTTAATTACTTTGAGGTCTTCTGTAGTATGCTACACCAAGATTATCATGCACTATATGCAACACCATATTAACCTGCATTATAGGCAACACTATTCTTGGATCGTGTTACAAAAAATTTCAAGTTCGTTTAATAGAAGTTTATCTACGCAACATTCAGTGTATATATATATATTTATTTATATTCAATATATAAATGAAATATGGTTGTATTCTATTATACACAACCAACTAGGAATCTTTCACTACATGAAACCCTGGCGTGGCTTGCTTTACACGCAAGAGAAACCTTCCACGATAACTTATGTTGTACACAATACCGAGTTTCACTAAACAAAGATAAATTATTAAAGTAGTATATAAACTTGCCATTATGAATAGTAATACCCACCTTTTGAAACATTGTAAATTTTACCTTTCAAAATGGACTTCATTTTTTAATTCGGAATATTGAAATTAGCCTAAGGTAAATTTTTGGTATTTTTCAGAAAACATTCAATATTATGATGAATAGTGAAAACACTAGGTTAATATTTTAAAACCGACTTTTTAATTAAATAATCCTTTATTTTATTTAAATTTATATTATGTCAAAATAGATACATAATACTTATATATGTTCAATGTAAATTATTAGAGTCATTTTATAATAATTATATATATATATATCAAATTTAATGAACTTTTCACAGTCTTTTACCAACTCTTAGGAGCATTTGTAATTGTACATTAAACATAATTTTACCGCTTTTGTGAGTTGATTTTCAAAAATCTGAGAGAGATAGATAATATCAAGGAGTAATATTTGGTTCAATAAGATAAAAATAATTTTTGGTGAATAGTAACTTTTTACTTATATTTACCACGGTTATAAGTAAATAGGGTAATTAAGGGTAAAAATGATATTATTATTACCCTAACACATGGCCTAATTCTATTGGATAAGTATAATTCGACCAAAAAAACTTTAGGAATAAAATATTACCCTTTAGGTCTACTTGGATTAGATTAGGACATTTATTATTATTTTATTTAAAGAAGTGTTAAAATAGTTAAAATCAAATATTAATAACTAAAACATTTTTAATATAGGGTTATACAGAAGATAAATTCAACTACAAATATTCATTAGAAAGATAAAAATATTTCCTATATAATGGTATTTTATTTATTATTTTTAGACATTAAATAATTTAATTTAATAATGACACAATGATGATGAAGTAATTACTTTATTAATGATATATTAACATAATCGATTTTATAAATACCCAAATAAATGTAATTTGAGACTATTTATAAATTACACTAATTTTTTGGTTAATATGACAGGTTATTATTGATTCAATTAACATTTTTATAACTACTCATGATGTTATTATTTTCACAAAAATCAATTACCAAATAGTGTCAAAATTGACATAAAATAGTTTTTAAAACAAATATTATATTTTTAATTGTTAGTATATTCTTAAAAATCTAAGGTTCATCCAAATGACATAAATAAGGTTATATATATTAATAATTAACCAATTGGGGTTCTTTTGTCTTGTTATAGTATGTTTATTAACGATATAGTGTAAGAAAACAAGAAGACATGGTAAAAGTTAAATTATTTAACTTAAAGTTAAATCTCAATTATAAG
Source organism: Viscum album (assembly GCA_963277665.1). Taxonomy (NCBI): domain Eukaryota; kingdom Viridiplantae; phylum Streptophyta; class Magnoliopsida; order Santalales; family Viscaceae; genus Viscum; species Viscum album. The sequence continues at coordinate 421,053,328 of OY728142.1, read as the reverse complement.
GTTAAAATAGTAACCTAAACTTATCTAAAACCTATTGGTTGATATAATTGTTATTCATCCCCACTTTATCTTCGAAATAAATCAATTTGGAGCTATTAAAAATAGAATACGACTTTGTTATAAAATATTATACTATGTTTTTCCTAAGGTGCCTCTCTCCTCCCTTATAAAAGGGAACCTCCTCCCTCTTCAATTTACATAGTTTAGAGAATTCATTATCGGCCAAGACATCCCATTTCCCGATTCAACTTCCATAGAATGATTATAGTGTTTTTTGTCTCTTCATATTACCCACACTAGTTCCTTAAAAGGAAGCTTAAAAGAGTTGCGTCGAAGAAGATGTAATCTCTTCTACCTATTCTTTCAGGTTTCATTCTACTTCAAATTATTTGTAAAGACCCACAAATTTCAAGGAAATTTTTTTTTTCTTAATTTTCTTTGGAATTTTACAAGAGCGCAGCTTCAGACGGCACCTGATTCCGAGGCCCGGTGTGCCCGGAATCAATTTCCGAAGTTTGGCTCGGGTACGTTCAGTGAACGGACGAGCGGGTTTTTCTATCTTTTGAACCGTTGCCCGGAATCAAATTCTGAGGGCACCGATGAAATCGCAGCGCCGGTATTTGCTTAGAAACGCCTCTTCCGGAGTTGCGTTTGCTCAGACGTGGTTTTTAAATTTTGCGGCTTTAAGTCAGAAATAAAATAAAGTTTGTGCGACAACTTTATTTTATTTCACTTAAGCTGCTTGGAAGCCACTTGAAGCCACTTAAAGGCGGCTTGAACTGAGTTGAACTGGATAGGATGCTATCCAAAAATATCCTACCCCCTTGGTAGGATATTTGTGAGGCAGGGCCCGCACGAGCCCCGCCGTTTCTTTCGCTAAGTAACGCACCCGCGAAAACCCGTCAAAGTAACTGAAAAGTCAACCGACGCGTTTTCTTTAATTCTTAACAGACCATTTAATTGGGCTGTTTCTTTCGTGAATTAAATGGGCTGTTTTATTCGTTGAATTAATTCAACGAATTAAGTGGGTCGTTACTTACGCGTTTTGCGTTTGTCGGCAAAATAATAAAATAGACAAACTTGTCTATTTGGGAGGATTGCTATTCCTCTGAGCCTCCACCCTCTCCGCGAAGAACGCGAAGAACGCGAAGAACGCGAAGAACGCGAAGAACGCCGGAACCGGAATTCGACGACGCACGATCCGCGACGTCGACAACTTTTCCGCGACCTTCTTCTTATTCTTCTTCTTCGGTGCCTCTTCTTCCGCGGCGAACGTGCGATCGGCAACAAAGGTGAGAATCGAATCTTTTATTTCTCCCTTTTTAAATTTCAATAACAACGGATTCAATTAATTAAATCCGTTTGTTCTTGATCTGGAGATTGGCGACGCGACGCCGGATACCGCGACGACGCGACGATCTCCTTCCTCCGCGACGAGCGATTCCGCGACGACCTCTCGTCCGACGACGACGACAAGGTAAGGGTTGATTGGAATATTTTATTCCCGTGATTATTCTTTTCAAATAAAGAACCCGATCGGAACAATTTTAATTTATTTAAAATTGTTGATTTGGTTGATCCTTTTCCTCCCGATGATTTTATGGCTAACGCGGAGGGTGCGGGTTTAACGAACAAGACCCGGCAACCCTCCGCCGATCTCTTTTGTTGTGCGGATATGGCGGACGACGACAAACCGCGCGGCAGGGGCGAACCGTTGATCCTGCAGTGAAGGTCGGCATCCGGGAGGGGCAACGGCGCAGACGGGAGGCAAATCGGGCCACCGGAGCATCTCCGGCGGCCCGCGGAAGGAGGCGGCGGCGCCCGGCGCGCCGCCGGAGGAATCCGCCGCGGCGGCGGCGAACCAGCGGACCCGCGGTCCGCGGGTCCGGTCCAACCGGTCGGGACGCGGCAATGCGCCGCGTCCGCTGACCACCTGCGCGGCCCGCACGCGGGCCGCGGCTCCCTCGACCGCGGGCTGCGCCCGCGGCCTTCCACCCGCGCGGCTGGCCAAGCCGCGCCGGCCGAGCCGGCCGGTCCGGTCGGCCGGGCCGCGCCCAGGCCGGACCGGACCCGGCCTAGCCGGTTCGGGCCGGGTCGGGCCGACCCGGTTTGGGCCGACCCGGTTCGGCCAACCCCAGGGGGGGTTCGGGCCGGGTCGCCCCGGGCCCAGAACCCCCGTTTCGGGCCCTCTTCGGTCTTTCGCCCATATCATGGGCCTGGGACCTCCGATTGACGAACCGTCAGCGGCTACGCGATCCTTGGATCGAGACGGTCGTTTCGGTATATTATACTCAAGGTTTCGGAAGACTTTGGGTTCGGCCGGGTTGGTTCGTACACGAAGCCAACCGGGCCCTCGGAGCGGAAACGCTCATAACTTGAGCTACGGACGTCCAAACGACGTTCCGTCAGCTGTGGTAGTTTCCTCTAAGTGAGACGGAACTTTTGGCATACTTCGCCCGAGGATCGGATACAGGCGGAGTATGGTCGGGTTGGTTTTGCCCTAAAAACCAACCGGGCCCCTGGGACGAAAATGCCAATAACTCTCAGACCGGGCGTCCGATTGACGCGCCGTCTGTCGCGTTGAGATCCTGTTGTCGATACGGAACTTTTGGATACATCAACTTCGGACTACGTGTCAGTTGATGTATCAGCCTCTCGGCTCGTGGAGCGGACCCTCCTAAACGAGCTCGCTTTGTGCGGGAACCCTAGTGCTGGCTGTGACTTCGATGGCAGAGCAGAGATCCTCCGTGGACTGCGACGACGGCAGAGCAGAGATCCTCCGTGGACTGCGACGACGACTGTGCAGAGATCCTCAGTGGACTACGTCGACTACTGCACTCAGCGATCCTACGTGGATCAGTGCTACCGGTTCTGTGTGAGCCACTGCCTACAGGTTCTGTGTGAGCCCGATCCTGTGTGGGTCCTTACTACCGGTTCTGTGTGAGCCACTGCCTACAGGTTCTGTGTGAGCCCGATCCTGTGTGGGTCTTTTGCGGGGGTTAGTACCTATCGATCCTTCGTGGGTCCGACGACTTAGATGGATCAGTGATCATCTTTGACGTCATCTGAAAAAGTATACCTGGTCGAGCTGAATCTTATGTTACTCTCCTTTGTGGATTGTGTTGAACTATCCTATGTGGATTTTACTGTTTACTCTCCTTGTGGATTTGAGTCTTGCTTTCCTTTGTGGATTGAGTTGTTCTTGAGCTCGTGAGCAGAGCTAGAAGTGGGGACTTAGGTATATGTATGGGCATATACCTAAGTCAAGTCAGATGTTACTTCGTGATTGCATCTTTCTTTTGTGCTATATCCTTTGTGGATTTCGGGAGACCTTCGGGGGTCTCGGGGTCCTTACTGAGTAGTTTGTACTCACCCCTGCACGGGCTATGCCCGCACCTTGTTGTGTTGGTTGCAGACGACGGACATCGCTGATCACGGTTGGGGCGTGGAGCAGGACGGTACCTGGAGGTGGACCACTGGGCGGAACGTACTCGGAGCGGACGTGGGACCCGAGGAGCCTGGAGGCTATCTGTACCCACCCTTCAGGTGGGATTGCCAGTGGACGACACGAGGCCGCCGTCTTTTCTTCAGTTCCTGTACTTTACTTTTCAGTTGTACTTTACAGTTGGGCTTGTATTTCCGGCCCCCTTTACTTTTCTGCACTTTACATTCCGCTTGCTGACTCTGTGTGGTTGTTACTTATAAAGGCAATGCCTTCCCTGTTTACTGGGATTTTACGCCTTGGTGCTAGTCGCCAGCCCCTGGCCTATGGAAGGCGGGCTTGGGGTAGTCACGGCACGGGCCCCGAGGACGGGTCGTGACAAATTGGTATCAGAGGTGGTCGGTTCTACCGCGGACTCTGATCGTCCTTTCTTTCTATGTGAAGCAATAGTGTTTAGTGTATTGAGTGTGGTTATCAGTTCAGGGAGCCCAGTGTTGGTGCGGCGGCCGACGTATCCGTACACCAGGACCCTGACTCCTGATTTCCGACTTAATGCATGAAAACATTGATTGCGTGTGTGTTTCAAGTTTTTCTTTGTGATTACTTGTGTCAGCTCACCGGGTATACTGATCTGCTTTATGAAAGTCTCAAGTTTTCCTTGTGATTACTTGTGCCAGCTCACCAGGTATACTGTTCTGACTGTGGTGCTCTTGTTCTCCTTTTCAGGATGGCCCCGCGACGACTGCCAGCTAGGGTTCCGAGTGTTGGGCGCGACGGCAGCCCACCGAGCGACGAGGCCTCGGTGCAGGGCCCTTTGCCAGCAGTGGCACCGGCGGTAGCCTTACCCGCCGAGCCACCGATGCTTCCAGTACCAGACGCTGACGATGCACGTCGCCTCAGGGCACTGCACGAGTTTCAGAGCCAGCGACCGCCCAGGTTTCGCGGTGAGGCGGACCCCCAGGCCGCCGAGGACTGGCTAGAGGCGGTGGTACGGATCTTCAGGCTAGTGAGGACACCAGCGGATCTCATGGTGATTCTCGCAGCGAGCCTCCTGCAGGCGGCGGCAGGACGATGGTGGAGCCTGATGCTCCAGGTTCACGATGAGGCATCCCTGCTCTGGACGGACTTCGAGAGCCTCTTCCGCTCTGAGTTCGTCCCGGCCACCCTCCGAGCGGTGCGCATCCAGGAGCTTCTCCAGCTGCGCCAGGGCAGCATGACGGTCGCTCAGTACGCGGCGAGGTTCACTGACCTATCTCGCTATTCGACCGACATGGTACGGGACCCCTTCTTCCGGGCCCGGACATTCGAGCAGGGCTTGCGACAGGAGATTCGGGCGTCGCTGATCTCCCTCAGCATTCCGACCCAGGCGGGAGTGCTGGAGCGAGCCCTCCTGATCGAGAGCTTCCTGGCAGAGCCTTCTTCAGCTGCGAGACCTAGCGCAGGGCGGCAGGTAGCTGAGTCATCGGCAGCTGGTAGCCGACGGATGACTCACGGGTCCAGGCAGACCAGACCCCCTCGCAGACGGCCTCAGGGCACTGGCTCAGCAGTGCAGGGCACACAGCGGAGTGCCAGCCTTCCGAGAGGCAGGCTGTGCTACACCTGCGGCGGGCAGGGTCACATGGCACGTGACTGCCCGACTCGCCGACCAGAGGAGCAGCAGACGGTGGAGGGGCCACCCAGGCAGAGGCAGAGGGTCGACCGTGGCGGTCCGCAGGGAGGAGGCGGACGAGGCAGAGGAGCTGGCCGAGCAGCGGGTGGTGGGCGACGCTTCCAGGCTCTACCCCCACCACCACCAGGAGGGCCACCTCGACCACAGGGAGCTGGCGGGCAGGGACAGGCCCAGCTCCAGGCAGTGGAGGCCTACGACCCCGACCTGCCAGAGATGATTCGAGGTACGATCTGTGTCTATTCCACCCTTGCTGCAGTGCTTATAGACACAGGAGCGAGTCACTCTTTCATAGCATCTGCCATTGTTCGGAGCTCGGAGATTCCGACTGAGCCGTTGGCTCGATCCTTACGGCTAGAGACTCCTACGGGAGCAGACTCGACGATTACGCACTGGTGCCGGCAGTGTGAGCTTACTCTAGGAGGCGAGAGCTTCGGCTGGGATCTCCTTGTAGCGGCGTCGAGGCCTTACGACGTCATCATGGGCATGGATTGGCTATCCACGGTTCATGCCCAGATCGACTGTTTTAGGCGCAAGGTGCGATGTGTTCGTACCGACGGGAGCAGGTTTACCTTCACCGGCGAGAAGGGAACCTTTGCAGCACAGGATGGACTTCCGCGGAGGAGAGTGCAGCCCATCTCTCATCAGTTGGCTAGCCTCATCCTAGGAGCAGTGGACGTGCGGAGTCCGGCTTTTCCTGCAGTGGTGGACCAGTACGTGGACGTCTTTCCCGACGACGTTCCAGGGCTACCTCCTCGTAGAGAGGTAGACTTTTACATCGACTTGTACCCCGGGACAGCCCCGATATCTACTCCAGCATATCGGATGGCCCCCGCCGAGCTTCGAGAGCTGCGGGTACAGTTGGAGGACTTGCAGAGCAAGGGGTTTATCCGACCCAGTGTTTCACCCTGGGCTTCCCCGATTTTGTTCGCCAAGAAGGCGGACGGGATCCTGCGACTATGTGTCGACTATCGTCGCCTGAACCAGGTGACAGTGAGGAACAAGTATCCGCTGCCACGGATTGATGACCTCTTCGATCAGCTCAAGGGAGCGCGGTGGTTCTCGAAGATAGACCTCCGGTCAGGCTATCATCAGCTCAGAGTTCGAGACGAGGACGTGCAGAAGACGGCCTTCAGGTGTCGGTATGGCCATTATGAGTTCTTGGTTATGCCGTTCGGCGTAACCAATGCTCCAGCAGTGTTCATGAGCCTCATGAACAGGATTTTCCAGCCATACCTCGACCGATTTGTCGTTGTCTTCATTGACGACATTTTGGTATACTCGACGACTGAGGAGGAGCATGCCTACCACCTGCGAGTTGTGCTAGACACACTCCGAGAGCACCAGCTTTATGGCAAGCTCTCAAAATGCCAGTTCTGGTTACGTGAGGTCCATTTCTTGGGGCACGTCATTTCTGAGGTAGGAGTTGCAGTGGATCCCGCGAAGATCGAGGCAGTGCTAGCTTGGGAGCCACCCAAGAGCGTGACAGAGGTGCGGAGCTTCTTGGGCCTAGCGGGATACTATCGGAGGTTCGTGCCAGACTTCTCCAGAGTTGCGGCACCACTCTCAGCCTTGACGAAGAAGGGGAAACCCTTTGTGTGGTCAGACAGATGTCAGCAGAGCTTCCAGGAGCTGAGACAGAGATTGACCAGCGCACCTATCTTGAGGTTGCCTGAGGAGGGAGTTGGATACGTAGTTTACTGCGACGCATCAGGGACTGGACTCGGGTGCGTCCTGATGTAGGAGCGGGCCGTGATCGCCTACGGATCACGTCAGTTGAGGCCGCATGAGCAGAACTACGCCACTCATGACCTGGAGTTAGCAGCAGTGGTCTTCGCTCTGAAGACTTGGCGGCACTATCTGATGGGCGAGCGCTTCACAGTCTTTTCTGACCACCAGAGTCTCAGGTATATCTTCTCTCAGAAGGACCTGAACCTGAGACAGCGGAGATGGCTTGAGTTCCTCCAGGACTATGACTTTGAGATAGTCTATACTCCTGGGAAGGGGAACGTGGTAGCCGATGCCCTCAGCAGGAGGACGGGCATTCAGCTACTTGAGGAGGCGACGGAGCAGCTAGCCTCCTTCCGGATATCCTTCGTGGATAGAGACGGAGCAGCCTTTCTTCAGTCTCTCACAGTCTCTCCTCCACTTCTACAGCGGGTCAGAGAGGCTCAGCGTGGGGACGCTGACTGTGAGACCCGGCGTGCACTGATATCCTCAGGTCAGGCGCCTGATGGTTTCTCCCTTGGAGCAGAGCACGACATCCTTTTCAGAGGGCGTACCTTCGTACCAGTTGCTTTACGAGAGGAGGTGCTGAGAGAGTTTCACACTTCTCCCTTGGCGGTACATCCCGGAGTGGCGAAGATGTACCAGGATCTCAGACGACAGCACTGGTGGCCGGGCATGAAGAAAGCTGTGGCAGAGTTCGTTTCACGATGCCTCACCTGCCAGCAGGTGAAGGCAGAGCATCAGGTACCAGCAGGTTTGGTACAGCCCTTGGAGGTCCCGGAGTGGAAGTGGGATAGCATATCTATGGACTTCGTGACTAGACTTCCACGTACTTCCAGAGGTCACGACTCCATTTGGGTGATTGTCGACCGACTCACCAAGTCAGCACACTTCTTACCCATCAGAGAGCAGGGCTCAGTGGAGAGCTTGGGACGTCTTTACGTCCAGGAGATCGTACGGCTTCACGGTGTGCCATCGTCTATCGTCTCCGATCGAGATGCTCGTTTCACTTCCCGGCTTTGGAAGGGGTTGCAGGAGGCGTTCGGGACGCGGCTCCATCTGAGCACAGCCTTCCACCCTCAGACGGATGGTCAGACGGAGAGGACCATACAGACACTCGAGGACATGCTCCGTGCATGTGTTCTCGACTTTGGTCGCAGCTGGGAGGACCACCTACCCTTGGTGGAGTTTGCGTACAACAACAGCTACCACTCCACCATCGGGATGGCACCATACGAGGCGTTGTACGGCAGACCCTGCAGATCACCGTTGTGCTGGACAGACCCTGGGGAGTCAGCACTCGTGGGACCAGAGATGGTCCGAGCCACGACAGAGAAGGTCCAGATCATCCAGGAGAGGATGAGGACAGCTCAGAGCCGGCAGAAGTCATATGCTGACAGGAGGCGTAGGCCACTAGAGTTCGAGGATGGCGACCACGTCTTTTTGCGTGTCTCACCTCGACGTGGTTTACGGAGATTTGGCCGAGGCGGCAAGTTGTCTCCACGCTTCATCGGGCCTTTCCAGGTCCTCAGAAGGATAGGAGAGGTGGCTTATCGCCTGGCTCTACCACCTCAGTTGCACCGGGTGCACGACGTCTTCCACGTGTCTCAGCTGAGGAGATACGTGCACGACCCGACGCACATCATCGACTTTGGGGAGCTGGACGTGGACGATGGGGCGACTTTTGCGGAGGTCCCAGTGGAGATCGAGGATCGACAGGAGCGGGTCCTACGTGGGCGGTCGATTCCTCTTGTGCGCGTCAGATGGCAGCACGGGAACCTCCAGGAGAGCACTTGGGAGCGGGAGGCTCAGATGCGTGCTCAGTACCCCCATTTGTTCCCCTAGTTTTTGATGTATCTTTACGGGGACGTAAAGCCCTGAGGTGGGAGTAATGTAAAGACCCGCAAATTTCAAGGAAATTTTTTTTTCTTAATTTTCTTTGGAATTTTACAAGAGCGCAGCTTCAGACGGCACCTGATTCCGAGGCCCGGTGTGCCCGGAATCAATTTCCGAAGTTTGGCTCGGGTACGTTCAGTGAACGGACGAGCGGGTTTTTCTATCTTTTGAACCGGTGCCCGGAATCAAATTCTGAGGGCACCGATGAAATCGCAGCGCCGGTATTTTCTTAGAAACGCCTCTTCCGGAGTTGCGTTTGCTCAGACGTGGTTTTTAAATTTTGCGGCTTTAAGTCAGAAATAAAATAAAGTTTGTGCGACAACTTTATTTTATTTCCTTTAAGCTGCTTGGAAGCCACTTGAAGCCACTTAAAGGTGGCTTGAACTGAGTTGAACTGGATAGGATGCTATCCAAAAATATCCTACCCCCTTGGTAGGATATTTGTGAGGCAGGGCCCGCACGAGCCCCGCCGTTTCTTTCGCTAAGTAACGCACCCGCGAAAACCCGTCAAAGTAACTGAAAAGTCAACCGACGCGTTTTCTTTAATTCTTAACAGACCATTTAATTGGGCTGTTTCTTTCGTGAATTAAATGGGCTGTTTTATTCGTTGAATTAATTCAACGAATTAAGTGGGTCGTTACTTACGCGTTTTGCGTTTGTCGGCAAAATAATAAAATAGACAAACTTGTCTATTTGGGAGGATTGCTATTCCTCTGAGCCTCCACCCTCTCCGCGAAGAACGCGAAGAACGCGAAGAACGCGAAGAACGCGAAGAACGCCGGAACCGGAATTCGACGACGCACGATCCGCGACGTCGACAACTTTTCCGCGACCTTCTTCTTCTTCTTCTTCTTCGGTGCCTCTTCTTCCGCGGCGAACGTGCGATCTGCAACAAAGGTGAGAATCGAATCTTTTATTTCTCCCTTTTTAAATTTCAATAAAAACGGATTTAATTAATTAAATCCGTTTGTTCTTGATCCGGAGATTGGCGACGCGACGCCGGATACCGCGACGACGAGACGATCTCCTTCCTCCGCGACGAGCGATTCCGCGACGACCTCTCGTCCGACTACGACGACAAGGTAAGGGTTGATTGGAATATTTTATTCCCGTGATTATTCTTTTCAAATAAAGAACCCGATCGGAAAAATTTTAATTTATTTAAAATTGTTGATTTGGTTGATCCTTTTCCTCCCGATGATTTTATGGCTAACGCGGAGGGTGCGGGTCTAACGAACAAGACCCGGCAACCCTCCGCCGATCTCTTTTGTTGTGCGGATATGGCGGACGACGACAAACCGCGCGGCAGGGGCGAACCGTTGATCCCGCAGTGAAGGTCGGCATCCGGGAGGGGCAACGGCGCAGACGGGAGGCAAATCGGGCCACCGGAGCATCTCCGGCGGCCCGCGGAAGGAGGCGGCGGCGCCCGGCGCGCCGCTGGAGGAATCCGCCGCGGCTCGGCCGCGGCGGCGGCGAACCAGCGGACCCGCGGTCCGCGGGTCCGGTCCAACCGGTCGGGACGCGGCAATGCGCCGCGTCCGCTGACCACCCGCGCGGCCCGCACGCGGGCCGCGGCTCCCTCGACCGCGGGCTGCGCCCGCGGCCTTCCACCCGCGCGGCTGGCCACGCCGCGCCGGCCGAGCCGGCCGGTCCGGTCGGCCGGGCCGCGCCCAGGCCGGACCGGACCCGGCCTAGCCGGTTCGGGCCGACCCGGTTCGGCCAACCCCAGGGGGGGTTCAGGCCGGGTCGCCCCGGGCCCAGAACCCCCGTTTCGGGCCCTCTTCGGTCTTTCGCCCATATCTTGGGCCTGGGACCTCCGATTGACGAACCGTCAGCGGCTACGCGATCCTTGGATCGAGACGGTCGTTTAGGTATATTATACTCAAGGTTTCGGAAGACTTTGGGTTCGGCCGGGTTGGTTCGTACACGAAGCCAACCGGGCCCTCGGAGCGGAAACGCTCATAACTTGAGCTACGGACGTCCAAACGACGTTCCGTCAGCTGTGGTAGTTTCCTCTAAGTGAGACGGAACGTTTGGCATACTCCGCCCGAGGATCGGATACAGGCGGAGTACGGTCGGGTTGGTTTTGCCCTAAAAACCAACCGGGCCCCTGGGACGAAAATGCCAATAACTCTCAGACCGGGCGTCCGATTGACGCGCCGTCTGTCGCGTTGAGATCCTGTTGTCGATACGGAACTTTTGGATACATCAACTTCGGACTACGTGTCAGTTGATGTATCAGCCTCTCGGCTCGTGGAGCGGACCCTCCTAAATGAGCTCGCTTTGTGCGGGAACCCTAGTGCTGGCTGTGACTTCGATGGCAGAGCAGAGATCCTCCGTGGACTGCGACGACGGCAGAGCAGAGATCCTCCGTGGACTGCGACGACGACTGTGCAGAGATCCTCAGTGGACTGCGTCGACTACTGCACTCAGCGATCCTACGTGGATCAGTGCTACCGGTTCTGTGTGAGCCACTGCCTACAGGTTCTGTGTGAGCCCGATCCTGTGTGGGTCCTTACTACCGGTTCTGTGTGAGCCACTGCCTACAGGTTCTGTGTGAGCCCAATCCTGTGTGGGTCTTTTGCGGGGGTTAGTACCTATCGATCCTTCGTGGGTCCGACGACTTAGATGGATCAGTGATCATCTTTGACGTCATCTGAAAAAGTATACCTGGTCGAGCTGAATCTTATGTTACTCTCCTTTGTGGATTGTGTTGAACTATCCTATGTGGATTTTACTGTTTACTCTCCTTGTGGATTTGAGTCTTGCTTTCCTTTGTGGATTGAGTTGTTCTTGAGCTCGTGAGCAGAGCTAGAAGTGGGGACTTAGGTATATGTATGGGCATATACCTAAGTCAAGTCAGATGTTACTTCGTGATTGCATCTTTCTTTTGTGCTATATCCTTTGTGGATTTCGGGAGACCTTCGGGGGTCTCGGGGTCCTTACTGAGTAGTTTGTACTCACCCCTGCATGGGCTATGCCCGCACCTTGTTGTGTTGGTTGCAGACGACGGATAGCGCTGATCACGGTTGGGGCGTGGAGCAGGACGGTACCTGGAGGTGGACCACTGGGCGGAACGTACTCGGAGCGGACGTGGGACCCGAGGAGCCTGGAGGCTATCTGTACCCACCCTTCAGGTGGGATTGCCAGTGGACGACACGAGGCCGCCGTCTTTTCTTCAGTTGCTGTACTTTACTTTTCAGTTGTACTTTACAGTTGGGCTTGTATTTCCGGACCCCTTTACTTTTCTGCACTTTACTTTCCGCTTGCTGACTCTGTGTGGTTGTTACTTATAAAGGCAATGCCTTCCCTGTTTACTGGGATTTTACGCCTTGGTGCTAGTCGCCAGCCCCTGGCCTATGGAAGGCGGGCTTGGGGTAGTCACGGCACGGGCCCCGAGGACGGGTCGTGACATTATTCTTCTTCAGTTTTCTCATTATAACGTAACCACATAAGTATCAATAATATTCTTATATGTTATTATAAATATGAAACAACCCCATTTCACCTTCTATCCTTCCTACGGAAAACGAAATCACCGCCCGTGCGTACATACATAATACCGTCTCATCTTCGTGGTGTAATCTTTTTTTTCACTACCACCTTACATGGATGTGTATAATGGTGTAAATAATAAGAATATATAGTCATTATAAAATAATAGTGATTCTGAGATATTATATCATCCACTCAAATTCAATTCAATAATTATTGGAATGATATCATCGCTCGTGCGTACGAACGGATTACCGTCTCCACAACGCGATGAGATTCATTCTACATGTTAACCAATCAAGAATTATTATAAATTATATATAATGAATAATAATGAAATATATGACATGATAAATCTAATTTATATATATATATATATATTACATCTACTTACTTTCATTCATGTCAATAAGTAAAGGAAAAAAAACGTTCATGCGTACATACGGCCTACCGTCTCCATGAACGGTGTATTACATTTCATTTATCTATCTATCATATATATATATAATGAAGATATGTGATATATATATATCATTATTTACATTTTTGATGTATGTAAATAATAATATAAGTAATAATAATATCAAGAACAACGATTCCAAACAGGTACGATAAATAAAACGATTTTACCCAGAATACTGCTTTAACATGGAATTATAAAAGAACAGGTAATATAAAGTCATAAGTGAACCATATATTATATCATAACAAGGAATATGATTCTATAATAAGTCAATGAAATTATTTAAATCATTATAATGGAGGTTTGGAAACCTACAAATCATAACGGACCTAATGTAATGGATAATATTGCAAATCCCATTTTTATATGATATTGCTAATACGTAAGTATTTACTCGTGTTATATTTTTCATCCATGTCCATAAAAATGTTTTTCATAAAGTTTTTATTATTATTAAATGTAATTTTAAATTCATTTTTACCCCTCTCTGACTTTTACATTATGTTATGGAAGGAATTATTCTTTTTTTTACCATACGAGGAACTTTTTGACTTTTTCGACAAAAGTACGAGGATAATGTTCTTTTAACTTATACTGCAAGAACATATTTTTATGGTTTCATAACTCCTTATCTTCATGAAGTGTAATGTACAAAATTTCATTTTTATTTTAAATAAAATACCTTTCTTTTAAAATTTTGTATCATTTTTTGAAAAGAAAATGATTTTTAAGAAGAAATGATATTTTCCTCAAGAATTCTTTTCAAGTATTTTATCAAAATAATTTCAATCTAATATGACATTATTTAATATGTGTATGTTTCAAGTATAATATTTAATTGATTTACATGGTTTAAATTTTCATATGATGAAATGATATCCATTTGTTTTATATAGAATATGTTATGATGGGATGATGTTTTTGAAACCCATTTTTATTCTTTGGGTTATGATGAATGATTTATGTTTATGTTGTGGAACAAGTAAGAATTATTTCATTATGAGATAGGTGGGAGCTATATCTCCCTCCAATGCATTGGATAATGATTTATATCTCATGAGATAGACATGGTTGGAATGGTAAGTTAATTCGGTTTAGTGATACAGGACTGGAATGAGGTGTGAACTCGATTAGGAAAGGGAATTTGTCTACTAAGATGGTCTTGGAAGTAATTCCCTGGCTACTATGGAAATAATATCATGTGCTTAATGGTTTTCCACAATTACATGTTTTATTCCCATGCTATTTTATCATGATTGATGTTCCATTACGATCTATTCCTTATGTACTACTAAGATTTATGTCATGTTCATGTTTTTACTTTGAAATGTTTATGGGTTGTTTTATGTTCTCCATATTTACCATTACTGAGAATTTGAGCTCACCCTTTTAATGTTTTCTTTTCCACATGATATAATGAATGGATTTAGGTAAGAAAACAAATGGAGGAGATATTTATGAGAGATGCTAGAGATCTTTTACCATGATTAAACATTATATTCTGAGTTTCCAAAGACACATAACTATTACGGTCCTTCGGTGTTTTTTTGTTATGTATTAAGTATGCCGCATAAGTAATGTAATGTTTATGTACGTCATGATTTGGGTCTCTACAGTTTATATTAGAGGAAATGTTTAGTATACCTTTGGAAACTAGGATGTGAAAACATTAGTGAGATCCCTAGAGATATATCTAAAGTATGTCTAGGGATGTCCGTAAGGTTAAGTATAAGTATAGGTTATAGTCCTAGAATTACGGTAAAGATATTATAATTAAACCTAAGTTGTTAGATATTGAAGTTACTCCCCTTGATTATGATTTTTTCCTCTCATAATATTCTTTTTGGGTTTTAGAAAATCGATGGAAACATGAAGATTCACGATAATGGAGCATATGATGGACAATGGAATGATATTCTTCATGAGAAAACAATTGATATTGGATCGGGAAGTCTACATATTGTTATTATTCCTAATCAGTAATCTCATAATATGATTAATAATCTCATCTTTGGAAGGTTTCTTGACTAAGATAATATGAGAAAGATGGAGGTATACGATGATCATAGAGGAATGAAAGTTCAATTTCCCTCATGTAAATCATGTGGAAAAAGGAATCAGGGAGAATGTATCAAAGGAACTGAATGATGCTTTGGGTGTGGAAAAGAAGGACACAAATCTAGTAATTGTAAAGGAAAAGGATCAGATAAAACCATGGACAAGGATAATGGTATTTCTAATACATCAACAACGGTAAAATATTTTAAATGTGGAATGTACGGGCATTATGCAAACCAATTCCCTAAGGGAAAATCTCATGATGAGAATCAGCATGGTCATATGGTTAGTATTTATGTATATGACGATGAAGAGACTACAAATGATATATGAGATGAAAGAAATGATGAAGCTCAATCAGTGGTTTAAGAAGGTAGTGTAATGATTGCATGTTTATCACGAATAATGTATGGTATAATGGAATAAAGACACATTTAAGGATCATTACAATATGGTTTTTCCTAAAGTAATTGAACAAATATGTTGAATGGTACTGGTAACCATGAAAGGGTATTCAAATATTTTTGGAAGGTAGATGATATGTGCATAATTAAAGGATAAGGAGATAATGAGATGTTTGGTAGTATTAATGATATCATGATAGGTATAAGGACAAAGTGATATCCTGGTCTGAGTATTGTGAATTTTTGGGATTTTGGTATGTGGAAAGAGTTAACATTTGACAGAATTCATGTTTTCAAAAAGGTTCAATGGTTATTCATTTTTCAAGAGAATACATGATTATGGTATTCACATATTTCGAATGTGACAAACAAGATATATCATATGATAGATGATTGTATTCACATGCTCAGTAGATGACATTTCTAGTAATTGTTTACATTACACTCTGAGCTGGATAAAAGTATTTTGGATAAGCCTAAAGATTGGAATAGATTAAGTTTTAAATCAGATAGTATTTTTTAAGGATATAACTATTTGTTATGTTATAATATTATAGTTTTAGAAAAAGGAAAAACCATAGGATGGGCGACAACTCATCACGTCAGACAAGGATGCGGTAATCGAACCCACAACCGAAGTGCGACAAGCCTTTATCACTGGCCTACAGGATGTCCCTGGTTAGTATAAACTAGTTTAAGTTTTTTAAGCACTATGATAGAAGAAGTATAAGTCCATTTTAGCAACCATATACGATTAATCTCAGCATAGATGGACTTATTTAAAAAATTGTGCCAAACTTTTTCCTATAGGAAGAGATGGAATGACCTATCATTATATCACATGATATGCTAACACTTTACGAATCACAAATTCAACTTCATTTATTTAATAGATTAAGTGGAAATTGTCCAAGGCGCAAACAACAATGAGATTTTACCACAATAAAGTAAGTATTTATTTTAATTCCATAATTCTTCAAATTTAGAGAAATGATCTTGAAAAAAAAATATTGTCCTAGATGGACCCTTATATCGTAAAAGATTTATGGCTTTGTGATTGTTGGCTTTTTCATAGCCATGTTCTCTACCACTCTTCTTCAGAATTTGATGGTTAGATTTTTCTTCCATATCCATATTTTCACCGATGTTGTCTAATGTGGAAACCCAGTGCTGAGTTACTTTGGTTGACCATTATGATTCTAACTTTACTTTTTAAACTGAAGATTTAGTATTCCTTTTTACTATGTGGGATTCTATGAAAGAATCTTTCAAGTAGTTAACCATTTACAACCCTGACAAATTTCGAGGGTGAAATTCATTTTAAGGGGGGTAGAATGTAAAACCCCTAGATTTTATGAGAAACATTAGTTTAATTACTTTGATGTCTTATCTTGTATTCTACGCCAACATTCTCATGCGCTATATGCAACACCATATTAGCTTGTATTATACGGAACACTATTCTTGGATCTCGTTACAAAAAAAATCAAGTTTGTTTGATAGAAGTTTATCTACGCCACATTGACTTTATATATATATACTTAAAGTACAATTGAAATATGGTTAGATTCTATTATACACAACCACAAATTAATCTTTCACTACATGCAACCCTGACTTGGCTTACTTTACATGCATGAGCAACCTTCCTCGATAGCTTGCGTTGTACGCAATACCGAGTTTCACTAAACAACGATATGTTATTAAAATAGTATATAAATTAGCCATTATGAATAGTAATACCCAATTTTTTAGACATTATAAATTTTATCTTTCAAAATGGACTTCATTTTCGAATTCGTAATATCAAAATTATCATTGGGTAAATATTTGGTATTTTTCTGAAAACATTCATTTTTTGATGAATAGTGAAAACACTAGGTTAATATTTAAAAACCGACATTTTATTTAAATAAAAATTTACTTTATTTAAATTTATTTTAGGTAAAAATAGATACATAATACTTATATAAGATCAATGCAATTCATTAGAGTAATTTTATAATAATTTTAGATATATAAAAATTTTATTAGATTTTTCACCGTCTTTTACCCACCTCCTAGGAGCATTTGCAATTGTACATAAAACATAATATTACCACTTCTGTGAGTTGAATTTAGAAAATCCAAGAGACAAATTTAATATCAAGGAGTAAAATGTGGTTCAATAAGATAAAAATAATATTTGGGGGAATAGTAACTTTTTACTTTTATTTACCACGGCTAAAAGTAAATAGGGTAATTAAGGGTAAAAATGATATTATTATTACCATAAAACATGTCATAATTCTATTGGATAAGTGTAATTCGACCAAAAACATCCTTACGAATGAAATATTACCCTTTAGTACCACTTTTATTAGATTAGGACATTTATTATTGTTTTATTTAAAAAAGAGTTAAAATTGTTAAAATAAAAGTTTAATAACTAAATTTTTTTTAATATAGGGTTACACATAAGATAAATTAGACTATAAATATTTATTAGAAATCTAAAAATATTTCCTACATAATGGTATTTAATTAATAATTTTTATATGTTAAATAGTTTAATTTATTTATGACACAATGATGATGCAGTAATTGCCTTATTAATGAAATATTAACATAGTTGATGTTATAAATACCCAAATAAACTTAATTTGGGAATTTTTATAAATTAAATTATTTTTTAAGTTAATATGACATGTTAGTATTGATTAAATTAAATTTTTTCTAACTAATCATTCTGTTATAATTTTCACAAAAATCAATTACCAAAAAGTGTCAAAATTGACATAAAATAGTATTAAAACAAATATTATTTTTTAATTCTTGTTCTATTCCTAAAAATCTAAGGTTCAACCAAATTACATAGATAAGGTTATATATATTAATAGTGAACCACTTGGGGTTCTTTTTTCTTGTTATAGTCGGTTTATTAACCATATAGTGTAAGAAAACAAGAAGACATGGTAAAAGATAAATTATTTATCTTAGAGTTAAATCTAAATGATAAGGATAAAATAGTAACCTAAACTTGTCTAAAAATTATTGGTTGATAGGATTTAGACCCATACCCAATTTATCTTCTAAATAAATCAATTTAGAGCTATTATGAACTGAATATGACTTTATTATAAAATAATATTTCATGTTTTTCCTAAGGTGCCCCTCTCATCCCTTAGAAAAGGGCACCTCCTCCCTATTCTCTTTTCACAATTCTATGATTTCATGATCCGCCAACCCCTGACTTTTTCCCTTCTCAACTTCCATATAAACATGATAGAGGTTCTCATCTCCTCAAAAGGCCAACTCTAGTTTCTTAAGAGGAAGCATAAAAGAGGTGCGTCGAAGAAGAGGTAATCTCTTCTACCGATTCTTTCATGTTTCATTCTTTTTCAAATTATTCTTCTTTAGTTGGTTAATTATAAATTAATAACATTAGTATCAATTATATAATGATATTTTATTATAAATATTAAATAACCCCATTTCACCTTCTATCCTTTCTATGGAAAACGAAATCATCGTGTGTGCGTACGTACGAAATACCGTCTCCACGCAGTGGTGTAATCTATTTTTCCACCACTACATTAGTACGATGACTATAATGGTGTAAAGAATAAATATATATTGTTATTATAAAATCATACTGATTTTTTGATATTATATCAATCACTCCAATTCAATTCAATAATTATGGGAATGATATCATCGCTCGTGCGTACGAACGGATTATCGTCTCTATGACGCGATGCGATTCATTCTCCATGTTAACCATTAAAGAATGATTATATAGAATATATAATGAATAAAAATGATATATATGACATGATAATGCTTCTATATTTATTTATATATAATATTACATCTACTTACTTTCATTCATGTCAATAAGGAAAGGAAAATAGCGTTCAAGCAAACATACAGCCTACTGTCTCCATGAACAGTGTATTTCATTTCATTTATCTATCTATTATATATATATACTGAATATATATTATATATAAATCATTATTTACATTATGGAAGTAAGTAAATCATGATATAAGTAATAATAATATCATGAACAACAAGTCCATACAAGTACGATAAATAAAACAATTTTACAGAAAATGTTTCTTTCAAATGGAATTTAAAAACGAACGGGTAATATAAAGTCATAAGTGAACCATATATGAAAAAATAACAATGAATATGATTATTTAATAAGCCTATGACATAATTTAAACCACTATACAGGAGGATCAGATACGTACAAAGCATATCAGACCTAAGGTAGGGGATAATTTTGAAAATATCATTTTTGTCTGAGATTGCTTATATGTAAGTATTTAATGGGGATATATTTTTATTCCAAGTAGATAAAAATGTTTTTCATAAAAATTTTAATATTATTAAATGTATTTTTTAAAGTATTGTTTACCCCTATTTGACTTTTACATTGTGTTATGGAAGGAATCATTCTTTTTTTACCATACAGGAAACTCTTTTACATTTTCGACAAAAGTACAAGGAGAATGTTTTTTTAACTTATACAGCATGAACTGATTTTTACAATTTCATAACTCCTTATTTTAATAATGTTTACTCTACAAGATTTCATTTTTATTTTCAATAAAATCCTTTTCTTTTAAAATTGTGTGGAATTTTGTGAAAAGAAAATGATTTTTAAGAAGAAATGATAATTTCCTTAAGAATTCTTTTCAAGTGTTTTATCAAAACCATTTCCATCTAAGATGACATTATTTAATATGTTTATGTTTCAAGAATAATATCTCTATGATTTACATGGTTTCAATTTTCTTATGATGAAATGATATCCATTTGTTTTATATGGAATTTGTTATGATGGGATGATGTTTTTGAAACCCATTTTTATTCTTTGGGTTATGAGGAATTATTTATGTTTATGTTGTGGCATAAGTAAGAATGATTTCATTATGAGATGGTTGGGACGAATATCTCCCTCCAATGCATTGGGTAATGATTTAAATCCCATGAGATAGACATGGCTGGAATGGTAAGTTAATCTGGTTCAGTGATACAGGACTGGAACGAGGAGTGAACTCGATTCAGAAAGGGACTTTTCCACTAAGATGGTCTTGGAAGCAATTCCTTGGCTACTATAGAAATAATATCATGTGCTTAATGGTTTTCCACAATTACATGTTTTATTTCCACACTATTATTTCATGATTGATGTTCCTTTATGATTTATGCCTTGTGTCCTGCTAAGATTTATGTCATGTTCATGTTTTTACGTTCAAATATTTATGGGTTGTTTTATGTTCTCCATGTTTACCCTTACTAAGCATTTGTGCTCATACTTTTTATGCTTTATCTTCCCTAGGGTATAGAGAAAGGTTTTTGGTATGAAAAAAAATGATAATATATTTATGGGTGATGTTGAAGATCTTTCACCCTGATTAGATGATTATATTCCAATTTTTCAAAGACACTAAACTATTACGGTTCTTTGGTGTTTTTTTTGTGTATTAAGTATTCCTCATAAGTAATATAATTTCTATGTACGTTAATATTTGGGTCTCTGCATCATGAAATTGACAGAGATTCGGTGAAAGCACCAAGTAATAAAATACCATCCAAAAGTGATCAATAATTTAAAATGGATTGAAATATTTAGGTATAATCATTCCCTTCCTTTAAAATATCATAGCATTATTCCAAGGAGTTATTATATAGAATATCTTATCACCAACTGTAAACATTAGATATCATCAATGATTGTTGACATAATTTTTTTAAACTATGATATATCCTTATGTGTTGTTGAATGGATCCAAACATATATGAAAATTCCTTAGATATATTCCTCCAAAATATATTAATTTTTCTAACTTCATCATAATATGTTGGATTTGAACACTACCTTACATAAAGGACTTTATAAGGATCCATCTAAATTATGAAGGTATAGTTATTGTTATAATTATATTATACCAAAGGATGGTGTTGATCTCAATAAAATTTGATATACATAGAGAAATATATTAAAATCTCTTCTAGAGTTTTAATTGACTTCTCATACTAACCATCCAATTGATGATGATCAATAATAGTAAAACTGTACTCCATATCCAAATCTAGTTGAATACTTATATAAAACAATGAGGTAAACCGATTATCCTTGTTAGATACTCGTTACTATGGTTTTCAATGAAATATGAAAACATACTTAATGTATAAATGAGTATGTTCATCAATAGATAAATATTTTCTAATAGAAATAAAATTTGTTTATTTCATAAGGACACATATTACCAACCAAATAGAATTGTTATCTTTTGATATTTTGCGGTGTTTGGAAATGAAATACATAGTGTTGTTATCCCATTTCAATTTTTCTATCTATTATTTTTGTAACATCTGCTTATAATTTATTCCCATAGCCTTAAATTTCTAATATACCATGCACCAAGACACATTCTATGCTATATCAATTTTCATATAATCCGAACAGAAATACCCTATTAGGTATTTAGACATATTCATAAATCTAGGAAGAATATATAATGATTAATCATGATCTTAATCCAAAATATTCTTATTTATATATGGTTTTGATGGACCAGCTTCATGGATTATGAAACTTTTTATTCTATTATGATTAGGGTTGAACTCAAGATCATTTTTCATATTACTATGTAATTCCATAACATTTAACTAAGACTTATTAATCATATCATTAAAGGATGGTTGAACATTAATCTTAGAAGGTGAATAAAATTTTACTTTTCTCATTAACTAATGATCTATATTTTAAAAATACATAAATATTTGATCTCTTTAAATTCCACACATGAAAAACCTAGCATGATATTTCTTACATAGATCATCAACCACATTGTTCCCCTTCACATGGTTGTAATGGATTTTGTAGTTATAATAGGATCAACTACAAACACATTCCCTAGAAAATATACAATTTTTCTTGTGTAAATATAAAATTCAAAATTTTTTATCAGTATATATATCAGATATATCACCATATAGATAATAAATCCATATCTTAAATGTAAAAATTAACATTTAAAGCTCTAAATCATGAGTATGGTAATGTTGGATAACGAATTTATATTTAGTGGAATCTATTAGACATTAAATTATCATTTAACATAAGGATGCAAAGAAATACCTTAATTTATGAATCACTATATATCATAAACACTATTCCACAATAAGGTAGTGTAAGAACAAGAACACTAACCAAACATAACTTCAGTTCGTTGAAATTCACCTCACATTCTTCTCTGTAAATGAACTTTATACCCTTCAACATCAACATGGTTAGTGAGTTATATAGTCAAGATAAATATCTAAAAAATCCCCAATAGTATCCATACAATCTAATTAAAATATGGATTTTAGTAACTATTGTTTGACTATGACATTTCCCAATAACTTTTATCTTTGATGTGTCCACCGATATACCCTATTTTGAAATTATTTATAATATGAATGCATATTTTTGTTACTAAAATCCATATCTGGTAAATTTAGAATATAACATATTATTCCGTTGAATCATGAACACATTTTTTTAATGATCTCTTTTATAATTGTTGATAATTGAATATATATGAATATTTTTTATAAATACATCAAAAATCTAATCATTGTATTCTCTAAAGTTCTTATTCATCATATCGATAAATATAATATTACAATTGGTCTGTCCAAATGGAAATAATATAAATTCCCATTCATTATACCATGTGTGAAAGGCTGTCATTCATATATCCTCCTTCATTGTCCTTAGTTTATGATATCGAAATCGAAAATCAATCATTAAAAAATATTAGACTCCACAAAATTGGTTAAATAGATCATCATTACATGGTATATGATACTTTTTATTAATATTTTTTTTATTAAGTACCTTATAGTCTATAAAAGGCACATTGAACCATATTTATTTTTTAAAAATATAAATGTTGCACTCCATAGTGAAGCAGTGGGATGAATAAATCCCTTATATATAATATTATATTGGAGATACTTATTTAATTCATACAGTTCAACCGGGCCATTCTATATGGATTCACTGAAAAATGTGAATAGCATTATATGAGTTCTATTGAAAAAATAAACTCCATGATCTGGTGGAAGACTACGAAACACTTCTAAATTGTCAGAAAAAAAATCTATACAATAGGAACATGTTCAATGTTTATTTTTCCCACAATCATCTATGATATATATCCCTCATGAATAGGTATTAAAAACCATATGATTGAAATAATTTCCATTTAGAGGTTAGGCTTGTCCATGAATAGAACTATTATCCAATGTTTATTTGGAATATCAAATGAGACATGCCTTCATCTAAAATTGACATGGGATATACACCGAGAGATTAAATACATGCCAAAAACTATGTAAAATACAACTAGAGGATGAATAAAAAGATATATATGAATTAAAATTCCATAAACATCCATCTAAGAGGACATATAGAATAATATGAAATCATTACACCATTATGATTTTTCACTAGAAACACAATATCTAATCATTGAGGATGTGATTTGATACAATTATGAAATTTATAAAATATTAACATGTGGGTATAACCTAAATCAAAAAAATCATTATCACTTATATAATGGATGATGTGTTTACCTTTCACCACATAATATGTAACATAATGATCAAATGTTATAATTCAATATGCATGGCCTTCTCCCCTCAAATGATTTTGTGGTATGTACCCATGAAGCTTAAGGAAGAGGTTTGAATAATGCACCATATCATTACAATTGAAGCACTAGATAATAATGTTTTCTTTCTTTTACTTATATCCAATAGCTAGGAAAACCATATCTACAAACATATAACGAACTACAATTCAATTTATGAATTTATTTTGATATTTCATTCTAAAATTTTTACACGATGGAAATTTCTCCACTCCCATATTTTTCATTGATGTTTGGAAATTCATTATTGCTCAATTGGGATATTCTTCAACTAACATTATTTGAAGATATAGTATCTTCAAAATTAATTTTCAATATTAATATATCTTGATAATATATTATAATATGATGAAAATGTATGAAAAACTATATATCTTATTAAAGTCATATTAATCCCATCAATGAATTGGCCAATCATGAATTCTAGATTATGTATGTGGTCTAAATTATGCTTAGATAATCCTATGATGTTAGCCTCATACTGTACCACAGATCCTTCTCCAATCTGATTTAATTTTAGGAATATACATTCCATTTTAGATCATTATTCTGGGGGTGGTTGGGGGTTGGGGTTTTTATTAAATAATATCACTTTAAATAGTATCTATTTCATTATTTCTATTTTATCAAAATTATAGGTGTTTTGAATTAATTACACCATTGATCTATATATCATCTCAAAAAATAAATGTCCAAAATAACCTTTTCACTTCCATTACATATCAAATATAGTAATATATTTTTAAAATGATTATTCTATTTTTAACTACTAATAAATTTGTAGTTCTACTAAAGCTTCGAGGTTTATATCACATGAAGCGTTCCATAATAGGTGAGTCATGCTATGGAATAATAGGTTTCTCTTTCTGTTAAAGTTATTTAACATAACCTTAGTTAGATTCACTAATATCGAAATGACTGTAAAAAACATTACCCAACTATGCTGAGCTAGTGAATACATTAGAACATTATAATAAATTATAAGTAATTTAATAAAATAGGATATAATAATTTTTTAGTTTTTGAAAACTAGATACAAAATTGAATCTCGTCACACAATTGAAATCACAAAATTTATAATATATTGAAATTTATAATTCTACATCATAGAACTCATTTAATGATTATTTAATCATATCATGGGGGGATGGAAACGAAAATTAAAGTGTGTTAAATTTCTCTATAAGGGATAAATATAGTGGATGATATCATGAATCTATAATGCATGATAAATATGGAAAGATAAATTACTACAAACACATTCCATTTAATTAATAAATTCATCATTAATAATGATATGGTGGGAATAAATGAGAAAGAAATTCTCATTAATAATCATATGATCATGATACTAATACATGGATAATATCAATGAAATAATCCTATGGATAATAATAGTAAAATTATCAATGAATGAAATAATTAACATTGGAAAACATGATCTTATACATCATGATATCTATACCATCAAATAAATTTTCAAATATAGATTTAAACAATAGGGAAAAGACCATTTTAATGTCAGTTTACTAATTAGTCTCATGAGACATGTTGATGAATGGAGGGGCTGTTTAATTTTTATCCCCAACCATCACTGTATGTACAAATCATTCCTTATATAATAATTGTTCAATTTATTTCATAAAAAATATGACTTAATACAAAATATATGTATTGTGTGAAGAATATAAATTTTAAATATTTTCCCAATCAATCAAATATCATTACAAGTAAACATAATATATAAAAATGGTGTTGGGTTTAGGAAATAATCATATCTACAATACAAATAATATGTATATTTAAGAGTAATGTAATGTAAAAAAATCACAAGAAAATGAATGTTTTAAGAGAAAGTTAACAAGTAAAAAGTTTATTATGAAAGTGAATATCAATAAATTTTCTAGGAAAAATGATCATATATCATCCAAATATATAATAATGATGGATTCACTACAATATATCCCAAATTGTGTATACATAAAATAATGTTTTTTTGTCAATGAATATAAATACCATAAAATATAAATATACACTTTATGAAGGAAAATAACCATTTCACATTGAATATAGCATTTAACAACTAAAAATTCCTAGAGTGATATGAAAAAAATTCATTTAAAATAACCTTTAAAAATTTAAAGGAACATTCAATGTAATGATTGGTAATAATGGATGGAATGTTCTATATATGCTGAGTATGTTAATATCAAGATTCCATTCTAAATTTCATAATAAAATCCAAAAAGAAGCATTTTTATAAATGAAATGAAGATTTTATTTATTTATTTTCTTTGTAAAAATTCAGTCATGGTTAAACAAGAATTTAAAAAATATTCTTGAATTTTTTAGAAAACATGGATTTATGGAGAAAATTATTTTTAATCGATATCATAAATAAAGTTAGATTTTTATTAAAAAACATTTTCTTAATAAGTTTTAGTACCAAAGAGTGGGAAATAGTATTTTTAAGAGATAGTTTTATGAATAACAAACCTATAATAAAATATATTTTTTATCAATGATCAGGTAATTAGATTTAATTGAAATTAAATAATTGAAAATCTCGATTAAAATGATATTGAAGCATAAACTCGCACCAATTTAGTACCATTTTAATCATAACCCACCATGACATAAATAAATTTAAAGGAAAAATGAAATACCCTAAATAAAAATTTATTCATTATATAATATATCGAAGGTTCAATATATGCTCATAAAAATAAATAGGTTGATAATACTAAATATGTCTAAATGTAGACGAACTTGAAATGAATTATTTTACAAAAATCATACCATTGAATTGGTGATTAATCAATGAATTAATTATTTATATAAAATTTAAATCGCTATAACCATATTTTAATAAAACAAAAATAATTAGAATATGTTAGAAAAATTATCATTGAATATAAATGTTAATGAAGAAGTAATATAATCCAATGAATATAAATTGAGTTATGAAATTCATTACCACTTGGAAACCTTCAAGTAAAATCCCATTGGATACAATATTTAATATTGAGACATAAAATAACATCAATAATAATAGATTAATTATATTAAATGTAAGTTTATTATTATATAAACAATCTAAAAAGAATTAGTTATATAAGAATACGATATACCACAATGAAGGAAAAATATGATGATGTCTCTTACCTCAATATTCCCTTTAGTTAGAATAATTTAGCAACCTGTATAATAGTTTTTAAGATCCTATTAATTTAATAAAAAACTATATTAATAATTAAAACATCATTTATAATACTATTATAACATGTCATCACCTGTTTATTAATAATATTTCATTATTTCAATTGTTTTAGTTGTTAACTTCATTGTTTCCACATGCATGTTTCACTACAGAATGATTACGTTATTGAGAATATGATATAATTCTACAAACTCAAGGATTATATTAATGTCGTAGATATTTTATTTTTTTATTAGATAATTTTTAGAATCATTATATAATGTTGGACTTGAAAAATAAATCAAATTACTTCATGAACGCGGTATGTCTTACGTACACACGAGTGGCCATATCATTCCCTTAATATAATAAAGGGTAATGAAACAGATGATATATTAATTTTAAATAATTTATATAATTTCATATGTATTATACAAACTCATTATATCCATCTTTTTTACTGTAAATGTGATCGAGTAATGGAAAATAAATTACATCAGTTCATGAGGTAGTAGTCCACCATAAAAATAAGTTATGTTATTGTATTCCATTTGATTAAGGATGAAACAGATAAATATTATTTCATAAACATAATAAAATATAATAATTTTATATATAATTTTTTTATTATGTTTTAATTGTTAATATATAATTTATGGCGACAAAAGAAAAGTAAAATGAAAGATCTGAGTGAAGGTGATTGACTTCAATTAAAGAAACCTCCTTTAGATATCTTATTAAGGTCCACATAATTTGGGTTTTTTGAATACAAAAACCTATATAATGTGTATAAACATGTTTTTTAATTTTTTTATTGGTGAATTTCAGTTAAATGGATTGACATGTGTGAAAAAGTGAGGGGAGGTGGTTTCCTTTTATAATATAGGAGTGGTATTTTCGTAAATAACCAAAACTATTCAATAATGAGTAGTCAACATCCACCTATTCGCCTCAAAAATTTATAAATAATGTATTAGTGGTTTTTACGGTAATTCAAATCCTCCGATTTTTTTGATCATTTTATTCATTTATCCACTATGTTTATTAATTTTTACTATTTTAGTTTTCACAAAGGTAAATAGTTGTTTTATTTACAATTGTTATTTATCCTTTAAGCCTAAAAATTATTTGGACGTATTTGATATTTTATAACATGTGATAAAAAATAAGAAAACAAATTTATAATATATAATTCCTATTTTCATAGAAAATTAATTTTCACACTAGTGAATTTAATACACAAAACCTTGTTTCAAGTTTAACTATGATATTTAATTATTTATTAATAAATAAATAATTATGAAAAAAAATTAATGAAATTTTTTATAGAATATTAATTAATATTATTCAAAATATTAAATCCATTTTACCAAATTACATTAATATGATTGGTGTAATTTAATTTAAAATTGTACTAACAAGAGTGATGATAATGCATTTAAAATGGTTTTAATATGCAGAAAAAGATTTTATTTCAAAATAAAATATAAAATAGAATAAAATGAACTATATTATATTAATAATTAAATAATTTTAAATAATTTAATTTTAAATAAAATTTATTATAAAATTAATCTTTTTAAATTAATTAAACATAACATAAGTTTTTTATAAAAATCATTATTTATTAATATTCATTGAAAAAATAAATATTTTATAAATTATAAAGAACTCATGCTAAGATAATATTTAAATTATGATTTAAAAAATCAATTTAAATTTTTTGGATAAATTTTATAATGGTAGAAAAATATATGATAAATGATGTGACTAAAATGTGGTGAAACATATATTTAGAAAAAGTTCAAATTTTAAGCATAAAAGTGGATCTATTATTTTCTAGTGATTCTAAAAAATATTTGATTAATGATAGAAAATTTTATATAATATATAATTCTTAAATATCACAATATAATTCACCATTAACGATTAAATTAAATCATTATGATAAAATACATATTGCACAAAAAAATAGTTTCCAGGGGAAAAAATTATTTATCATTAAATTGAATTTTTCATTTATAAAAAATTGATACCAAATGGATTTAATTAATATAGGTGGAGAAAATATAATTATAATAATTTTGTTATTTCTATTTGTACACACAAATTTAATGTCTACTTTATAATGTCCATAATTAAATATATTTCACTGGTCATTTAAGATGAGTGTTGAATATTGTATGCTCTCTTGAATGAAATGTTATTATTATAAATAAAAGGGAGGTATATTCTTCTGATCATTAATAAATTTCATACTCAAAATTTGAACTAGTGATAAAAAATCAAGGACTTATATTTGAAAATTTATTTTTGAAAATCCAACTTTTTAAAATGGTTAAGAAAATATTTTCATACAAAGAACGAAAGGTAAAGTCAAATGTCATATAGAATAAAACATTACTAAGTTTTTAAGTAGGAAGAAATTGGTATCAACAAAAAATATGGTAATAATGGATAAAAATAATGTCCACAAAAAATAGAGACTGATAGAGAACTTGGTCAAGAGAAATCAAACTACCACAAATGATAAATATGTGATTACTGAAAAGACCATTTATTATTCGTAAATGAAGTTACATGGATACGTTATTTGTTTTAATATATTCTTCCTAATTTTAAGGGATTATTTTTCTATCACGATATAGAATACAAGAAAATATACATGATATTTTTTCATATGTTTTATTTTATCTATTTTTTTCTTCGATAAATTTCCTCTTTAACTCGTACATTATTGAATGATTATAAAATTTGTGTTTTTTTAATTATAAGGCACTAAAATTATCTTTTATTAGATTATAGGATCCATAAAAGTGTAAATTGGCCTTATGTATGTCTCAACTATTTACCAAAAAAATTGTTTTTTAAATGTTATCCAATTTAATATGCTAATATCTAAACCAGAATAATAATACCTAAAGATAGATTTAATATCTATATATCAAACCATTTGAGGAAGAACAATTTCATTTTAATAAGAACATCATATAGGATGGTGGTTGGTGTTTTACATTTTTTAGGTAATTCCTCATTACCTTTCAAGCATGTATGTTTTAGGATTTGTTTTTGGACTATTTTTTAGGGGTGTTTCATTCCAAAAATGGATTTTTGATGATACCTTTAATGGTAAATTCATTTATTTATTGGATTTTTTATATACCTATCTTTTTTTTCTTCTTTTAGGCAATTACATGCCCTGTAATTACAATACATGTTGTTTAATGTATTTGTGGTAGAATCCATGAACATGATACATGGCATAAAGGATATACACACCATTTAATAGGTTCATATTTTTAATGTAAAATTCCATGCTTTTTAATAAAAATTTGACTGGTTCTTTAGTGTATATGAGATTTCAGGAATGCATATCATATAATGGGATTACCTGTTATTTAATTGTGTTGAATTTTGGGTTTGATCATGGATCATGGATAATTTTTTTTTCATTTTTCCTAAATGAAAACACTCTTGACAGATAGCTTACCCTAGGATATATTTTTCTGACTCCTTTACTTTCAGATAACTTTGTTCCATGATTAATGACTATTGGGTTTTGATTACTTCTCTCTGGGTATGTAATCCTTTTGGTGTCTCATTGACTTTGGTTACAAATATGGTTTTCACTATAATTGTGTTTTAATTTGTTATTATGTCGTGTTATCTATTGGTCCTTTTTAGTAACTTATTGGCCCTTTTATTTTTAACTACCTTCTCTTGGTTTCCATCCACAGTTTTTCGAATACTGTTCATTGATTTGATGTAATTAGTAGTTTGAAAGGAATAATCAGAAAGGAAAATGTTTTCAAAAAGGTGTATTTATATTAAAATGGGTTTTCTTTATTTAGAATTTGGTTTTGAAACTCTAAATTATCTTATCATGGATTTGAAAATGATATATAAAATTGTGATTGTGGTTTTGAAAATTTATTTGAAAATATGAACATTAGGAACCCAGGGTGAATTGGGAAAGACACACAAGTAGCCTTATTGTTTGTTGCACCACTAAAAGTATATTTTTGTGATGTTTAATGACTACAGTAGATATTTTTTAGATTTGAAATATTCTTATTTAGGATTGAGATTTTCTAGTATTCAATTTCAAATATGATATAACAAAATAGAAGGCAATTTTTCATTTATCCTTTATTTTTATTTATCGTGTTATCCTTTTATCATGGATTATTACTCATGGTTTTTAATATAAGTTTGTATCACATAACTTTATATGATAGGTTATTTTGTGGATATGTGTACCAAGGGGAAAAAGGATACTATTTTCTGTTTTATAAATTTTACATGTCATGTTTTTCGTTTGATAATATGAAAGGCTTCTAGAAAAATCAAAGGATAAATTGGCGAAATGATTGGAAAATGAAGTTAATTATTGAAAATTCATTGTAAAAATATTTTTCAAAGTTATAATAGATGAATTATTAATATTAGACCTTATATTGATTCTGTTGGTTTATATTAATCGTATTTGGATCACACCCTACTTTTACATATGGGAATTAAAAGATGTTGTGTTATTGGATTCAGGTAAAGGGTAGGGTATCATGGAGTTTGTTGATTTTTTTACTGTTTATTTTGGTTTGAGTTGGTCTAGAGTTGTCTTCTGGTCATGTGGGATCTTGAATAACTTTTGGTTTCACATTTTTTTAGCATGGATTGTACATATTTAGGGTATCTTGTTAATTTTCACTATGTACTCTGGTTGTATTTCATGATTATATTATATTCTAGACTGGGTTTTGTTACGTTGTTTTTCTTTTATGATGTGATGGTCGTGTTCGAGTGGCTTTTCAAGTCGACCTACGTTGGTTCATTTCAATTATATATCAAATGGATGCGCATATAGAAGTTTGTTAGAACATTATTATTTTGGTTTTTTATCTTGGGTAGACTGGGGATAAGACCATTGGAATCTAGATTTTAGGTGCTGAAATATGGCATTTCCATCTAAATTTTGTCACTGAAATCGAGTAAACAAGGGTGCTTAAATAATTTTACCAGTATTAATATATAGAGTTTAAAGACATTTGAATGAATAGTATGAGATGACTATTTAAATTTAGTGATTCTTTTAAATTTTGTTTTGTTGGTTACTTTATGTTTTTAATGTTAAAAATATTTTCTATTAATACCTATTGTTAGTTATATGATTTTTTTAATTTTACCATGACTGATTATTTTTGGCCTTTTGATATCCAATTCCTCTAATAATATTTATTCCAGATATAAGAGTGGAATATGTGATACGGGTTCCATATTATAATACTCTTATGGACCCTACATTTGTTGACAATGTTATCTACACTATTAAAACTCTAGGTCAAGTGGGTGTGGGAAACATGGGACACATAGATGATCCTGGCTAAAAATATTCGAAGAAAAATCCACCTATATTTTTTAGTGACAAATTACCCTAGGAATATAAGGAATGGATTAAGAATATCGAGAGGATTATTTACTTCTTGAAGAATCTTAAATAATCTGAGATGGGGTTATATATATATATTCTCGATGGACCTAGAATGAGATGGTGGTATCTATTGTTAATGATATGATTCAAGATGATCTTACCAGGGATTCCTTTATGAAAATATTTAAATAGTTTCTTTAACCTAATATATTGTGTGTGATGAAGATTCGGTATTTTCTGACCATAAAGAAGTGGAGTGTACAACTCTATAGTAATCTTCTCATTTTTCTACATTAGTGAATTTGGAACCAGATATTGTAAGTAATGAGTACCTAATGAGTTAGAAGATTGAGTTTGGAATTAGGAATAATATTTAGTCAGTGATTATACTGATGTTTTTTCAAACCTTTTATTAGGTAGTTAAAATTTTATCTTTGGATGAGGGAGATATAGCTAGAAATATTGGTTTATATAGAGATTTAGTATGTTCATTGATTAGACAGGTTGTATCTATTGGAAGAAAAATAAATTGTGAGAATGCTTAGTCTTCTTGAAGACCAATTTTAAGCGCTTTAATTGGATAGTAGCAGGTTTCCTTTTTTATTGTGTAAGGTGAGGTCATAATATTCTTAACTATACGGTGCCTCATATGACTTATCATCTCCATGGATGATCTGGTGAACTAGAATGATTTTTTTTGAAAATAGATCATAGTGTAGTACCGCAAGATCCACTCTAACCAAGGGATCATTGGATTATACTAAGTTTTACATGGGTGGTGGGTCTAATTCTCAAGGCAAGGGAGTTGTTCATGTGGCTATGACCAGAGGGATTTATGCAACATTGTATGTTTAGAGGAATATGAAGAAGGTCTCATTATTTTTAGATGTATGATGTTTTAGACATATTTTATGGAGATAGTTTTTTATATAAGTCCTACAGATTATTTGTAATCAACAATGTCATTTTAAATGATGATTTTGCATTAAAAACATATTCATTTATTTTTGGGTCATTCAATGCCATAGGGAAAGTGGTCGGAAAAAGGTTTTAGATGTCCGACATGTCTATTGATGATATCCAACTATAAGGTGGTGTTAGAATTTATATTTCTTGAAGTTGAAATCATTTACATTATTGTTGACATGCATTCGATGATGAATGTAAGGGTATTGATAGACTATTATCTCCATCACGTTCAACTCATATATACCAATGTGGTCACTCATGTTTTCTTTGGGGAGTGGGACTCTATATCGGGATGGGAAGGGAATGTTTTTTCTTATGATGGGGAAATACCGTGATAGTTATTTGAGATTTTTCTGGTTGTAGTTGAATGTTATTTTGATGGATTTATTCCTACAACTGTGTGTGAATAATCTGAGTTATTTTTAGATGATTTTTATTTTTTTCCACCTCAGATAGAGGTAAATATTACTGTAGATTTTCTCCCTAGAATGATTCCTATTTCTATGTCATCTCACCATATGGAACCTTCTCATTCTATGGAACATAAGGTACAAATTGGGGACCTATAGGCTAAAGGATTTATTCATCCTAATATGTCACCATGGGATTCCCCTTTCCTCTTTTCCAAGAAGGAAGATGTCAGACTCATACATTGTATTGATTATTAAATGATGAATGTGATGGTCATTAAGAATAATTTCCATTTTCCATGGATTAATGAATTATTTTATTATCTTTTAGGGGCATGTGGGTTTTTTACATTTATCCTACAGTTAATTTATCATCAGTTGAATGTTTGTGAATATGATCTAACAAAGCACTAATTTAGGAGTAAAAATAGGAATTTAATGTTTTAGTTACACCATTATGTATCACCAATTATCCTATGATGATTATGGATTATATGAACCATATGTTTCAATAGTTCTGGGAGTCCTCTTGTTGTTTTGTTCATGGATGATATTTTTTTATACATTAGGAGAAGGAGAATATTGTCCATATGGATATCATTTTCCAAATGTTGAAAAAATATTGTTAGTATCGTAACATTTGGGAATGTATGTTTTCGATCTAGGAAGTCATTTTATTGACGCATGTTATATTTGAGAGGTAAATCTCATCATATCATGAGAAGGTATATGTAGTGATTTCCTATGAGTATGCTCTTTTTTGATATCTAGAGCCTCTTGTGTTTGGTTGGTTACTATAGATGGGTTTTTCCAGAATTCTTTGAGATAAAATCATTGATGATTGATTTAACCTTAAAGGGTATAAATGTTGAATTGAATGAAAAGTTTAAGAGATCTTTTAAGAGTTTTTGGTGAGGATGAATTCAACAACAGTTTTGATTGCTCAAAAAATGGGATTAGGTTCATATTTTTTCAATAATGCCTCAGGTAAAAGTTTGAGATGTGTATTGATGGTGGGAAAATAGGTTGTGGATTATGGATCATGGTAGCTATGACCTCCTAAAAACAACAAATCTTCCTATGATTTTTTGTTGGTATAGGTTTTTCATGCAATCAATCTATGATGTCACTGTCTCTCTAGGGAGTGGTTTATGGTATATTCTGATCATACAAACATGGAATGTATTTTTTACACATAATTATTTGAATTTTTAATAGAGATGCTTGGTTGAGTGTCTTTTAAATTTTGATATTGATATTTATTATTCCCCTTATAAATAGAAGGTGGGTTTTGATTAATTGAGTATAAAATTAAAAACAACATCAATAGGGGAATCAATTGAGGAGTTGTTGCTGATGTGTTTTTTATAGAGATGAGTTTAGAAGTGGAAGAGATTGGTGGCCATGTGTTATTTTCATCAATGAATGATTACATGTATTTTGAGGATAATTTTTGGTTCATGTTGGTAGAATACATTGAGTACAGACACTTTAGTAAAAAAAATTTATGGTGGGGAGAGCTTAGGTGAGTGGTGTCAGTCTCCCAGTGGAGCATTGTGCTTCCATAGTAGGTTGGTTGTTCTGTATTCTGTGAGGTAGATGTTACAGTATAGTGGACATTGGTCTTATTGGTCTGCGCACCCTCGGAAACGGTGATGTATTAGGAACTAAGGTGTTGGTATTGCTAAAATGGGATGAGATGGTCGATTGTGGATTTTTCATTACAATTCCTTACATTTCATAGAGTTAAAGGGGAATAATACATACCTACTGGGATGTTTCATCCCTCAACTATTCTGATATGAATGTGTTATGAGATTTCTAAGGATTTTTTATCTTTTTCCCCATAGACTCCTAGTGGAAATTATGTGATCTAGGTGATTACTGAACGACTCAAAAAATTTGTACATTTCATTTCTATTCTTGAGATGATAAAAGTGGCGCATCTCAAGGAATTGTATGTATTAGATATCATTATACTTCTCTGGATTCCCTCTATTGTATTTTTGATAGTTATTTGAGGTTCACATGCTGGTTTTGAAATTTTTTTCAGGAGGACATGGGATCCTAGATTAAATTAATAATTAATTATCATCTACAGATAGATGGGCAGATAGATAGGGCTATCAAGTTTTTGAAGGATATGCTTCATTATTTTTTGTGTGATTTTAGAGGACCATGAAAAATTAATTTGTTTTTTGTTGATTTTTCTTATAAAAGATGATATCAATATTCAATAATCTTGTATACCTTATATTATTTGAGTGATAAGAATTTTAGATCTCCCATGTTCTTAGAAGGGTTTGGAGAGAGGTCATAGGCTACACTAATTATTATTTAATAGTAAAAAAATGTTATACTAGATCCTGAGGCATTTGATCAAATCAAAAATTCATCAGAAATCCTATTCTAAGAGTTAGCATCTCCCATTAGAGTTTTTAGTAAGTGATTGGGTCTTACATAGTGTTTCACCTCATTTGAGACATTTTTTGTTGAGTATGATGGATAAGTTTGTTCGATGGTTTGTGCCCCCTTTCAGATAACTGAATGACGAGGGAGGGTGGCCTATCGATTTTAGATACAATCTCTATTAAAATATATCCACTATGTGTTTCTTTGTTTATAGTTTAAGAGGTATATATTTGATCCTTAAAATATTATTAGATTGGAGGAAGATGATATTGAACATTATACCTATTTGGTTGTGAATCATGTTATGATTACGGATCAGTAAGATAAGGTATTGTTTTGTAATATGACCCCATATTATAGGTATTGTGGTAGAACATACAAGTTATCCATGATATGTGGTTGTGGGAGTCATTTATGTGGTAGAAATGGCCTTCAATTTTTGCAAATTTAGGATATTGAGGTCCTTCTAGAGGTAGAAACCATTTATTCTAGGTAGATTGTAACGATCCATTACATTTCAATCATGTATTTTTAACCTTTTTGGTTTCCATTTCCATTGGTGTTTTAATGCAAAAAAATAATTTTGGAGCATACCAGTAATGGTGATGTTAGGGTTTTTTTGGATTTTACATCATATACTTACAGTTTGTGCTACTCTTTGGGAACTTACACACCTTGTAATTGTAGTACACTTCATCTAATGGATTTATGGATTAATTAGTGAAATATAAATATGTAGTAATTGGAATAAAAACTGTGTAAATTAAATGAGATGTGGTTTTTAAGGTGGATAATGGATGATTTTCATTTCATTCTACCTACATTCAACCTATCTCAAGCCATAGATTACCCATGGTGATTTTGAGTGACTCTATTCCATCCAGATAAGTATATTCAGTGATTGATCACAATTAGAATTAAAATTCTTTTCTCCAAGAATTTATTCCTTCTAGTGTTTTATTAGTTTTTTATGGATTTGGTTTTGGATATGGTTGGATTCATATTTTTGATAGAATAGTGTTTTCTATATATCCATTTTTGTTTCTTAGAGTGCCTTGTCATTCAATGTCTGTTCACATGGTTTTTGGTCACCATTATAGAAGGAAGACAAGTTTCTACCACATTATGGTAGATGTTTACAAAAAAACTGTTAATTATTTTGATTAAGTATCATTATTTTTTTTGTTTTGTTCATTTATATTAATTGGAAATTGGTTTCAAATAATTTCTTCGAATGATAAATTTTTTCCAAAAGGGTTATTTCTATGAAAATGGATTTACATGATTTTGAAAAGTTTTTTAAAACTATGCATAGTTTTTTCATATATTTGGAAAGTATTTATAACATTTTTGTTATGAATTTTTCAATTTATTCAAGAAAATATACAATAAGAACCTTGGGTGTATCAAAAAAGAGAAACGAGTAGCCCAGTTTGTGTTGCACCCCTAGGTGGTATCTTCATTGTGATATTGACTAGAATGAATTGGCATATTTTTTATAAATAATATGACTGTTTTGAATTGTGAGTGTCTATTATTAATTATACTATAAGACATATCCCAATACGAGTTCTTTCTCATTTTTCTTTTACGGTAATTTAACACATGGTAGTTTTTTCAATGAATTTTTCTCACAGATTTTTATATGAGGTCATATCACATAGCTTCACCTGATAAGTTATTTCATGGATATGTGTACCTATTTTGGGATAGATATGAGTTTTTTCAAACATTTACTTCTTATATTTATTGTTTGATAATATTAAAGGATAAAAACAAAAAATTATTTCAAAATATATTTAATTTCTATATTTTATTAACATTTATGATTATTATGATAGATTTTATGTATTCTTAATATTAAACTATGTATACAACTTATTTTTGTATCCTATTAGTCTTTGGATCACTATATACGTGTTCCTTTGGGATGTTGTGGATGTTTTATTATAGGATTATGGAAAATGTAACATCATCATATAGTATTTTGGTTTCTCTTGTTTCTACTTCTTTCAGTTTCTGTAGGTTTGGAGGTGACAGTTTGTCACGTGGGATCATGAATTACTTTAGAGTATAGCCTTTTATGGATTTAATTGTTTATATTTTATGTATGAAATATGAGTATACTTTTATAATATATTTATATGACTTTTAATCTTATATTAATGACTTATTTTTGTTATACTAAATTACTTTTATGACACGATGAGCTGGTTAGGGTGGCTTGTCTAGTAATCCGTGGATGGTTCATTACACGTCACCCATCAGTTTTGGGTTAAATACTTGTATCCTAACTAGTTAATTTTTTTTCACACAAAATTATGGTTCTTTTTTTGTAAAACTGTATTAATATAATTCATTTAAAATTAACAAAAATATGTTCATTAACATTATTCATCAAATAATGTTTTAACCATGAGGGTTTTCTATACAAGTTAGTTTAAAAATGAAATAAAATAATATTAATTAACCAATATTACTATACCATTTCTGATAATATTAATCGAAATGGTTATTTATTTCAATTAATATATAAATATAGAAATATTCATCAAAGAATACTTCATGTTTAACCATTGGCATATATATACCTGAACCTAAAAGAACATATCCCATTATGTCATTAATCACATGAAAATTCAATCACTTAAAACCTCAAATGGTGTGTCTAATGAATTTAACATATGATCGACCTTATTCTCATAATAAAATAATTATATCCATAATTCTTGTGTTAATATTTGATTAATATATATATGATTCCTAAAAATAACAAAATCCCTAGATTTTTTATGAAACTTATGACTGAAATACCATTTATAAAAATAACTCCAATATAATTCTTGAATCAAAATACATAAATAAATAATTTATTTTTCATCAATTTACATCCTTACATGGTGTAGGAGTTGCAATTTAAATAATTTAATTGACTCAGTTAATTAATGGGTTACCCATATTTAAAACAAATATGTATAAAATAATTATATTTATATCTACCGAATTCCTCTATTTTCATGAAAAATTTATTGCATTATAACCTTTTTGAAAATAAAAAGAATTTTCATATTACTTTGAAAAATTCAACCATGTTTACTTTTTCACATTTTGGAGATGATGTAAATTTAATTTTCATTTCCCCATAGTCTCCACCACTTGTGTATTTAATATAATTTATACTTTTCTACTTTTTTGAGTATGATAGTTAGTTAAGGTGTAATTTATTAATAATATATTTTGACAAGTAATTATGGATAATCAAGATAAATTTGTCTCTAATCATTATCCTATATGGTTTCATATAATTATCACATTTCCATCACATTATATGATAATAATATTTTATTATGATATGACCATTAACTAAAACCAAAAAATAATAATGTGAGAATCAATACTCATTATGGTAAAACTGTATAATCATTTATAGGATTTAAAAAAACATGACATCTGATTTTTAATACAAGGATCCATTTTTTTAAACTTGTTCAATGATTTGCAACATCCTTCCAAATCCATTATAATGGTTCCAAAGAAAAAATTTATTTACCCCATGAATATCCCATAGGAGTGTCAAACTAGTTGTGATATAATGCGTATTGTCAAACAACGGGTGACGATTGAGTCAAATCCCAATACTCCCTTTTCAGAGTTATTACACCAAGCTACAAATATAATAGAGCCACATAAACTTATAATATCCAAGTAGGGGTGTATTTATTGGGAAACCAATGAATCTAAACCTTATATTTTTTTGGATTTTTCCTATACACAGACTTATCCCTAATGTAATTCATATATATATTCCCCCAATTTTTATTCCATAATATACTATCCATGGTTTCTACAAAAGTTGATTTGATTTAAGCTATAAATACCCCAACCCCAGGGTGTTAGAGTCAGTGTTTACATTACTACATTT
Organism: Viscum album; assembly: GCA_963277665.1. Classification (NCBI taxonomy): domain Eukaryota; kingdom Viridiplantae; phylum Streptophyta; class Magnoliopsida; order Santalales; family Viscaceae; genus Viscum; species Viscum album. Next base: position 421,013,131 of record OY728142.1, on the reverse strand, counting down.
CGATAAGATACGAGATATAAAATAGTATATTAGTAATGGTAAAGTAGATATATACTTGAATCTCATATTACAATTGAAAACATTAAATAAAACATAGGGAATTTTATAATTCATAAGATGTGAACTAATTCAATTAATCATCCTCCATATCATGGGGAATAAAAAAACAAGTGTGAGCTCAAATGATAAGTAAGGGTTACATATAATAGTTTCTATCATTAACCAATAAGGAATATTCAATATGGAAAGGTAAATAACAAAAAAAATAAAATTTAATCAATTACTTGATCATGTATATTAATATGGACTGAATTAATGATGATCAAATTATTCCATATAAATAATCACATGATTTTTAGTCTCATCCATGGATAATATCAATGCAATAATATCATGGATAGTAATAACTGAATTCTGAATGAGGGGAATTATTAATATTATATGTCATGATATCAAAAATTGTGATATCAAGATTATCCAAAAATTTCTCCATGATTTTATAAAAGTATGGTTAAAAACCATTTATTTGTAGCTTAGTGATGTATTTTAGGTGATGTTTTGACGCTTCAACGGTCTATAAAGTTCTCAGTTGCACAAATCACTTCATTTCTAATGAATTCATCATATATCTAATTATTTATTTAATTTGTGGACAATATTCCTATTAGAAAATATCCATATTGAGTAAAGAATAGAGATTTTATATATATCCCTAATTAATCAATAAACTTTCAAAGTAGAAAGCATATATAAAAATGAAATACAGTTCATGAAATAATATTATCCGTGATACAATGAATATGGATATTTATAATAAATTCACTTTCCATGGATTACATAGAAGTGAATGTTTAAATAAAAAGATACTTACTACAAAATTAATCATGAATTTGAATGTTAATAATTTCTTTTGACAATATAATAATAATATACATAGAAATAGAATAATTATATCACCTTTAAAACATATCATTGGTGAATCATAAAGAAAAAATAATAATTTTTTTTTCATTTATTAATTTAAATACCATAAATATATTATCATACACATTATTAATGAATATACAATATTATCTTTGAAAATATATTTTTTTAATTTTTTTTACAGAATATCATGGAAAAATGTAATTGAAAATAACCATGTAAATTTTTTAATGGAATCCTGAATGAAATTATTGGTCATAATGATAGTAATGTTCAATTCATACTGAGTACATGAAAGAAAATATTCCTTTAATATTTTACAAGAAACGTCAAAAAGTACCATTTGGAAATGACATGAAAATTGAATTTGAATTTTTCTATAAAAATAAAAAAAATTAAATATGAATATAAATAATTATAGAAAAATATTAAAAAACACATTCTTGATTTTTTTTATAAAACATTGATTTGGAAGAAAAATGATTTTTGAATGAAGATAGAAATAAAGTTGTCTTTTTCTTAAAACATTTTTCCAATTATTTTGAGTACCAAAGAGTTGAAAAAGGAATTAATACATGAAAATTTCAGGATTAACCAAATTATAGGAAAATGAAATGGTTTTATCATGAAATTTTCAAATAATTTACATTAATTTAAATTCAGGCATAAAAATACCAATTTAAATGAGAATGAAGCATAAACACTTCTTACTATTGTAACTTTTCATTAACAGAACCCCTGAAAGAAATAACATAAAATGAAACAATAAATACCTTATATATATATATTCATTACATATCATATCAAATTGTTAGTAGATACAACTAATAAAAATAAATATTTTAATAATACAAAATATGACTCAATGGAGTAGAATTTGAGATTAATTATTTTAAAATTATTATACCATTAAAGTGAGGATTAATAAATAAATTGATTATGGTTATAAAATGTAATTAAACATAAAATGTATAAATAAAACATAAAATAATAAAAATAAATTATACACATATTCATTGAATATCAACTTCAATGAAGAAGTAATATAACCCTAATGTAAAGAAATTGAGTTTTTAAATTTATGACTAGATGGTGACGTTAAACTATAATAACCTTGTAAAAAATAAATAAAATTGAAACAAAAAATACCATGAATAGTTAAGGATTCATGAAATTACATTTAAAATGGTTATTATATAAGCCAGATAAGGGGAATGACGTCTATGACAATAACATATACCTGGATGAAGGAAATTTGAGAAGAAGTTCCTTACATCATGTTTATCTTTAGTTGGACCTGAATTAAAATCATCTATAATGGTTTGTAAAGATATTTTTAATTAATAATATTACCATATTTATTTTTATAATATAATATATTTTCTTCTTAAAACATCTTATCGCACGTTCGTTAATAATATTTTAGGATAACCATTGTTTTGAGTGTTAACTTCTTTGCTTTCAAATGATGGGTTCTTCATGAAAGTCCTTATTTCTGAAGAAAGGACATAGTAAGATATTCTAAATAACTATATTAATGATATAGATTTAATATTTATTCTATTAATACTATTTTATAATCATTATTTAATGTTGGACAGGGGAAATGAGTTGCATCGATTCGTGGAGACGGTGGGTCGTACGTACACACAACTAACGTTATTGATCCCCTAATGGATGGAAGGGGGAAGAAATTGATGATATATTAAATTTAAATATGCAATAAAATGATATATTTATCATATATATTCACTAATACTACTATTATTACTATCATGTGAGTCGGTGATGGAAAAAAAATTAAAACAGTTCATGAGGCAGTAGTTCACCATACACATGAGTAATGAATTTTGTGATCAAATATTTATTGAGGTAATGGATAAATATTGGCAAGTTGACATAATAACCAATCATTATATATTATATGTTGTTTTATTATATTTTAATTATTAAGACATAATTTAATGTGATAAAAGAAAATGTAATAAAGGAAGATCTCAGGGAAGAGGATTGCTTTATCTTAGAGAAACCTCCTTTAGATATCTTATTATGGAGAAAAGGATTGATATTTTTGGAATATAAAAATAAAGAAAATATGTATAAATATGTTTTAGAAGTAGTCAGGTATGGTTCTGTTATGATAAATTGATTTATTGGTGTAAATATGTGAAGGGTTTTAGTGGACTTGTAAAACTAAAGAGGAGTGAAATTTTTAAAAATACCCCAAACTATTCAATAATGGGAAGTGAATCGCAACCCAAGTGCATAAAAAAATTGTTAAATAATGGAGTGGAGGTAGGGAATGTTTGATAAAAACAAACATAAAAAAATCATTATGTTATTTCATTATCATCTAAATTTACTTATCTTTACTATTTTACACTTCATTATAGAAACTATATATCTAAACTACCTAGGTTATTTATCATCAAAGAATATTATTTAATTAGCCTTATTAGAGAATATTTACACAATAATTCGTATTTTAATTAAAATTTATCAAATTAAAGTCATATGTGTGTTGACTATTATTTTTAACATTGTTGTATGTAATGCACAAAACCCTGTTTATCTTTAACAATAATAATTAATATTTATTTTCCTTAAAATTAATTATAACTGAAAATTAAGTTACACTTATGAAATAATATTAATTATTAGAATCATAAATATTTAATCAATTTTAAAAATTACAATTCATATTATTTGAAGAATTTAATATAAAATTAAACTTGTAAGCGTAACTAAAATGCAGGTTCCCAAAAAAAAGATTTCTTAAGTGTAAATTGTTTTTATCAAAATTAATAATTAAATAGAAAAAAAATGAACTAAAATATTTTAATAATTTTTTAATTTATTTATATTTAATATTAATTTTTTTAAATGTATCTCTTTAAATTATTTATACAAAAAGACATTATTGAATGAAATTATTATCTTTTAGTTTTCATTTAAAAAAATAATCTTTTCATAAAATTAACAATAATTGACTGTAAGATAATATTTCAATTACTAAATAAAAAATTTAATTAATTTTCTAAAAATGTAATTACTATATTTGGTAAAAAAATTAATTAAAATATGATAGTAAAATGAGATACAACCACTTTTTAGGAAAGATTATGCTTTTATCATAAAATAAGATTTATTCCTATCCCATTCTTAGAAAAAATATTTGATGAATTATATAAAATTTTATTGAATATATAATACATAAATTTCATTAAAATAATTCTCTAATTGAGATTCATTTTATTTATGATGTTGAAATACACATTGCACTAATTTTTTTTTCCTAAAAACGTTTTTTTCTTCAAACATATTCTATTTTCATTTATAATCAATTGAAACACAATAGATATTTTTTACAATTGTGTAAACCAATAGTGATTATTAAAATTTAGTTATCACTATTCAATCCCAAAAATTTAATAGCTAGCTTAGAATATTAATATTTTAATACATTACAAGGGATGTTTAATCTAGTCATTGCGTGTTGTATACACCATCAAAAATAATGTTTTTATTTTTAAATCATAGTGTTATACATTTATTTAATTAGGTAAAAGCCATTTATATTAAATTTTACTACATATAAATACCTATATTTTTTATAGTTGTGGATTCCATTATATATGTTTTGTTCCATAACCTAAAATTGAAACATATAGAGTTAGATCATAATCATCATGAATATTCAAACATAATATAAAAATCCATATATTTATAAAATTTCTCAAACAATATAACGAATTGTAATAATTATCATGTCATATACGATCATTTAAAATCTAGTTCTCACAATTTATACAGATAAATTTTTGATACCAACTATAGAAACCCCAACACTAATAACCTAGATTTAATGTATTATTTATTAAATTGGTATAAGACACAAGGGATCTCACTATAGAGGAACAATCAGTTTAGCAGTCTTGAAGAACCAGAGACATACATAATTCAGATAATACATTTGAAATATAAAAAATATATAATAAGAAACATTATCTGATACTAAGTGTTATTCAAAATATCATTAATCAGTTCCTATATAAATTAAAACATATAATGGGTGAACTTATATACTCATTAAGAGTTATATACAGTGTATAAAATAATGTGAAAATAAAACATAATCAATAAGAAATGATAATTAACTAAAAAACATTACATTTAGTAAAAAAATTTAGAACTAAATAAATCTATGTTTAATATCAATATAAAAATCTCATGGATAATAAAGGTTTAATTCTCAATAGAGTAAATGATTAATATTGGACATCATGATCTTAGACATCCTGATATATTTACCTTAAAGGCCTTATACACAAAATGTTTAATTCATTGGTAGTTATACATCAAAAGCCTATTTAATAAGTCCAAGAAATATATTTTTTCCATGATACCTATCAATTCATCAAAGGGATATATATATATATATATAGGTATCTCCCATTACTACATTTCCAATTCATTCCTGATACATTTAATGATCAATTTAATTCCTAAACAATATGACTAATCGATAAATGTATTTACTGAGTAATGAATAGAGATTTTAATTATTTACCCATTTAATAAACCAACATTAAAAGAAAAATATCATATATAGAGATGGAATTTAGTTTAGGTAATAATCATATCCATTATACAAATAATATGGATATTTAAGATAAATACAATATCCAATGAGAATTGATCATAAGAATCTGAATGTTTTTTGAAAAATTTTATGAACAAAAATTTAATAAGAGATAAAATATGACTATAAATTCATCATAAATATATGTTTTTTAAAAAATAATACTATAAAAATTTGTATTCGTGTCATATTTTTTATATTTTGATGTCAGTTTTTAAATGACGTTGATGTCGCTTGCATTAAAAGATAGACATTATGTTTCAGATTTTATAATATAATATTATAATTTAAAATTTTGACCTTTTAAATTCTATTTCATGGAAAACTGATGTGAATTTCTTTTTATTTGACAAATTTTTATTATCATTTTTTATAAAAAGTTGATACTAAAAATCATGGTTTCACTTTTGTTTTACAAAAAATGAAATGTAAAATATAAAAAATTCCATTTTCTTTATGTTTTTAATAATATTGACTTTAAAAGATGAAAATATGCATTATGACTCATATGTTGGTTATTATGATTCTATTTTAAAGGTTGTAGTGGCCAAATGGACTAATAGGTAAAACATTATGGCCATTAGAATTTTGACTTCCATAAGTTTTCATAATTTCTATTTGATTCAATGAAAACATGGGAAACAATAATGAAATAACGTGACCACCAAATGTTAAAATCATATAAAAAACATATATATTCATCCATAGTTATATTAATTATATATATTACTTCGAAATCTATGGACTTTTTCTCATTATTTCACTTCTTTTCATTGAAGGGATCATACGGTAATGAGAATTGTGATTAATAATCAATTATCTACATTGGTTGGTAAATATGATACTTATGTTTTATATTCATAATATGGTCTGAAAAAAATTATCATAATCATAATAAAAATCATCATGATTTTTAGGGATTAAGGAAAACAATAATAAAAAAATTAAAAAAAGGTGAAAAAATACATTATTTAAATTATTGATTAACGAATCATTGATAATTGATTTGGGTCAAGGAGGATGTTAATAAAAAAAGAAATAGAATAAATATATTTGAATTGTAAATGAAATTATTTGAAGGTAAATGTATTGAAATTTATGTGGGATTTTAAAAATTGGGATGCACTGTGTGAACAAATTGAAATTTCAAGCCCACATAGATGAAAAAAATACTTTTGGCATATGTTTTAATAAAATTAAATCATAAAAGTTAAAAGAAATATATTTTTGAGTATATATTTCTTCAAAATTATGAAAAAAATTATTACTAAGTTGTAGTATGTTTCTTAGGCTTTTATTTTAATGGTAATTGAGCTCAAACAGAATGACATATCAAATGTAATAGCCGTCAAGAAATAGAATTCTCTAAGTGTTATTTAAAAGAATTCCAACTTCATATGGCTATAAAATTTGATCCATAAATATATTTTAGCTCCATAAAATATGAATTAGAATCTTAGAAAATATAATACCACATAAAATAGTTTTTATATATATTTTTGGAATAAAAACAACTCCAAAAGTGTATTTTTTAACTATTTTAATTGCTTTGTTCCTAAAAGGATGTCATTAATTATTACCATGTTTTATTTCATCATCTAATCATCTCATTGACAATTCATTGAGCTCAAATTAACATAAAAATCAAAATTTTCATCATCTAATGTTACTAAACATTATATCTTCATGTAATTATGTCCAACTTCCAATGAGCATAACATTTAATCTGTATGTACATTTTAGCACCAAGACTAGAAAATTCAATGATTTGGAAATAGACTAAATATTTGTGATTTTTTCTGAAATCATTTTGGTGAAAAAAGTAAAATCCAAAAAGAACTTATTAACTATTTTTGTCTATTTTTATGAATCCCTGTGTTAAAAGATATATTTTTAAATTTTCGAATTAGTTTTAGAAAAAAACCAAAACAATAAAATAGTGGTCAAAATATTTTAGCATCATTTTTATAAAAAAACACAACAATTATGTTATATTTTCTTTTCACATCATTTTAATATAAAACTGATGCTAAAACGTTCTACCACTAACCATTTCTATCAGTTTAAATGAAACTGATGTCAGAACAACGACATCATTTCCTCCATTTACATTAGTGAAAATTATTTCATTTGGATAAAAAAGAATCTAAAATAAAATTATTAAAATATTTATTCATTATGGGGTTTTCATTTAAAAACTATTTAAAACTTATATAAAATTTTAATTTGTGTAAAATGGTTATGGATGAAGTAATATCCTTTAATGATGTATACAGTACAAATAAACATTATTTTTTAATTTTGTAAAGATGGTAAAAAATTAACCATTCATAAAAAATTAGAAATATTATTTTCAATGCATGTAAAAAGTCTAGGATAAAATAAAATTTTATTAATAAATCATTTGAGTAAATACAAATAAACTTTTTAAAACAATATTGATATTTTAAAAATGGTTGAAAAATGTACCTGATCATATGAGAAATAAGATTGGATTTCATTTAAATATTATTTTGATTGTTTCAACTGAAAAATAGTGCAAAATTTGGAATAAAATACAGAACCTCCTTAAATAAATATAGGATAAGAGAATATATTATTATTATTAAGGATAGATTATATAATTTCTTTAGTAAAAATAAGAACTATCCTAAAAAATGAAATTGTAAAACAAATTTTTACAAATTTGGTATCATTCAAATTTTATCCCCTTGAAATAGTAAAATTTAATTGAATATGAAATAATCATGAGTAAATATATATTCATGTTAAATACATCAAATGGTATGTATATACAACACATAAAAATAAATATATGTATAATAGCATACATGCCTTAATGGAGTGGAAATTAAGATGAAATCCCTTAGAGATATCATATAATTAACATGAGAATTAGTAAATATATGTTATGTTTAAATGAAATATATCCAAAAAATGTTTCTAAATACATCATAAAATATTCAAATTTCATTTCACATTGAATTTCGAAATAATAGCATCAATGGAGAAGTGATCTAAAAAATAAATGGAAATAGAGAGATGTAACCCCTTATATCATGTTTTTCGTTCCACATAAGTTATTTTAACCTCCTATATAATAAATTTATATTTATTATACATTCAAAAAATAACCCTATACCTATCAATAATATCATATATTATTCATTTTAAAATATATTATAATGAGTCTGTTAAATATAAATTATTAATATTATTGTTTCAGGTGTTAACTCTCATTTTTCAGGTATGTTTTGATTTAGAAGTTATGGTACTTATAAATTGATTATGGTTCTATAATATAAATAAATTAATCATGAATTAAATAATATATATTCATTATATATATTTAGACTCTTATATATGTAGGACGCCGGGACACCCGGAGAGGGGAGGGGTGAATCAGGGTGTCAACTTTTTCTTTTAAAGTGATGGATCTTGTTCTCACATTTGTTGGAACTTTTTAAACTTGTTTGGTGGATATGAACAGAAAGAAAACATTCATAGTAGAGAGACGACACATCACTTTTTACTTGGTTCACCACTAAGGGCTGCGTCCAAGGAGCATACGCTGACAGGTTGTCGGTCGTACCAAAAATTCCACTAAACATCACTAGATGTGGATTACAATGGTTCGGGCACAATCTCTCTGTCCCAGGCTCACTACCTTTACAAAAGTCAGGGATAGCTCATTGCGTCCCTCAGGTCACTCCCGTTGACTCCCCCAAGCTCACTGCCCGTGGTGAAGCCACACATAGTTTAAAGATATGAAGGAATCTTCATCATTTTAAAATAATGCATCCTCTATTGTATGTAGATGCTCTGTCGATGTCCTACATTCACTTATAGACAAAACTCACTTTGCATCGAAGGTATCGGGAAAACTCCCAGCTTTTTTGTAGCTCCAAAAATATGGGTGTATTTCATCCTCACCTAGCACGCTTGTCCAAGACCGGCGCGCAAGTCACTTGCGCGGTACAAATTTGGCACACATGTGATAACAACCCACTTGCGCGACTCTGCCTCCATCAACTAAAAACTTGCGGAACTCAGCGCATTTAACACCCAAACCACTTTGGATGCGCAACCAAAATCTGGAGTGCAACCTCTACTTGTGCGGCCCAACTACCACTTGTGTGACTCAACCACTTGCATGATGGGAGCTGGAAAATCTCTAAGTCTTCAAATTTGTTACAAATGAGAACGGGTGGTCTACTATTTATAGGAAAATTCGACACCATGTGTGGTGGCGCGCAAGCCTCCTCTCAGCGCGCAAGTCCCGGCACACAACTACATCTTCCCTAGCCACTATTGTGCAACTCACTTGCTCGACCCAACCAATACTTGAGAGACCCTCTTTCCTTTGACAAATTTTGAAGAACTGATCAGGAAAAACATCTGGCACACACTTTCCAAACCTCATATGTTTCGGCGCACAAGTTCCTTCATTGTGTGAAAGTCACTTCTGTGACCAAAACAATTCTTGCACAACCCTATTTCCTTTTATATATTTTGAGGTTATATTCTTGATAAACAATAGGTGCACAAGTTCCCAAGCCTCCATGTAGTCAGCGCACAAGTCCCTTTTCCAAACAACATTGTTTTTCCCTTTTGTCAATTTTGAGGTCCAATAATTTGGTAAACACTGGAAAACTGTGCAACCTTCAATACTGTTAGAAGCTTGACCTGTTTGAGTACCTTGCCAGCACACATTCTGAACTTTCTGTTAGGATTGAAAACAAACACAAATCATACTCCAATTCGTGCATAGATGACCATGGTTCCAACAATCTCCCCCTATGGGTTTATTGGCAATCAGAGAATAAATCCAATAGATCAGCATTCCCATGCAAACCAAAAAACACAAGGATCAACTCAGCCAACACTCTAAGTCTACATAAGAAATGCTCAGTGTAGAAAACAAGAGGGAAAGCATGAATTTGTTCTCGTTTCCTTCTCATCCTGAATTTATTCCTGTCTCCCCCAATGAAAATAAATCCAAAGACTGGGATTTGTTCATTGATCAGCACAAATCACAATCCCCCTGGATTGTATCTCCCCCATAAATCTGCATTGCATCCAAAAACAGATTAAAACCAATTAACATAATTGGGTAGAGGGGATGTCTGCAACCTCTTTATATACTGGGAGGTGGATAAACTCCGAGGTACAACTGATGCATCACAAAAACATCAGTTGACAATGTCTTGGTCAGGATATCATCCACTTTCTCATCAGTTCCCACATGATCCATTCTAATTACGCCTTGTTCAACATTCTCTTTGTGAAAATGATACCGAATTTCAATATGTTTTACTACAATTCTACGCAGGATTCTTCGTAAGATCAATTGAGCTATTGTTATGACAGTAAATCAACATTGGTTGCTTCACCTCATTACCAATATCTGTTAATCTATGCTTCATATATAGTAGATGAGTACATGCCTTTGTGGAAAAGATATACTCAGCTTCAGTAGTACTAAGAGAAGTATTATCTTGTTTCTTTCTCAACCAGCCAACACATGTATTTTGGATATAGAAAGCTCCATCACTGGTGGAATTTTTGTCCACAACATCGCCAACCCAGTCAGCATCATAAAATGCTGATAATTCACTGTTCTTTCCTACAACAAAGTATAAGACATAATTGTGAGTGCCTTGAATATACCTCATGATAATTTTTACTGCTAACAAATGTTCCTCTTTTGGATTACTCTGAAAGTGGGATGCAATACATGTGAAAAAAACAATATCTGGTGGTGTCGCTATCAGGTACAGTAAGCTTCCAATGATCATGCTATACATGGTGGGATCTATAGTGGCCCCATCCTCATGCTTTCTATGTTTATTAGCAACTTAAATCAGAGTTGACATTGGTTTGGAGTCTTGCATGTTAAACTTCTTCAGCATCTCTCTTGCATATTTTCCATGAGAAATGAAAGTGTAATCCTTCTTTTGAATCACATGCAGCCCCATGAAATATGTAAGCTCCCCAATCATATGCATTTCAAATTATGATTTCCTATGATTGGAAAATTCATCCAATGATATCTTCCTGCTGCCACCAAATATGATATCATCAAAGTAGACTAGAACCATGATTTGATCTTTTGGAGAATTCTTCACATATAGATTTTGCTCCACTCCTCCTCTTTTGAAATCTAGCTTCTTGAGATACGAGTCCAGGTGGCAATACCATGCTCATGCTGCCACCTTTAAACCATATAGGGATTTCTTCAGTTTGCAGACCTTTGTCTCATCGGTACTAAGAACAAAACCCACTGTTTGTTCAATGTAGACTTCTTCTTCGAGTACACCATTCAGGAAAGCTGTCTTGACATCCATTTTATATACTTTATATCCTCATTGGAGTTCCATGGCATGGAAAAGTCTGATTGACTCCATTCTATCCACTGGAGCAAATGATTCTTCAACATCAACACCTTCAATCTAGGAATGTCCCTTACATACCAGTCGAGCATTGTTTCTGATAATGCTTCAATGCTCATCAAACTTGTTCTTGAAGATCCATTTTGTACCAATCACATTGTGTCCTTCGAGTCTCTGGACAATATCCAATGTCTAATTCTTATCAATCTGATCTGGGTCTTCTATCATGTATTTCACCGAAGATTCATCCTTCGTAGCTTCTTCGAATGAGGATGGCTCCACAACTGACAGAAATACAGATTGCATATTATTCCTCATCCTCCTTGATTGAGTGGGTGCACTCCTATCCCAAATTATGTTAGATGGACCTATCAAAGCTCTACGATTTATTCTATGAGGTTAAGTTGCATTCTCTACACCCACATTTTCTTCATCAGATTCTTCTTCTAAGTCAACATCAGGATGTAACTACTGAGTGTTTTTTATAGCTTCCTTGATTTCTGTATTCATATTTTCTCCACGTTGACTTTCTTCCTCATGTTCTATCACATCATCATATGAAATTATTGAAGCATTTGTTTATTTCTCTTCAATTATCGTAACATCATTGCTTACCAAAATACTTCCTAATCACATGTTTAAACACTTGTAGGATTTTCAGTTCATTAGATACCCAATAAAAATCCCTTCATCGGCATTGTCACCAAACATCCCTTGATTTCCTTATTTATTCTGAATGAATCATTTACTTCCGAAAACATGAAACTATTTCAGGGAAGTCTTCCTTCTATGCCAAAATTCATATGGTGTCTTCGTTTCTCTAATATAATGCCATGTTCGATTCTGAATGTCAACTGCAACTTCAACAACTTCCTTCTAGTAATGGCGGGAGCTACCACTCTCAATCAGCATAGTCTTGGCCATATTGTTGATCTGTCTATTCCGGCATTCAACAACTCCATTTTGTTGTGGAGTTCTCACAGCTGCTACATCATGATGCATTCCTTGTTTTCAAGGTAATTATCAAACTCAATGGATGTGTATTCCCCTCCATTATCAGATCGAAAAACAATGATTATTTATCTAGTATCATTCTCAGCGATTCACAGATATGTTTTCATACAGTCACGCGCTTGTCGTTTCCTGTGAATGAATGTAACACATTCCATTCTACTGTAATCATCAATAAAAAGGACAATATACCTATCTCCATGAGATTCAGAAACATTTATTAGCCCGCATACATTTGCATGAATTAGACCATGAAGATGAGATTCCCTTTTATTCTTTGGTAGATAAGAACTGCAGACCGTCATTACACGAATACATGCATCACAAGATTTTTCACGCTCACTCTTTAGGTTAGGAATGTCCATGAAAATCCTCAATTTTGTTTTTTCTCCATTTCTTGTTGATTGATGTGACCTAGTCTCATATTCCACAAATTGTTTTATTCTTACATAGTCACGTAGAAAACATTTTCATTACTATCTATCTGATACAGGTTTCCATCTGTTTTGAATCCTTTAATAAGTGAATTTCATGTCTTGCCCTTGATAGTGCAGCCTTTTTGAATAAAAGAAACAATAAGTCATGAGTCACAGAGTTGACTCACGCTGAGTAGATTATGATGTAGGCTATCTACATAAAGGACATCAATCGTCTTTATATCTCCATTAGCTAATTCAGTACTTCCACTGCCTTTGATTTTCAGAGCTCCATCATTACCAAATGGAACCATTTCATCTACCTTCCTTTTGATATCTGTTAACAGGCCTTCATTACCTATCATATGGGATGAAAAATCATTATTCAGAATCTAAGTACTATTTCTTTTTGTAGCTTTGAGGGCCACCTCTGCAAAGTTGGATTTCTCAATTTTATTTATTTCTTTACATGACACATTAGAATGAGTATAGAGCATTGATGGCCTTTCAATTAACTCATCTGTGTACAATGGTTCTTCATAGTTGAATTCTACATTGAGAGGAGAAAACCTGTTTGAAAGAGAAATACTATCTTGTCGATGAGATTTCACTTGTCTTGAATTATGATATGAGTTTTCCATGTCCCTTCTCTAACTTCAATTAAGATCCTTATGGCCAATGTTAGAGTAACAAAAACAGTATCCATAGAAACTACTTCTTCAATAAGATGGATGATATGAAGTCATCCTCCTTTTTTGTTGTCTAATATCTTCCCCAATCAGATAACTCCTTTCCTCTTCACAATATGACATTGTATGGCCTAGATAGCCGCAGAACTGACACTTCATGAGAGAAATGTCTTCTCACTTGAATTTCTCCTCATAATTTATTCATTGTGAGAATGGTTGGATAGCCTATCATTTCTGAATTTTTGAGGATAATTTATTTTTTCTTTTTTGTTTGGATTGAGGGTTTATTTTTCAGCACTTCAAGAAACATTTCAACATTTCCAAATTTCATCTTGTCTTTCTTTTGGCTTTCTTTATGTCCACTAGTTGATGTCTCATCTTCACATCCAATCCCACTCTTTCCCATAAAATCAGGTCTTTGATCACTCAAGATTTTTCCTACCCCATCTGAACCACTATTGGCTCTTGCCAGTAATTCTACATCTGAGAATCTTCCGAACTATATTTTCTTCTTTGAATATTTTGAAATTGATTCAGTCCCATGTTTTCTCATAAGAGTAAAAAATTCCACCTCTAGACACTCAACAGTGGTGGATTTTACATCTAGTTCGGAGGTGTGTTCATTGATGACCATTTACATCTCTTCAATTATCAGCTTCATATCCACTGAAACATCATTGCTTTCAAGAATTTTATATTGTACATTCACAAATTCTTCCAGTCGTTCAATTTTAGCATCAAGTTGATCAACATATTCAGTTGATTCTTCTACTATTGATTAAAACTTATTCACACTCTTACATATAATCTTAATCTTTCTAAAAACATCCTTAAGTTGCAACTCTGGATCTACACTAGTTGTTAACTGATTTTATCCACCAGTATCATCTGATTTTTCAATACTGGCCATCATGGAAGCATGCTTTTGAGTTTTAAATTCTGGTTCTTCTTCATCACAGAATTCATTATCTTCTTCTTCTACTTCACAGAACAAATTCTTCATTAAAACATTCTTTCATGATTTGAACTCTCCTTTCATGAAAACCCATTTCTGATACTTCTCAATGTTTTCAGCATCGTTATCATCTTCATCGATATTTCTTATGCACTGAGAAGCAATGTTGCCAACATTGCCACGATGAAAGAATGCTAGAGGTAACTTCCCTTTGAATTTCCCTTTTCCTGTCAGGAACATCATGGAAATGATAGAAATAATTTCTTTTTCATAATCATCTTCACCACTACTATCTTTTTAGATTTTTAGTTTCTCTATGGATTTGAACGTCATTTCCTTGCTTAATCGTGTAGTAGCATCTTCTGGTTTGACTATCATTTCATATGCCACCAAGCTGCTCAATAGATCATCCAAAGAAAGATTAGAAATATCTCGTTCTTCAAGGGCTTACACCTTTGCATTGTACAGGAGTGGTATTCATCTCAGACTTTTATTCACAATGTCAATGTCTCTGATTTCTTCTCTTATTCCCCGAATTGCTCTAACCACTTCAGTAATTCATTTTAATAAGGAGTCTCCATTCTCGTTCAGATGCATCTTCATATCATTGAACCAGTTGTGTAGAATTTGTAGTTTCACCTCCTTCACTTTTCTATCTCATTCATAAATATTTTCAAGTTTATCTCACATGGAATTTGTTGAGGTGAAACTCATCACTTTTAGATATATCTGATCAGAAAGTGATGCGGTGAGAGCATCCTGTGCTTTAGCATTTTCCTCAAGAATTTTTGTATTTGAATCAGTCATAGCAAGCCCTATTGGATCAGAAACACTAATACCTTCACATTGGAGAACATAAATTCCATTCCAAGGGATCATAAATGGGATCTCATTCTGCTCTTCCAGATTTGAAAATTAATAACATCAAAGAGAGGGACTCCCCTGACATTGACTGCATTCTCCATGACGACAAAGGAATGATTAAACACCAGTAACCTCCCTCGGATACCACTTGTAGGACCCCGGGACACCCTTAGAGGGGAGGGGAAAATCAGGTGTCATATTTTTCTTTTAAAGTGATGGATCTTGTTCCCTCGTTGGTAGGAACTTGTTAAACAGGTATGATAGATATGAATAGAAAACAATCATTCACAGCAGAGTGATGACACATCACTTTTTACTTGGTTCACCACTAAGGGCTACGTTCAAGGATCATACGACGACATGTTGTCGGTCATACAAAAAATTCAACTAAACATCACTAGCTATGGATTACAATGGTTCGGGCACAGTCACTCTGTCCCAAGATCACTACCATTACAAAAGTTTAGGGATAGCTCACTGCGTCCTTAGGGTCACTCCCATTGACTCCCCTTGGCTCACTACACTTGGTTAAGCCAAACTCAGTTAATAGACATGATGGTATCTTCATCATTTCAAAATAATGCATCCTCTATTATATGTATATGCTCTGTTGAAGTCCATATTTCACTTGTATACCAAAATCACTTTGCATCGAAGGTATCAGGCAAACTCCTAGATTTTGTGCACCTCTAAAAAGACGGGCATACTTCAACATCACCTGGCGCACTTCTTCAAGACCGGCACACAAGATTCAAGACCGGTGTGTAAGGACTTGCGCGATACAAAATCGGTGCACAGGTGATACCAACCAACTTGCACGACACTTCCTCCTTCAACTCCAAACTTGCGTGACACAACACATTTAACTCCCAATCCACTATGGATGCGCAGCCAACAACCAGCGTGCCACCTCTACTTGCGCGGCCCAAATACCACTTTTGAAACTCAACCACTTGTGTGACGGGAGCTTGAATAATCTCTATGTTTTTAACTTCGTTATAATTGAGGAGGGGGTACACTATTTATAGGAAAAATGGACACCATGCGCGGTGGCACTCAAGCCTCCTCTCGGCGCGCAAGTCCCGATGCACAGCTCCATCCGCCTTAGCCTCTATCGTCCAACTCACTTGTGCGTCCCAACCAATACTTGTGCGACCCTCTTTCCACTGACAAATTTTGATGATCTGATCAGTAAAAACATCTGGCGTGCAACTTTCCAAACCTCCTAGGTACCGGCACGCAAGTCCCTTCATGGCACACAATTCACTTGCACGACTAAACCAATACATGCACGAACCTCTTTCTTATGCCATATTTTAAGGTTCTATTCTTTAAAAACAATAGGCATGCAAGTTCCCAAAACTTCATATAGTCGGCACGCAAGTCCCTTTTCCAAACAACACTGTTTTTCGCTTTTGTCAATTTTGAGGTCGAGAAATTTGGTAAACACCGGAAAACGGTGCCACCTTCAATACTGTTATCATTTTGACCAATATAATTACTTTGCTGGAAAACATTCTAAACATTCTCTGAGGATTGACAATGAGCACAAATCATTCTATAATTCATGCATAGATGACCACAGTTCCAACACTATAAAAGGTATATATATAGAAATGAAGTACACTGTTCATGGAGATAGTAGGTCGTACATAATCATTGACATTGTTTTCATTTTTTTCACTGATGAAAAAAAGAAAATAAAATTATAATCCATCATTCAAAAACTGTATTTATATTATATATATCATAAATATTCATTATATTTTCATGAACCGTCCCTTGGGGCCAGTGCCGTGACAACCCCAAGCCTGCCTTCCATAGGCCAATGGTTTGGGAATTGCACCAGAAAGGCATATACCTAAAATAGGAAGGCATTGAATGTAAATTTATGCAAAAAAAAATCAAAGAACACAACAATATAAATCCACCTAATAAAAGTACAGTAGTAAAAGTGTTTACTGAAAGTAAACGGGCTTGAATACAAGCCCAACTGAAAAGAAACAAATACAATAGAAAACAAGTAATAGTTCATGTGATCGTCCACTACGGATCCGACCTAAAGGGTAGGTACTACTCGTCTCCACAACTCTCCATGTAAAATGGTCACCTCCTTATACCGCATGACCGTAGATCTTATACTCTGGGCTGAGATGCTCGTTGTCTACACAAGACACAACAAGGTGCGTGTGAAGCTCATGGAGGGGTGAGTATAACAATACCCAGTTGGGACCCTAAGACACCCGAAGGGCTCTCAGAATTTCACAAATAAAAAACAAAAAGCATGATATTAATAAAAAACATCAAAACAAAATACTAATATCAAAAAATGTAGAACTTATGATCATAAGTATGAGCGATTAGTCGTAAAGATAGATTATCTTAATATATCAAGGGTTCTGCTGCTAATCACTAAAAGATGGCTCAGTACTAACCCTTGTTGACCCACACAATATCGGTAGGTTCTAACCCCCCCTGACCGAAACATGATCCCACACACCCAGGATCGATAGGTACTAACCTTCACTAAACCACACAGGATCTGAACCACCCAGGATTGATAGGTATTAATCACCGCTGACCCACACATTATCTGACCCACATATGATAGGTATGTGCGGACCCACACAGGATCACTGAGCACTAACCCACACAGGATCTAAACCACACATGATTGGTAGGTGCTAGTCCACACAGGATCTCTGTCTTCTAATCCCCACAAGATCACTATGTGCTGAGTCACAAAGGATTTCAAGGTTTTGATCCACAAAGGATCGCTATTAATTCTTCATGTCTCAGCCATCCAATGGATCCTATGCACCCAGAGAACTTGAGTTCAATAGAATTTTCTTGACAAGATATAATTTGGGCCTCATCTTACACGATGATCCAAGAAGAACTATCCCAAATTACATTCATGTCGTAAGGGTCCCAACGTGACAGACGGCGTGCCAAATGGATGCTCGGTCTGTTAGTTATAGTTACTTTAGTGACGAGGGCGAGGTTGGATTTCTGTTTGATCCAACCTAGCCATAATCCAACATTCTACAAAACTCAGGTGGAGTAGCTCAAAAGTATTATCTACTTTGAAAGATTCCTATACCAAAGACGGCTTGTCAAATGGTCGTCTGGTTTTCAAGATACGTCCTTTTAAGCGTACTACGGTGGAAATGGGACTTGGTCCTGCATGACCTGGCCTGGGTTTTCTCGACCCGGTATAGGTCTACACTGCCCAGTTTGGGTGGACCTGACCTAGTCTAGGTCCAACCCATCTTGGCCCAAACTAGCTGGGCATCAAAATATCTAATCCAGCCACAGATGCGGACGACCCACCGGGCGGTCTAACCCGATTGCTGGCATGGTCTGTCGGCTGGGCGACCTGCATTAAGGGGGTTGCTTCCCCCTTCCCGAATGACTTAAAAGTCATTAGAAATTTATGTAATCGTAGGCACCTCAAGGAACTGAATTTTTATCAGTGGGACCTGTAGGGAGTGGTTCTACCTTCCCCACAGCTTTGAAGTTGCAGGTTCAACCTACGACGTGCTACGACGCACCACTCATCTGCCAATGTAGTCACCTGAGAGTCAGCCACCCCTTTGGTCCATCGTAGAACCGATTGAAACCACTATTCCACCATGACAACCAGTTCTTGGCCACCGTCCTTGTCCGTCAGCACCAGTCGTCGGCACCTCTGCACCGAGGCATCATCTTCGGGGCTCTAGATTAATGCAATAATACGACAATAAAACAAGTGGCATAGGGTATGGGCCATGTTTTTTTCCCAACGCCCTCCGCATTAGAATCATAACATGTGTGATATTAATTGGACTTAGAACTCATATAATTAATCAAGTAAAACATATATAATTAAACATGACAAGAACCACTACCTTGAGATTCATTTG
Source organism: Viscum album (assembly GCA_963277665.1). Lineage (NCBI taxonomy): Eukaryota > Viridiplantae > Streptophyta > Magnoliopsida > Santalales > Viscaceae > Viscum > Viscum album. Next base: position 420,993,333 of record OY728142.1, on the reverse strand, counting down.
AGGTGTCACAATTGTTGTGATAGAAGAGTCCTAATTGGATTAAGTCACATGAATTTGTCGATCCTAGATCATTACTGTAACGTACCGGTTCCAAGAACCACTTAGAGGCACCCCGTACCCGGTTGGTCACATGGCCTCAATCACATTTCCCCGAACAGCAGAGGCTGCCGACTAGCAGGGAGGGCTTTTGGTGTGATAGTGGGGAAATTATGACCTACTTGGCAGAGTACACAGTGGAAGAGAAAATAAATAACAACAATAGCTGAAGTAGTAGACATCCATGCAAGAGTAAACAAGGAAAGAATGATAAATAAAAAACTGGAGCAGCAATGTATATAAATGATGCATGATACACATATGTCTAGGAAAACATCCAAACAACTCCCAATGCTGAACACAATACTAAACCCGAGTACAAAATAAAAACAGATGAGCAACTCCTCAACATCGCAAGCCTCAGCTTGGTCCTATGCTCTCCAGCTCTCGTGCAATAAAGAACATGATGTTGAAGGGTGCTTTCCCTTAACTATACCTTCAACAATATAATCAGTTTAGGCCCAAAAGCATGACCCAAATAGGGTGTGAGACAAAGTCCCAATTGGAAACCACCCAAAGCTCTATGCCTAATAGTTAGTGAATATATGGAAGGTAAGGTATAGTAAGCAGTAACAACAAGCAATAAACAGGATACTACACCGTAGTAACAATCAGCATTTTCTAGCATAATAATAATTAAACAAGAACAACCACTCAAGAAAGTAGAACAAACGGTAACCTCTGAGAAGTTCTCACAGCCTATAACCTAAGGTTAAACCAACAAGTACTAGAAACCCTCTAGGAAGCACACACAGTCTCACCCCTCTAGTTATGCTATAGAATAGACTCTCTATGGAAGCACTCACCATCAATTACCCCTATAGTCTCGTATCGTACAAAAGGCTCTCTAGGGAAGCACTCAATGTCTATTACCCCTGTGGCTCAAGTCGAGGATCTACAGACTCTCTAAGGAAGCACTCAACATCAATTCCCCTTGTGGTCTCACATCATAGTTTAAAGACACTCTGGAGAAGCCCTTAAGTCCATTATCCCTATGGTCCACTACACTAGGTTCTCACATCCCTGTGTAAAACAAACATGCATAGTGTGCATATCGCCCAAAGTAAACCTCAAGAACTACATGACTATCATTCAAAGGAACAACAACATAATAGTACAACAGTTCCACTATCCTACAACTAGGCATGGAAACAGGCAGAACACCGAACACACAAACAAGCATGGAAATCATCCAGATCATAGTAAAAACTACGATATTCTCAAGAAACTACCTCTACATAAGCAATCAAGAAAAGAAGGAAACAACAAGGGAAATATAGGAAACACACAATACCCCATTCAAGGGTATTGGAGGAATGTGCACAAAATATCCACAGACTGCCTACAGAAAGGCTCAAACAACCTACCTTGATGATAGGAGATCGATATAAGTGAACCACAATGATTGATTCTCCATAGAACGTCGAGGATCTGAGAAAACATAAAAAATGCTCTACCCATGATATCATGAGAAAATGGAGGAATTGGAAAACAAGGCTCTAGGAGAAGGAAGAACTCACCGCTGCTGTTCCAACATAATCGAAGGTGGTTGAAATGGAGATTAGACAAGGGATCGGGAATTCGAAGAAGAAACACGGCTGTATGGGTCGCTCTCAGATGAAGAACCTGGAGAAGGAGTGTGTTTTGTCCGTCAGGTGCGACCCCAGTCTGTTTAGTGAAAGAAAAATAAAATACACGACATGTACATCTGGGGTACATGGTGAGTACTCTGTTATACTGTACTCCACTTTAAGCAGCCGCCACATCACCTTTACACACTATGTGTGTGTCCCGGACACAGCCAGCACACGGCCTAGCGTGGGAAGGGAGTACACGACATGTACATAAAAAGTACACGGCGTGTACTTTGAAAATTTCCAGAAACCCCACTTTTCGCAAAAAATCTAGAAAAGGAAAGTCATACCTAAAATCTAAGATCTGGATTCTTACAAACTTCCCCCCTTAGAGAAATTCTTCCCTGAATTTCCCTAACGAGGCGGAGAACAAGAAACCCTGAACCGCTCTGGCCACTGCGATCATACATCGGCCTCCCTCTCCCAGGTCTCGTCCTGTTCACGCTCGTGCTTCCGTAGCACCCATACTAAAGGAACAGATCACCCACAGAGAACCTTCATACTGTGATTGACAATCCGGATGGGATGCTCTTTAAATGACACATCCTTTTTGAGCTCAACCTCCTCAGGTTGAAATTCATGAGATGTGTCTAAAAAGTAATGTCGGAGTTGAGAGATGTGGAAGACGTCGTGCATGGCCCGGTACATCTGAGGTAACTACAGCTGATAGGAAACTGGCCAAACTCTATCCAACACCTCAAACAGCCCGACGTACTATGGGGAAAGCATACCCCGTCTCTGAATTCTCTTGTGTCCCAACCTCGGTGTGACACGCAGGAAAACTTGATCCCCAGCCTCAAACTCCAGAGGTCTTCTCTGCTGATCAGCATAAGACTTCAGTTGAGACTGTGCTGTAGCCATCATTTTCCCAATAAACTCTTACTATTCTAAGGTATCCTAAACAAGACAAGGTCGCAGTATAGATGCATCTCCTTCCTCCAGCTAGTATAAAGGTGACCGGCATGGCATACCATACAACGCTCTCGCAAGGTTCCATCTGAATAGTCACCTGAAAAATGTTGATGTAGGCGAACTCTGCGAGAGGGATATGCTTTTCCAAAGAACCAAAAAAGTCTAGAATGAAATCTCGGAGCATATCCCCATTAACCTAGATCGTACGCTTGGACTAGCCATCTATCTGGGGATTTTATGTTGTAATCAAAAGTACCTGTATACCCAGAACCCATTGAAGCCCCCTGCAGGAACCGAGAAGTAAAGCACTCATCCCTATCTGAAACAATGTAGTGTGGAACTCCATGCAGATGTACAATCTCACGTATGTATAGTTGTCCCAGATCATCAACACTGAAGGTATCTTTGATTGGTAAGAAGTGAGCAACCTTCACAATCCTGTCGACGATAACCCAAACAACATAGTTACCTTTAGGCGACCTCAGCAATTCGGTCATGAAGTCCATCTCGAGATCGTTCCACTTCCACTCTAGAATGGGAAACTACTGTAAAAGGCCTGCTAGTCACTGAGGCTCCACCTTTACCTGCTGACAAGTAGAACACCTCAAGATGAAACCACCATCATCCCTCTTCATACTTGGCCACTAGTAATGGCGATAAAGATCGTGATACATCTTGGTGATGCTAGGATGAACTACCCAAACTGAGGAATGAAAGTCCCGCATCATCTCCTCGTGCATGTCTACATGCACCCATACGCCTCCATGGGAATGCAAGATCACATCCTCACCCACTTTCTATCCAGGAAGAGGTTCTTCTCTTGACACACTCTCCCGTAGGACTAAGCCTTTTGAGTCTGATAGCTGACTCACCCGTACCCGATCACGAAGTGTAGAGGAAACAGCTACATAAGATAGGTTAGTCTGTCTCTGTCTGTCGTGCACCTCCAGATGGATCTTAGAGAATAGAGCCATAAGAGGCCACTCACTACTGGCCTCCTGAACTGCCTGAATCTGATTTCTTCTGCTCAATGCCTCTGCCATTGTGTTACCCTTCCCCAGCGTATAGGCAAGATCAAAATCAAAATACTGGAGATTCTCGACCCACCTGCACTGTCTCAGATTTAGATCACGCTGAGTGAAGATGTACATGAGAATCTTTTGGTCGGTTAAAAAAAATGTTCTCTCCCATAAGGTAATGTATCTAATAGCACAAGGCTTGAAAAATAGCTGCCAACTCTAGATCATGCGTCAGGTAGTTTCTTTATTGTGGCCTCAACTATCGAGACTCATATGCAACGACTCCATCTCCCTCCATAAGCACAACGCCGAGTCCGATACCTGAAGAATCACAATAATCAGTATAGCTCTTGAATGGCTATGTAAATACTAGTATTAGTGCTGACGTGAACCTTCCCTTATGCTCCTGAAAGGCTGACTTTCAAGAACCTGACCATAAGAACTTCACCCCCTTCTTGGTCGGACCTATCAATAGTGATGCTATGTGTGAAAAGTCTTGAATGAAGTGTTTGTAGTACCCAGCCCACCCTAAGAAACTCCATACCTCAAAAACATTCTTCTGCTGCACCCAGGAAACTACAACTCTAACTTTCTCTAGGTCCACTGATACTTCTGCCTATGAGATGACGTGACCCAAGAAGTGAATCTAATCCATCCAAAAGTGGCACTTTGAGAGTTTAGCATAAATCTAATGCTCTCTCAGTGTACTTAGAATGATCTCAATATTGTTAGAATGGTTGTGCCGAGTGTGAGAGTACACCAAGATATCATCCACGAAGACCATGATGAGGGAATACATGTAAGGATAGAACACTCTGTTCATTAGTTCCATAAAAACTATAGGCGTATTCATGAGAATGAACGACATGACTATATACTCGTAGAGACCATACTTGCTCCTTAAGGATTTTCGAGGTATATCTAATTGTCTAACGTGCATCTGATGATAACCGGACCTCAAATTGATCATTGAGAACACCTGGGCTCCACAATGCTGATCAAAGAGGTCATCAATCATCGGCAAGGGATATCTGTTCTTGAACGTCTACTAGTTCAGCATCTGATAATCCACACATAGCCTAAGGGTGTCGTCTACCTTAATCTCAAACAGGACAGGCGATCCCCAAGGACAAGTACTAGGTCAGATGAAACCCTTTTCCTGCAACTCCTCCAACTACTTCTTGAGCTCCTACAACTCAGGTGTAGCCATCCTATAGGGAGGAATGGACACCGGTGCCGCTCCTAGCATGAGCTCAATAGAAAATTTCACCTCATGCTCCGGAGGAAAACCTGAAAAGTCCACTGGGAAGAAATTCTCTGAAACAATCCACCACTGAAGGAAATTCCTATTATGAAGTCCCCTGGTCATCCAAATAAAGACTAGAAATATGGGTCGTCTCCCTTCCTAGCCCATGATGCTCGAGTCCTGTTCGACTCGCCTGAACATCTCATTCACCTCTATGAAGAAAATATTCACCATATAGTTAAATGAAACTCACCCTGTGGCGATAACAGTCGACGACTTCCTGGACGGGAACCAACCAGTCCATCTCGAGAATAACATTATAGCCTATTATCTCTAGGATATAGAGATCCCATAAGAAACGATACCCTGCAACCTCGAGAGGGCACTCTCTGCACTGATATACAATATATGTCCTTGCTCTCAAAGGTGTGTCTAGTGTCAACAAATCGGCAGAAGAAATGATACAGATCCTAAGGCTCTCCACAAAAGAAAAAAAATAAAACTATGCGTAACACCCATATCAAAAAGAGATGAAGAAAAAACCAAGGATACTAAAATCGTACCTCGAATGGTAGAAGGTCTGGGATCCTGCTCTTTATAGATCAACTCCACCACAGAATTCTGACCTGCCTCGCGGCCCTATGACCTTACCTGGCCACTATGAGCTGATCCTCCCAGCTAGTACTGAAGGACTGGTGACTGACTGCCACGACCACGACCTCCACCTCAGCCCTAATGGCCTGATGAACTCTAGTTCCCCAACTGGTGAGAAACTGGTGATGCTGCTCCCGAATGAGGAGTCATGGAAGAACCCCCGTCACCATCTACTAGTGAGAAAACCTGGCAGAAACGTTGAGGGTGACCCATCTTTCCACAATATTGGCACACCATTGGGTCTCTCTGGCACTACGGCCTCATGTTCCCTACCCTTCCTCACATGAGGCATACTACCTGGCTACCTGAAGATGTATCTTTCCTCCTCGTATCACCGTGCGTAGACTCCCCACGGCGCTTCATGTTGTATACTAGAGGAACACTAGCTCTGGAAGGAGAACCACCCTGGCTCGCAGCTTCGGAGTATCTCAGATCGTGCTCCACAATTAGTGCCTGGTTGACGATGGATGTGATAGAATTCAACTGGATGAGATTCACCTACAAGTGGATCTCCCGCCAGAGACCATTCTCAAACCTCCATGCCAAGAACACCAAACATCCATCCCGAAGGGGTGTGAAACAATGTAGCTCGGTGAAACGAGAGGAGTACTCCATAATAGAAAGAGTACCTTGATCTATACTCTTAAACTACCAATCTAGATCGGCCCTCAATGTCTCCGGGTAGAAGTAGTCATAGAACACACGCTGGAACTCCTCCCAAGCCATAACCTGATGATGACCAGCCTGTGAGATCATGTCCCACCACCTCTTCATGGAGTCTCAAAGCATGTAGGTAGAGAGCTTGACCCACCTCTCTAGAGGTGTCTCCAGATGCTCAAAGATAGTCAGCATGGAATTCATCCATGACTCTGTAGCCTCTGGTTCTCCTTCCCCTAAGAAAGTAAAAGCATGCTGCTGCTGGAAAACCCACGTTAAGTATGCCATAGACGCGGGAGGAGGCAGTGCTCCCTGGAATGTTTACATCATCCTCATAAATCCTTTCCTGAACTGCGCATCAACTCCTACAACTGGTATGACAGTAGGTGCCAATGCTGGCCTGACCAGATGATCAGCAAGAAGTCCCAATTCAGCCATTTCTTGTGTCTGATCACCGTCTGGCAACTGACGTACATCTGGAGGACGTCTCGGAGGCATAGTTCTGAATGATCAAAATCATTCCATATATTAGGAAAACAAGGATAGAGAACAAAGGAGTACAACAAGGGAATAGTAGAATGAAACACTCAATATTTACAAAACATAACTACACTGCGTGTATAAACTCTATACGGTGTGTACTTAACTCTATTCCCATGCATGTGTCTCTTTGCACGGCTAACCCACACAGTATTCTTAAACTAAGACTACACACCGTGTTCCTGGTGGACACAGTGTGTAGTAGACAAGGTTACAATGACTCGTGTTGTTAGTTACACGTTCGGCTACACGGCTGAGTCTATACGACTTGTTCCAAACACACACGGTGTGTATGTAGTGATTTTTCCAAACCCGTGTTGTTGGTGACATGGCCATGTACACAGCTCACCTTTATATGGTGTGCTCTAAACAAACATGACATGTATAGGAGGAGAGAATTTCGTCTCGTGTTGTTCATGACACAGCTGGGTTCTAAGGACAAGGATACACGACATGTTCATACAAAACATGGCGTGTATAACACGAGTTTCCCCAACCTGTGTGGTTAGTTACACAGCTGGGTACATGCTCACTACTACACGGCGTGTACCTACAGTACACGGTGTGTTCCTGGTGATTTTCACAACCCGTGTATCTTCTCTCACAGTCAGTGACATGGTTTAAAACTACACTGTGTGTATATTTATTGTACACGCCGTGTATTCTAGGTTTTTCTAGATAGTAGCTCAGAAACTGCATCGAGGCCCATAAAATGCAGAAAACAAGGTAAGTAGGTTCCAAATTCTGATCCTTGAGGGGCCGTACTCCCCACGAATCAAATCTTGGCATCCAATACAATCAAATGTAAGGAAAACAGGTCAATGATTCACCAATTTCTTATTCAAGAGGGCCCATAACACCTCGAGAACCAATATTTGGCATTCATTTAAGAAAGGTACAAAACAAAAACCTTTCTATCAAAATGCACAGATTCTATCAAGAACCTATCAAAACAGCATGCAAAATATACACAAAGTCTATCACAACATCATGCAATTGCTAATACACCCTAGATGGCATGGCAAGAATGCATGGCATATGATTTATAACAAGTTCCTATATGATGCATGAGATGGAATATCGTTATCTCATCGGGTTTCAATAGAAATATAACCACAATATCAATAACAATAACAACACAAATCATATGAATCACTACAGGTGAAATCATATAAATTGTAAAATCTATATACCAGAAAACTGAAATAATCGAGGTAGTATGGATTTTCCCTATAAATAGGTTAGCTACTCCCAAGCATAGCTTAATACTAAGTACCAAATCTGCCCTATCCCTTGCTAAAGGATCCAAACCATAAATCAAGAGAAAATAACTCCTCTAATAATAATTTGAGACATCCCAGTTCTAGGAGCCACCTAGAGGCTCCCCGTACCCAGTAGGTCACATGGCCTAAAGCACATTTCCACGAATGCCATAGGCTACCGAATAGTAGCGAGGGCCTTGGGTCTGATAGTGGGGAAACTATTCCGTCATTGGCAGAGTACACAGCTAATGAGAAAACAAATAACAACAATAGCGGAAGCAGTATACATCTAGGTAAGAGTAAATAACAACAAACTGATAAATAAACAACCAGGGAAGCAGCGTATAAAAATGATGCAAGATACACATATGTCCAGGAAAACAGGAAATAAGCTCACAATGCTGAATACAGTACTAAACCCAATTACAAAAGAAAAACAAATGAGAAACTTCTCAGCATCTCAAGTCTCGGCTTGGTCCCATGCTCTCCAGCTCTATTGCAATCAAGAACCTAAAGTAGAAGGGTGCTTTCCCTGATCTATACTTGTATCAATATAATCTGTTTGGGCCCAAAAGCATGACCCAAACATGGTGTGAGACAAAGTCCCAGTAGGAAACAACCTAAATATCTGTGCGTAACAGTCAGTTAATATATGGAAGGTATGGTAAATTAAGCAGTAATAATAATCAATAAACAAGATAATACACCACAGTAACAATCCACAGTTTCCCGCATAATAATATGCAAACAAGAACAACCACTAAAGAAATTAGAACAAAACAGTATCCTCTGTGTCTTTCTCACAGCCTAACCCATATGGTTCAACCTACAAGTACAAGCAACCCTCTTGGATGCACACACAGTCTCGACCCTCTTGTTTAGTTAAAAAATATACTCTCTGAGGAAGTACTCACCGTCAATTCCACCTTTAGTCTCGTATCGTACTACAGGATCTATGGGGAAGAACTCAACATCTATTACCCATGTGGCCCTTATCGAGGATCTAATGACTCTATGAGGAATCACTCAACATAAATTCCCCACGTGGTCTCACATCATAGTTTAAACACACTCTGGAGAAGCCCTTACGTTCATTCTCCCTACGGTACACTACACTAGGTTCTCACAACCCTATTTAAAAAAAACATGCATAGTGCGCGTATCGCCCCATGTAAACCTCAAGAACTACATGGCTATCATTATAAGGAACAATAACATAATAGTACAACAGTTCCACTATCCTACAACTAGGCATGGCAACTGGAAGAACTTCGAACAAGAAAACAAGCATGGAAATCAACCAGAGCATAGTAAAAACTACCCTATTCACAAGAAATTACCTCTAATTAAGCAATCAAGAAATGTAGGCAACAACAAGGGAAAAACAAGAAACACACAATACCCTGTTCAAGGGTATTAGTGGAATTTGCACAAAATATCCACATACTTCCTAGAAAAAGGCACAAACCACCTACCTCGACGATAGGAGATCAATATAAGTGAACGACGATGATTGATGCTCCTTAGAACATCGATGATCTGAGAAAACGTCAAAAACGCTCTACCCACGATATCTTGAGAAAAGGAGGAATCGTAAAACAAGGTTCTAGGAGAAGGAAGAACTCACCGCTGAGGTTCAAACCTAATCGACGACGGCTGAAACAAAGATTAGACGGAGGCTCGGGAATCCGGAAAAGAAATGCGGCCATACGGGTCACTCTCAAACAACGAACCTGGAGAAGGAGTGTGTTCCGTCCATCAGGCGCGACCCCGGTCTATTTAGTGAAAAAAAAAGAAAATACACGATGTGTACTTTTGGGGTACACAGTGTGTACTCAGTTTTTTCGTACTCCACTTTTAGTGGCTACCACCTCACCTCTACACACAATGTGTATGGCCCGGACACGGCCAGCACACGGCCTGGCGCGACAACCGAGTACACGACGTGTACTCAATAAGTACCCGGCATGTACTTAAAAAATTTCCAGAAACCCCACTTTTCTCAAAAACTCCAGAAAAGGAAAGACATACTTGAAAACGAAGATCCAGGTTCCTAAAATTACCACCCAAGATTCCATCCTCCTGTAGTGGATGTTTCCGTAGTTTTCCAACTTAGGTTCCTCTCTTAATGAAGCTGTGTCAAAAACCCCAACCTGAGCTCCATTAAAATATAGGGGGAGGGTGAGTAATGCATCGAAAAAATTAATGAGGTTCATTAATGAGTTTTAAATTAGTGAACCTCTAAATTACCAATGGTGTGGTTACACAATTCAGAGTAAATCCATTAAATGGATTGAAAACCCATCGGTCCCACCAACATTGCTCCACAAAATGTAGGATAACAAAATAGAAATTTTTATGTTATTTTATTATTTCTTTAAATGTCGCAAAAAATGACTTTTTCACCCGAACAACTATGTTCAATGTTATTCTCCCTATAAGTAAATCCCAGTACTACGGAATCAATGGTGATCTCATATTTTTAATCTGAGCACTAGTTCAATTGATAGGTATCCCCACTTGCAAGATTACTAAACGTACCTTAAAAAAGTTCAATAACTATTAACAGTCACCCTCATCTTTCATCAGTCATGGTTTGGATCTTCCTAGGGGAACTCACCCTCACAAGCTCAACAATACTCTCAAATTTCAATTAGAGTTTCAATTTAGGTATGATAGAATATAACATTAAAATAATTGTTACATAATTATTTTAGAGATGACCACAAACTAACATTAACTGTTTTCCAGTGTCGGTCAGTGTTAGGATCTGTCAGTGGTTGTCTCAGATATTTAATTGGAATATCCATTCATGAGTTATAAGAATTTAAAAAATAAAATAATTTTATTTAATTATTTTATTTACAATTATTCCATTTTGGAGTTTTCTCACAAGAGGCTTGCGCCGACTAAACATAAGTCGTGCCAAGGGTAAACCCGCCATCCTGAATAAAACGGTGCCCTCAAATTTATTATTTGGGAACCTATTTAAGAGTTATTCATCATTTTTAGGTAAATTCTAACACACCCAATTTAATGCTTAACATTTTTCAATGGATCATTCAGGGAACTTCGGGCCTCAAAAACATGTGCTGTCAATTTTTAATGTCTCATAATAATTACATATAATTATAAGAAATATACTAACTTTCTGGGAAATTATATTATCCCCACCTTAGGGATTTACATCCCCAAAACCCAAAACAAAGGAAAATCAATCAGATGAGGGTACTGAGCAGGAATCTGAGCCTCCCTCTCCCATGTTCTATTCTGGAGGATCTCGTGCTACCACCAAACTCGAACCAGAGGTATTGACTATCCATGAAGGACTCACTCCTGTAGATCCACTATATCCACTGGGAACACTATTAATGTCTCCCCATCATCATTGTCCAACTATCCCTAGTCGATAATATGTGAAGGATCAAACATGATTCTGCTTAACAACGACCCTTGGAAAATGTTATGCATCGAGTGCATCCACGGGGGAAGATCTTGGTAGTACTCCACCTCACCAACTCTACTAAGAATCAGGAATGGTCTGATGAACCTCAGATAAAGAGTGATGCCCCATCCAAATCTCTACAATCTGCATCGAGGTGTGGCCCATTATAAGACATGATCTCCCTTCTCAAACTCCATGGGTGTCTATCTCCTATGGTCAATAAGACTCATTACGACTCTTTGCGGTCTTCATCTACTCATGTATTCTCTACACCAGCTCAGTGGAAGCCCGTACTAACTCTAGACCCATTAGTTCTGACTCCCCTTGGTATGTCCAACATATAGGTGACCTGTAAGTTCTCCCGTACATGGAATCAAATGGATCTATTTCGTTGGTGGATGGATAACTATTTTTGCATGAGAACTCTACCAATGGAAGGTGGTCCTCAGAACTATTTCCAAAATCTAGGATTCAAGAACGAAGCATGTGATTGAGTGTCTAAATGGTCCACTCTGTCTGAAAATCTATCTGAGGTTGAAAGGTGGTGCTCATGCGTAGCTGAGTCACGAAATCCTCATGAAATACCGTCCAAATGAAGGATGTAAAATGAGCATAATTATTAGAGATGATCATCGATGGAACCCTGTAAAGTTGAAAAATATCTTCTATATAGAGGCATCCTAATCCCTCTACTGATCCCTACTCTTGGATGGGTAGAATGCGGGCCGACATGGTCAGTCGGTCAATGATCACCCAAATGGAATCATGGACAATGGACGTATGTGGTAGCCCCATCACAAAGTCCATGGATTTACCATCCCACTTCCACATTGGTACATCATGTGGCTGATCAAAGCCTGCCTAGACTTAAAGCTTAGCCTTCACATGTTGACATGTGAGGCATCAAGAAACAAACTCTGCCACTACTTTCTTCATTCCTAGGCACTTGTACTTACGCCGATGGTCCTGGTGCATCTTCACCACCCCATGATGTACCAGAAAATGGGAAGTATGGAACACTGTAATAACCTCCTCTCGATGCATAACTGGTACCATCATGAGTCCTCTGATGAAAAAAACATGCTCCCCACCTTCAAAGAATTCTTTAGGAGAGTATCATGAGGATATCTTATCAGGTCGAGCCTTTAGTCAATGTCCACCCGATGTGCCTCCCAATCTCATATGAGTGGGGGTGTGATATTAATAGATTATAGGTAATCGTTCCATCATTATCTATGAAGGAAAACTGTAACATGGCTAGCTACTCTTTCGCCTCACTCAGCAACAATAATCCAATCCTTATGGTGTGTGCATTTTTCCCCACGTCCCCCTTCCCAGGAGTGTATACTATCTCAAAGTCATATTCCTGGAGGAAATAAAACCATCACTACTATCTCAACTACATAAAATCCTAGAGGAACCTTTATAAAAACGTGAAAGGCTACCCCATTTAATTAATCGGTGTGGCATCGACCCTTTGGTAGTGGGTAATCATTTTCCACGACCACTTGGATAATGTTACGGTAAGTCCCACATAACCTCAAACACTGGGTCTTACTTAGACCTTCTTCTACTGGAATCTCTTCATCCTCACCATGGGTTGTGCTTTAATTTTATATTCTGACAAGGGTTTCAGAACTTTAGAATAGTCAAGTAAAAATATCTGGTAGTTCCAATCCAACCCTAGAAAACTCTACGCCTTAGTCACACTTCTAGGTGGCTCCCAATAAAGCACTACCTCTATGTTCTCTGGATCCACTGTATCTACAAACTCCGAGATAATGTTGCCCAAGAAGTGGCCATCCCATATCTAGAACTGGAACTTCACGAGCATTTCATAAATATGATTCTCTCGGAGTGTATCCTGAACTATCTATAGGTGGGTGTTGTGCTCCTCCTCCGACACCGAGTATACCAAGATGTCTTTAATGAATACCACCATGAATAAATCGAGTTAAGGATGGAATATTTTTTTCATGAACCCCATGAAAACTTCTAGAGTGTTTCTCATGCTGAATGGAATCACCTAGAACATGTTATGGCCATAAAAACATCTAAATTCCTTCTTAGGTACTTCCTCATCACGTACACTATGATGGTGGTAGTCGGATCTGAGGTCTATCGTCGAAAACCATCGATCTCCCTTTATCTATTAGAAGAGATCATCAGTCCTTGGGAGTGGATACTTTTTTTCCATGATCGCCTTTTTTAGGATTCGATAGTCCACACAACGCCTTAGACTCCCATCTGCCTTATTGGAAAACAAAATCATGGATTCCTAAGGAGAAACATTGACCCTTATAAAACCCTTATTCTGCATGTCCTCCAACTATACCCCCATCTCATGAAGCACTAAGGGAGCCATTCGATATGAGGGAGTAGATATCGGTATCATCCCAGCATAAAGGGTGATGTATAATTCTACCAATCTATGAGTAGGTAGTCCCGGTACATCATCAAGAAAAACATCACCCGACTTTTCCACTACTACATGATAACATGGACTCCTTACATCAACTCCTCTGACGGTATGTCTTGCCAAATGATGATTAAATGGCCTCAATAAAATCCGAGTAAGTCTATCATGTTCTGCAAAGGATCCCTTCTCATAGGTGAATGCAAACCTAGTCCTATCCTCACAGACACACCGCACTTTTCTCTTAAAAAGATCAATCTGAGTATGGAGTATGGATATCCAATCCATATCCTAGATGATGTCGTAAGGCCCCGACGCTACTACTAGGAGATACCAGTTGAAGATAATTCCTCAAAACATTAGAGGCCTTTATCTCTAGAACTCGTGCAATGCGTTCAAATAGTGTGAACAATTTTCTAGTGGGGTTGGTGGAAATTGATACCCTCCAATTGTTGGTGCTGCTGGTACACCACCCATAGGTGCCAACATTGTAAGAGGGCCCTACACCTAATCCTTGTCTCTTAGTAGCCCATCATCATGTACTATCTCTGTAATTCTAGATGGTTTTCTATGTGGAGGCATCCTAAAAAGGAGTTGGTGCACCATGGTCCCTATGTTATACCTGGTGAGATGACTCAAAAGAGATCAAAAGTAAAATATTTCCAAAACACACACAATCAGTTTTTTCATGCACTAAGTTGGAAATCAGAATTCAAGGTCCTAATATATGGATACCTCAGTCGCCACATCAATGCAATACTCCCCAAAAAGAAAACCACACATAATACACTTTACACTATTTCTCTATTAAATAGATTAGAATCCTAGTTCTACAGTATAACCAACTACTCTGATACCACTTTGTAATGACCCATCCCTCGGGACCCAAGCAATGACTACCCCATTCCCACCTTCCATAGGTTAGGTGTTGGCGACTAGAACTAGGAAGGTGTATCCCAAAAATGGGAAGGAATTTCCATTAAACCAATACAAACACATAATCCATGAACACAACAAGAAGCAACCATGTAATAAAACTACAGTAGTAAAAGTGTGTAATGTATGTAAAGAGGAAGAAATACAAGCCCAAATAAAATTATACAACTACAATAGAAAGCAGAAAATAGATCATGTGATAATCCACCAAGGATCTTACCTGAAGGGTAGGTACAATTCGTCTCTACAACTCTACATGTCGACTAATCACCTCTGTGTACTGCCTGGTCCTGGCTCAGATACTCTCAGCCGAGCTGCTCGTTGTTTTCATAAGACACAACAAGGTTGGGGTGAATTACATGTAGGGGGTATTATAACAATACCTATTAGAAACCCCTGGACACCTAAAGGTCTCTCATAATTCCACAATGGAAAACCACAAAGCATGATCTCAATTATAGAGAACAAAAAAAAGACATAGTTCAAAGCAGGTATAAATTAAGTACATAAGTACATATGATTAGTTTTAAAGCGAGATAATCTTATTATATCGAGTTTTCTGTGGCTAATCCACAGAAGATCGCTCAGTACTAACCCCCATTGACCCACATAGGATCGGTAGGTACTAACCCCAGCTGACCCATAGTGGATCTGACCCACCGAGGATCGATAGATGCTTACCCCTGCTGACCCACACAGTATCCGACCCACCTAGGATCGATAGGTACTAACCCCCACTGACCAAACCAAGATCTAAACCACACAAGATTGATATGCACTGAACCATACAGTATCACTGAGCACTGACCCACACAGGATCTAACCCACACTGGATCGATAGGTGCTGATCCACACAAGATCGCTAGATGCTTATCCACACAATATCTCTTGGTTCTAATCCAAAAAGGATCTCTAGGTGATGATACACACGAGATCTCTAGGTTCTAATCCAGAAATGATCGCTTGGTGTTGATCCACACATGATTTCTATTCATTGTTCACATCTCATCATGGCACTGGAATTTCTACACCCGGTGCACTTGAGATTAGGAGTATATTATACTTATGATTTTTGAAATGCCTTAACTACCACAAAGATACATTATGCATTTACCAAAATGACTTTTATGTCATAAGGGTACCAATTAAATAGAAGGCACGTCAATCAAATGCTCGGTCTGGGTGTTATAAGCTTTTTAATGCCAAGGGCCTGGTAGGATTCATGTTCGATCTTGCCCGGACATAATGAAACATTCTTGAAAACGCATGTGAAGAATCTAAAATGGACAATCTCATTCCAAGGATTCATGCACCATAGACAGTTCATCAAATGGTCATCTGGTTTGCGAGATACTGCCTTTTAAGCATACCTAGGCTGAGATGAGTCTGGGTCTGGTCTGACCCCGCCCAGCCCAAACTAGCTGGACCGTAGCAGGATCAACCCACTAGATGGTGGACTGGACAACCCTACTTTAGCAGGGTTTAGCCCAGTGGGCAGTCTTGCCCAATTGCTGGTGCGGTCTGCCTGTCTGGTGACCCGCGCAGAGGGGCTCTCTTCCCCCTTCCAGAACAACTTATCTGTCATTCAGTTTTTATGTAACTGACGGTGCCTCGAGGCACTACCTCACTATCTACAGAACCCACAGGGAGTGGGTACCCCTATGCAGTTGATTTTGACCCACGACTATCACCTACGGCATGCGACAGCACACCGCTCTTCCGCAAACATGGTAATCCAAGAGTCGGCCACCCTTCAGTCCGTCGCAGCGCCAACCGATGCCACTATTCTACCACCTCTCTCTTCCACTGGTGCCAGTCTCTTGCATTAGCGCATCCTTCTAGGGGCTTTGGTGATGTTCCATGTCTCCGTTATCACTTCATTAGTGTGCCTACAAGCCTCTTGGAATGTCGGCGTCACTGTGAGCCTCCCCGTTTCAAGTTCCATCATGTTGAGAAAACCGCCCCCAAGAATGCAACGATAAAATAAGTGGTAGAGGGTCCTGGCCTTATTCATTTGGCCTACTCCCTCCACATTAGCATCATAACATGATTGAGATTAATTCATCTAAAAACTCCAACAATTAGTCGAGACAATCCCATAGAATTAATCTATAAAAAACCCCATACCACGAGAATAGTTGGAGGTCTCATAGTTGTGGTGGGAGAAGAGTCCTCATTGGATAAATTCTACAGCGTTTGTCGATCCCAGATCATTCCATCCAAAGCATCCATCCTCCATTGGTGCAAGTTTTCATAGTCCATTGACATAGGTTCCTCGATAGAAAATTCAGTGTCAAAAACCCCATCATGAGCTCCATTTAAATAGAGTGGGATGGTGAGTAATGCATCGAAAGAATTAATGATGTTTATTAATGAGTTTTAAAATAATGAATTTCCTAATTACCAATGTCGTGATTACAAAATTGACGATTCAATCCATATAATGTCTTGGAAAGCCATCGGTCCCACCACTGTTGCTCAATAGGAGGTAGGATAATAAAATAACAGTTATTATGTTATTTTTTTTAATTTTTTAAAAGTCTCAAAAAACAATCTTTTTTATCTGACCAATTGTGGTCAAAGTTAAGAATCCCTTAAGAAAATCCCAGTGTCGTGGATTCATAGGTTTCCTTATATTTTTAATCAGAGGATCGGTTCAAATTAAAGAAATTGCCACCTACACATTTATTGAACGTACATTAAAAAAAGTTAAAATTTATTAACAGTTGCCCTCAACCTGTTCTGGTCGAGGTTAGGCTCTATTTTAGGAGAAAACAGCCTCATGTGCTTAATGGTACTCTCGTATTTCCAATATGATTACCATTTAGGAGTTATATAATTTAACAACACAATAATGGTTACATAATTATTTTATTTATGGCCAAAAACTAGCTTTCACTATTTGACAACGCCGGCCATTGTTAGGATCTTCCTAATGAAATCATACCCTCACAATTTCAGTGGGGGTATTATATTTTTAATATGAGTATACATTCGTTAGTTATAAGAATTTGAAAAAAAATTATTTAATTATTTTTTTAAGTTTATGAAATTTTTAGGTTTTATAATCGGGGGCCTATGCCGACTATACATAAGTCTCATCTAAGATAAAAACACCATCCAGAACAAAAATGTGTCCTTAAATTACTGATTTGGGAACCCGTTATTGAGTTATTATAGTTTTTCAGGAAAACTGCTCATGCGCGCTATTAAAAGCTTAAAATTTTTCGACGAATCATTCTGGGAACTACGGGCCTCAAGAATCATGTGCTATTAATATTCACAGTCCTGTAATAATTCCATATAATTAAAAAATATTATGGAATTTCTTGGACATTAAAATATATTTCATCATTACCATGCATGAAAATTATAATTGTAAAACATACCATATCGCTTTATGGAGGTGGTAGTCCATACCTAGGCATTAGTGACGTTTTAATATTTCAACAGATTGAATGATAAGAATATATATGTGTTATTATAATTATAGAATCATAATTTGATCATAAATAGAATATATATTCCTTACTAATTTATTTATAATAATCCAAGCAAATTTTTCATGAAAAACTAATTAAACAGCTACGTGGATATGATAAGCTGTACGTACGCATGAGTGATCTTTTTTCATTCCATAGGATATAAAATAGAAGGATAATGGTTGTATCATAACAATAATATAATATATGTATATTTATGATACTATATTTATTATTTTATTTGTATGAAATAAATTATGTTGAATTCGAATAATAAATAAATTTGAATGATCTGATAAAAAAATTATATCTTCTTCGGTATACATCATCTGGATCCCGTATTAAGGCCCCTAGTAATTGTAGTATAAGAATAAAAGAACCTCCAAATAATTTATGGAGAAGTTACATGAAATTTCTTATGGTTTTTTGTCATATAGTTGGCTTAATGTGGTGTAAAGAAAAGAGATAAGGTGTTTCCTTCTATAAGTATGGGAGATGGTGCACACATGGAATTATATAAAGTATTAAATTAATATAAATTTATATCCATTACGCAATTGATGAAAATTGATATAATTATTATATTATATTATTATGAGTCAAAAAATCTGATAAAATTAAATATGGTCATGTTTTCGTCATGTTTTTATGCTTATCACTAATTTTTTACACCCCTCACTAACTATATTTATCATCAATAACAGTGAAAACTATTTCTATAATAAATATTCATAATTGAAGTAAAAAGGTGAAAATTTTTGTGATGGTATGTGGAGTCTGATATACTCTATAATACCAAATGTATGATTGAAATAATATAGATACTGAATGAAGTATCTCATAATACTCAAAACACAAGAGGGGTGAATTATATACTTAAAAACATTCGTTTGGATCTTTTAATGATGATTATGTTTAACGAGGTTAAAAAACGTAATTCACAATACCTCTAGATCTACACACTTGCTAGATTCAAAAAATATGATTCTGAGAAAGTGATTCCAGAAATAATGGTTCCGGAATATGAAACATAATGAATGTTTACAAAGATAAATATTCTACCTTAAAGCATATAGAATCTTACTAAATCAAAGTATAAAAGTATAAGGAAGTATAAGATAGTTATACTTTACTCAACAGTCAAAATGAAGCAGAAAAAATGAAACAAACCATATTACAAGTAATAAGCCTTTTAACCCAAAGAGAAGGGTATCCAACAACCTTGGATATAGGTCCCTTGATTTATACTTTCAAGAAAGTCTGTATCACCCACACTAGGGTAAGCCCTCGATACGAAGATCAGAGTCTGTCTTGCTATCCCCGAAATCCCTCAACTTCAAGGTATTCAGCACCTCTGTCTTCATCAGTAAGGAAATCCTTGAACATTAGGGTAGTCTGCACATCTGTCTTCATATCCCTAGAAGTCCTCAAATATAATCAGCAACATTCGGAGTCGCATGAAGAAAATCTGAACAAGACGTTCAGTACGCCCTAGGCATGAGAGTCTCTCTCTAGAAATCACTTCAACAACCTATAATCTGTAGAGTCATAGAATATTTCATCAATGTTATGATATCATTCAAATGAGCTCTTATTTATAGTCACAACTCCAACGTTCGGCTCCCTCCTCCAATGGCCATATTTTTCCTTGAATTTCAGAGGGACCTGGAAACGTGTCACTCAAAAAATGGTTAGTTCGTAACTGAAAGCATGACATTGTTTTATAACAAAAAACATGTGTAATGAAAAAATTTATTACATAACCGAAATCAAATATTCAGAATGTACGAAAATAAGAGTTCAAAATATAACCAAAAACATATTCGGTGTCTATAATACAAGGATATTTGGATTTTTTTCTCTGGAATTCAAAACCTGAACACTATAGAATTCGGCAGTCTAAATTTCAAGGAAATTCAGAATCTGGATTTAGAATAATTCAGAACCTGATCTTACAGAGTTCGAAGTCAGAGTTAATGAGAATTCTGAGCCAGAACAAAAAAAGTTCATAGTAAAAATTAATTAGAATTCGGAGTCTGAACATACAATGTTCAGAGTCTAAATTCAGAGAACTCTGAGGCAAAACTCATATGATTTTGGAGTCTGAATTCTGAGAACTCTGAGTCAGAACTCCTACGAGTTAGGAGTCTGAATTCAATGAAATCGGAGTCAGAACTCATAAGAGTTTGGAGTCTCAATTCTGAGAACTCGGAGTCTGAACTCAGAAGAGTTCAGAGTTTGTATTCATATCCTAAAAATAGAATGCTCTTTATCTGAGTATTATATGATTCTGAGGTTTTAGATATGAAACAAAATTTTAATGTTATACAAGATAATGAATAATAAAAACAAGTTAAGGATAAATTTCCTTGGGGAAGGAAAACTTTCTTTATTAATGTAAAACATAGGGTAAAATAAAATCTTCCTTGAGATAAGGTGTTTGTGATTTTCAAAACATGAGGATTCGTAATGTAAAAAGGAAACCTTATTGACATAATAATCTTCCACTTTTGGGAATTAACAAACTTCCTTACAAAAATAAAAATATGGAATTAGAAAATATTTTTCTAAACATTGAAAGTAAAACATACCCCCTTATTATATGGGAAAAGATGAATACAACTAACTCCACCTTAGGCATTGGAACAATAAGGATCTTATTCTATATTTCTGGAATGAGATTTTTCATTATCTTCGGTATGGAAATCTCTGTAATGAAAACTCACCCTAAGATAAACACCCCCTTACTTAGGTATATTTCTTCTTTACTTAGTATTATTTTCTCATTTCTCCACCTTTTTAATTTTCAAAAATAATTTGAGGGAATGGAAAAGAAATTATATTACCTGAAATATTAGTAAAACACATCCAAAAGACAATCAACCACAAATTTCATTTATTAGAAAGAATCCATATGAGGATGAAAAAAATACAATAAAAGATTGGATTTCATAAAAGTTATCCATCCTTTTCCATCGGCATCAGCTTCTTAAATATAGTCTTTAGCTTTTTGAGTTCTTTATGATCTTCCTCTACTCACGTAAGAAGGTCATTCTAGTCCTCAACATTATTCTCTAAAGATTTGAATCTTTCATTCTTAGACTTAAGGTCCTTTGCCTGAACCTTCAGGGATTCTTCCTACTTGAAAAGGTTTTCTTCTATCTCATTCAGAAGATCCCTTTCTCTCTTCCAGCATTGATCTATTGAATGCAACATTCCATTCAAATATATTACCTCTTGAATTCGATAATTCTGTTCTACAGTCATATTTTCTTCAAAACTGGTTGTGAGATCCTTGACCTTAAAATATTCAATGTCAAAATCCTCCTTGACAGCATCTTAGAACTCATTATGTTCTATCATTTCTTCGTTTGTATTCTTTAACCAGCTAACCATTTTCTCACAAGACCTTTTATGGGAATCATAGTTGGTGAAAAAATTCTTGAAATTAGCCTCCAGCCTTACACACTTATCCATCACCATGGATACAAAATCCGATTTCTGATTTATTGTATGTTGAAGCATCTGGCATCTAGAGTCTATGCTTAGAAAAACTGGAATTCTCCCAACCAACATTTTCAACGATTGAACAAAAAAATCATGCACAAGGGATTATGATTCAGAATCTGAAATTTTGCTTGGTGAGGATTCTTTATCTAACATAACTGCCTTCCTCTTTGATGATCCACCAGTTTTCTTCTTCTTTACAATAGCTTTGGTAGGTGTCTCAAGTACCACCTATTTTTTATTATCTCTTCTCGAAATTGCTTCCTAATCCGGAGATTTTTGTTCACTGTCAGATATTTAAACAATTCTATATTCATCTATCTTCTCCTTCTGAGCTCCTTCCTTGGCATCTTCTAAATGAATAAAATGATGATTAAGACTTTCTTCCTCAGGCATCTTGTTCACTTCATCTTCATCCTTCTCAGCCCCTTATTTCTAATCATTCCCAGGTGTAGCAAGCATTGGAATATTCTTCTTCTGAGGTTCGGATTGAAAAATTCTCAGATGGACTTTCTTTCTCATGGAATTCTTCATCTTGCATTATGAGATCTTTAGTATTTCCACTACTTTCTTCTTCTTATAATTCTTGTACTACTTATTTTTCTTTTCTTTCTTTCAATTTTTCCGAAGTGACAAAATTTTTACCTAGAGTATCAGGTAATGCTTATACTAAGAAATATTTTGGTACTGGGATACTCACAAATTCTTTCTCAATAGCCTTTAAATGAGATTGATCAATATCTACTTCATTCATATTCTTCTTTTTCTTCTTTTCCTTATCTTCCCATTAAAAGTACTCAAAAGTTTTCTCCTTCAGGGATTTTGTTTCAGTAGGGTCTAGTCCGAACATGGGCTGCCCTTCTTTTCTGTTCATCTTATTTTCCCTCCATTTAGAAACTACCTCATCCAGATATGATTTCTGCTTCTTAGGTTTTGGAGGTACAGATTGAGCTTCCTTAGTTTTTAGGGTTTTCGCTTCTTCTTCTACTACCTTTAACATCATCTTCATTGAAACCTTTCTTTAAGGTTCACCCACTTCTTGTTTCATTGGAACAACATCAGATTCTTCCTCTGGTAGGTCGAAAAATTCTCTATAGTCATTGGGAAAACCAATGTTCTTCATTTTCATACTATCATCACCGACTAGAATAACTTTGAAATTCCTTTGAATCGAACTACATGGAAATATAAAAGATACTAGACACCGAACAATCATCATAGAATGAATAGAAGATACATGATTATTTGAGCCTCCATGTTTTCATTCATAATATTTTCAATCGTAATGAGAATATGCATATCCAAATTGACCTTCCTCAGGTTCACCAAAAAATCTAAGATGTACATGTCACTCTTTTTCAATGTGTCGTTGTCACCTTTTCTTGGAATGATAAATCCATGAACCCATAATTCAAGGATCCGATTATGTGTAGAGAGGTGAGAAATATTTGGCATCTTGATATCTGTAAGACCTAGTCACTCCATAGCTTTCACCTTTACAAAGCTTCCTTGAATATCCAACAACTTATGAGAACAAAATTCAGCTTCTCCATCATATGTAACTCCAATCAGACTAGCTTCCTTAGTTTATGAGAGAGCATAAGTCCTTCCATAGCATTTGAAGGAAAACTATTTTTTTCCATCTTCCTTGACGAAACTAAATAATTCATAAAACACGGCATGAAAATCAAGATATACCAAATCATGATCCTCTAGCTTCGATATGAAAACACTCTTCCGTCCATTCAATTTGATGTTATTTGAAATGATTGAATCATAATTATCGAATATGTTCGAATGCACCAAACATTATCTACACACCTTCCACTCCGGAATTGGGTTGACAGTAGAAAAATCTTTTTGAGAGGATTCTTATGAAGACATTCCGAATTGAGAAAACTCCGAGATGTTTGGAACATGCTTAAGTAGAGGGTCAGAACTTTAGTACGCAAGAGATTGAGATCGATGTGGTAAAAACCTTCAAGGGTCCTTTATATAGGTGTTAGAAGTGACGATTCATCTTCCAAACTCAATCCAATGGCTGAGAATCCTTCTGATTAGATATTATGGTTGATATGATAGCCATATGGAAAACATGATAGAATCCAATATTTTGAGGTTTTAAGAAAAAAATTCAGATTTAAGGAAAAGGGAATCTGAAAATGTTTAAAAACAAATGAAAATACCATCATGCAAATAATGATTACAAAAACATAAGAAAAGATACTTACCTTTCAGATTTCTAGGAATATTATTCATATTGAGGAAAATGTTTTCTTGAAGAACATTAGATTCTTAAAAATTTTGATTACTAATTTTTTTTTGAAAACAAAAAATTCATTACGAAAAATTTTGAGTACAGAAAATTCCATTATGAAAATTGTGAGTACAAAAATCATCATTAAGAAAATTTTGAGTATGAAAATAATTATTACAAAAAAAATTTAGTACGAAAATCTTCATTATAGAAATTATGAGTACGAAAATCTTCATTATAAAAATTTCAAGTAAAAAATTCATCATTATGAAAATTTTGAGTATGGAAATATCTATTAAGAATATTTTGAGTATGGAAATCTCTATTATGAAAATTTTGAGACCACAAAAATAAAATTAGACTATGCAAAGAAAATTTTAGAAAAGAAAAAAACTAACAAAAAAATATACCCCCCTATAAAAATGAGTTTGTTACTATAATAAGATTGATTTTAGTAGGAAGTTAATAATGATGGTTGCCTTACAATTATCATTCCTAACATAGAAATAAAGTATTCAAATCTATCGAAGGGTTATGATTTTGTGAAAATATCGAGAAGTTGATATAGCGTTCTGATAAATGGAAGAATGATATCCCCTTTTAGTGTGTGATCCTTAAGAATGTGATTCTTAATATCTATGTGTTTTTCATGAGAGTGATGTGCATGGTTTTTTCATAAATAATTTTCACTG
Organism: Viscum album; assembly: GCA_963277665.1. Lineage (NCBI taxonomy): Eukaryota > Viridiplantae > Streptophyta > Magnoliopsida > Santalales > Viscaceae > Viscum > Viscum album. The sequence goes on along the minus strand of OY728142.1, from coordinate 420,968,578 downwards.
GTATTATCACAAAAAATTTGTGTTTTGGTAAAACTTATACCGTAGTCTGTGAGTGTATTTTGCATCCACAACACTTGAGCACAACAACTTCCAGCTGCTACATATTCAGCTTCAGCTGTGGAAAATTCTACTAAGTGTTTATTCATACATGACCAAGGAACCGATGAATATCTTAAGAAATTACATGTTCCGGATTTACTTCTTCTATCCATTATATATCCACCAAAGTCTGCATCCAATTTTTTTTTAAAATAAAATAACTTCCTGAAGTATAAAAGAGTCATAAATCCATGTTTCCATTTAAGTAGCAAAAAATTATTTTCACTGCATTTAAATGAGAATCCATAGGATTGGATTGATATCTTGATCATAAACATACTAAAAATATTATGTCTGTATGACTAGTTGTCATGTAAAGTAGACTTCCTATCATACTAGTAAAAGATGTCTTATCTACTGGTTTCCCATCTTTATCCAGATCAAGTGTATTTGGTGTACCAATGGGAGTACATATACTTTTATTGTTGTCATATCCATACTTTTTAAGAAGTCATTTAATATACTTATTTTGGGATATATAGATTCTTTCTGGTTTTTGATAAATTTGAAAACCATGTAAAAATGTTAACTCACCCATCATACTCATTTGAAACTCAGATTTAATTAGATACCTAAAGAAATTAGTTAATGATTACTGATTAGAAGCAAATATAATGTAATCAATATAGATTTGAACAATGAAAACAATTTTCTTATCTTTTTTTTAAAAAGGGTTCCATTTCCATTTCCCATAATATAATTATTTTGAAGAAAAAATCATGTAAGTCCTTCATACCATTCTTGAGGGGCTTTTTGAAGTCCATACAAATCATTGTAAAATTTAAAATCATGTTCATGATGTTTTGTATCTTTAAAACTAGGAGTTTGGTCACCAAAAACATCCTCTAGAACATAACCATTATAAAAATAACATTTCAAAACCATTTGAAAAAGGTTGAAATTGAAGAATGATGTGAAGGAAAGTAAAATATGAATAGATTCAAGTCTAGCTATTGGAGCATAGGTTTATTTATTTTCTATTCCTTCTTGTTGATTATAGCCTTTAGTTACCAATCTAGCTTTAATTCTTACTATGATTCCATTTTCATCACAGTTATTTCTTAAGACCCATTTTAAACCAATAAAAGAAGTTTCCTTACGTATTTCAACCAATGTACAGACATTATTCCTTTCGAATTCATTTAGCTTATTTTTCATAGCTTTAATCCAATCATCACCACCTAAAGCTTCATCAGTTCTTTTTGTTTCTAATTTGGAATGAAATGCTAGATGTTCTACTTTATTTCATAAGGAACTTATATTACTTATTGGTTGATTCACATCACCAATGATACTATCACTATAATTATTCTTTAGAAACAACTGATTTTGGTTTTGTAAAACCTGTTCGTCAACATAGGGTAGGAAATTGTCTTGGGTAAATGCTTCAAGAACTTATTCTTTTGAATCTTCCATATCAGAATGATCTTCTAACAAAGATTGATAATAAGTTTTTGAAAACACATCCGATGATGTAGGTTGGGGTTGTTTGAAAACAAATGAGTCAGTTTCATCCAATTCAACATGTATTATTTATTCAACAGGACTTGTGTTTTTATTGAAAACTATACAACCCTTAGGAGTTGTGGAGTAGAATATGAAAATTATTTCATTATATTTTGTTGCAAATTTGTGTAGATTATCTTTAGTATTTAAAGGGAATTATTTGTAACAAAAAAACATGATGTATAAAAGTCTATGTTTTCTACCATTCCATAACACATAAGGGGTTTTATTAAGAAAAAGTCTAATCAAAACATGATTTATAGTATAACAAGATGTACTTAAAGCTTCAGAAAAAAAATGTTTGGATATAGAATACTCACTCAACATGGTTATAGTTTTCTCTTGAAGAATTATATTTATTCTTTCAACAACACCATTTTTTTGAGGTCTTCTAGGTTCTGTGAAGTTTTGAGAAATGCCTTTTTTACTACAAAATGTTTTAAATTCATAATTTTGAAATTATCCTCCATGATCACTATGAATTGTTATCAAAGGAAGGATTTTTTCATTTTTTACATGGTATCTAAAACTTTTGAAATAAGAAAAGGATTCAGATTTCATTTCTAGAAAATAGACCCACACAAATCTAGTGTAATCATCATCTAAAACAAAGTCATAATACTTTTTTCCAATGCATCCAATTTGTGTTGGACCAAAAATATCCATATGTAATAACTGTAATATACCTATAGTTGAGCCATCACTGACTGATTTAAAACCTGATTTATGTTTCTTTCCATGTTGACAAAGATCACAAACTTTTAAAGAATCAAATCTATGCTCTGGTAGATCCTTAACTAATCTCTTATTTTAGAGTTTTCATAGGTTTCTATGTTTATAGTGTCATAAAATTCTATGCCACAACCAAGAATGATCATCCATTTCACTAAATCAAGGTAATTCTTGGCTATTATGGTCTTTTAAGTTTAGTGTATATTCATTCTCTTTCCTATTGGTAGAAAGGATAAACTATTCCTTGGAATTGTGTACTGAACACTTGTCATTCCTAAAATTCACAAGTTAACCTTCATCACATAATTGACTTATGCTAACGAGTTTGTGCATAAGACCTTTGACAAAAAGAACATTTGAAATCAAAGTTTTTCCAAGAAGAACGATGTTACCTATACCAATAATTTCTCCTTTTGAATTAACTCTGAATGTTATATTCCCTCCTTTTGTTTTGATAATATTTTCAATGAAGTTATTTTTACCATTCATATGATGGGAGCATCCACTACCCATGTACCATGTATTGTTGTTGGTACATTCATTATTTTCCTAAAAATAAGAGTGTTAGGCTTTCAGAACCAAAACATTATTTGATCCAGAAATTTTCGAAATCAAAATCTTAGACACCAACATTTTCATAGAAAAATAGGCTTTATGAAATCCAAAAGACTGGTTTTTGTTTAAGGAAAAACATTTCCCCCAGTGTCCACCACACTAACACTTAGGGTAGAATGGAGCACTTTTAGGAACAAAATAAATATTACTAAAAATCAGTTTAGAACTCTTATAACAAAATCTAAAATTATTCTGTAGAGGTCAGATTTGAGAATACATCTTATCAAAATATTCCATACCTATGGAAATGTTTGAAAAACACTTCCTCAAGGAAAAAATTTAGGATTTCAGTCTAATAACTATGTTCTTATCTTCCAAAATAGTAGCATTATGAACTAGAGTTAGGAACGAAATAATTTTTCATAGAAATTACTTTATCTAGATCTTTAGAAAGTTTATCCTTCTTAGAATTTTCTTCCTTATGATTTTTTGAAATATTTTCAAAATAAAGGGTTTTTATATCAATATCTTTAAGAAGATATGACATTTCATTAGTAAGTATAGAAATCCTAGAATTTTCCTTATCGAGATTTTTTTTTACTTTAGAATTCTCATTCTCAAAAAGATTAGCAATCCTAGAAACTTCTTCATTGGTAGGTAAAGTATTATCCTCATAAAAAGAAGATTCCTCGTCCAAAGATTCATAATATTTATCATTACTATAATTTGAATTCAAAGAAAAATTATTCTTTGATTATGCATTGTGTACCTTAGCCATTAATCAATAATTTTCAATAGGTAATCTGGCTATTAAACCAAGATTCTTCTATCCAGAAGATTTGTAATCTGATGATTCATCTGAAGATTCACCACCACTGGCACTCTAGATGTCATTAGATTTCAAGACATTCTTAACTTTAGATTTGTATTGATTCTTTCTATTTCTCTCAGAATGCTTTTCCTTTCTGTTTTTTCTCTTCAGCATAGGACAATCATGTCTTATATGTCCAGCTCCCTTGAAATAATGATGTGTGAATTCTGAATCTTTCTTATCTTTGATTTATTTCTTCTTATATACCGATTAAAAGATCTTATGTCTAGATATCTTGTTCATCCTTCGAGAAAGATTGGATAGTTCATTTTTTGAACATTCACTTCTACTAGATTCAGATTTTATAACATCCTTATTATATTTAGATCTTGTAACTCTCCCTGGAGTCTTGGCTTTCATATGATTTGTTTTTGTAGTAAAATAAACACTACCATTCCCATTCTTCTTCTTTAAATTGTCAGTATCTATCTTCATTATTGTCTCATGTTGAAGAAGTGTTCCAAAAATTTCATCAATATTTTTCTGAGTAACCTTTATATATTCATTAATATTAGTTCTATTGGATTCCCACTCATTAGGCATGATGTCTATGATCTTATCCACAAGAGCTTCATCATATAATACTTTCCCACCCATGGATTTTAAACAATTAAAGATAGTCATAAATATCTCTTTCACCTTACATTTGGGTTCTCCATAATGAAACCAAAAACCATGATATTCAACTATGAGCATGGCTCATCTTATTTCAATAACTTTGAATGTTCCAATGTGTGTAACTTTATGTTTTTCCAAATCCAATTTTCGGCTTTACAAGATGAAATTTGGAAATATATTTCTATTAATGTAACAAAGAAATGTATTGTGTACCTTATAATTCAGTTGATATTCATGTTTTTCTTGAATGGTGAAAGAACTAACTTCCTTGTCATGGATTTTATATCCTCTAGTAAGCATGAAAAAATTTTCCACTCCAGTATTGATATTAAATGTCTTCATTAAATCTCTCTAATATTTGTAATAATTCCCATCAAAAATAGGTTGTCTTTTTGGATTTATGTTGTCAATGGAACCAACATTGTTTCCTGCCATCTTAAAGAAAACTGTCTCCACACAAACATGATAGTATTAAGTTTAACTAAACAAGTCAAATATTCCTCATCAAGAAAAATATAGAATTTGAGTATCACTATGAAAAAAATATGAATCTGAACGTTATGAGTCTGAAATGATGATTCAGGAAACAAGAAGAAGACAAATTCTCTCTTGAATCTAATCGTGAGATTAATTTAGATTGAACCAGTCCTTTTATACCAACTGTTTAGATGGTATGTGAAGTATGATATACTATATAATAAAAAAATGTAGGATCAAAATAATATAGACACAGAATGAAGTATCTAATAATACTTCAAATACAAGAGGGGGTGAATTGTATACTTTAAAAATTCCTTTGGAACATTTATTGATGATTATGTTTAACAATGTTAAACACATTAATTAACAATACCTCTAGTTCTACACATTTTCTAGATTATGGAAATATTATTTTGAGAAAGTGATTCTGGAAAAGACGGTTCCGAAAAATGAAACAAAATGAATGTTTACAAAGATAAATATTAGACCTTAAAGCATATAGAATCTTATTAAATAAATGTATAAATGTATAATTATGTATAAGATATTTAAACATTCCACAACAGTCAAAATGCAGTGGAAATCTTGAAACAAACCAAGTAAAAAGTAATAAGTCTTTTAACCAAAAGAGAAGGGTATCCAACAACCTTGGATAATGTTCTCTGGATTTATACTTTCAAGAAAGTCTATCTTACCCACACCAGGGTAAGCCCTCGATACGAATATCAGAGTTTGTTATTCTATCCCCGCAAGCCCTCAAATTCAAGGTAGTCGACACCTCAGTCTTCCTCAGTAAAGAAGTCCTTGAACAGTGAGGTAGTTAGCACCTCTATCTTCCTATCCCCAGAAGTCCTTGAATGTAATCAACCGCATTTGGAGTCGTATGAAGCAAATATGAACAAGAAGTTTAGTACGCACTAGACATGCAAGTCTCTCTCTATAATTCACTTCAAGAATGTGTAATCTGTATAGTCATATAACAATTCATCAATGTTATGAGCTCTTTCAAATTAGATCATATTTATAGGCACAGCTCCAACGGTCAGCTCCCTCCTCTAATGATCATATTTTTCCTTCAATTTTGGAGGGACCTATACACATGTCACTCAATCAATGGTTAGTTAGTAACTAAAAGCATGAAATTGTTTTATAAGAAAAAATAATTATAAGAAAAAATTTGTTTACATAACAGAAATCAAATATTTGGAATGAATGAAATTATATGTTCAGAGTCTAACCAAAAACATATTCTGTGTCTATAATACAAGGATATTCAGATTCTGTTTTCTAAGGAATTCAGATCCTAAACTCTAAAGAATTTCAGAGTATAAAATTCAAGGAAATTTGGAATCTGGATTCACAAGAATTCGGATCCTGAACTTAAAAATTTTGGAGTCAGATTTCATGAGAATTTGGAGTTAGAATATAAAAAGTTTAGAGTCCGAACTCATTAGAATTCAGATTCTAAACATAAAAAGTTTGGAGTTCGAATTCAGAGAAATTAGAGTATCAAATCATAAGAGTTCAATGTCTGAATTCATAGATCTCAAAGTGAGAACTCATTAGAGTTTGGAGTCTAAATGTAGAGAACTCAGAGTTCGTACTCATAATAGTCCAGTGTTTGAATTCAGAGATATTGGATTTAGAAATCATAAGAGTTCAGAGTCAGAATTCTTATCCCAAAAACATAATTCTCTTTATCTGAGTATTATACGATATCTAGGTTTTAGATATTAAACTGAATTTTACTCTTAGGCAAGATAATTAATAATAAAAAACATGGTAAGGATAAATTTCCTTGGGGAAGGGAAATTTTCTTTATGAATGTAAAACACAGGGTAAAATGAAATTTTTCTTGAGGTAATGTGTTTGTGGTTTTCAAAACATGAGGATTGGTAGTCATAAGGAACCCTTATTGACTCGATATTCTCCCTAAACATGAAAGAATGGAAAATTCATAAGAAACACTTCTTGACTCAACAAAAATATTATCAAAATTTTTATAAAAATTAAAGAGCATATATTACATCTTCTGTCCAATTTTAGTATTTTTATGATTTAAAATAACTTAATAAAATATTATTTTCCTAAAATACAAATAATTTTATTTTTGATACTATTCATTTAATTTTACAATAATTAAAAAATTACAAATAAATAATTCAAATATAAAATATTCATAACATCAAGAATATTTTATATATATTTATATAATTAATAGATAACTATAACCAATATAAATAATATTCCTATTATAATTTGAAAAATCATTTATCTGATGTTTTACAGCTCTCACAAGCATCGAGATTGTGTTGTGAAAAAAAATTTGATATTATTTTTTAATCACTAAACATTAAAAATAAATTATCATGAAAAAAATCCAGTAATATTTAAATATACTTTTATAAATAAATAGAAGTTATTTTTTCACCTTAAAAATATATTATACGTATTAATAGAAAGAACCTGAGATTTCTTACATTGTCTTTTACATAAATATTATAAAGGTAAAAATAAAGTTTTAATGAAGAAATGGTCATATTATAGATTTTTTAATGATTATGGATGAAATATAATCATAAAATTATATAAATGAAGATTTTTGAATAAATTTCAAGCCGTATCACATTAGTGTTACCCATAATTAACCCATTTACCCTTAACTGAGGTGATCTATTTTACAACTGTTACTATTAACAATGACTAAAACAAAAAAAACTATTTACCAAATATGAACATCATGATTAAAAATATGGAATTAATTTTAATAAATTCATTTCTTATAATTTTCATAAATTAATTTAAATATAAACATGAAAAACTTTATGGAAAATAAATGTTTTAAACTACATTTTATATCAAAAACATAACATATATCAAACGTATGTAAAAATACGATTCATATGGTATTTATTAAAATATTTTACATAAAATGGATCTTATATAACATTAATACCAAATTTTAAATATAATGGAACATTAAAATTACATGATTTGAAGAAATGTAGTTATAGTTTTAGACAAATAAGAATTTTAACAATTCACATGAAAATAAATTTTTTTAGAAAATAAAAAAAACAAACATAATATGATATTGAAATGATGTTTTAAAAAATTATATCCATTTCATAAAAAATAATCTATACATTTTTTAGAAATTAGTTATAAAATCCATGAAAAAATTAAATAATAAACATTTCTTATGTAAACATATTATTGAATCATAAAATGGATTTACTCCAAATAGGTTAATTATGTCCAAATATTTAATGAATAAATATAAATAAACTAAAAAAATTTATACATAATTTCCATAATTTTTTTTGTCATAATCATAACCCCCAATGTAATGACTATATGATTATTTTCAGATCATAATATTTTAATCATTTTTTTTAGTTCGTTTAAACTCATTGTTTTGTCTATAACAAGATATCAAAGAAATTAAATTTATTTATAAATAAATATATCTTCAAATTGTGGGTTGTTACACATTTGTATGGGGAAAATTTATTATTATCAGCCACATAAGTAGTTCCCATCTTTATTAGAAACATAAATTTACAGTTAAATTTCATTCTATATAGATATGAACTTTTATCCAATGTAACGGTGGGTTAGAACATTCCTACACATGCCATGATTAGAATGTAAAAATGTGTAATTTCATTAGAAAATAACCACTCATCCATGGATTATAATATAATCACCCATAATTGGTATATTATGGAACCACTCATTCATGGATTGTAATGGAACCACCTATCACTTATCCATACATAGGTGTGCCAATAAAATTAAATCTTTCACCTTTTACATTATAAAGAACCCATATAAATAAAATGGGTTTTATAAAACATGTATATTTAAATCATTCAGTTTTTATAAATAATCCATTTAAATTATGCGGGTATTATAAAACATCCATTTATAAAATATTCACATTTCATAAATAATCCATATAAATAAAATGCAATTCATAATAGTATACAATAATATGAAAGGAAAAAATTTTAATATAAAAAAGTGATCATCTACAATAATCACATAATTAATGAAAATATAGGGTGAAACTTGAATCACAACCTCATTGGACGTATATCATAATGAAAATAAAATAATGAAAGGATATTTTTGAAAACATTTTGTATTCATTACTATAAATGTAGTAGTTACAAGTTTCTTTTCCCAATGTATCCATTAACATTAAAAAAATTAATTGAAAAACATCCATGAATTTTTTTGATCTAAATTATTTTCAAATTGATCTAAAAAGAAAACATAATTTAAAATATAATATATTGGTAAAAATTTTAAGTAAGATAATTTTTAACTCAATGAAAGGAGTTTAAGTGACCATGTCCCTTACTGATTGAGTGACACATTAATCAAAACCCCTTTAATGAATGGGAATATAATATAGCATAAAATACTACGATTAAAATATAATTATGGATAGTATATGTAAAATATGTATTTTATACAACACATAAGCAAAATTAGTTGTGTAATACCAATCATGTCTCAAATATGGGAATTTGAGATAAAAAACCTATGACATAAGAAACGTACTAGTATGAACCACCTAATATTGAGGGAGTGATTGGATATTATGTTCAAAAACCATAAATAAATATAATCTATGAAATGATATCTCCAACTATTATTATACAAAAAATTAAAAATAAAATAGGTGATAAAAGAAAACGTTTCTTAGTGATGGAAAATTTGAAATGAAACACTTTACTTGTATCCTTTATTAGTTTATGACACATTAAACTCTTGTAAAATTTAAATTATACAAAAATAATATATTTCATAACCATATTTGTATTTTATATCTTCTATTTCCCTCATGTAAATGTATTTGTTATGGGTATATTAGTTAGTTATATATTATTTTATTCATCAGGTGTTAACATTGTTATCCATTTACACATATTTTATAAGACATATATCATTAACCATTATTTTAAACCAAGATCATCATTAACATATAATTTATGATACATTAACATATATATATATATATATATTATACAAATAAAAAGGATTTTATATAATTCTATATGTTTCTTAGTTACACTATGGGATAATGGAATTAGTGATGGCTTATTTCAATGACTTTTGAAATCTCGGAAAATACATTAATAATAAGTAAAATAATTAATTTAAAATTTCAAAAAAAATAAAAAATAAATATTTTATTACTATATTTTAATAATTTTTGTATCTATGTTCTCATTTTCATCCATGATAGTGTTTTATATAATCCTTCATGTGGGAGGGTGAACCACCCAAAACTTGAACACACTTTAACTCAATGAGTGAGTATGGTTGAGGAGGTTATTCTATTGACATAATATCATAATAAAAAAATAATTAATTTTTTTAAATTTTTGAACTATATTTTGATAAATTTTTATACTAGATTTAATATACAGATAAAAAATGAAAAAACTATTCTTCATGGTGGATTTAATCTGAATACAAATATGATCGATATTTCATTTATTAAGTTGGTAAAAATGAATATACAATATTTGATTCATTAATATAAATATATTTCAGTATAATATACAAAATTAAGTAATAATGTTATTATTTTGAAGAAAATTATTATTATTATTATTATTATGGGGAGAAACTAAATAGAAAGATAATACTTACGTTAAAGACTTGATATTTCCTTGGAAGTCTCTTTGAAATTGAATGGATGAGGATATCTATGATTGAACATGAAATTATTTTCAGGAGATATGGTTTTAGAGTGAAAAATATCATTTTTTAAATGAGTAATTCAATGTTTTTGTGTATCTATGAATGTTTTATGTGGTTTGTTTTTACAAGTGAATATAAGGTCACTTTTGGAAACACCTATACTTTTTTTAATAATTCTATGTAATTTTTAATGTCCTAAGGATAAAAAAAGGTAAAAGGTGTTAGAGAAAGAATTTTTTATAGATGAAAATATCAAACACTCAATTTAGGCATGTTTTTAAATTATTTATGAATTTACACTAGGATAATAAAAATAAACCCAATTTATATTTACATCGATAATTAATTTTGTACATAGTAATTAATATTAATGAGAAAACGTAGAGATTCAATTTTTATATAATTTGAATATTCAAATTCCATTTTTTTAAGTTTTCAATAAAATTTATAATTCTATGGAATGTAATTTTTAAAATAAAAACACATTATCACAAATTTTTTTTGGAAAAAATGTTTATTAGGCTGTAAAATTTATATATAATGATAATATTAGCATGGTTTAAAATATTAATGTAAACTATTTATATATTATTAATTTAATAAAATTTGTAAGGATTCAATGGTATTCCAAAAATGTATCGTCAGATTTAAAATACTTGATTTAAAGAGATAACACAAAATAATTTTATATTAATGTAACATTTTACTTTAGTTGAAAAATTATTTAGAATATGTTTTATATGAAGGGAGAATATTTATAAATTAATAATTTTATTTTTTATATAAATATTTTATTAATTTCATGGGTTTTAAATCATCTAGGTTATTATTATATAGTGGTAAAATCTTTGAAATTATAATTTTTGTATATCCTCCATTTTTTTTAGAAATATCATCCTTTTTATAAAGCTCTCAAATATTTATAATATGTAAAATATTTATATTATTAATTAAAAAGTGAGTTTTATTATATATAATTGACATTCAAATAATTTAAAATTTTTATTTTAATAGAAAATGAAAAAAATAATGAAAATTACATTCATTGAAAATAATTTTTTCCAATTTTAGCCCATATTAACTATTTATCTATAGAAATAAATGATTTTAATTTTCATTACATATGGGGTAAATTGATAATGTTAATTTTATATAATAGGGATCGTTTATTTTTGTTTTTCTAGGAATGAATATTTTTCAAACACTGTTATTTTTAAAAATATCTAAAATCTCAGGTCGTTACACCCTTCATATAATTATCACATATCAAAGGGTAATAAAAAATAAATATATGTAATCTTTTTTAATAGTCATTACCTCATAGTTTAATAACATTACATACTAATGGAACAATACCAAATCTCTCTTAAAGCATATGGATTTTTTTCCCTTAAGGTGATTATTCATGTCCCTTTTGAAAAACTTTTCATTAAAAATTTGATCCACCAGATCATGAGAATGATTATCCATAATGTAAGTTAGATACATCATCTAGGTGTTATTCTATGAAATGGAACAATTCATGTTTGGTTTCTCATATTTTGACCATTAAGTTTCCTCAACCAATTTTGCTATGTGTTCAAAAAATTCAACTCTCTTAGCCTTTAGGTATTGAATTTCTTTTGAGATGAGTCCTTTTTATATAGAACGATATTGTAGTTGATGAAAGTATAAATATTTTTCTTCCAATTATTATTTTTTAAAATCATTATTATCCCTTAGAATAGTATCCACTTCAAACAATATTTTATTCAATTTTTTAACTTATTTATCTCAATATTTATCACTACAACATGAATTCCAAGTGACTCATTCTATTTTCATATCTTATTTCATCATAATTTTTTGAAATTAAATACTCAAATCTATGGGAAAATTATAACTTTGAGTACTAGATTTATTTTCATTATTAGTATGAATAGAATAATCCATGAAATCAATCTCCTACAATAATCATGTAACATCATAAAATCAATCAAAAGATTTAAAATCCAACTCATTCATATTTTCCTCTCAATGATCATGGGCATATTTAATCTGAACCTCAATATATCCATAGAATGATCCACTATATAAATATACTAGGGTATTTTTTTCATATATATCTTCATCATCGTGACAATAATACAATTCTAGAGTAGGAAACTAACATATAAAAATATCAATCCAGGAATAAATTAGATCAATTAAGAGTGAAATAAATCTAAAGAAATAGATATATGAACTAATAATAACTGTTAGTTCTATAATGTTCTATCGTGAGAGATTTCTGGGGAGTGTGGGGATCTGGGTAATATAACTCATTACAAATTTAATTATAAAATCCTTAAAACACTCAATGTCCTAATAGATATTGACATAATCATTATTTAAATTTTCCTTTTATTCTACTTACGATGATTATCCATTTCATATAATATTAATCATTTCCCTAATAAAATTCATTCAAAAAATACATAAACCACACATGAATAATATAGTAGAAAGCATGAAAATCATGTAAACATGACATATGAATTTATTTGGTTCACCTGCATAGTGCTACATCAAAAGAACATAAATTTATGATGTGTCAATATACCAAAATAAATGAAATCATTTTATTTTTTGGGAGTCAGATAGGTCACTCCAATCCAAGATTCGCTTCATTTACAATTTTTTTTGTTATTTGTAACTACCTATGAAGGGTTACTCCATGGTTTTTCCCCTTATAAACATTTTTATAAGAAATGGTGAACCACTCAACAAAAAAGAAAATACATGGATAATACAATATCACTATTATTTTTATTCCACCATGTATGGACAGGTTATCCTTGATCTCTTTGTATTCCTCCTCTACAAAAAAAAGTTTGAACATCATCATTATAGTAAGTTCACCTCCCTTAATTAGAAATTCTATAAACCTATATTGAATAAATCTTCCTTTGTAAATACCTATCAATGTCTTTCAATACTCTATTTTGTTATTATGATACTCTTTAACCTCAAATCATTCAATAATATCTCACAATATTCTCTAGTTAATCACTATTCAACAAAAAATTTATCACAACTTTTTAAAGATATTTTATATATATCCTCATGTCCATGGACTCATTTATATAACTAAGGAGAAAATCGCATTGGGTATTTTCATTTAGTCTTCCATATCTATTCCAACATCATAGTAAAATTCATGTAACAATCTATTAAAAATACGAGTTAATGTCTCCAACATAAATCATAGATCACCCCTATTTTAGATAGGAATTAAAATTTGAAAAATTTTCTTGACTAAAAACTGGTACAATGTAACAATATGTTCCATAATGTAATTCTACTACTTGATCAGAAAAATAAAACTTCAACTAATTCATACTCTAAATTTTATGTTGTTTTTTTATTTTTATTTTTATTTTTATTTTTATTTTATTTTTTTTATTTTTTTCTCTAAATATTATGTTGTGTTCCTACATAAGATAATATATTCAACTAGTACATTATGACATAACCATAACCATTATGGTGACACCCATATTTATAGTAACATCACAAGTATTCTATGACCTATGAGATATAATAAAAATTTCATCATAAAATGAAAATAATGAGATGATACATTTATATTGTTGTAAAATATTTACTCTATAATTTATACAAAAACATATATGACAACCATATCATACTCCATGATAGAAATGATAAAGAATTCAACTACACAATTTAACCCCATAAAACTTTTCATTCCCCATAATCTATGTGGGATATAGAGTGGTTTTTTATTCTCAATGAGAAACCACTATAACATCCTAAATGTTTTTATAAAACTCTCCCATTGTAAATAACCTTATTATATAAAATATTTTTGTCTCCTTTCACAAATCAATTTCCCACCAAATCAATAAACTTACTCCGATGGACTTCTAAAACTAACTTTTTCACTTATTTTTTTACAATGATAACACAATAATCATGCAACATTAAATCTAACTCCAATATCATATCCCCAAATCCAAAATCGTGTAGATGACAATAAATGGTTTCTAACTAATGTATCACTATTTGATATATATTACTTTTTTAATGCTAATAGCATTATATTAAAAAAATGGAGATAAAAATAAAAATATCCCCCTTTATATAAGAAAATAAACTCAATTAAACCAAACACCAAATTATCCATTAATCATATAAAAATTGGGAACAAATTTTACATAGTACATAAACCTCATAATTTTTTAACTGAATTTATAATCCATAATAATTATATCTATGACTAACAACAACATGGAATCATAATTCCCATTTTTACCAATTTTCACTACATATCAATGCTAATATTTCCTTATCATGTTAATTTTTACTAACTCATGTAGTAGTAAAATATTATTTGAAATTTTTATACCCCACCCAATAATTCCTTGATCATTCCAAAAGATTTTCTGAATAAATATTTCTGGTAAATGCCTTCTAAAACATTTTAAATGATCTAATATAATATATATCAACATAAGATAGGTTATAAGTCTATTAGTTTTTTTGGTATATGTTATCCATCACTTCCTATTCAAAAAATGACTTCTTATTTCAATATAATAAAGAGAACCACATGACTGAAAATACTATCTTACTCAACCAAAGATTACTGTTAAAACGTCATCTTGTTAATCCTTACATCTCGGTTATGATATCTATGATGATTAGAAAATAATGAAAAGATAATAAATCATTATATACTTTGGTTAGTCAAAACAAAAATTATTTTCATACATGATCAATCCAATTATATCCATTACTCTTCTAGAATCAATATAAGCATTAATGAACTTATAATTTGAGTCACATTTCCTAATTCATTGTATTTTGATTCAATGTTTATTGTTTGTATTTTTAAACATAAATATCATTTTAAAATATACTTCATATTCACATTTTAACATTAAATTATTTTTATTGTTAAAATCCCTTAAAAATAAATCATTGAATATCATAAATATTTTTTCTAGCGGCATAATTTTCATAGTGAATCCTATATTAAAAGGAGTTAACATACAATTTTTCAAAATTTTTATCAAATGATGAATTTTAAAAATGTTATGGTGATTATATTTCATCATCCAAACACTATAAACAATATTTTTAAATCCATAACATGGCATCATTACAGAAAAAATTTTACAAAATAAGTTGATTCGTCCATAAAATTCATGGATTCAATAATGGTTTAATTGTTTATGATTTTAGGAGGAATAAATTAATTAAAAGGTCCCTAGGATAAATAATACCACCCATTATTTCCCATTATATAGTAAAATTTTAAAATTATACTTTTACTACCCTATTTTATATTTTAATGGGAATAATAAAATCCAAAAGAAGCCTGATCATCTATTTAATAATTAACTTTAAAATAATTTAATTCCTCTTAATCTTTTAAATTATTTACATTCCAATAGTGTTAATCATTAATATTCCTAAAACAATTAAAATGATCCATAATCAATCATGGTTCATTTGTGTTGAAAATATAATTTTTAAAATTCTTGTACATTACCAATATATATTAGTAATACCCAAATTCATAAAAAACAAATAAATACATAAAAATAAATTTAAATGTTGATTAGATCAATTGATTAGATAAGAAAAATACAATCACATGCACTTTATCCAAATTTTAGATAACATACAAATACTATAATATTAATCATGAGAAAAACGTTTGTCTAAAATAATTATAAAATTAATAATACCAAAGGATATATAAAAATTAAGATATCAATTTTTTGTTGGATAATTTCTCACATAATATTAAAAAAAATTGATAACCAACTACACTTTTAGAGATACCCACCCCACAACTCTATTACATCTCATAACACATTTATCATCCTTTGATGATTCTTATGTTATTATGATTTAACTATAAATTAAATATCTTCAATAATTATTTTAAAATACTAATGAGAGTTATAATCATAATCCCTAAAACATAGTTATTTTCCTTATATTATATATGTAATAAACCTAAAACATTTTCATGGCTTCCTTGACTTTGATTTTGGTAATATACTCTAACCTATATCTTCCTAAAAATCCCCAATTTATTCTCGAATCATTGTTAAAAAATATTTTCATAAAAATAAAAAAACCAATTTATTCTCTAACATTTATTTCAAGTATATTGTTTTATTGTCACCCACATTATTTTCAAAAGGAGTAACAGAAGAACATGAATAACATTACTATGTACATTTTCCTCATCCTCATATTTACATTGAATTCATTTTGAAGAGGTTTTTTTATATGAATATTTCCAATCATGTCGGTGACAAGAATATATTTATCTAAGGAAAATATTAGGAACCACTTGTAGAAAAAACATTGATGAATTTTACTTTAATGATGAGTTTTTTTGGAAAATAAAATCGAATACTAACATTCATACAATCCCATGATCTGGAAGGTCAGGGTTGGGCTTCTATAAAAACATTATTATATATATTTTTTCCAATTACACTCATTGTATTATAATGAACACCAAACATCCATAAATGAAGCATAAATTTTTTAATTATTAGCAATATCAGTATTTAACAATGTTCTCAAAATTAAATTTAGATTCAAGAGATAAAAAATTAATAATCAATGGATTTATTTTGAAAGATCCTAAACCTAGTTTCATATTTCTAGGGATCAACAAATTCTTATTAAAATAGGATATAAATACACAATGTCCTAAAATTTATACCTTTATAATGTCATATCTCTCCCAATATAATGTTTTAAAAAACATATTCATCTGCATAAGAATTCATTTTAGATCGAAGTAAATCCACCCAAATTTATTCTCTCCGATATCTTAACTTCCATCATATTAATTTTTTTGAAGAAAACCTCATAGTTTGAGAATTATTGAGAGGGACATGACCATATGATTTTCAGATTTTCCCTTGGAAGTCTAACTTTTGATATTTTATACATTATTCCCACAATAATTGATCACAATACCCTAAGAACATTTAATAAATGAAACATCACCACCTTTGTCTTAGGTATATATTTCGATGGAAAAATAGAGGAGTTATGGTGCTCTATAGTTACATTATATGATATATATAACTTTTTACCCTTTTTATAATAGTATATGATTATATTGGGATTAATATAGTCGTGAAAAAAAGTCCAAGAACCCACAACAAATAACCTTCTAATTTTGGTTAAAAATAAATTCTTTAAGTTAGTTTTCTAAAAAATTAAAAAAATAGGTTAGAAGATCATCAAATGAATTAAAACATGGCTATGAAAATAAAGAGTTCCATGTAAACTATTTCTCATAGATTCTATATTATACAATGTCAATTAAATTCATTCAATTATTTCAGTGGATAAATAGAGAACATTAGATCACATGATGGTCAGTCATGGGATACCCCTATAAAATGGAATAATTATCATATTTAACAACCAAAACACACTAAATACCTCTTGATTCTTTACTCAACTATCAAAAAATGATTTACTCTTCAATTTTGGGTTTTTGTTTTATCGGTCTTCAACATTTTGTATTATTTTTTTTTTTTAGTTATTTATTTTTAGGATTATATTTTATGTAATTCTAGATAATTATTAATATAATTTTTTTGGAAAAACATTAAAATCAAATTATATTAATTATAATGTTTTATATAGTTAATTTGATGTCTAATATTAAATTTAATTTTAATATATTGATTTCATTGTTAAAAATGTTTTTAAATTTCTTTTTTAATTTTAATTTAAAATAACAACTAAATATTATAATACATTAATTATTAGTATAACTAGTTACTAGATATATCACTTCTATAACTTTATAATTATTATTCTAATTTTTTATTTATAAATTTATAATTATTATTAATGAATTTTATGATAAATATTATGTTATTTATCACTGAAACAATATAATAATCACATTTGAAAAAGGAAATTCATTATAATTGGTATGTCAACAATGTATAATTTTTAAATAAAATTGGGAATTTTAAAAATTATTGAAAATTTCATTAAAACATTAGTGAACCCTAATAAAAAATCCCTAAATATTGGTAATGTATAGTTTGTATGGTTATTTTGAAATGAAATTACTTTTTTATATATACACAAGTAAATAAATGCTATAACACATATTTTACTAGGGGTAATAACCTTAAAATAATGCTTGGGTATTAAATCAATATCCACCTGATGGACCAAAAAAATTATAAATACCCACTTGTTTTGACACTCCTGGAGGACATTCAATTGATGATTGACATGATCTTTACAAACCGTTAAGCAGAGATTGGATTATCATGGTTGGGATTTCTTGTGTGCATAAAATTTTAATTAAAAACCAAAAGTTAAAATAAAATCCTAAGATATTTTATAATATTATTACATTTATTTGATCATAAATGTTTAATAGCTAATTCATATTAAGCACAAATATATTTTGACATATATTTACCATAACAGTCAAAAAAATAATACTAAAAAAGTATTTGATTATAATATATAGTAAAAATGATTTGTGTAGTGAAAGGATTGCAAACTAATGGAAGCTATCATATGAAAAAGCCATCAATGGTTAACACTCATGGTTAATCAAGTTATATAGTCATTCATATTAAATCATCTGTATTTTAAGGTGATTTTTTGGAATATATCCAATCAAATTATTTATGATGAAGAATGAGAACATCAATTTTAATTTTTAATGGACTAATCCAAAGATTAAATAATAGTTATTTATGTCCCTATATCTATTACCATTGTTTTTTCTATAGTATTAAAAGTTGTTCCATCATAGCCGCATGATACACTTTCATATCCTTTGGATATGAAATCTCACAGATAGAGCGGAGTTATTAGGCATAGTCCTCGACATGATGTATATATTATGGTGTAAAATTATGATGATGATGAAAATTAGGATCATGATAAAGACATCAAATAAAATTTTGGGTTGATCCATGTAATTTTAAACCAACATTTGAAACGTCTACCACCATTGGAATCATGTTAAATATAAGGTACGTACTTATTACAAAAAATTTATTGGTTAATCATTACTCCATGAACATATTCCCTAATAATTATTAGTGGAATAAAAATTAAGTCAGATAGAAGTTTTATATACATTGAAAAAGTGTTTTATAGAAAGTATAATATGATGAATATGATAAAAAAATGTCACATTGAGTGAAATTATATTTACATCATATAAAAATAAAAGAAATATCATTATATGATTCAGTATGACAAGTTCAATTATGATTGTCGCATGCATCGTTGAGTGATACTTAATAATATATTCAAATGTTTGAATTTTTCTCGTATTATTATTTACACATATTTACACCCATGAATATTATAGTATCACATGAAAAAGATACAGAATTAATTTCAACTATTATTTTTGAAATGATATGATCATGTTAATACATTCTTGTAGTTGTGGTTGTGGATAGATTCGATCAAATTTGGAAAATATATTTCTTATTGAATGGAATGTTATTCATGAGAAAAGTACCTCATGAATGTATACAAGGACATTGATGACCCATATTGAGTTTTAACAGAACCTATAAAAAGTTTATGTAATGAGAACTAGGTTTTCTATCAGTTACACACTATTGTATTTTCAAGATAATAGAGTCAAGTGGATTGATAGAATGTACAATTTGATAGATTATTTTAGATACTCTTACCTTATGTTGATGATTTCAGAAATTATTTATAGTTTATATATATTTATAGAACATTTAAAAAAAATTTACAAGAAAATTATAGATTTTTACCACTCATGATAAAAATAATTCTTTGTTTCTATTATAATTTTTTATAATTGATAACAAGAACATCCCATCCTATAGATTGTTCTTGGATTTCCTATGAGAGTTTGTGATAGATGTTTGATGAATTTATTAGATCTATGATTGATATTGATTGATTTAAGAATCTATATAATGTAATGATCTTATATTGACCCCACTCTATGTTTATCACTAACAATATATTTAAAAATATAAGAAAACATATGAATGAAGTTCATGTATCATTGTATGAAAAAAAATCATCATGATTTGTATGTATATGTTTTTTTTTAAATTTTTTTTAAAAGAGAGTAGAATATTATATGAATTATTATTAGTAATAATTGCTTTTAAAAAAAATACCCAAATAGTAGAGGATGGTGGTGTGTTTCAAATGCATTCAAAAATATAATCAAGAAATTATTTGACTATAGGTTGAAAAAGATAATTTATAATTGGTGACTAGATTGAAATGATTGAAGGAGATATGGACACATGCTGAGGTACATTTTGTAATGAATTAATAGAGTCTTCAAATGAGTTTGGAAGATACATATCATTGGTAAATATGAATATTAAATTATAAATTTCTAATTAAAAGACTCACATTTAAAATGAAATGCTAATATTTGGTTTTTAAGATTATATTACCAGTACAGTGACATAATCAAATAATATCATAGAGAAATATATTGTGTAAATTGGTAGACAGGTTGAAGAGGGTCTTAATAGAGGGATTCACTATGTACACCTTTTTTAACTTGAGATTGGTAGGATTATCCATGTGGATTAAACATATTTTATCCTTGAGTTTATTGTGATTGAAATATATTTTAGGTCAATCATGTTTAAGATACTATTAATAGAAGTAGTGGCTCTATGTTTGTGCTTTTAACTAGGTAGTGTTACTTTGATTACAGTAAATTCCAAGCATTTTTTGGTATCATTGAGAAAATGAGATCACAATGTGTGCACCAGTATTATTATCTTGAGAGAAATTCATTAATCATTTGTATTAACTACAAATTTTTAGTTACTGTTATTGTTATACATGGATGCGTATAGGTGACTATCAGAACATAAGTCGTCCCATTGATCCTCTCACTCTTCTCCTAAACATGAATTGGTTTTGACCAAGGTGATGTCATAGTAATATCATATTCAAAATGAGTATTATTGGTCCTCTAAAAAAATATATTCATGATGGTTTAGTTTTTGATTCTTGGAAGGTTACACCCAAAAACGTTTCCCTTGATGTATATGTAAATCTTAAACAAATCCATAAGATTGATATTGTATTCTAGTTGCTAATATTAAGGTATTTATAAAAAATCAATTTGATTTTGTTAAAAATTAAATATTCATTTTCTTTTATTATTACTTCATGAATCATATTATCACATTATTAACATAAATTTATAGTAACAAATAATTTACTATCGAAATTAGATGATTTAAAATACAAAAAATTTTAGGATTTTTTTGAAAATTCAATATATATAGATGGATATGGGTTTTCTATATAAAAAATAGTCTCATATGTCACATGTGCTGCTGGAGGAATGACATGTTTTGATTATTTTGCTTTATATACCACATCACTTACACCATGAGAAACCTTTAGTACCCATTATTTCATTTTAATGATGTATGAGATTCAATGGAGTATGAATTTTTTTACTTTAAGATGAGTGATCATCGTTTTATTTCTATACTGGATATGAGATGAAAACTAGGGAAACATATTTTCATCTTTTTAGGAATGAAGATGATGGTTAGTTTAAAGGATGGACAATATATGTTGGGTCTACTTATCCATGGATAGGATGTTACAAGAGTGACTATTTGAGTATAGCATGTTTTGTATACTATTTACTTGGAATTGACATCATTTCCTGAACTTAAGACTTTACGATTATAGATTTTCTATGGTATTAATTAATAAGAACTTCTCATATAATTCTGATGGTGCAGATGTATTATTTGGTTTATCTAAGGAACATTATATGTCAACTAATCGTACACCTTGGTTGACATGATTTTCATTCCATTACATGTGGATATAGAGAGAATAACTATATATATTTGGGTATTGGATATATTAGCATATTTGAATTTATGCCTTTGTTCATCATGTCGAGCGGAGCAATACAAAATTTTAAGATGTTAACTTCTTCTATAGTTGTGGTCATAAAAGTTTTTTTCACCTAAAACTCTTAGAGTTATCACTATATTTCACCATAAACTTTTACAAGACTTTCCTTGGAGAAACTGGTATGTTTAAATTTTTAACTTTAGTTGTTGTTTAGTTTTATTAATAGTTTTTTATAAACTAATCAGATTTTATATTTTTTACAAGGTGGATTCAAGATCAGCGTAATGTACGTACATCGAGGAAACTATACATAACTTTGAGAATTTTTTTGACACTCTATATGTAGATGATATAAGTTAATCAATAATTTTTTACATAATCATTAATTTTTTTAATTTCATTTCTATAATAAATTAATGATGAGTTATTTATATTCTTATCCCAATTTATAAATAATATTTGTGTTTCCTTTAAATTTTATTATGACATATATGCTTGTCATTCCAAGACATTTTTTCCATAATACTATAAAACATGCATTAAAGATCACAGAGTAAGGATGCCACCATTTCATTTCCATATAATTGTGTAGCACCAACCAAACAATGTGATGTCAATGTTTCTTTGCATGCATTACATCCTATGTACAAAACACTAGATTCTTGCATTGTATGATATTACACTCTTTGGTTGGAGGAAAACCTATTAACTATGCTACTATTCTCTTTAAATTGAGTCTTAATACATGGGTGGCCATTATATTATATTACAATACTTAATACCAATGTACGACTCCAACTATTGAGTTTGGGGGAGTATGTGTACTGGTACCAAAATAAAAATATAATTTACATATTTTGAGGTGCGATTGAAGTTTACCATTTGGAATTTTTAGTATTTTTTATAAGTTTTAATTTCAATAAATTAATGAAATTGATTATTATTTATTTTAGAGTCAAAATGATAGAGAAACATATACATATCTATGATCCACAAGAAGATGATTTTTTTAACCATGATATTCTTCATGCAGATCTAGTGGCTCTCATAGATCCTATTAGTTTCTAATACAACAGTGTGTATAATGAGGATCCGTTGAAATATCCAGATCCACATGATTTCATAAACGCAACTAGGGATAATGATATTTTTAATGAGATTGTTGGGGATAATGCACATATTTTTCCACCACCAGCCATAGTGGAAGGGAAGTGACGAGGAAAAGGTCAACAATGCTAAAGAGAGCCTCCTACGTAAGCTCCGACAACATTGGTAGAGGATTCTACACCACATATGTTTTATTAGGAATTTTATATAAAATATTAATCTAAGATATTTCATGGGAATGATATACGAAGATCTCTAAAGGGTTGGTAGTTTTATATGATATCAATGTTTTTGTAGTCTGTGGGTGAAACTCATATGGGTGCCACATTTTTTGTTCTCATTATCTAAAGCATCGGGAGATCTAACTGGGAACCCATACTTCATGGGATATGGCTCCATATGTGATACAGGGTAGTCCTCTAAACAATAAATCAGGGAATCATCTACAAAGTATTCTTATTTAATACATATAAGCAAACATACTAATGTGTCCAAAATAGTAGTATTGTAATACACTAAGGAAGTAATTCCATTAGTGTATATGTACTATATTGAGACATATGAAACACTTAAAGAAAATATTTCTCCTGTAGTTGGATGACCAATGCAATATAGACATCACACCAGAGGTGAAAATGAGGTTTAAACATAGATTCAAATTATAGAAAGGTGAATAATATTATTTCTTTCCATTATAAAACATTTATAGATAAAATCATCTTATTTATCCTATCATTAATTTTTTTAGAATCTAAATTTACTTATTTCTATCTACTCCATGTCAAAACAAATATTAATAATATCTATCATTAATATTTTACCTATTATATATATTTCATTATTTTTTATCCATTCATAATGATGAATAATAAATTATAAAAGTATACAGTTAATAAAATAATAATCTATATTCAAAATAAAAACAAAAGGGCTAAAAAATTGAAATTAAATATATTTATATGTGGATTTCTATATAGACACTCAGTCTGCAAATCCTTGAAGGGTTAATATTGTGATCATTGTAATACATTTATTATTATAACCAACATATAATAAAATAAATCAATAAAACTAATATGTACATCCCAAGTTATGATATTATGATCATAATGATTATTACAAATAAAAAAATCACTCATAACTATAATAATAAACACACATAGAAACTTAATTATCATTTCAATGTTATTATTTCACTCTAATTCAAATAAATTCATATTTTCAAATCACATGATGATAAATTTACATCCATATTCATATTATCATCCCCATTTCCATATAAAATTATTATTTCAATGTTAATGATCCATATTTTTGGAAACACAAATTTCCTCAATTTAATACAAGATAACTAATTATTCGAGTGTGGAAATTTTTTTGGAAAGGTTTTACTATAATTTATAAAGTATAATCAGAACACTAGGTCATCTATAGATGATTTCTTATATAATTAATTTATGAAAAATGTGGTTATTATGAATGTAATGTAGGTGTGTTATTTTAGAAAACATGGGGTTTGTGGATTTAAGAACAATGAATATGAAATCATTTGATAGAAGAAATAATAAATTAACAGTTGTGATAAATAGTGATCATCATAGGGAAATATCATGATTCTAATCCTTCAAAAAATTCATGAGAAAGGGTATAGATGTCATAATATATAGATTTTAACACCTAGGACCATAATGTGTCTATGTTTATACAAGTATATGTCCTAGGGTTTGGTTAAAAACCCAAAATGACTCACAAGTAACCACCAATGATAGATTGATTTGTGTCTAACATCATAACGAAAACTCGTAGAGGTAACACACGATGAACTAGACTTGTTACAAGGATTTTAATTTTTTTAATTTGTTACCATTAAATGAAATTATATAGCCACGGAAGTTATTATGAGAGTTCAATTTACCAATATAAACCACATAAACTCTGTTATTGTAAGAGAGAGATAAAATGTGGAGAATGATGTATGAAACATCACATGAATGGGTACCCAAAACATGATCAGATGAGTTGATTATGGCATAACAGTACATAAATAAATTACATCAGAATATAAGGTTAAGAAAAAAATATATAAAACTCGAATTCGAAATACAATTCAAATATAATAAAGAAGAAGCTATAGGATTAAGTCACATTCCTCCTCAGGTGATCACAAAGAGTTTAGAACTCCATGGATATGGAGAAATCCAAAGATATTGAAAAAGACCAAACCAAGTACCATAAATCTTCTAAGATGAGGATATTACTCTTTTGGGTCTACCAAATTGTCGAGATTTTCTTCCAGACCGATCTTGTAAATGGGTCCCCATGGTGCTATTTGAAATACCAAAATGAATGGTGGGTTGGGCATCAATTTTTCAAGAAAGCACATAAACCGTGGTTTTGGGTGGGTATAACTCCATATATTTATTTTTGAAAACATGATTGTTGTTAAGAAACATATTTAATATATCATTGTTAATTGTTTCAGATATTTAATGTACAAAAGAGGAGGTATTTCCAAAATATAGTACCTAACTTTTGAATTCATGAAGATTATTTATCTTTGACTAATTGGTTTTTATGGGATGACTAATTGATGAATTAGGATTGTGTGTCTTCAGAAGAGTTGTATACCAATAAATTTAGAATCAGTAAAAAAAAATTAATAACCAATTTAATGGAGGTATTAGCTTCTATGTGGTTTTTATTTCACATGTATTCATGGAATGCTATGTAGTTTGGCCTATTTCTCTTCAACGTCATCTAGAGAGTTCCATATCACCTCCATATATATTTAACACATAAAAAAAGTAAAATAGGCCTTTATAACAATGATAAAAATTCAATTATTGAATAAAAAATTAATTAAAATTTTTTATTATGTTTTAAATGTACACTATAAAATCTGTTTAATATATTTATGTATTTTTTTAAAAAATTGAATTTTTGTGTGATCATTCCCCCACACCTAATCCTTTTCACTCATGGGAAACATCACATATAAAAAATTATGCATTCAGATTAACATGTTCATGAAGGTTTAATTTGTAATATTTAATTCTTGGTAGGAATGAGATCAAATAAAAAACCACGCCATGGAGTTTTTATCTGGGATCACTTAAAGAGATGTATCATAAATTATATTTGAATTAAATTAATGGAGATGAAAGATACCAATACGAGAAATGAGTTCAAAATTAAACAATTACACTAACTCTCTACATGTGTGTGTAAAAATCATTTTATGATACTCATCCCACTTTCTATCCAATAAATAAATGTTATTTAAAAAAAATTCTACATCATTATTTCCAAAAAACATACCCTACATACATTGTAATAAATTTCTAGGAAATTTTATATAATAATTCTTTGAATTGAAACCCCAACCTAAAAACCTATTTATCCCCATATGTTTTAAAATTCATCACTCCACTCATTGTTTTGGTTTTTTTGTTGTTATTAATATTTTTTGAATTCATACACTAGTTGGATAATAGGTTTGTAGACATAGGTAAATTTGTTATAGTGAGGATACAAATAAGAAAATTATTAAATTTATTGAGAAGATATTTTATAAAGGTGAAAACATAAATTATCTAATATTTAACATCTATTAAAGATAAACTATTCAGAATTGATTGTTTGGTTCAAAGATGTGTGGATATATTAAGATATTCAATTTCCCATAAAATACAGAAACAAATGGTTTCACTAATCTAAATGGTTTCTTAAGTATAAATCCAATCATATTTTCAAGAAATTATTTTTTTTTCTAAACAAAAGTCCCCAATGTAAAATACCTGAACAAAGTCTCAATCAACAACTAATAAAGGTTTTCATTAAATATTAAAACACCATAAAATTAAAACTTCGACATGAATTTTCAATAATATAAATGATTTTGTGAGAAATATTGGGGTGGGGGAGGTAAAAATAATATAAATAATGAGAAAATGATATGAAATAAGAAATATGGTAAAATTCATAATGAACTAAAAAAAGCGGGGAAAAGAAAAAAAACATGGTAGCTAGTGAGACATAGAATAAAGAAGATTGAAAATGAAAACCCTAATTATCCCAAGAATGTACCCACTACAAAAAGTAAAGTGTGTATTGTCTGACCTATACTAAAATAGAATGTGATAATGAAGTATAATTCCTAAGGGTGTTTCACTAGTATGTTTCTTCTTAATGGTGGGTTTAATCCACAAGATGATTGGTAAAATCCTCATAAAAGTATTTAAGTCACTTCCTATTTATAAGAATACCTCAAATACTATACTCATTAAATATATGTTACTAAAAATTAAAAAATTAGTAAAATTTCAGGGAATGAGCCAATGGAAATGATTGTTACATTAGTGGAGCCTTACCACAGAATTACACATGAGGACCTTCTCACCAACACAAAACGTAGGCTTATGAGTCATCCCTTCAAGGATAATTTCTTTTCTATTATAAATAAATTCTACAGTTCCTATATTCATCACAAAAAAATTTTCCAACTCAATAATATAAAATATACTTTGATAACATGCATCCAAACGATTCATATTATATTGTTTAACAACAAAAGAATCATGGTTCTCTATAACCAAAAGGTGAAAAACTATCTCTACAAAAACAATAATATATTGAGGCATTCTAACACAAAATCCAATTATTACTATTGGTTTGAACCCTTTTTTCAATGTTCCTATTCTCATATTTGTTTTAGATTTATCTTTGTCCATTTTTGGGGGGAGATATGTAAAAGATTCTTTATGAACAACCCCAAAATTATAGAGAATTTTTTTCATGTTGCAATTGAAAAAATGTGATCCCTGATCCCTAATGACGATTCTTGGAAAACCAAACCTACTAAAAATATGGGACAACACAAAATCAATGACCACTTGAGATTGTTCAGTCCTAGTATATTTTTTCTACCTATTGAAATACATATTCCACATC
This sequence comes from Viscum album, assembly GCA_963277665.1. NCBI lineage: Eukaryota > Viridiplantae > Streptophyta > Magnoliopsida > Santalales > Viscaceae > Viscum > Viscum album. The sequence continues at coordinate 420,940,023 of OY728142.1, read as the reverse complement.
CAGCAAGATGTAAACAAATATAAATGAATTTGGAAAAGTACCAGTGATGTTAATGCCTCATGCATTAGATATCTCACAAAACAGCATAGGCTATTGGGGAATTCCATTCTTCTTTTAGATATTATATGTGAATTGACATATATTCCATGAATTAAAAAAATTTATTGGAATCATTATATAGTATATTCCTATAAAATCATGATTCAATGAGATTTGAAGATAAATGATGAGATACAAAGTGGACCCCCGTATGAAATAGTTTGGAAAAAGCTAAAAATAATGAAAATCCCAAGGTGAAGGACAAACCAATGAACAACATAGGCACTACAAATTTCCATAAGTATGGTTCATCTTAAATGAAACATCATGAATGATGGTTATGCCTTTGGGATTGTGAAGTGATGAAACTTGTGTGGACCCTAAATGCTTCTATAAAATTCACTTTGTCAATATACCTAGGGGTAAGGTCCAAAAAATAACAAAGATTCACATGAGGGATGAATTCATCCTATGGAGGGGTGAGTAAATATGATGCTCTAATGGTGGATAAATCATTCTAATATGTTCAAGAAAAACATTTCCACTCCTCTGTGATCTCGAATCATAAGTTTAAACTTATAGAGGACGAGAATCCAAAAAATGTGGTGGGGAATAATGTTATGTTTCTTAACAATAAAATTAATTGAATAATGATAAAAAATGAAATGATTTTTGATAAGAAGAAATGAATGAAATTTTTATATGGAAAACATGGTAAAAATAAGAAATTTTTAATTGGATGTGTAGTTATTGTGGTTATGTTCAAGGGTATGTGAAGCATATAAAAGGACATTAGGATCTCTCTCAACCATTTATAATAAAACATCATGAACTGTAAAGTAAGATACATCACACAAAAGTTTTAAGGGGAGGTCCCATATTACTGGGTGGATGATGGGAAATGATGTTATAATCTGTTTTAAGGAATTGAATGCATCTAGAAAGATGTTATCAAACAAAAACTCTTAATATTTTTGTAATAATTGAGACATGTGGAGTGCAATCATATTGAATTCATTAATAAATATGTTGTAAAATAAAGCATTTCTATGAAATATAACACATATTGAAAAAAAAATTAGATATGGAATGGGTGAAAATAATTCTATTTTTTATATAATCTACATAAATTCCCTCATTTGAAATAACATGACCAAGAATAATCCCCCTCTCGACCACAAAATCGATGTTTTCATAATTTTATGTGGTATTTCATTCAATGAAATGGTGGAGGAAATAACCTATGTGAGAAAAATAGTCATCTAAATAATAGAAATATGATATTATGGAATCCATATAATGTTATATATATTTTTCAATTTACATGGAAAAATACTCAACATACAATTCTGGAAAGTACATAGAGCATTACGAAGAACCAAAGGAATCATTATTTATGTAAATGTTCCAAATGAATAGGTAAATGTTGTATTTTTCTTGATCCTCAGGGTCTATATGTAATATAAAATTACCTAAATATCCATAATGGAAAAATAATGTGTCTTAAAAACTAATAATTATAATATTTTGTTAATGAAATATAGATTACAATTTTCCCTGCACGTGGATTGATTCATTCGATAATAGTCAATATAAACTCACCATATTTTTTGCACTTGTGTTTGAACAAATTCATTATATTCATTTGATACAACCATTATTAAATTAATTTGGGAACAATTTGAACTGGGATATGCCATTTTATCTCAAGTATTGGATAGATTATCCTAGTTCAAAATAATTTACTAACATTCAATACTACCACTTGAAGGAGAGTGGTGATTAACTATTGTAGAACATTCCTTATTAGATTAACCTAATCATATAAAATTATATGTTGAATAAAAATATATGGGCTAATCCTTGGAAAATATTACAATTTTCATCATATTATCTATTTATACTCTCTCAATAGGAATTTCTGTATTGATTCCTACTACAGAGAGTGGTTGTTGGTAATAATGATGGGAAATTCATCAATATCCTCAAGATATTCATATTTTTAATTTTATGGTAGTGAGTTAAATTCCAATTGTAATGTTTTTT